>CAVMJV010000080.1:0-600000 GCA_963681835.1 Meloidogyne enterolobii | reverse complement strand
ACATTAGAGATAAGCCTGCATTTTTGCGGTCAAAAGGGAAGTTACAAATTTTTTGTCCGCTTTTTTCTTGCGGACAGCAGAAAAAGTCTGCAATTTTTCGCGGACAAGGGAAAAGGTCCCTTTTTTTATTGTGATGTCCGCAATTTTTATTTTCAAATTTTGCGGACAACACATAAAATCCACAAATTTTTGCGGACAAATTTTTGTCTGCTTTCTCTTGCGGACAGGGGAAGAAGTCTGCAATTTCTTGCGGACAAAAAAAATCCGCAAATTTTTGTCCGCAAAATTTTGATTGAGTTTATTTAAATGTCCATAATTTCGTTCATTAAAGTCATATTAAGTCAAGTTTAGTCTCATTCGATTCAGCTTGATTGGCTCTTTCAAATGAGCCTTAAAATTAAAAAAAATTTTTTTAAATTTTCAAAAAAAATTTTTCCTTAGGTATTTAGTAATAGTAGAATCTCCAATGCCTGATGCTTTCAAAGCTTTAATTAAAATTCGTGATTTTATTTTAACTGCTGGATATGATTTTGACTTGGAAAAAACAAAAGAATTATTGTATGAATATAAGGCTATAGATCAAGATACTATTGAAATGTTGTCTGACAAGAATTTGCAGACATATGAAAAATATTGTAGAGCTAGAGAATTGGTAAGAGAATTTATTTTGATTTGTAACGGGGTTTCTGATTTTTCTGAAATTTTTTTTCTGAAGGCTGGTTTTTATTCTGATTTTTTGCGGAATAATTCTGGTTTTTCTCAGAAATTCTGATTTTAATTCTGATTTTTCTTAAATTTTTATTCAGAATTCTGATTTATTTTTGATTTTTTACTGAATGATTCTGATTTTTTCTCCAGAAATTCTGATTTTTTATTCTGTTTTTCTCTCAGAAATTCTGATTTCGTTTCAAATTTTCTGAAAAATTCTGATTTTTTATTCTTTTTTTTTTTACAGAATAATTCTGATATTTTTCAGAAATTCCGATTTTACTTCTGATTTTCTGAAAATTCTGATTTTTATTCTGATTCTTTTTCTCAGAAATTCTGATTTTATTTTTGATTTTTCTGAGAAATTCTGATTTTAACTATAACCTTTCAGTTACCTGAAGACGTCAAAATCCCAACTCTAATCGACCCCGGTCACGTCTTCGCCCCATGCCCTCATGATAAACGATGTCCAAAAATACCCAAAAAAGAATCCTGCAAATTTTCTGTAAGATGGCAAGAATTTCGTGCAGATCACAAAACAACAAGTGTAAACAAAGATGGAACAAATGTTGGGGATTTTAGTTATCTTATTTTGGCAAAAGGTGAACGTTCAAAGGAGAAGGAGGAAAAACACCCAAGAATTTTAAAGGTTTTTTAAACAAAATTTTTGGTGTAGTGGGAAAGTGTTGGGTTTTGAAGGGTAAGGGGTGTAAGGTTCGAACCCCACTCAGGTTTAATAATTCTGATTTCCAAAAAATTCTGATTTCTGATTCTAAAAAAATTCTGATTTTTATTGAGGTCTAATTATAGCAAAAATTTTAATTTCCAAAATTTTTGGTGTAGTGGGATAGTGTTGGGTTTTGAAGGGTAAAGGGTGTTAGGTTCGAATCCCACTCAGGGTAAATATTTTTTAATTCGAGTATTTCGACTAATAAAAATATAAAAATTAAAAGGAAGGTTAAAATAAATTTTTTAGGATATTTTAAGAACGATTTTAAGCCTAAACTCTTCCAGTAAAGGACTTTTAAGAATTGGCATTTCAGTTTGGGGCCACATTTTTGGTCATAACTTTTTTTATTCTTAACCGATTTAAATAATTATTATGCCAATCGAAAGCTCTGGAAAGGAGGATTATTTTATCTAGTAGGATTAATTTGATCAGATTATTCCCCACAAAGTTATGAACTGATAAGTGCGGGTAATCGTGATTTTTGGTCTTTATTCGGCTGTAGCTTTATGTAGGATGATCTGAAAAATTTAAAAAAAAATGTTAAAAAATTTTAAAAATTCCAACGGATAGAATAACCTTTAAATCCAAAGCATTCGAGTGAAATAATAATTATTTCAAAAAAATTTAAAAAAAATTTGTTTTAGTTAGAAAGAGGTCATCGTTGTGTTAATTGTCACGTCTGTACGGCAGCTGATGGATTACAAAGATTTATTGTGGGTAAAAGAACAGACAAAATATACGCAAGAATAAGGCGTGCAATGCCTTCACAATTATTGCCTGTTGAGGTTTTTTAAAATTATTTTATTTTTGAAATTTATTTTTCAAAGTTTGATTTAATCAAACCCAAACAAGCGCTGTCAATTTCTTCAGATGATACAAAGGAAAGAATAAATGGAGGGAAGGAACAATTAAAACAAGTAGCTTCAGCAGAGTAAATTTTTTTAATTTTGTTAATTAAATTTTTAAAAATAGTCTAAATTGGTACTTGTGTAATTTCCCCCATAAGTCCCGCCCACTTTCTCTTTCCTCTTCCTTTTATTAAAAAATGACATTTGGGTCAACATTTTCGTTTTTATTTATTGTATGGAAGGGGGAACTACACAAGTACCCCTAAATTTTATAAAAAAATTATCTATAGCCTGGAAATTAAAATAGTCAGACTCCATAAGTCTCAAAATCTTAACCCCCCAAAAAAGCCTCAAAATGGTCATACCCCCTAATTTCTCAGAATACCCAGAGTCCAAAATGTCTAAAAATAGTCACATCCCCCAACAAGTTTCAAAAGTGTCATATCTACAATAAATGTGTCAAAAGGGTCAGAAGACTAAAAAGTTTCAAAATATCGAATAATCATTTCTTTCCTCATTCAAAAATATCTACAACCACTTTCTCATCCTAAAAATGAAATTTCGATCATTTTTCGAAGAAAAAAATCTCTCCAAACCTCAATTTGATTAATTGGGTGAAGAATAATACAAGTATTAACCCTGTTGTTGTTTTGAATAAAGGATGTTTGTTTATCTCGAAAATATCGCCAACAGGCAATTACTATAGACAAAAACCAGAATTGGAGCAGTAAAAGTGAAAAACATGCCATACAGAGGAACAAACCTAGGCAAACTGAAGAAAAAATTTAAAAATGGTCAGAACAAAAATTTAATACTGGTCAGGATTGAGAGTGCTCGGTCCCCTTATATTCTCAAAAAGGGTCAGACCTCATATTTTGAAAATTGTCAGTCCCCTATATTTTTTAAATTGGGTATTCGACTGATATTTCAAAAATGGTCAGTTACGTTTTATTTTTAATAATGGCCACAGTGCTGGTATGGCTCCGGGAGCTAGCTCCGGGGCGGAGCCGAGATAATAAAAGCTTGAAGCCGGAGCCAACAAATACACAATACCCAGACTGCTGATCAGTCCTGTATCAATATAGGTAAATGGTCAGTCCCCGACTTAAAAGATCGTCCTCATATATATTTAAAAATGATCAGTCCTATATTTTTAAATGGTCAGTCCCCTATACTTTCACAAAGGGTAACTCCCCCTATATCTCTTTAGAAAGTTGTCGAAACAAACTTTTGTATCCATCACTCATTCCTTCATCCAGACTTACTGGCGAATACTTATCAAGTAAAAATTCAATAGTTTCCAAATCCCTGTCCAACACCACAATATAAATTAAAGCCAAGAAAATTGTTAAACTTTGAAAAAATTTTTCATTCAAAAATTAAAAAAGGGACAAACAAAGCGCATAGACCCACACTTTGCATTAACAGATAGGGCAATAAAAGGGTACAATTTTCTAGCCAAATAGCTAATACCATACTTGTTGCTAACACAGCGCCAAATAAAAGTTGAAATAAAGAGTCGAATAATGAATTGTTGGGGTGGCTGTGGAAGGTGAGGATTTGTTGAGTGATTAGCCATAATTCTGAGAGAACGCTTAGACATAACATTCTGTGTTTGGTGAAAAGAAAAAATAGTTAAAACCTCTATTTTATGGACACCCTCTCTTTTTAAGAGGATATAGGAGCCATTGTTAGCGAGGGGAGGGATCATACTAGAGTCTGGATCAAGGCTGGGGTTTTGGATCAAGACCAGGGTCTGTACCAAGGCCTGGGGGTTTTCCTGACCCAGAGTCCAGGCCCAGACATTTTTTGACCGTCCTGGGTATCCCTGGGCCTGGGTTTTTTCCTGGACTACAGGCCCTGGATCCGGCCCAACTCAATAAATCAAACCCGGAACCAAGTAACAGTCCCATGTTTTCAATAATCTCGATCACTATACTAGAGTAAGGTTAACCCTCCGGTCTTGCGGCCTCCCTTAACGAGTACCTCTATTTTATAGACACCCTTTTTTAAATAGAAGATATAGGAGCCAGTGTTAGCGTCAATCTTGGGGAGGGATCATACTAGAGTAGTGGTCGAGCTGGATCTGGATCAAGGCCTGGGGTTTTCCTGTATCCAGAGTCCAGGCATTTTTTGACCTTCCTGGACTACAGGCCAAGCTCATTAAATCAAACCCGGAACCCAGAAACAGGCCTAGGCTTTTCAATAATCTCAATCACTATACTAGAGTAAGGTTAGCCCTCCGGTCTCCCTTAACGAGTATTGGACCCTTTCCCCAGTTTTAAAATATTTTGAGAATCCAAAAGGGTATCTAAAAATAGAGGATGGACTCCCAACCAAAAACATACCCAGCTATCACTTTCACTCCAACAGTAGAATGGCCCTTTCCACAACAAAATAAATATTGCCTATCGTTTGGGTCAAAATTAAAATCTTCAATTGGGGAAAGTTGAAAGCCATCGAAGGAAGGAAGTCGAGAACTGACAGCACTCAACGCTGATGGACGATGATGAAAATTATTTTTATTAGAAATGTTGTTGGAATCGACAGCACAAGACCAACTTTTGGATAATGAATTGGGGGGAGGTTGATCCATCATTTGAAGATTTTATTTTTTAACCTCACCACTAAATATTGGACTGATTGTTCTGAGAAATTCTGAAATTTTTTTTTCTGATAAATTCTGATTTTTAATTCTGATTGTTCTGAAAAATTCTGAATTTTTTTTCTGAGAAATTCTGAAATTTGGCGTCATTAGTCTGTGAAAACTCTCGGTGGTTAAGTGGTAAAGCATTTTTGACTTTATTTTTAGGGGGCACGGGTTCGAACCAGGGCTGGGCGCGAAATTTCGCATGCGAAATTTAGCATTCCGCAATTGCGTATTTCTTATATATTTAATTTATTTGAAAAAGCGTATACGGAGTAATTTTTATCAATTTTTTATGATTTGTTTTGCATGTATTTTGAACAAAAGTTTAGATTTTTCGCTTAATTTTTAGCAGTGTATCTTTCAGGCAAAAGGCCACAAAACTACAAAAATATTTTAAAATTAGACCAAAAATAAAGGCTCAGGGCTCTTTTAAGTTAGAAAATAAGTTACTCCGTATACGCTTTTTCAAATAAATTTAATATATAAGAAAACGCAATTGCGGAATGCTAAATTTCGCATGCGAAATTTCGCGCCCAGCCCTGGTTCGAACCCTGACAGGGCCAAACAATTTTCTTTTAATTTCTGAGTAATAAAAATTAGCTGCCTAATAATGGGAGGGAGCCATTATTTAAAATACCCATAAAACGATAATTTTTTCAGCCCTAAAATCCGAGGTCGACTGTAATTGTGAAATTAAATTTTCTTCTTTAAAAAATATTTTTTTCAATAAAATTAATGAGGAATAAAATAAAAAAAGGGTTCCAAAAATTAGCTAAATAAAAAAGATTTAAAAATAATTGGCCAAATCAAAATTAAAATTTTTTTTGTAAATTTAATTTGGAGATCAATTAAATAAAAAAATAGACTAGAAATTGCAAAAATGTTGTTTTTGTGTTGTTATTCAGCTTTTATGTGGTCGTCTAAATTTTAATGAAAAATAAATTTGTGAAAAATCCGCAAAAATATTGCGGATTTACTCAATTCCCATTGAAAAGGTCCCCTACACCTCCTATTATGTACATCCAGTCGATGGTTAAGTGGTATAATCTTTGCCTTTTATTTTTAAGGGTCGTAGGTTCGAACCCTCTCCGGGAAAAATATTGTAGATTTACGCAATACACACTGGAAAGGCCCTACTACCCAATTTCGTCTCCATGGTTAAGTGGCATAATTTTTAACTTTTATCTTTCAGGGTCACAGGTTCGAACCCTCTCCGGGTTTATTAATTAAATTTTCAAAAAAACCTTCAATTGCAGAGGTATTTGTACTAGAACTAGGCCCTTCCCCATTCATTTCATCTTCTTCCTCCTCTTCATCCAATTCTTCATCATCTGGATATACTTCATCTCTATCAACAGAAAAATCGGCAGAACAAATTGAATAAGTTATAATTGAGAAAAATGCTAAAGGAACGCCAAATAGACAAACAGTCAAAATTGGTTGATGTTTGAACATATCGAGTAGATTGCTTAAAAAAATTTTTTTTGGAATTAAAAAACGAAAAAATCACTCTGTGGTTAAGTGGTAACATTTTTGACTTTATTTTTAGGGGACACGGGTTCGAACCCTTTCAGTGCCAAACAATTTTCTTTATCCTTTACTTCTAATTTCTGAGTTGTAAAAATTAATTCCAACACCTTTTAAAGACAGAAAATTTGGTTAAGTGGTATTTTTAACTTTTTCAGGGGGTCATGGGTTCGAACCCTCTCAGGGTCAAACAATTTTTTATTTTTTTAATTTTTAATAATACCAAATAAAAAACAAACGTAGTAACGTCGTAAAACATTCGTTTAATTCGAGTTATCCAAGCACGCCCTCCTTGCGCTTTAACATGACCTTCCTTAATTCTTTGCAAAAATAAAAGTAAAGAGTGGACAGTCATTTGTTCATTAGAATCATCGCTAAGAAAGAATTCGTAACTTGAGAAGTTGAAAACAACCAAACCTTTAAAGAATAAAAGAAATTTTAAATAAAAAATTTGGAATTTTGGACGATTTTTAAACGTTATAAAATACATCATTGGTGGTTAAGTGGGTTACCTATATTTTTTGGGGTCGTGGGTTCGAACCCGTTTGGGGTCAAATAGTTTTTTATTGAGCAAAATAACTTTAATTTTTCTTAAAAAATTTCCCAGATCATAATGTCATCCAAAAATAAAAAAAATACTTGGAATAGTTAAAGACCCCATCACAATTCCATTAGCAATTTGTCCTCCTTCCAACCACCCAAATTGGAAATGCGAATTTAATTCTGGATTTGTTCTCAAATTGTTGGCTGTTTTCTT
Organism: Meloidogyne enterolobii; assembly: GCA_963681835.1. Taxonomy (NCBI): domain Eukaryota; kingdom Metazoa; phylum Nematoda; class Chromadorea; order Rhabditida; family Meloidogynidae; genus Meloidogyne; species Meloidogyne enterolobii. The sequence goes on along the minus strand of CAVMJV010000080.1, from coordinate 592,780 downwards.
TGCCAAGTCATAAAAACTGAAAAAATTTATTACGTGAACTGCCCCCAAGAATTAATCACAACTTGTGGTTTAGTGGGAAAATTTTTTATTTTGGGGGTCGTGGGTTCGAACCCGTTTGGGGTTAAATAATTTTTTTAAATTAAATTTTCCATTTTTCTGATATCCTGAACTAATTTTTCGTTTAACAAATTTTTATATTAATTTAACTTAAATTTAAAAAAACTCTAAAAAACCTTCCAGAAGGAGTACTCAAATTTAACCGGTCAAAAGGTTCAATAGAAATCAAAACCAATTTCTTTTCACTATTTGAATCAGCTACTGAATGTAAATTTGAAGCAGATAATTGTAACATTGGGGGCCATCTTTCACGTCTTATCCATTCAGAAATTGATTGACCTTTAAAAAAATTTAAATTAAGAATTTTATATTTTTTGCATGAAAAGCTTAAAAAAGGGGAAAAATAAGAGAAAGGGAAGAAAATTTGAAGGATTATTGAAAAAAATATTTTTCTCTTTTTTTGCATTCCCTCAGACTGTTTTGTGCTAAAATGGGCTAGAAAAAATTCTTCTCTTAAAAAATTTAATCACACCATTGGTGGTTAAGTGGTAAAGTTGTCAACCTTTATTTTTAGGGGTCGTGGGTTCGAACCCATTTGGAGTCAAATTTTTTATTTGATTAAAATTTTGGAAAAATTCCGTCATATCACCCGGAAACGGATTCGGACAAATCATATGTCATTCTAAAGATCTCGCAGAGCTGAGTCGATCGGCACCAAAAAAATTACATAAAATAAACGACTATGTGTGGTTAAGTGGTAAGGTTCCTCGATTTTTGGGGGTCGTGGGTTCGAACCCGTTTAGGGTCAAATAATTCATTACTTAAATTTTTCATCATTCTGGTATCTTTGAAATACGAAAAAATTTATGAAATAAACAAACCGTGTGATTAAGTGGTAAAATTCATCTATTTTTGGGGGTCGTGGGTTCGAATCCGTTCGAGGTCAATTTTTTTAAAATTAACTTAAAACCCTTTAAACTTAAAAATAAATTTAAAAAACCTTTTTCAAACTCCTTCAATCCAAAATTAACCCAATAATCACTCTCTTTAAGCCCAATCAAAACCACTTCCTCCTTGTCCCCAATAATTTCTTCCGGAATTATTTCTCTCTCATTCGCCCTAAAAAATCTCGTTTCAGTAAATAACATGTCCGCAACATTCTCATATTCCAACCACATTTTCATTTCAAGAGAAGTTTTTTGTTTTGTCGAATCATCGACAAAGACGAAAAAAGGCTCTTTATCCGCAGATTTTTGCAACTTGAAAAAAAATTTTTTTTGAAATTTTTAAAAATTTTTTTAAACTAAAAAACCTCTTCAAATTGAGCCTTTGTTTCTATTTTATCAACTACTGGACCAGAACATTTTTCGGCAAATTTTATAATGTCTTCTTTTCGACGTTCGCCTTCATAAGGGATTTGAATGCCGTTGCGAAAACTTAAAATTTTAAGTAAAAATAAAATTAAAAATATTTCGAAAAGAAAAGGTTGCCCTGAAAATTAGAGAGAAAATCCACGGAAAAACTAGAAAATTTCAATTTGACCCAAATGAGCATGTATCGACTGAAGGGTCTAACAAGGAACTGTATGAGAAAATTTTATATTTATTTTTGCATCATCGAGTCGAGCATGGTCGATAATCTATTTCGGCCATGACCCCAAATCGAAAAGTTAAAGCTGATATGTTTCAGTATTTTGGAGCGGCTTCACATATAGTTCGACATGTTTTCTTGTAAGACTTAAGATCTAGCTGTAAGATTAAAGGGTCTTGGTCTTAATAATATTTTTGGACGGTAACGAGTCAACATTCTTACAATTAAGAAACGTAGGGTTGTTCCCCGGCGAGAAGGGCCACTAGAAATGCCTTTCGGGGAGACAGCACCACGAGGGGGAGAAAAGGAATTTTCGAAAAAAACTCACATATCCCCCGATTTTCGGGGACGGAGTACAACCCTAATTAAGAGTGAATAACCAGAAGCAGAAAGAGTAAAAGAAAAATATTAAAAAAAAACAAACAAAATAATTGTAGGATAACCACGAATTGAAAGAGTAGAGGCAACATTATTAAACCTTGTACAATCCACTTTTCCAACACGCACAGGAGATTGTTTATCTGCTAAAGCGTGCCCTACAAGTTCCCAAACTGGCATTAACTGTTTACAATGAGCACACCATGGAGCATAAAACTAAATTGAGGTTGAAAAAATTATTTTGAAAATTTTTAAAAATTATTTGAAAGGTAAAAAATATTTTTCTAGGTAATTTTAAGGTGAAACTAGTTGAAATAAAATTATTTCCCAGCATGGGATTCGAACCTCCACCCCAAATACAGAGAAACCCAAAACTATCCCGATACACCAAGCGAACAAGAAATGTTTATAAAAACGTCCACGTGTCAAAAAATACTTGCCGACAAAAAAACTAGCTGAAATAAAATTATTTCCCCACATGGGATTCGAACCTTCACCCCAAATATAAAGAAACCTAAAACTATCCCGATACACCAAGCGAACCTTCACCCCAAATATAAAGAAACCTAAAACTATCCCGATACACTAGGCTAACAAAAAATGTTTATAAAAATTATTTAACGTGTCAAAAAATTTTTTGTCGACATTTAAAAAAAACTAGCTGAAATAAAATTATTTCCAAGTGTGGGATTCGAACCCTCGCCCTCTGCAGTAGAAACCCAAAACTATCCCGATACACCAAAAAATAAAATTAAAAAAAACCTCCACAAACCACAATCCTTTGTCCATAACATCCAAAAACCTGTCATTTAATTCAATAACGCTAGTTGGGATTTTTGTGGAATAACAAAGCAGAAAACTGTTCAACAATGAAAAAGAGAAGAAACAAAAAGGTTTAAAATACATCTTTTGAAAGAAAAATTTTTTTGCGGACAAAACTTGCGGACTTTTTGACTTAAAAAAATTAAAAAAATTTTTTGGATTAATTTCCAATTATTTTTTAAAATAAAAACAAAAAAATCTGTCAACAAATTTTTATATATTATGAAAAATGAAAGTATTTTTAAAATCCAAAAAAATAGGCGCAATTTTACAGTGAAAAATGGAAGGAATTAAATTACATAAATAGAAAAGGGAAATAAAAAAAGGATATTTTTCAAAAAAGTGACCAGAAAAAAATTTCAAATTTAAAAGAATTCCAGATGGTAAGGTATTTTTAAATTTTTGCGGATAAAAAATTATTTGCGGACAAACAAATGTTTGCGGACAAAACTTGCGGACTTTTTTTGTAGACAAAAAGTGCGGACTTTTTCAGCAAAAAATTTAGAAGGACAAGAGAATTGGCTTGCCCTACCAAATCATATTCATGACTTGCAGACTTTTTAGGAAAAAGTTGGAAAAATACGGGAATTGTCCTCCACTACTTCCAGTCACTAATTTTCCCCCCAAAAATAAAATACATAACAGCCAAAAAAAGAAAAAATTTAAAATAAAATCACCATTCTAAACAACCTTTCTTTCACCGTCCTATTCACGATGTAAAAGCACAAAAAGTCCTAACAACACCAAAACAGAATATTTCAATTTTGGATAATCATTCATAATTATTGTGACCTTAAAAATTGAAAAATTTAACAGAAAAAAATTCCAAAGAAAAACCATTCCAACATAAGGTACAAATCCTTTAGCACGTCCAACAACGTCTTTGCGTTGTAACCAATATTGACCAGAAGCATATAGACCGCGATCATCCACCTTTAAAATAAACATTTTTATAGAGAAATGAGCAAAATACGCAAGACACTTGCGGACAAAAAATGGGTTTTTCATCAAAACAAAAGCAAAGGTACCCCTAAGAATTTAGCTTAAATGTATGAAATCCAAGCACGTATTATCGTCTCCTCCATTATATCGTCAAAATTTTATCCCCTTTTAATTCTAGACCCTTATAAAAATATTATGGGCTATCTTTTCCATTTGGGCCAATCTCATTAGGGCCATTTAAAAATTAAAGGGTTCAGAATTGGAGAAATTTCAAAGTGAGTCAGTCCCTAAATTCCCTGCCCGACAGCAATTTTAGAACATTCCCTGACCCCAATACACAAAAAAGTTCCCCGTCGGGCTGGGGATCAATCCTTGTTCAAAGCCGAAATTGCTAAAACCAACCCCCATAAAAACCCCTACAAAAATCCAAAAACAAACCATATTATTGTCTCCTTTTGTCAAAAATTTAGTGTCGTCTTTATCCTTTTCGTGTACTTTAATAACTCGATGAACAATTGGAATGTCTCTTCCTTCAATTTTAAAGACTGTAATATCCCCAGCACGAATTGGATCATCAACATCATTTGTAAGCATTAACAAATCGCCTCGGAAAAATGCTGGCTCCTTAAATTTAAAATTGACTAAAATTATTGAAATAAAAAAATTCTGACCATTGAACCTGATAAGACGACGACTATTGGACTTTCAGAGCCTGTAATCACCATTAGACCTGAAAATATTTTTTTATATTAAAATTGATACAGGCCTAATGACCCTCCCAGCGGGAAATTCTAGGTCGTGGGTTCGAGTCCGCGTGGGAAAATAAATTTTCTAATTCCATTAAAATGAATAAAATAGACCGTCAAAAATAATAAAAAGGTAAAGAAAAAAAAGAAATCGCAGACTTGAAATTAGTACCCGTTTTTCCTCAAAAGACTCATAATGGTCAGATCAACTTAATCCTTCTCCCAACCTGCTCTAAAACTCTTGTAGAGGTACAGAGAAACTGAGGATGAAAATCTGACCGTTAATACCGTTAATGCCTTGTGAGAAAGATGGAGGGACTTTAAGAATCATCATATCCCTATCAAGCCAAAGAAAAATTTGGGACCAAATGTCATCCCTCTTCAATAAAAATATTGAGACAGGAGAAAAAAGGAAGATAAAAAAAGGCAATCTGGGACCAAATGTCGTCCCTATTCTCCGAACAGACGGGTCTCTTGAGGAAGGAGAAAAAAGGGGGATAAAGAAGGGGAGAAATTTGGGACCAAATGTCATCCCTCTTCAATAAAAATAAAATCCAAACCTTTCCAAATCATCAATGCCGAACTAACAATCATCGCAAAATTTAAGAATTGGTAAACAACCTGTCGTTTGTCCATTCGCTTAAATTCATCGAAAATACTGAGATCAAAAATACCCATATTTTCTTCTCCTTGATTTTTAAAGCAACAATTTTCTAAAAATTAAAAGAAAATTTAAAAAACAAAAATCTTTAATAAAATAAATAAAAATCAGAAAAAAATTATTTGTTAATGTAAAATTAAACGTAGACAAAACATTATGCCAAAGAAAATGACGAGATGCCAACGTTACAAAAATATTTTTAAAATAAAGACTGAGGACAATTGAGTCTTCGTTTCAGGAGCCATGTTTTAGGCCATAACTTTGTGAGTTTCCAACCAATTCGAACAAATCTTTTACCATTCGAAAGCCCTGGATATGAGGATTATTTTTGCTTACTGCATTGATTTGATACGATCAACATACAAAAAGTTACAGCTAGATAAGTGCGCGCAATCGTGATTTTTGATGTTTATTAAGCTGACAACTAAAGATTTTTATACAAATGCAAAAATGAAATATAAAGACTATTAAATAAATGAAAAAATAGTTTTTGAATAGGGGAACGGTAGGGTAGCTCAGCTCGAAGTATTTGCTGAACCGATACCCTATTTTAAAAAATAATTGCGGAACGTCCTCCTGCAGATTGATTCTTGGAGCCATATTTTGGTCCATAACTTTTTCAATTCCTAACTGATTTAGATAATTAATATATCAATCGAAAGCTCTGGATTTAAGGATTATTTTATCTATCAGGATAATTACAAACAGATCAACCTACAAAAAGTTACGGCCTAATAAAGATCAAAAATCACGATTGCTTGCACTTATCTAGCTGTAACTTTTTGTATGATGATCTGATCAAATCGATGCTGTTAGCAAAAATGATCCTCACGTCCGGGGCTTTCGAATGATAAAAGTTTTATTCGAATTGGTTGAATACACAAAAAGTTATGGCCCAAAATATGGCTCCGGGACTCAGTCGTCCCTCGGCGCTATTTTGTGTATTTGAATGTTTGTTTTAAAAATTAAATAAAAAATAACCATTGTGTTTGGCTAATAGAACGTGTTTTTCTTTGTATTTTTCTTTGTTTTCTTTGTATTCTTATTTCAAAATTTTATAAAAATTAGAGAAAAAGAAATTAAAATAGCATTAAATATATTAATTTTACGTGTTAAAATCTATTAAGAAAAATCAAGGGAGTGCTCGTACACAAAAAATTACAAACATTAAATACATTAAATTGATTTTAAAAAATTCATATGATAAAAATGAACGTAATTTATATAAAAAAATTTTTTTTAATTATGTATAAAGCGGTAAAGAAGAGTCCGAATCCTCAATTTCCCGGTAATCTTGTTTGTTATTTGTTTTGTTTAGATTTAAAACTAGAGTAAAGCGGCTGGGCTATAGATCTATTTATCTCCTTCAGCTAGTGCAAAAGGTTAATCGTGGCTAGAATAATTCCCCATACTAGGGAAGGGTTGAAAAACTAATTCCCCAGGGGAATTAGTCGGAAAAATAGCTATATGCTTTACACCTCCATCCCAAGTAAAAATTGAATTTTTAATTATAAATGGACTTTAAACTTTTAATAACGCCAATGAGTAGCTCCCAGCCACTGATTAACCTTTTGCACTAGCTGAAGGAGAGAAGTAGCTATGTATAGCCCATCTGCTTTACTCTAGTTTTAAATCTAAACAAAACAAATAACAAACAAGATTAACGGGAAATTGAGGATTCGGACTCTTCTTTACCGCTTTTTAAAATTTTTTTAAATAAAATTACGTAAATTTAATCATATGAATTTTAAAAATCAATTTAATGTATACGTAAAATTAATTTAATGTTTATGCTTTTTTGTGTACGCGCACTACCTTGATTTTTCTTAATGGATTTTACCACGTAAAATTAATATTTTTTATTTAATGTTTGTGCATTTTTGTGCCTTTTAATGCTATTTTAATTTCTTTTTCTCTAATTTTTATTAAATTTTGAAAAAATTATTGGCATTCAATCAATCATGTATACCAATAAATCCGACGATTTTTGTCCATATATAAACAATTATTTACCCCCTAGCATAATCAGTTTATTCAAAAAATTTTTTCAAATAAAAAATCTTTATTTAAATTAAACATAAAACCCTTCTATTGAAGGAAATTTGTTTTTTAACAAAAAAATGAGAGACAAAGCAAAATTGTTGCCAATTTTTGCTTTAATTCTCGCTTTGAGTTTTGATGTTGGCGCTGCTCCAGACAATCTGGATGAAGGTATTAATATTTAAAACCTGTTGTGGACACGGTACTCGAGAGATATGGGTAATATTGGAGCGGACAGACTGTTGTGTAGTTCAAAAAAAATTTTCGAATTAAATGTACGGATAGTATAAATGGTGTACGGATAGTATAAAAGCCAGTGAAAGCGTCAGTCTAATTGGATCATACTAACGGGGCTAGTCACTGATCTCCTTCGTTTGTTCCATTCCCTTCGCCTGCATTGTTTATTTCTACATCGGATAAACTCATTATGGTGCTCGTCAACATTAGTTAAATCTCGGACAACTTCGGGTCGTAACACAGACCCCCTTTTTTCCTTCCCAATTTTCCCCCTATATTTTCCTCCTTTTGTCTTTTTGCAAGTACTTGCACTTGTATAAATTTAAATAATCCTTTTTGTTTGATTGTAGGCAAAAATTAGAAAGGCAGTTTGGATGGAAGAAAGGAAAAAGTCTGACCATTTTGCAAAAATATAGGCGGAAAATTGGGGAGGAAAAAAGGGGGTCTGTCCTGTTAATATTACCAAAAGATGTTTTTCTTAAAGCAACCTTAATTTTGATCTACCTAATTTGAAGTCTTTTGTTGTTTTTAGATATATTTTTATTTTTATAGGAGTGTTAAAAGAAAGTCGCATTAAACGTTTACAACAAATTGCTGAGATAGATGATTCAACTGGAATGCCTCGTGGAGGGGTATATCAAAGTGATCCAATTAAATTTGAGGAATATAAATATCTTGAAGGAAAGGTGGAGTATAAAAATATTTTTACAACATTTAATAAAGCTTTTGAAAGACTTGTAAATAAAGTTAACGAATTTAAGCACCTAAATTTAAAAAATATTAACTTACCCCTTGATAGTGTTGAGGGTATTGCAAAGGAATTAAAAAAATATGATGAAATTGAAGAGAATATTAAAAATGTTGATGAAATGTTAGAAAAAAAGGTAATGATTAAAAATTAATCATAGAGGTCGAAAAAATTTTTGTAATTCATAAATGTCCTAATAAAATTTGGGGAGACCCATCCAACCCGTGATAATACCGTATTTGTTGTGGTGTGGCGGCTAGTATTTAAACATTATTATACTGTAAAAGCCTCACATATAAAGGCCTCATGTCAGTCCGAGTCTCCTAATTGTCTCCTATTTGCTTATTCTAAATACCCCAAACTTATTCTATTTCATCAACTTTTATTGTATTTCTATTGTGTGATAAACACATTATTGTATTGCTTCTTTATTCCTGTACAAGGATACAACAGTATTTATTCTAATTTAATAGCCTCCATTTATTCTCAATACCCCAAAAAGGGCATTTAATTATAAATTTTAAGGAATATTCTACTCCATCAAATAGAGAACATTACATGGAATTGATAAATTTAATTATAAATTGCAAGATTTTTATGATGGATTTGCATTCAAAAGGCTCAGAAGGGTCTTTGATTGATATTTACTCTTTTATCAAAAATGCACCCTCTTTTACCGCAATATATGTGTTGAAATTTATTTTTAATTTATCAAAAATACAAAGCAAAGAAATGAATAAAGCTATTATTGAGAAAATCTACAATCAGCATTTGGAAAATAAAGAGAAATTGAAAAAAGAGTATAAAAATGTAATTGTAGAGAGTGATGGTCCAGTTGGTTTATATGCTGCCTTTGAGCTTTTTATGGGTATTTTTAATTGTTTTATAAAATTAAAATTAATTAAAAATTGCTACTCCGCTTTCTAATCACTATAAATAATTTTTAAGAAGGAATGAATGTAACCGTTGTTAGTAGTCGATCTAATTACGCAAATGATATGAGCTTTGATACTAAATGGATTTCAACTTTGCGTTTCTTGTTGGGTAATGAATTTGAAAAAAAATCCGAGTTCACGCCGAATAATAGAGGCAAATTCTTATACATCAAAGATTTAAAAAGTTCGTTAAAGGAGCGTTTAAACGTTTTGTCAAAATATGTAAAGGAAAAGGAGAATGGAAAGGAAAACGAAAAATCGTTTTTGGAAGTGTTAAGTGATTCAAAAATTTTGGACATAAATGCTGTTGATGAAAAGCCAACGGCTATTTTAGATAAAGTTGATAAAGAGGAAAATGATGAAATTCCCTTTGATTTATTTTTCTGTGATTTTATTGAAGAAATTAAACACGGTGTTGTTATTCTCAATAAAAAGGATTTTAACAAAAAAATATTAAAGGAAGGTCAAAAATCCGTAAATCTGGATTCGAAAAATCTAGCGAAGTTCAGCGATTTAGACAAATTGACAAGAGAATCATTTTTCCTTTCAGAAGAAATTAGAAATCGTTATTATGTTATAAGTCGTCTGATTCGTTCTAATATGAAAGAGGAAGAAAATAATTCAGAAAGTTCAAAAACCAGAATAGGCAAGGTTTATAAAATAACCCCGCGAAAAACTATTCGTTCTGCTGGTGGAACGCATAATATTTCTGTTAAAATATTTGAGACAGATAAAACAATACAAATCGAGTCAGATACACCTATGGCAATTGTTGAATTAATTGAAGAAGTTAAAAATGAAAGGGAAAAATTGAGAATGATGAATAAGGAGGAATTTAAACAGAAATGGGAAGAGATAAAAAATGATACTAGTAAATTGGTTGTCGGTTTAAACATAGATGTTGAACGTGAAAAAATGTTGAAAAAATATGATGATTTTATTGTTGAATTGAAAGAAGAATGGTTTAAAGATCTTTTTTATAATTTACCTGGTGAAATATACAAAAATGAAGTCAAACCTGAGGTGATAATTAAATTAAGTAAGGAAAAGGAAAAAGAAAAAGGAGAAGCAAGTACTAGCAATAAAGTTGAGACAATTCATGATAAAGACGAACACATTCTTTATTTTAACAAAAACAGTTTAATTGTGAAACCATGTTTACTAAAAGTTTATGGAAAAGAAAATACTGTAAAATTGTTTAAAGGAAAAAAAGATTCTGCAATTTTTGTGAACTTAAACGATGAAGAGACTATTGAAATCCATGAAGGCAAGTTTATTGTAGAATTAATGACTTTAGAATTGAAATAATTCTTATTCTGGTTTTATAAAGTTATCCCAAGTTATGAGTGAGGTATGATTCCGTACCAGCTAAAAAGGCACGTTATATATTATCTCATAAACAGAATTTTTTACACCTATGAGGCCAAGAGGTATTTTGTAGCAAATTTCAAAAGGTTTCAAAATAGCTTAAAAGAAAAATTCTATATAAGCTCTGGGGAGCTAAAATATTTTTTGAAGTACTGTAACCCAATTTCCTGTTGATTTTTTGATATTTGAGATCTCGATAAGGAAAGAAGTTTCAGACTTCGTTCTTTGTTCCTTTCTACTCAATATTAATAGCCTTAATTGGCCTTATTTTGTATTCTACTACACATTTTTTACATTAAGTGGTACTATCTTTGAAGCCCTGTTCGATACTATTTTCTGAACTTAATAAATATTGTTTGATAAATGGAGATAATTTATGTTAATATTTTGTTTAAATATTTTAAAGGCTTGGACGATGTTGACAAAGCAGTTTCTGTTATCAAAAAATACAACAAAAGCAAAGTAGAAAGTGATCTGACAAAAATGTTAATGGACGAGTTGAAAAAGACAGATTAAAAACTGATTCGAAGAATGCAAAAAGGAAAGTGTAAAAAGGAAAGGAATGTAAAAAATGAAAAAAAGAAAAAAGAAAAGTAAATCCCATTGTATATTTATCCAAACTAAACAATTATTTTTTATTGTAAAACATATAGCTATTTAATTCCAAAGGCTGTGCAGTAAGCGGAGTGGTGTAATGGATAACATATCAGTCCGGTCTAATGAAGGCGTTGGTTCGTTCCCAGACGCCGATTAACCTTTTTCACTAGCTGAAGAAGAGGAATAGCTATAGCCTAGATGCTTTATTTTATCCAATTTTTTAACGAACTAAAACATCCCCCCATTCATTCCACCAGCATTATTGATTTAAAAACTTGACCTTCTAATGCCCCCTGTAAATATCAATCCAAATAGCCTTGAAGATATCAGGGTAATACTTTAGAAGTCGGCCATCTTTTTACAATTCAAATAGAAGTAGCCATTCTATTTTTTCGCTAAAAAAGGACATTCTATTAGAGAATCCACACGGTAATTTATTATATGGAAAAATTACATATATGGAATAGAAAGGAAAAAAGGGGCGACTTTCAAAGTATTATTGATAGAGCTCTTCGAAATGGTCAAACCTTTGTATTTTTGTGAGCTTTGAGGCTACCCTACCAACAACCCTATTCAAGAACAATTTTTCATTTTATTCAACATTTTTTAAAATTCATATTTTTAGATTTGTATAAAATTTTAGTTTTAAATTTAAAAATCTTTGTTGTTGTTAGATAGTTCCAATGGTACCAAGAACAAAAAAATTATCTGACTTCAAAAGTCTCATTATATGTTGACCTGATTCTATCAATCAATCAGATCATTCAATCCAAATCAATCCTTATATCAATAGCTTTCGATGAGATAGTTATTAATTATCATATTTTTTAGGAATTAAAAAAGTTATGGCCCAAAATATGACAGCGGGACTCAGCCGCCAGGACTAACCGAGACGTTCCGGAAAAGACTCCTTTTACTTTTTAAACAATTCGTTTACCAGAAGCATGCGAGGCAACCCAAAATTTGTTTAATTCATTGGCAATGTTTTTAGTTTTATAAGAGTTAATTTTATATTTATTAAATTTGGCACTAGACACAAAAACAACAGTTCACAATATAGGCACAATTCACCAAAAGTTAAATCTTATCCAAAAAAGATTTCTAACAGACGTGTTTAGTGTTAAACGTGTTTTTATTTGTATTTTCTTTGTTTTTATTTCAAAATTTTATAACAATTAGAGAAAAAAAGAAATTAAAATAGCATTAAATATATTAATTTTACGTGTTAAAATCTATTAAGAAAAATCAAGGGAGTGCGCGTACACAAAAAATTACAAACATTAAATACATTAAATTGATTTAAAAAATTCATATGATTAAATTTACGTAATTTTATTTAAAAAGAATTTTTTTATTATGTATAAAGCGGTAAAGAAGAGTCTGAACCTCAATTTCCCGTTAATCTTGTTTGTTATTTGTTTTGTTTAGATTTAAAACTAGAGTAAAGCAGCTGGGCTATACATAGCTACTTCTCTCCTTCAGCTAGTGCAAAAGGTTTATCAGTGGCTGGGAGCTACTCATTGGTTTTATTAAAAGTTTAAATTCCATCCATAAGTAAAAATTCAATTTTTCCTGGGGATGGAGGTGTAAAGCATATAGCTATTTTTCCGATTAAATCCCCTGGGGACTTTTTATTCAATCCTTACCTAGCATGGGGGATTAATCGAGAGAGGGGAATTAATCCACAAAATACGGTAGCTATTTAATTTCTAAGGCTGTGCAGTAAGCGACATGTAATGGATAACACATCATTTCGGTATACTGAAAAGATGCTGGTTCGCTCCCAGCCACGATTAACCTTTTGCACTAGCTGAAGGAAATAAATAGATCTATAGCCCCGCCGCTTTACCCTAGTTTTAAATCTAAACAAAACAAATAACAAACAAGATTAACGGGAAATTGAGGATTCGGACTCTTCTTTTCCGCTTTATACATAATTAAAAAAAAATTTTTTTTAGGTAAAATTACGTAAATTTAATCATATGAATTTTTAAAAATCAATTTAATGTTTATGCTTTTTGTGTACGCGCACTCCCTTGATTTTTCTTAATAGATTTTAACACGTAAAATTAATATTTTCAATTTAATGTTTGTGCATTTTTGTGCCTTTTAATGCTATTTTAATTTCATTTTCTCTAATTTTTATAAATTTTAAAAAAATTATTGGCATTCAATCAATCATGTATACCCGACGATTTTGTCCATATATAAACAATTATTTACCCCCTAGCATAATCAGTTTATTCAAAAAAATTTTTCAAATTCAAAATATCTTTATTTAAATTAAACATAAAACCCTTCTATTGAAGGAAATTTGTTTTTTAACAAAAAAATGAGAGACAAAGCAAAATTATTGTCAATTTTTGCTTTAATTCTCGTTTTGAGTTTTGATGTTGGCGATGCTATGGACAACTTAAATGAAGGTATTAATATTTGAAACCGGTTGTGGACACGGATATACTTTTCTGAAAGCAACCTTAATATCGATATAATTGGAGTCACTTGTTATTTTTAGAAATATCTTTATTTATTTTTATAGGAGTGTTAAAAGAAAGTCGCATTAAATGTTTACAGCAAATTGCTGAGATAGATAATTCAACTGGAATGCCTCGAGGTGGTTTATACTCGTATGATCCAATTGAATTTGAGGAATATAAAGAGCTTGAAGGAAAGGCGGAGTATAAAAATATTTTTACAACATTTAATAAAGCTTTTGAAAGACTTGTAAATAAAGTTGCCGAATTTACTAACCTAAATTTAAAAAATATTAACATATCCCTTGATAGTGTTGAAGATATTGCAAAGGAATTAAAAAAATATGACGAAATGATAGAAAAAAAGGTAATGATTAGAACTGGTCAGAGGTCGGAAATTTTTTAGTAATCCATAAATGTCCTAATAAATTTGGGGAGACCCGTCCAATCCGTGATAAATACCGAATTTGTTGTGGGGTGGCGGCTAGTATTTACACTCTATTATTATACTACATATAAAAGCCTCAAATAATTGTCAGTCCGTGTCTTCTAATTGTCTCCTATTTGTTTATTCTAAATACCACAACCTTATTCTATTACTTCAACTTTTATTGTAATTCTATTGTGTGATAAACACATTATTGTATTGCTTCTTTATTGTTGTACAAGGATACAACAGTATTCTAATTTAATAGCCTCCATTTATTCTCAATACACCAAAAAGGACATAATTATAAATTTCAAGGAATCTTCTACTCCATCCAATAAAGAAAAGTACTTGAAATTGATAAATATAATCATAAATTGCAAGACTTTCATGATGGATTTGCATTCAAAGGGCTCAGAAGGCTCTTTGATTGATATTTACTCTTTTATGGAAAAAGCATCCTCTTTAAACTACTCTTTGTTTAATGTAACCGCATTAAATGAGTTGAAATTTATTTATAATTTATCAAAAATACATAGCAAAGAAATGGATAAAGCTATTATTGAGGAAATCTACAAAAAGCATTCGGAAAATAAAGAAAAATTGAAAAAAGAATATAAAAATGTAATTGTGGAGTACGCTGGTCCAGTTGGGTTGTACGCTGCCTTTGAGCTTTTTATGGGTATTTTTAATAAATTAAAAGTGATGTGGATGGTGGTACAGTCGGTTGTGCCTCGGTTTGGGCCCTTTCCATGATGGTTCTATTCCATCTCGCATTTTTTAACAGCATGAACATCGTATATAACAAGTGAAAAATCGTTTTTGATATTAGTTTTTCAATTTTCGGTGAATTATATCTAGCTCTACAGGCATCTCCTAACTTAGCGAATACCCACATTTACTAAACCCACCTAAAAATTACAAATTTAATATTTCTAGATAGAGCTGAATGTGTTCTATTTTTAGGAAATAAGTTTCAGAAATTTTTGTCTATAAATAAATTTACAATAAGGATTCACATAAGATAATCATTTTTGAAAACTGAAAAGACCATACATATTTCATTGGGTTTAAAATTAAATTAATTTAAAAAATTTTAAGATGGAATGAATGTAACCGTTGTTAACAGTTATTCTCATTCTAATTATGGAATAGATGACAAAATATACCTTGTCACCAAGTGGATTCTAAAATTAAACTATATTTTGGGCACTGAATCTGAAAAAGTATATAAAAATGAATTAAAGACTAATCTAGGCAAAATTTTACACATCAAAAATTTGAAAAGTTCGTTAAATGAGCGTTTAATCGTTTTATCAGAATATGTACAGGAAGAAGTGAAAGAAAATGAAAAATCGTTTTTGATATGTGACGCAAAAATTTTGGGCATTAAAACTGCTAATGAAAAGCCAACGGCTGTTTTAGATAAAGTTGATAAAGAGAAGAATGTTGAAATTCCCTTTGATTTATTTTTTAGTGATTTTATTAAAAAAATTAAATATGGTGCTGTTATCCTCAATAAGAAAAATGACAAAAATATATTAAAGGAAAGTCTAGAAGAAAGTCTAAAATCCGTAGAACTGAATCCGAAAAGTCTACTGAACTTTAATGATTTAGAACAATTGATTAGAGAATCATTTTTCCTTTCAGAAGAAATTAGCAATCGTTATGAACATATAAGATATTTGATTCGTTATGTTATGACAGAGAAAGGAAATAATTCAGAAAGTTCATTGACTAGAACGGGCAAAGTTTATGAAACAAACGCAACTGGAAAAATTTGTTTTAGTAATAAAAGCGTTAAAAATATTTTTGTAAAAATATTTGAGACAAAATCAAAAATACAAATTGAGTCAGATACACCTATGGCAATTGTTGAATTAATCGAAGAAGTTAAAAATGAAATGGAAGAGTTGAGAGAGATGAATGAGGAGGAATTTAAACAGAAGATGGAGGAGACAGTTATTGCCGAAGGCAAATACAAGCATGATAAAGAATTGGATGAAAAAGAATTGGATGAAAAATTAAAGAAGATAAAAAATGAACAGGAGAAGATTCTGGAAGGAAAATTAAAAGAAATAAATGAGAAATATGGGAAAATTGAGAAAGAAATAGAAGAATTGGAAAATGAACTCAAACTTCCGGAAGAAAAAATAAAGAATAAACATGCAATACTGGAAAATCTAGGATATAGAAAAAATGAACTTGAAAAAATACTCCATAAGAAAATGTCCCAACAACGTAATGTTAAATCTGACATTAAAGAAAAATTGAAAAATTTACAAGATGAAAGAGATAAAAAAATTGTTAGAATTACAAAAGTTAAATGACAAAAATGTGAATTGTGTGAATCTATTAATAAAAAAATTAAAATTATCTAAGAAACATAAGAATATAGAGAAAATAGAGAAAAAAATAAAAGAATGGGAATATTTGGAAAAATTGGAAAACGAAATTAAAAGTTTGGAGGTGTTACAAACAAAAAGAGAAGAAAGAGATGAAATAAAGAAAACGATAGATAAAATTGAAAGAGAAAACAGAGAAGAATTGAAAGAAAAATTAGAAGAGATGAGAAATGAACAAAATAAAATCTGGGAAGAAAAGAAGGGAAAGATAAAAATTGAACATAGTAAAATGGTTGACGGAGGGCTTTTAAAAATGAAAGATGAACGTAAAAAGATGTTGGAAAAATATGATGATTTTATCGTTGAATTAAAAGAAGAATGGTTTAAAGCTCTTTTTTCTCATTTGCTTGATAAGCGCATTATATACAAAAATGAAGAAAAGAAAGTGATAATCAAATTAAGTAAGGAAAAGGAAGCAGAAAAGGAAGAAGAAAAGGAAAAAGAAAAGAAGGAAAAGAAAGAAGAAAAAGGAGAAGCAAGTACTAGCAATAAAGCTGAGACAAGTCAAGAAAAACAAGACGAACACATTCTCTATTTTGACAATAACAGTTTAATTGGGAAAACATTTTTGCTTAAAATTTATGGAAAAGAAAATGCAGTAAAATTGTTTAAACGAAAAAAAGATTCGGCAATTTTTGTGAATGTAAACGATACTCCTGTATTACATGAAGGCAAGTTTGTAGAACTAATGACTTTAGAATTAATGACTCCTAAACAAAATTTTTACAACTATGATGCCAAGAGGCATTTTGTAGCAAATTTCAAGTGCTTTCAAATGAGCTTAAAAGATAAATTCTATATGAGTCTGGGAAGCTAAAACATTTTTTGAAATACTGTAACCCCATTTCCTGTTGATTTGTGGTATTTTAGATTTCGAGGATGAAAGAAGTTTAAGACTTCGTTCTTTGTTCCTTTTTACTCAATATTAATAGCCTTAATTGGCCTTATTCGGCCTTATACTCCAATTTTGTACCTTAAATGGTACTATCTTTGAATTCCTGTCCGTAACTATTTTCTGAACTTAATAAATATTCTTGGTTGATAACTTGAGATAAGTTATGTTAATATTTTTATTTAAACATTTTAAAGGCTTTGGCGATGTTGAGAAGGCAGTTTCTGCTATCAAAAAATACAACGAAAGCAAAGAAGAAAGTGATTTGACAAAAATGTTAATGGACGAGTAATAAAAAGACTGAGATTAAAAACTGATG
Organism: Meloidogyne enterolobii; assembly: GCA_963681835.1. Classification (NCBI taxonomy): domain Eukaryota; kingdom Metazoa; phylum Nematoda; class Chromadorea; order Rhabditida; family Meloidogynidae; genus Meloidogyne; species Meloidogyne enterolobii. The sequence continues at coordinate 575,142 of CAVMJV010000080.1, read as the reverse complement.
AAAGGAATGCAAAAAGCAAAAAATTTAAAAAGGAAAGAAATGTAAAAAGTAAAGAAATGTAAAAGGAAAAATGTAAAAAGAAAAAAATGTAAAAAGGAAAGATGTAAAAAAGAAAATTCCATTTTATATACCCAAACCAAACAATTATTTTTTATTGTAAAGCATAGGTATAGCTATTTAATTCCTAAGGTTGTGCAGTAAGCACAAGGCTGTGCACCAGGCACATCAGTCTTGTTTACTGAAGATGCTGGTTCGCTCCCAGCTGCCGATTAATCCTTTGCACTAGCTGAAGGAGAAATAGCTATAGACCAGTTGCTTTACTTTATTTAAGCAAACATTCTAAAACATACCCCTAACCCCCTCCCACCCCCCCCATTCACTCCACCACCCATTATTTAAAAAATTTTAACCTTTTAATGCCCCCTGTAGATATCATGAATGGCATGAAGATATCAGGGAGAAAGTCTGAATATTTTGGAAGACTTTTTTCATTTAAGTCAGACCTTGTTGATTTTAGTATCATCCGATTCAGCTCGAAGAGCTTTTTCGAATGATATATAGTTTGCCATAAAAGGAGAAAAATGATAAAAAATAGAAGGAAAAGAAAGGGGCGTCTTCCAAAATATTACTGATAGAGCTCTTCGAAATGGTCAGACCTTTGTATTTTGTGAGCCTGAGGCTACCTACCAACAACCCTATTCAAGAACAATTTTTTCATTTTATTCAACATTTTTTAAAATTCATATTTCTAGATTTGTATAAAATTTTAGTTTTAAATTTAAAAACTTTGTTTTTGTTAGATAGTTCCAATGGTACCAAGAACAAAAAAATTATCTGACTTCAAAAGTCTCATAATATGTTGACCTGATTCTATCAATCAATCAGATCATTCAATCCAAATCAATCCTTATATCAATAGCTTTCGATGAGATAGTTATTAATTATCATATTTTTTAGGAATTAAAAAAGGGTCCAAAATATGACAGCGGGACTCAGCCGGCAGGCTAACTGGGACGTTCCTGTAAAGACTCCTTTTACTTTTTAAACAATTCGTTTACCAGAAGCATGCGAGGCAACCCAAAATTTGTTTAATTTATTTGCAATGTCTTCATTTTTATAAGAGTAATTTTATATTTATTAAATTTGGCACTAGACATTTTACAAAATCAACAATTCACCATATAGGCACAATTCACCAAAAGTTAAATCTTATCCAAAACTATTCTAGTTATGATTTTTAGAAGGTCACTAACTCCGGAGATTTCAAGTCTCTACGCCATCAATACAAAATTCCAAAAATGCAACACAAGCAACGAAAAATATTACTGATTCATTCATTTGACTTTGTTGTCTCCGCTAAACATCAAGAGCAAAAGAAACAGCAAAAGTAATTGAACGTATTGAACGTGTTTTTATTTGTGTTTTTTTGAATTTTTATTTCAAAATTTACTAAAAATTAGAGAAAAAGAAATAGCATTGGATATATTAATTTTACGTGTTAAAATCCATTAAGAAAAATCAAGGGAGTGCGCGTACACAAAAAAGCATAAACATTAAATTGATTTTTAAAAATTCATATGACTAAATGAACGTGATTTTACCTAAAAAATTTTTTAAAGCAGTAAAGAAGAGTCCGAATCCTCAATTTCCCGTTAATCTTGTTTGTTATTTGTTTTGTTTAGATTTAAAACCAGAGTAAAGCAGCTGGGCTATACATAGCTATTTCTCTCCTTCAGCTAGTGCAAAAGGTTAATCAGTGGCTAGAATAATTCCCCATGCAGGGAAGGGTTGAAAAGATAATTCCCCTGGGGAATTAGTCGGAAAAATAGCTATGTGCTTTACACCTCCATCCCCAGGAAAAATTGAATTTTTACTTATAAATGGACTTTAAACTTTTAATAACGCCAATGAGTAGCTCCCAGCCACTGATTAACCTTTTGCACTAGCTGAAGGAGAGAAGTAGCTATGTATAGCCCATCTGCTTTACTATAGTTTTAAATCTAAACAAAACAAATAACAAACAAGACTAACGGGAAATTGAGGATTCAGACTCTTCTTTACCGCTTTTTAAAATTTTTTTAAATAAAATTACGTAAATTTAATCATATGAATTTTAAAAATCAATTTAATGTTTATGCTTTTTTGTGTACGCGCACTACCTTGATTTTTCTTAATGGATTTTAACACGTAAAATTAATATTTTCAATTTAATGTTTGTGCTTTTTTGTGCTTTTTAATGCTATTTTAATTTCTTTTTCTCTAATTTTTATAAATTTTGGAAAAATTATTGGCATTCAATCAATCATGTATACCCGACGATTTTGTCCATATATAAACAATTATTTACCCCCTAGCATAATCAGTTTATTCAAAAAAAATTTTTTAATTAAAAATCACTTCTATTGAAGGAAATTTGTTTTTTAACAAAAAAATGCGAGACAAAGCAAAATTGTTGTCAATTTTTGCTTTAATTCTCGTTTTGAATTTCAATGTTGGCGCTGCTATGGACAACTTGGATGAAGGTATTATTATTTAAAACCGGTTGTGGACACGGATATACTTTCCTGGAAGCAACCTTAAAATCGATATAATTGGAGTTATTTGTTGTTCTTAGAAATATCTTTATTTATTTTTATAGGAGTGTTAAAAGAAAGTCGCATTAAACGTTTACAGCAAATTGCTGAGATAGATAATTCAACTGGAATGCCTCGAGGTGGTTTATACTCGTATGATCCAATTGAATTTGAGGAATATAAAGAGCTTGAAGGAAAGGCGGAGTATAAAAATCTTTTTACAACATTTAATAAAGCTTTTGAAAGACTTGTAAATAAAGTTGCCGAATTTACTAACCTAAATTTAAAAAATATTAACATATCCCTTGATAGTGTTGAAGATATTGCAAAGGAATTAAAAAAATATGAAGAAATGATAGAAAAAAAGGTAATGATTAGAACTGGTCAGAGGTCGGAAATTTTTTAGTAATCCATAAATGTCCTAATAAATTTGGGGAGACCCGTCCAATCCGTGATAAATACCGAATTTGTTGTGGGGTGGCGGCTAGTATTTACACTCTATTATTATACTACATATAAAAGCCTCAAATAATTGTCAGTCCGTGTCTTCTAATTGTCTCCTATTTGTTTATTCTAAATACCACAACCTTATTCTATTTCTTCAACCTTTATTGTAATTCTATTGTGTGATAAACACATTATTGTATTGCTTCTTTATTGTTGTACAAGGATACAACAGTATTCTAATTTAATAGCCTCCATTTATTCTCAATAACCAAAAAGGACATTTAATTATAAATTTCAAGGAATCTTCTACTGCATCCAATAAAGAAAAGTACTTGAAATTGATAAATATAATCATAAATTGCAAGACTTTCATGATGGATTTGCATTCAAAGGGCTCAGAAGGCTCTTTGATTGATATTTACTCTTTTATGGAAAAAGCATCCTCTTTAAACCACTCTTCGTTTAATGTAACCGCATTAAATGAGTTGAAATTTATTTATAATTTATCAAAAATACATAGCAAAGAAATGGATAAAGCTATTATTGAGGAAATCTACAAAAAGCATTCGGAAAATAAAGAAAAATTGAAAAAAGAATATAAAAATGTAATTGTGGAGTGCGCTGGTCCAGTTGGGTTGTACGCTGCCTTTGAGCTTTTTATGGGTATTTTTAATAAATTAAAAGTGATGTGGATGGTGGTACAGTCGGTTGTGCCTCGGTTTGGGCCCTTTCCATGATGGTTCTATTCCATCTCGCATTTTTTAACAGCATGAACATCGTATATAACAAGTGAAAAATCGTTTTTGATATTAGTTTTTCAATTTTCGGTGAATTATATCTAGCTCTACAGGCATCTCCTAACTTAGCGAATACCCACATTTACTAAACCCACCTAAAAATTACAAATTAAATATTTCTAGATAGAGCTGAATGTGTTCTATTTTTAGGAAATAAGTTTCAGAAATTTTTGTCTATAAATAAATTTATAATAAGGATTCACATAAGATAATCATTTTTGAAAACTGAAAAGACCATACATATTTCATTGGGTTTAAAATTAAACTTAATTTAAAAAATTTTAAGATGGAATGAATGTAACCGTTGTTAACAGTTATTCTCATTCTAATTATGGAATAGATGACAAAATATACCTTGTCACCAAATGGATTCTAAAATTAAACTATATTTTGGGCACTGAATCTGAAAAAGTATATAAAAATGAATTCAAGACTAATCTAGGCAAAATTTTACACATCAAAAATTTGAAAAATTCGTTAAATGAGCGTTTAATCGTTTTGTCAGAATATGTACAGGAAGAAGAGAAAGAAAATGAAAAATCGTTTTTGATATGTGACGCAAAAATTTTGGACATTAAAACTGCTAATGAAAAGCCAACGGCTGTTTTAGATAAAGTTGATAAAGAGAAGAATGTTGAAATTCCCTTTGATTTATTTTTTAGTGATTTTATTAAAAAAATTAAATATGGTGCTGTTATCCTCAATAAGAAAAATGACAAAAATATATTAAAGGAAAGTCTAGAAGAAAGTCTAAAATCCGTAGAACTGAATCCGGAAAGTCTACTGAATTTAAATGACTTAGAACAATTGATTAGAAAATCATCTTTCCTTTCGGAAAAAATTAGAAATCGTTATTATCTTATAAGTCGTTTGATTCGTTTTGTTATGACAGAGGAAAAAAATAATTTAGAAAGTTCAAAAACTAGAATAGGGAAAGTTTATAAAATATCTCCGCGAGGAAATATTAGTTATAATACTGGAACGGTTGAAAATATTTCTGTCAAAATATTTGAGACAAAGACAACAATAAAAATTGAATTAGATACACCTGTGGCAATTGTTGAATTAATTGAAGAAGTTAAAAATGAAAGGGAAGAGTTATATATTATCGATGAAGAAAATCACAAAAATGATAAAAAATTGGATAAAAAATTGGAAGAGATAAAAAATGAACAAAAGAAAATTTTGGAGGGAAAATTAAAAGAAATAAATGAGAAATATGAGAAAATTGAGAAAGAAATACAAAGCTATAGAAACAATGAAGAACTTGGAAAAATACTCCATATGAAAATATTCCAAAACCTTAATGATAAATCTGACATTAAAGCTAAATTGAAAAAATTACAAGATGAAATGGGTAAAAAATTGATAGAATTACAAAAGTTAAACTACAAAAACGGGAATTCAAAAATAAAAAATATAATACAACATTATGTGAATCTAATAAAAGAAATTTTTAAATTATCTAAGAAACATAAGAAAATAGAGAAAATTGAGAAAATAGAGAAAGAAATAAAAGAATTGGAAGATTTGGAAAACAAAATTAAAAGTTTGGAGGTGTTACAGGAAAAAGTAAAAAGAGATGAAATAAAGGAAAAAATAAATAAAATTGAAAGAGAAAACGAAAAAGAATTGAAAGAAAAATTAGAAGAGATGAGAAATGAACAAAATAAAATCTGGGAAGAAAAGAAGGGAAAGATAAAAATTGAACATAGTAAAATGGTTGAGGAAGGGCTTTTAAACATGAAAGATGAACATAAAAAGATGTTGGAAAAATATGATGATTTTATTGTTGAATTGAAAGAAGAATGGTTTAAAGCACTTTTTTATCATTTGCTTGATAAGCGCATTATATACAAAAATGAAGAAAAGAAAGTGATAATTAAATTAAGTAAGGAAAAGGAAAAAGAAAAGGAAGAGAAAGAAGAAAAAGGAGAAGCAAGTACTAGCAATAAAGTTGAGACAATTCATGATAAAGACGAACACATTATTTATTTTGACAAAAACAGTTTAATTGGGAAAACATTTTTGTTTAAGATTTATGGAAAAGAAAATGCAGTAAAATTGTTTGAAGAGAAAAAAGATTCGGCAATTTTTGTGAATGTAAACGATACTCCTGTATTACATGAAGGCAAGTTTGTAGAACTAATGACTTTAGAATTAATGACTCCTAAACAAAATTTTTACAACTATGATGCCAAGAGGCATTTTGTAGCAAATTTCAAGGGCTTTCAAATAAGCTTAAAAGATAAATTCTATATAAGTCTGGGAAGCTAAAACATTTTTTGAAATACTGTAACCCCATTTCCTGTTGATTTGTGGTATTTTAGATTTCGAGGATGAAAGAAGTTTAAGACTTCGTTCTTTGTTCCTTTTTACTCAATATTAATAGCCTTAATTGGCCTTATTCGGCCTTATACTCCAATTTTGTACCTTAAATGAGCGTTTAATCGTTTTGTCAGAATATGTACAGGAAGAAGAGAAAGAAAATGAAAAATCGTTTTTGATATGTGACGCAAAAATTTTGGACATTAAAACTGCTAATGAAAAGCCAACGGCTGTTTTAGATAAAGTTGATAAAGAGAAGAATGTTGAAATTCCCTTTGATTTATTTTTTAGTGATTTTATTAAAAAAATTAAATATGGTGCTGTTATCCTCAATAAGAAAAATGACAAAAATATATTAAAGGAAAGTCTAGAAGAAAGTCTAAAATCCGTAGAACTGAATCCGGAAAGTCTACTGAATTTAAATGACTTAGAACAATTGATTAGAAAATCATCTTTCCTTTCGGAAAAAATTAGAAATCGTTATTATCTTATAAGTCGTTTGATTCGTTTTGTTATGACAGAGGAAAAAAATAATTTAGAAAGTTCAAAAACTAGAATAGGGAAAGTTTATAAAATATCTCCGCGAGGAAATATTAGTTATAATACTGGAACGGTTGAAAATATTTCTGTCAAAATATTTGAGACAAAGACAACAATAAAAATTGAATTAGATACACCTGTGGCAATTGTTGAATTAATTGAAGAAGTTAAAAATGAAAGGGAAGAGTTATATATTATCGATGAAGAAAATCACAAAAATGATAAAAAATTGGATAAAAAATTGGAAGAGATAAAAAATGAACAAAAGAAAATTTTGGAGGGAAAATTAAAAGAAATAAATGAGAAATATGAGAAAATTGAGAAAGAAATACAAAGCTATAGAAACAATGAAGAACTTGGAAAAATACTCCATATGAAAATATTCCAAAACCTTAATGATAAATCTGACATTAAAGCTAAATTGAAAAAATTACAAGATGAAATGGGTAAAAAATTGATAGAATTACAAAAGTTAAACTACAAAAACGGGAATTCAAAAATAAAAAATATAATACAACATTATGTGAATCTAATAAAAGAAATTTTTAAATTATCTAAGAAACATAAGAAAATAGAGAAAATTGAGAAAATAGAGAAAGAAATAAAAGAATTGGAAGATTTGGAAAACAAAATTAAAAGTTTGGAGGTGTTACAGGAAAAAGTAAAAAGAGATGAAATAAAGGAAAAAATAAATAAAATTGAAAGAGAAAACGAAAAAGAATTGAAAGAAAAATTAGAAGAGATGAGAAATGAACAAAATAAAATCTGGGAAGAAAAGAAGGGAAAGATAAAAATTGAACATAGTAAAATGGTTGAGGAAGGGCTTTTAAACATGAAAGATGAACATAAAAAGATGTTGGAAAAATATGATGATTTTATTGTTGAATTGAAAGAAGAATGGTTTAAAGCACTTTTTTATCATTTGCTTGATAAGCGCATTATATACAAAAATGAAGAAAAGAAAGTGATAATTAAATTAAGTAAGGAAAAGGAAAAAGAAAAGGAAGAGAAAGAAGAAAAAGGAGAAGCAAGTACTAGCAATAAAGTTGAGACAATTCATGATAAAGACGAACACATTATTTATTTTGACAAAAACAGTTTAATTGGGAAAACATTTTTGTTTAAGATTTATGGAAAAGAAAATGCAGTAAAATTGTTTGAAGAGAAAAAAGATTCGGCAATTTTTGTGAATGTAAACGATACTCCTGTATTACATGAAGGCAAGTTTGTAGAACTAATGACTTTAGAATTAATGACTCCTAAACAAAATTTTTACAACTATGATGCCAAGAGGCATTTTGTAGCAAATTTCAAGGGCTTTCAAATAAGCTTAAAAGATAAATTCTATATAAGTCTGGGAAGCTAAAACATTTTTTGAAGTACTGTAGCCCCATTTCCTGTTGATTTGTGAGATTTTAGATTTCGAGGATGAAAGAAGTTTCAGACTTCGTTCTTTGTTCCTTTTTACTCAATATTAATGGCCTTAATTGGCCTTATTCGGCCTTATACTCAAATTTTGTACATTAAATGAGTACTATCCTTGAAGTCCTGTCCGTAACTATTTTCTGAACTTAATAAATATTCTTGGTTGATAACTTGAGATGAGTTATGTTAATATTTTTATTTAAAAAATTTAAAGGCTTGAATGATGTTGAGAAAGCAGTCTCTGTTATCAAAAAATTCAACAAAAGCAACGAACAAAATGATTTAACAAAAATGTTAATGGAAGAGTTGAAAAAGACAGATTAAAAACTGATTGGAAGAATGCAAAAAGCAAAGAAAAGTGTAAAAAGTAAAGAAAAAGGAAAAACGGAAGGAAAATCCCATTGTATTTACCCAAAACTAAACGATTATTTTTCATTGTAAAGCATATAGCTATTTAATTCCTAAGGCTGTGCAGTAGGCAACGTGTAATGGATAACACATCAGTCCGGTCTACTGAAGATGTTGGTTCGCTCCCAGCCACGATCAACCTTCTGCACTAGCTGAAATAGAAAAATAGCTATAGCCCAGCTGCTTTACTTTATTCATTTTTTAAACAACCATTCTAAAACATAACCATTTGACCTTTTAATGCCCCCTGTAAATATTATACCATATGTTCATTAAGATACATATCAGGTTAACACTTTTGAAGTCGGTTCACTTTTTTCCGCGTTCCACTGACCATTTTGAGCTTTGTTTATTTTAGTATCATTCGATTCAGCTCGAATAATTCGGCTCAGCTCGAATAATTTGCCATAAAATGAGAAAAACTGGGAAAACAATAGAAAGAAAAAAGGGGGCGACTTCCATAGTATTACTGATAGAGCTCTTCGAACTGATAAAGCCTTTGTATTTTTGTGAGACTTGAGGCTACCCTACCAACAACCCTATTCAAAAACAATTTTTTTATTCAACATTTTTTAAAATTCATATTCTTAGATTTGTATAAAATTTTAGTTTTAAATTTAAAATCTTTGTTGTTGTTGGATAGTTCCAATGGTACTAAGAACGAAAGTAAATATCCCACATTTCAGAATTTATAGGGTTCGGGACCAGGGGTGAGCGCAAGAGACAATCTAAAAAAACGCAAACTGTAAAATTGTTTAAAGGAAAAAAAGATTCTGCAATTTTTGTGAACTTAAACGATGAAGAGACTATTGAAATCCATGAAGGCAAGTTTATTGTAGAATTAATGACTTTAGAATTGAAATAATTCTTATTCTGGTTTTATAAAGTTATCCCAAGTTATGAGTGAGGTATGATTCCGTACCAGCTAAAAAGGCACGTTATATATTATCTCATAAACAGAATTTTTTACACCTATGAGGCCAAGAGGTATTTTGTAGCAAATTTCAAAAGGTTTCAAAATAGCTTAAAAGAAAAATTCTATATAAGCTCTGGGGAGCTAAAATATTTTTTGAAGTACTGTAACCCAATTTCCTGTTGATTTTTTGATATTTGAGATCTCGATAAGGAAAGAAGTTTCAGACTTCGTTCTTTGTTCCTTTCTACTCAATATTAATAGCCTTAATTGGCCTTATTTTGTATTCTACTACACATTTTTTACATTAAGTGGTACTATCTTTGAAGCCCTGTTCGATACTATTTTCTGAACTTAATAAATATTGTTTGATAAATGGAGATAATTTATGTTAATATTTTGTTTAAATATTTTAAAGGCTTGGACGATGTTGACAAAGCAGTTTCTGTTATCAAAAAATACAACAAAAGCAAAGTAGAAAGTGATCTGACAAAAATGTTAATGGACGAGTTGAAAAAGACAGATTAAAAACTGATTCGAAGAATGCAAAAAGGAAAGTGTAAAAAGGAAAGGAATGTAAAAAATGAAAAAAAGAAAAGTAAATCCCATTGTATATTTATCCAAACTAAACAATTATTTTTTATTGTAAAACATATAGCTATTTAATTCCAAAGGCTGTGCAGTAAGCGGAGTGGTGTAATGGATAACATATCAGTCCGGTCTATTGAAGGCGTTGGTTCGTTCCCAGACGCCGATTAACCTTTTTCACTAGCTGAAGAAGAGGAATAGCTATAGCCTAGATGCTTTATTTTATCCAATTTTTTAACGAACTAAAACATCCCCCCATTCATTCCACCAGCATTATTGATTTAAAAACTTGACCTTCTAATGCCCCCTGTAAATATCAATCCAAATAGCCTTGAAGATATCAGGGTAATACTTTAGAAGTCGGCCATCTTTTTACAATTCAAATAGAAGTAGCCATTCTATTTTTTCGCTAAAAAAGGACATTCTATTAGAGAATCCACACGGTAATTTATTATATGGAAAAATTACATATATGGAATAGAAAGGAAAAAAGGGGCGACTTTCAAAGTATTATTGATAGAGCTCTTCGAAATGGTCAAACCTTTGTATTTTTGTGAGCTTTGAGGCTACCCTACCAACAACCCTATTCAAGAACAATTTTTCATTTTATTCAACATTTTTTAAAATTCATATTTTTAGATTTGTATAAAATTTTAGTTTTAAATTTAAAAATCTTTGTTGTTGTTAGATAGTTCCAATGGTACCAAGAACAAAAAAATTATCTGACTTCAAAAGTCTCATTATATGTTGACCTGATTCTATCAATCAATCAGATCATTCAATCCAAATCAATCCTTATATCAATAGCTTTCGATGAGATAGTTATTAATTATCATATTTTTTAGGAATTAAAAAAGTTATGGCCCAAAATATGACAGCGGGACTCAGCCGCCAGGACTAACCGAGACGTTCCGGAAAAGACTCCTTTTACTTTTTAAACAATTCGTTTACCAGAAGCATGCGAGGCAACCCAAAATTTGTTTAATTCATTGGCAATGTTTTTAGTTTTATAAGAGTTAATTTTATATTTATTAAATTTGGCACTAGACACAAAAACAACAGTTCACAATATAGGCACAATTCACCAAAAGTTAAATCTTATCCAAAAAAGATTTCTAACAGACGTGTTTAGTGTTAAACGTGTTTTTATTTGTATTTTCTTTGTTTTTATTTCAAAATTTTATAACAATTAGAGAAAAAAAGAAATTAAAATAGCATTAAATATATTAATTTTACGTGTTAAAATCTATTAAGAAAAATCAAGGGAGTGCGCGTACACAAAAAATTACAAACATTAAATACATTAAATTGATTTAAAAAATTCATATGATTAAATTTACGTAATTTTATTTAAAAAGAATTTTTTTATTATGTATAAAGCGGTAAAGAAGAGTCTGAACCTCAATTTCCCGTTAATCTTGTTTGTTATTTGTTTTGTTTAGATTTAAAACTAGAGTAAAGCAGCTGGGCTATACATAGCTACTTCTCTCCTTCAGCTAGTGCAAAAGGTTTATCAGTGGCTGGGAGCTACTCATTGGTTTTATTAAAAGTTTAAATTCCATCCATAAGTAAAAATTCAATTTTTCCTGGGGATGGAGGTGTAAAGCATATAGCTATTTTTCCGATTAAATCCCCTGGGGACTTTTTATTCAATCCTTACCTAGCATGGGGGATTAATCGAGAGAGGGGAATTAATCCACAAAATACGGTAGCTATTTAATTTCTAAGGCTGTGCAGTAAGCGACATGTAATGGATAACACATCATTTCGGTATACTGAAAAGATGCTGGTTCGCTCCCAGCCACGATTAACCTTTTGCACTAGCTGAAGGAAATAAATAGATCTATAGCCCCGCCGCTTTACCCTAGTTTTAAATCTAAACAAAACAAATAACAAACAAGATTAACGGGAAATTGAGGATTCGGACTCTTCTTTTCCGCTTTATACATAATTAAAAAAAAATTTTTTTAGGTAAAATTACGTAAATTTAATCATATGAATTTTTAAAAATCAATTTAATGTTTATGCTTTTTGTGTACGCGCACTCCCTTGATTTTTCTAAATGCATTTTACGACATAAAATTAATATTTTCAATTTAATGTTTGTGCATTTTTGTGCCTTTTAATGCTATTTTAATTTCATTTTCTCTAATTTTTATAAATTTTAAAAAAATTATTGGCATTCAATCAATCATGTATACCCGACGATTTTGTCCATATATAAACAATTATTTACCCCCTAGCATAATCAGTTTATTCAAAAAAATTTTTCAAATTCAAAATATCTTTATTTAAATTAAACATAAAACCCTTCTATTGAAGGAAATTTGTTTTTTAACAAAAAAATGAGAGACAAAGCAAAATTATTGTCAATTTTTGCTTTAATTCTCGTTTTGAGTTTTGATGTTGGCGATGCTATGGACAACTTAAATGAAGGTATTAATATTTGAAACCGGTTGTGGACACGGATATACTTTTCTGAAAGCAACCTTAATATCGATATAATTGGAGTCACTTGTTATTTTTAGAAATATCTTTATTTATTTTTATAGGAGTGTTAAAAGAAAGTCGCATTAAATGTTTACAGCAAATTGCTGAGATAGATAATTCAACTGGAATGCCTCGAGGTGGTTTATACTCGTATGATCCAATTGAATTTGAGGAATATAAAGAGCTTGAAGGAAAGGCGGAGTATAAAAATATTTTTACAACATTTAATAAAGCTTTTGAAAGACTTGTAAATAAAGTTGCCGAATTTACTAACCTAAATTTAAAAAATATTAACATATCCCTTGATAGTGTTGAAGATATTGCAAAGGAATTAAAAAAATATGACGAAATGATAGAAAAAAAGGTAATGATTAGAACTGGTCAGAGGTCGGAAATTTTTTAGTAATCCATAAATGTCCTAATAAATTTGGGGAGACCCGTCCAATCCGTGATAAATACCGAATTTGTTGTGGGGTGGCGGCTAGTATTTACACTCTATTATTATACTACATATAAAAGCCTCAAATAATTGTCAGTCCGTGTCTTCTAATTGTCTCCTATTTGTTTATTCTAAATACCACAACCTTATTCTATTACTTCAACTTTTATTGTAATTCTATTGTGTGATAAACACATTATTGTATTGCTTCTTTATTGTTGTACAAGGATACAACAGTATTCTAATTTAATAGCCTCCATTTATTCTCAATACACCAAAAAGGACATAATTATAAATTTCAAGGAATCTTCTACTCCATCCAATAAAGAAAAGTACTTGAAATTGATAAATATAATCATAAATTGCAAGACTTTCATGATGGATTTGCATTCAAAGGGCTCAGAAGGCTCTTTGATTGATATTTACTCTTTTATGGAAAAAGCATCCTCTTTAAACTACTCTTTGTTTAATGTAACCGCATTAAATGAGTTGAAATTTATTTATAATTTATCAAAAATACATAGCAAAGAAATGGATAAAGCTATTATTGAGGAAATCTACAAAAAGCATTCGGAAAATAAAGAAAAATTGAAAAAAGAATATAAAAATGTAATTGTGGAGTACGCTGGTCCAGTTGGGTTGTACGCTGCCTTTGAGCTTTTTATGGGTATTTTTAATAAATTAAAAGTGATGTGGATGGTGGTACAGTCGGTTGTGCCTCGGTTTGGGCCCTTTCCATGATGGTTCTATTCCATCTCGCATTTTTTAACAGCATGAACATCGTATATAACAAGTGAAAAATCGTTTTTGATATTAGTTTTTCAATTTTCGGTGAATTATATCTAGCTCTACAGGCATCTCCTAACTTAGCGAATACCCACATTTACTAAACCCACCTAAAAATTACAAATTTAATATTTCTAGATAGAGCTGAATGTGTTCTATTTTTAGGAAATAAGTTTCAGAAATTTTTGTCTATAAATAAATTTACAATAAGGATTCACATAAGATAATCATTTTTGAAAACTGAAAAGACCATACATATTTCATTGGGTTTAAAATTAAATTAATTTAAAAAATTTTAAGATGGAATGAATGTAACCGTTGTTAACAGTTATTCTCATTCTAATTATGGAATAGATGACAAAATATACCTTGTCACCAAGTGGATTCTAAAATTAAACTATATTTTGGGCACTGAATCTGAAAAAGTATATAAAAATGAATTAAAGACTAATCTAGGCAAAATTTTACACATCAAAAATTTGAAAAGTTCGTTAAATGAGCGTTTAATCGTTTTATCAGAATATGTACAGGAAGAAGTGAAAGAAAATGAAAAATCGTTTTTGATATGTGACGCAAAAATTTTGGGCATTAAAACTGCTAATGAAAAGCCAACGGCTGTTTTAGATAAAGTTGATAAAGAGAAGAATGTTGAAATTCCCTTTGATTTATTTTTTAGTGATTTTATTAAAAAAATTAAATATGGTGCTGTTATCCTCAATAAGAAAAATGACAAAAATATATTAAAGGAAAGTCTAGAAGAAAGTCTAAAATCCGTAGAACTGAATCCGAAAAGTCTACTGAACTTTAATGATTTAGAACAATTGATTAGAGAATCATTTTTCCTTTCAGAAGAAATTAGCAATCGTTATGAACATATAAGATATTTGATTCGTTATGTTATGACAGAGAAAGGAAATAATTCAGAAAGTTCATTGACTAGAACGGGCAAAGTTTATGAAACAAACGCAACTGGAAAAATTTGTTTTAGTAATAAAAGCGTTAAAAATATTTTTGTAAAAATATTTGAGACAAAATCAAAAATACAAATTGAGTCAGATACACCTATGGCAATTGTTGAATTAATCGAAGAAGTTAAAAATGAAATGGAAGAGTTGAGAGAGATGAATGAGGAGGAATTTAAACAGAAGATGGAGGAGACAGTTATTGCCGAAGGCAAATACAAGCATGATAAAGAATTGGATGAAAAAGAATTGGATGAAAAATTAAAGAAGATAAAAAATGAACAGGAGAAGATTCTGGAAGGAAAATTAAAAGAAATAAATGAGAAATATGGGAAAATTGAGAAAGAAATAGAAGAATTGGAAAATGAACTCAAACTTCCGGAAGAAAAAATAAAGAATAAACATGCAATACTGGAAAATCTAGGATATAGAAAAAATGAACTTGAAAAAATACTCCATAAGAAAATGTCCCAACAACGTAATGTTAAATCTGACATTAAAGAAAAATTGAAAAATTTACAAGATGAAAGAGATAAAAAATTGTTAGAATTACAAAAGTTAAATGACAAAAATGTGAATTGTGTGAATCTATTAATAAAAAAATTAAAATTATCTAAGAAACATAAGAATATAGAGAAAATAGAGAAAAAAATAAAAGAATGGGAATATTTGGAAAAATTGGAAAACGAAATTAAAAGTTTGGAGGTGTTACAAACAAAAAGAGAAGAAAGAGATGAAATAAAGAAAACGATAGATAAAATTGAAAGAGAAAACAGTGAAGAATTGAAAGAAAAATTAGAAGAGATGAGAAATGAACAAAATAAAATCTGGGAAGAAAAGAAGGGAAAGATAAAAATTGAACATAGTAAAATGGTTGACGGAGGGCTTTTAAAAATGAAAGATGAACGTAAAAAGATGTTGGAAAAATATGATGATTTTATCGTTGAATTAAAAGAAGAATGGTTTAAAGCTCTTTTTTCTCATTTGCTTGATAAGCGCATTATATACAAAAATGAAGAAAAGAAAGTGATAATCAAATTAAGTAAGGAAAAGGAAGCAGAAAAGGAAGAAGAAAAGGAAAAAGAAAAGAAGGAAAAGAAAGAAGAAAAAGGAGAAGCAAGTACTAGCAATAAAGCTGAGACAAGTCAAGAAAAACAAGACGAACACATTCTCTATTTTGACAATAACAGTTTAATTGGGAAAACATTTTTGCTTAAAATTTATGGAAAAGAAAATGCAGTAAAATTGTTTAAACGAAAAAAAGATTCGGCAATTTTTGTGAATGTAAACGATACTCCTGTATTACATGAAGGCAAGTTTGTAGAACTAATGACTTTAGAATTAATGACTCCTAAACAAAATTTTTACAACTATGATGCCAAGAGGCATTTTGTAGCAAATTTCAAGTGCTTTCAAATGAGCTTAAAAGATAAATTCTATATGAGTCTGGGAAGCTAAAACATTTTTTGAAATACTGTAACCCCATTTCCTGTTGATTTGTGGTATTTTAGATTTCGAGGATGAAAGAAGTTTAAGACTTCGTTCTTTGTTCCTTTTTACTCAATATTAATAGCCTTAATTGGCCTTATTCGGCCTTATACTCCAATTTTGTACCTTAAATGGTACTATCTTTGAATTCCTGTCCGTAACTATTTTCTGAACTTAATAAATATTCTTGGTTGATAACTTGAGATAAGTTATGTTAATATTTTTATTTAAACATTTTAAAGGCTTTGGCGATGTTGAGAAGGCAGTTTCTGCTATCAAAAAATACAACGAAAGCAAAGAAGAAAGTGATTTGACAAAAATGTTAATGGACGAGTAATAAAAAGACTGAGATTAAAAACTGATGAAAGGAATGCAAAAAGCAAAAAATTTAAAAAGGAAAGAAATGTAAAAAGTAAAGAAATGTAAAAGGAAAAATGTAAAAAGAAAAAAATGTAAAAAGGAAAGATGTAAAAAAGAAAATTCCATTTTATATACCCAAACCAAACAATTATTTTTTATTGTAAAGCATAGGTATAGCTATTTAATTCCTAAGGTTGTGCAGTAAGCACAAGGCTGTGCACCAGGCACATCAGTCTTGTTTACTGAAGATGCTGGTTCGCTCCCAGCTGCCGATTAATCCTTTGCACTAGCTGAAGGAGAAATAGCTATAGACCAGTTGCTTTACTTTATTTAAGCAAACATTCTAAAACATACCCCTAACCCCCTCCCACCCCCCCCCATTCACTCCACCACCCATTATTTAAAAAATTTTAACCTTTTAATGCCCCCTGTAGATATCATGAATGGCATGAAGATATCAGGGAGAAAGTCTGAATATTTTGGAAGACTTTTTTCATTTAAGTCAGACCTTGTTGATTTTAGTATCATCCGATTCAGCTCGAAGAGCTTTTTCGAATGATATATAGTTTGCCATAAAAGGAGAAAAATGATAAAAAATAGAAGGAAAAGAAAGGGGCGTCTTCCAAAATATTACTGATAGAGCTCTTCGAAATGGTCAGACCTTTGTATTTTGTGAGCCTGAGGCTACCTACCAACAACCCTATTCAAGAACAATTTTTTCATTTTATTCAACATTTTTTAAAATTCATATTTCTAGATTTGTATAAAATTTTAGTTTTAAATTTAAAAACTTTGTTTTTGTTAGATAGTTCCAATGGTACCAAGAACAAAAAAATTATCTGACTTCAAAAGTCTCATAATATGTTGACCTGATTCTATCAATCAATCAGATCATTCAATCCAAATCAATCCTTATATCAATAGCTTTCGATGAGATAGTTATTAATTATCATATTTTTTAGGAATTAAAAAAGGGTCCAAAATATGACAGCGGGACTCAGCCGGCAGGCTAACTGGGACGTTCCTGTAAAGACTCCTTTTACTTTTTAAACAATTCGTTTACCAGAAGCATGCGAGGCAACCCAAAATTTGTTTAATTTATTTGCAATGTCTTCATTTTTATAAGAGTAATTTTATATTTATTAAATTTGGCACTAGACATTTTACAAAATCAACAATTCACCATATAGGCACAATTCACCAAAAGTTAAATCTTATCCAAAACTATTCTAGTTATGATTTTTAGAAGGTCACTAACTCCGGAGATTTCAAGTCTCTACGCCATCAATACAAAATTCCAAAAATGCAACACAAGCAACGAAAAATATTACTGATTCATTCATTTGACTTTGTTGTCTCCGCTAAACATCAAGAGCAAAAGAAACAGCAAAAGTAATTGAACGTATTGAACGTGTTTTTATTTGTGTTTTTTTGAATTTTTATTTCAAAATTTACTAAAAATTAGAGAAAAAGAAATAGCATTGGATATATTAATTTTACGTGTTAAAATCCATTAAGAAAAATCAAGGGAGTGCGCGTACACAAAAAAGCATAAACATTAAATTGATTTTTAAAAATTCATATGACTAAATGAACGTGATTTTACCTAAAAAATTTTTTAAAGCAGTAAAGAAGAGTCCGAATCCTCAATTTCCCGTTAATCTTGTTTGTTATTTGTTTTGTTTAGATTTAAAACCAGAGTAAAGCAGCTGGGCTATACATAGCTATTTCTCTCCTTCAGCTAGTGCAAAAGGTTAATCAGTGGCTAGAATAATTCCCCATGCAGGGAAGGGTTGAAAAGATAATTCCCCTGGGGAATTAGTCGGAAAAATAGCTATGTGCTTTACACCTCCATCCCCAGGAAAAATTGAATTTTTACTTATAAATGGACTTTAAACTTTTAATAACGCCAATGAGTAGCTCCCAGCCACTGATTAACCTTTTGCACTAGCTGAAGGAGAGAAGTAGCTATGTATAGCCCATCTGCTTTACTATAGTTTTAAATCTAAACAAAACAAATAACAAACAAGACTAACGGGAAATACCCGACGATTTTGTCCATATATAAACAATTATTTACCCCCTAGCATAATCAGTTTATTCAAAAAAAATTTTTTAATTAAAAATCACTTCTATTGAAGGAAATTTGTTTTTTAACAAAAAAATGCGAGACAAAGCAAAATTGTTGTCAATTTTTGCTTTAATTCTCGTTTTGAATTTCAATGTTGGCGCTGCTATGGACAACTTGGATGAAGGTATTATTATTTAAAACCGGTTGTGGACACGGATATACTTTCCTGGAAGCAACCTTAAAATCGATATAATTGGAGTTATTTGTTGTTCTTAGAAATATCTTTATTTATTTTTATAGGAGTGTTAAAAGAAAGTCGCATTAAACGTTTACAGCAAATTGCTGAGATAGATAATTCAACTGGAATGCCTCGAGGTGGTTTATACTCGTATGATCCAATTGAATTTGAGGAATATAAAGAGCTTGAAGGAAAGGCGGAGTATAAAAATCTTTTTACAACATTTAATAAAGCTTTTGAAAGACTTGTAAATAAAGTTGCCGAATTTACTAACCTAAATTTAAAAAATATTAACATATCCCTTGATAGTGTTGAAGATATTGCAAAGGAATTAAAAAAATATGAAGAAATGATAGAAAAAAAGGTAATGATTAGAACTGGTCAGAGGTCGGAAATTTTTTAGTAATCCATAAATGTCCTAATAAATTTGGGGAGACCCGTCCAATCCGTGATAAATACCGAATTTGTTGTGGGGTGGCGGCTAGTATTTACACTCTATTATTATACTACATATAAAAGCCTCAAATAATTGTCAGTCCGTGTCTTCTAATTGTCTCCTATTTGTTTATTCTAAATACCACAACCTTATTCTATTTCTTCAACCTTTATTGTAATTCTATTGTGTGATAAACACATTATTGTATTGCTTCTTTATTGTTGTACAAGGATACAACAGTATTCTAATTTAATAGCCTCCATTTATTCTCAATAACCAAAAAGGACATTTAATTATAAATTTCAAGGAATCTTCTACTGCATCCAATAAAGAAAAGTACTTGAAATTGATAAATATAATCATAAATTGCAAGACTTTCATGATGGATTTGCATTCAAAGGGCTCAGAAGGCTCTTTGATTGATATTTACTCTTTTATGGAAAAAGCATCCTCTTTAAACCACTCTTCGTTTAATGTAACCGCATTAAATGAGTTGAAATTTATTTATAATTTATCAAAAATACATAGCAAAGAAATGGATAAAGCTATTATTGAGGAAATCTACAAAAAGCATTCGGAAAATAAAGAAAAATTGAAAAAAGAATATAAAAATGTAATTGTGGAGTGCGCTGGTCCAGTTGGGTTGTACGCTGCCTTTGAGCTTTTTATGGGTATTTTTAATAAATTAAAAGTGATGTGGATGGTGGTACAGTCGGTTGTGCCTCGGTTTGGGCCCTTTCCATGATGGTTCTATTCCATCTCGCATTTTTTAACAGCATGAACATCGTATATAACAAGTGAAAAATCGTTTTTGATATTAGTTTTTCAATTTTCGGTGAATTATATCTAGCTCTACAGGCATCTCCTAACTTAGCGAATACCCACATTTACTAAACCCACCTAAAAATTACAAATTAAATATTTCTAGATAGAGCTGAATGTGTTCTATTTTTAGGAAATAAGTTTCAGAAATTTTTGTCTATAAATAAATTTATAATAAGGATTCACATAAGATAATCATTTTTGAAAACTGAAAAGACCATACATATTTCATTGGGTTTAAAATTAAACTTAATTTAAAAAATTTTAAGATGGAATGAATGTAACCGTTGTTAACAGTTATTCTCATTCTAATTATGGAATAGATGACAAAATATACCTTGTCACCAAATGGATTCTAAAATTAAACTATATTTTGGGCACTGAATCTGAAAAAGTATATAAAAATGAATTCAAGACTAATCTAGGCAAAATTTTACACATCAAAAATTTGAAAAATTCGTTAAATGAGCGTTTAATCGTTTTGTCAGAATATGTACAGGAAGAAGAGAAAGAAAATGAAAAATCGTTTTTGATATGTGACGCAAAAATTTTGGACATTAAAACTGCTAATGAAAAGCCAACGGCTGTTTTAGATAAAGTTGATAAAGAGAAGAATGTTGAAATTCCCTTTGATTTATTTTTTAGTGATTTTATTAAAAAAATTAAATATGGTGCTGTTATCCTCAATAAGAAAAATGACAAAAATATATTAAAGGAAAGTCTAGAAGAAAGTCTAAAATCCGTAGAACTGAATCCGGAAAGTCTACTGAATTTAAATGACTTAGAACAATTGATTAGAAAATCATCTTTCCTTTCGGAAAAAATTAGAAATCGTTATTATCTTATAAGTCGTTTGATTCGTTTTGTTATGACAGAGGAAAAAAATAATTTAGAAAGTTCAAAAACTAGAATAGGGAAAGTTTATAAAATATCTCCGCGAGGAAATATTAGTTATAATACTGGAACGGTTGAAAATATTTCTGTCAAAATATTTGAGACAAAGACAACAATAAAAATTGAATTAGATACACCTGTGGCAATTGTTGAATTAATTGAAGAAGTTAAAAATGAAAGGGAAGAGTTATATATTATCGATGAAGAAAATCACAAAAATGATAAAAAATTGGATAAAAAATTGGAAGAGATAAAAAATGAACAAAAGAAAATTTTGGAGGGAAAATTAAAAGAAATAAATGAGAAATATGAGAAAATTGAGAAAGAAATACAAAGCTATAGAAACAATGAAGAACTTGGAAAAATACTCCATATGAAAATATTCCAAAACCTTAATGATAAATCTGACATTAAAGCTAAATTGAAAAAATTACAAGATGAAATGGGTAAAAAATTGATAGAATTACAAAAGTTAAACTACAAAAACGGGAATTCAAAAATAAAAAATATAATACAACATTATGTGAATCTAATAAAAGAAATTTTTAAATTATCTAAGAAACATAAGAAAATAGAGAAAATTGAGAAAATAGAGAAAGAAATAAAAGAATTGGAAGATTTGGAAAACAAAATTAAAAGTTTGGAGGTGTTACAGGAAAAAGTAAAAAGAGATGAAATAAAGGAAAAAATAAATAAAATTGAAAGAGAAAACGAAAAAGAATTGAAAGAAAAATTAGAAGAGATGAGAAATGAACAAAATAAAATCTGGGAAGAAAAGAAGGGAAAGATAAAAATTGAACATAGTAAAATGGTTGAGGAAGGGCTTTTAAACATGAAAGATGAACATAAAAAGATGTTGGAAAAATATGATGATTTTATTGTTGAATTGAAAGAAGAATGGTTTAAAGCACTTTTTTATCATTTGCTTGATAAGCGCATTATATACAAAAATGAAGAAAAGAAAGTGATAATTAAATTAAGTAAGGAAAAGGAAAAAGAAAAGGAAGAGAAAGAAGAAAAAGGAGAAGCAAGTACTAGCAATAAAGTTGAGACAATTCATGATAAAGACGAACACATTATTTATTTTGACAAAAACAGTTTAATTGGGAAAACATTTTTGTTTAAGATTTATGGAAAAGAAAATGCAGTAAAATTGTTTGAAGAGAAAAAAGATTCGGCAATTTTTGTGAATGTAAACGATACTCCTGTATTACATGAAGGCAAGTTTGTAGAACTAATGACTTTAGAATTAATGACTCCTAAACAAAATTTTTACAACTATGATGCCAAGAGGCATTTTGTAGCAAATTTCAAGGGCTTTCAAATAAGCTTAAAAGATAAATTCTATATAAGTCTGGGAAGCTAAAACATTTTTTGAAGTACTGTAGCCCCATTTCCTGTTGATTTGTGAGATTTTAGATTTCGAGGATGAAAGAAGTTTCAGACTTCGTTCTTTGTTCCTTTTTACTCAATATTAATGGCCTTAATTGGCCTTATTCGGCCTTATACTCAAATTTTGTACATTAAATGAGTACTATCCTTGAAGTCCTGTCCGTAACTATTTTCTGAACTTAATAAATATTCTTGGTTGATAACTTGAGATGAGTTATGTTAATATTTTTATTTAAAAAATTTAAAGGCTTGAATGATGTTGAGAAAGCAGTCTCTGTTATCAAAAAATTCAACAAAAGCAACGAACAAAATGATTTAACAAAAATGTTAATGGAAGAGTTGAAAAAGACAGATTAAAAACTGATTGGAAGAATGCAAAAAGCAAAGAAAAGTGTAAAAAGTAAAGAAAAAGGAAAAACGGAAGGAAAATCCCATTGTATTTACCCAAAACTAAACGATTATTTTTCATTGTAAAGCATATAGCTATTTAATTCCTAAGGCTGTGCAGTAGGCAACGTGTAATGGATAACACATCAGTCCGGTCTACTGAAGATGTTGGTTCGCTCCCAGCCACGATCAACCTTCTGCACTAGCTGAAATAGAAAAATAGCTATAGCCCAGCTGCTTTACTTTATTCATTTTTTAAACAACCATTCTAAAACATAACCATTTGACCTTTTAATGCCCCCTGTAAATATTATACCATATGTTCATTAAGATACATATCAGGTTAACACTTTTGAAGTCGGTTCACTTTTTTCCGCGTTCCACTGACCATTTTGAGCTTTGTTTATTTTAGTATCATTCGATTCAGCTCGAATAATTCGGCTCAGCTCGAATAATTTGCCATAAAATGAGAAAAACTGGGAAAACAATAGAAAGAAAAAAGGGGGCGACTTCCATAGTATTACTGATAGAGCTCTTCGAACTGATAAAGCCTTTGTATTTTTGTGAGACTTGAGGCTACCCTACCAACAACCCTATTCAAAAACAATTTTTTTATTCAACATTTTTTAAAATTCATATTCTTAGATTTGTATAAAATTTTAGTTTTAAATTTAAAATCTTTGTTGTTGTTGGATAGTTCCAATGGTACTAAGAACGAAAGTAAATATCCCACATTTCAGAATTTATAGGGTTCGGGACCAGGGGTGAGCGCAAGAGACAATCTAAAAAAACGCAAACTGTAAAATTGTTTAAAGGAAAAAAAGATTCTGCAATTTTTGTGAACTTAAACGATGAAGAGACTATTGAAATCCATGAAGGCAAGTTTATTGTAGAATTAATGACTTTAGAATTGAAATAATTCTTATTCTGGTTTTATAAAGTTATCCCAAGTTATGAGTGAGGTATGATTCCGTACCAGCTAAAAAGGCACGTTATATATTATCTCATAAACAGAATTTTTTACACCTATGAGGCCAAGAGGTATTTTGTAGCAAATTTCAAAAGGTTTCAAAATAGCTTAAAAGAAAAATTCTATATAAGCTCTGGGGAGCTAAAATATTTTTTGAAGTACTGTAACCCAATTTCCTGTTGATTTTTTGATATTTGAGATCTCGATAAGGAAAGAAGTTTCAGACTTCGTTCTTTGTTCCTTTCTACTCAATATTAATAGCCTTAATTGGCCTTATTTTGTATTCTACTACACATTTTTTACATTAAGTGGTACTATCTTTGAAGCCCTGTTCGATACTATTTTCTGAACTTAATAAATATTGTTTGATAAATGGAGATAATTTATGTTAATATTTTGTTTAAATATTTTAAAGGCTTGGACGATGTTGACAAAGCAGTTTCTGTTATCAAAAAATACAACAAAAGCAAAGTAGAAAGTGATCTGACAAAAATGTTAATGGACGAGTTGAAAAAGACAGATTAAAAACTGATTCGAAGAATGCAAAAAGGAAAGTGTAAAAAGGAAAGGAATGTAAAAAATGAAAAAAAGAAAAAAGAAAAGTAAATCCCATTGTATATTTATCCAAACTAAACAATTATTTTTTATTGTAAAACATATAGCTATTTAATTCCAAAGGCTGTGCAGTAAGCGGAGTGGTGTAATGGATAACATATCAGTCCGGTCTAATGAAGGCGTTGGTTCGTTCCCAGACGCCGATTAACCTTTTTCACTAGCTGAAGAAGAGGAATAGCTATAGCCTAGATGCTTTATTTTATCCAATTTTTTAACGAACTAAAACATCCCCCCATTCATTCCACCAGCATTATTGATTTAAAAACTTGACCTTCTAATGCCCCCTGTAAATATCAATCCAAATAGCCTTGAAGATATCAGGGTAATACTTTAGAAGTCGGCCATCTTTTTACAATTCAAATAGAAGTAGCCATTCTATTTTTTCGCTAAAAAAGGACATTCTATTAGAGAATCCACACGGTAATTTATTATATGGAAAAATTACATATATGGAATAGAAAGGAAAAAAGGGGCGACTTTCAAAGTATTATTGATAGAGCTCTTCGAAATGGTCAAACCTTTGTATTTTTGTGAGCTTTGAGGCTACCCTACCAACAACCCTATTCAAGAACAATTTTTCATTTTATTCAACATTTTTTAAAATTCATATTTTTAGATTTGTATAAAATTTTAGTTTTAAATTTAAAAATCTTTGTTGTTGTTAGATAGTTCCAATGGTACCAAGAACAAAAAAATTATCTGACTTCAAAAGTCTCATTATATGTTGACCTGATTCTATCAATCAATCAGATCATTCAATCCAAATCAATCCTTATATCAATAGCTTTCGATGAGATAGTTATTAATTATCATATTTTTTAGGAATTAAAAAAGTTATGGCCCAAAATATGACAGCGGGACTCAGCCGCCAGGACTAACCGAGACGTTCCGGAAAAGACTCCTTTTACTTTTTAAACAATTCGTTTACCAGAAGCATGCGAGGCAACCCAAAATTTGTTTAATTCATTGGCAATGTTTTTAGTTTTATAAGAGTTAATTTTATATTTATTAAATTTGGCACTAGACACAAAAACAACAGTTCACAATATAGGCACAATTCACCAAAAGTTAAATCTTATCCAAAAAAGATTTCTAACAGACGTGTTTAGTGTTAAACGTGTTTTTATTTGTATTTTCTTTGTTTTTATTTCAAAATTTTATAACAATTAGAGAAAAAAAGAAATTAAAATAGCATTAAATATATTAATTTTACGTGTTAAAATCTATTAAGAAAAATCAAGGGAGTGCGCGTACACAAAAAATTACAAACATTAAATACATTAAATTGATTTAAAAAATTCATATGATTAAATTTACGTAATTTTATTTAAAAAGAATTTTTTTATTATGTATAAAGCGGTAAAGAAGAGTCTGAACCTCAATTTCCCGTTAATCTTGTTTGTTATTTGTTTTGTTTAGATTTAAAACTAGAGTAAAGCAGCTGGGCTATACATAGCTACTTCTCTCCTTCAGCTAGTGCAAAAGGTTTATCAGTGGCTGGGAGCTACTCATTGGTTTTATTAAAAGTTTAAATTCCATCCATAAGTAAAAATTCAATTTTTCCTGGGGATGGAGGTGTAAAGCATATAGCTATTTTTCCGATTAAATCCCCTGGGGACTTTTTATTCAATCCTTACCTAGCATGGGGGATTAATCGAGAGAGGGGAATTAATCCACAAAATACGGTAGCTATTTAATTTCTAAGGCTGTGCAGTAAGCGACATGTAATGGATAACACATCATTTCGGTATACTGAAAAGATGCTGGTTCGCTCCCAGCCACGATTAACCTTTTGCACTAGCTGAAGGAAATAAATAGATCTATAGCCCCGCCGCTTTACCCTAGTTTTAAATCTAAACAAAACAAATAACAAACAAGATTAACGGGAAATTGAGGATTCGGACTCTTCTTTTCCGCTTTATACATAATTAAAAAAAAATTTTTTTAGGTAAAATTACGTAAATTTAATCATATGAATTTTTAAAAATCAATTTAATGTTTATGCTTTTTGTGTACGCGCACTCCCTTGATTTTTCTAAATGCATTTTACGACATAAAATTAATATTTTCAATTTAATGTTTGTGCATTTTTGTGCCTTTTAATGCTATTTTAATTTCATTTTCTCTAATTTTTATAAATTTTAAAAAAATTATTGGCATTCAATCAATCATGTATACCCGACGATTTTGTCCATATATAAACAATTATTTACCCCCTAGCATAATCAGTTTATTCAAAAAAATTTTTCAAATTCAAAATATCTTTATTTAAATTAAACATAAAACCCTTCTATTGAAGGAAATTTGTTTTTTAACAAAAAAATGAGAGACAAAGCAAAATTATTGTCAATTTTTGCTTTAATTCTCGTTTTGAGTTTTGATGTTGGCGATGCTATGGACAACTTAAATGAAGGTATTAATATTTGAAACCGGTTGTGGACACGGATATACTTTTCTGAAAGCAACCTTAATATCGATATAATTGGAGTCACTTGTTATTTTTAGAAATATCTTTATTTATTTTTATAGGAGTGTTAAAAGAAAGTCGCATTAAATGTTTACAGCAAATTGCTGAGATAGATAATTCAACTGGAATGCCTCGAGGTGGTTTATACTCGTATGATCCAATTGAATTTGAGGAATATAAAGAGCTTGAAGGAAAGGCGGAGTATAAAAATATTTTTACAACATTTAATAAAGCTTTTGAAAGACTTGTAAATAAAGTTGCCGAATTTACTAACCTAAATTTAAAAAATATTAACATATCCCTTGATAGTGTTGAAGATATTGCAAAGGAATTAAAAAAATATGACGAAATGATAGAAAAAAAGGTAATGATTAGAACTGGTCAGAGGTCGGAAATTTTTTAGTAATCCATAAATGTCCTAATAAATTTGGGGAGACCCGTCCAATCCGTGATAAATACCGAATTTGTTGTGGGGTGGCGGCTAGTATTTACACTCTATTATTATACTACATATAAAAGCCTCAAATAATTGTCAGTCCGTGTCTTCTAATTGTCTCCTATTTGTTTATTCTAAATACCACAACCTTATTCTATTACTTCAACTTTTATTGTAATTCTATTGTGTGATAAACACATTATTGTATTGCTTCTTTATTGTTGTACAAGGATACAACAGTATTCTAATTTAATAGCCTCCATTTATTCTCAATACACCAAAAAGGACATAATTATAAATTTCAAGGAATCTTCTACTCCATCCAATAAAGAAAAGTACTTGAAATTGATAAATATAATCATAAATTGCAAGACTTTCATGATGGATTTGCATTCAAAGGGCTCAGAAGGCTCTTTGAAACGTGTAATGGATGGATAACACATCAGTCCGGTCTACTGAAGATGTTGGTTCGCTCCCAGCCACGATCAACCTTCTGCACTAGCTGAAATAGAAAAATAGCTATAGCCCAGCTGCTTTACTTTATTCATTTTTTAAACAACCATTCTAAAACATAACCATTTGACCTTTTAATGCCCCCTGTAAATATTATACCATATGTTCATTAAGATACATATCAGGTTAACACTTTTGAAGTCGGTTCACTTTTTTCCGCGTTCCACTGACCATTTTGAGCTTTGTTTATTTTAGTATCATTCGATTCAGCTCGAATAATTCGGCTCAGCTCGAATAATTTGCCATAAAATGAGAAAAACTGGGAAAACAATAGAAAGAAAAAAGGGGGCGACTTCCATAGTATTACTGATAGAGCTCTTCGAACTGATAAAGCCTTTGTATTTTTGTGAGACTTGAGGCTACCCTACCAACAACCCTATTCAAAAACAATTTTTTTATTCAACATTTTTTAAAATTCATATTCTTAGATTTGTATAAAATTTTAGTTTTAAATTTAAAATCTTTGTTGTTGTTGGATAGTTCCAATGGTACTAAGAACGAAAGTAAATATCCCACATTTCAGAATTTATAGGGTTCGGGACCAGGGGTGAGCGCAAGAGACAATCTAAAAAAACGCAAACTGTAAAATTGTTTAAAGGAAAAAAAGATTCTGCAATTTTTGTGAACTTAAACGATGAAGAGACTATTGAAATCCATGAAGGCAAGTTTATTGTAGAATTAATGACTTTAGAATTGAAATAATTCTTATTCTGGTTTTATAAAGTTATCCCAAGTTATGAGTGAGGTATGATTCCGTACCAGCTAAAAAGGCACGTTATATATTATCTCATAAACAGAATTTTTTACACCTATGAGGCCAAGAGGTATTTTGTAGCAAATTTCAAAAGGTTTCAAAATAGCTTAAAAGAAAAATTCTATATAAGCTCTGGGGAGCTAAAATATTTTTTGAAGTACTGTAACCCAATTTCCTGTTGATTTTTTGATATTTGAGATCTCGATAAGGAAAGAAGTTTCAGACTTCGTTCTTTGTTCCTTTCTACTCAATATTAATAGCCTTAATTGGCCTTATTTTGTATTCTACTACACATTTTTTACATTAAGTGGTACTATCTTTGAAGCCCTGTTCGATACTATTTTCTGAACTTAATAAATATTGTTTGATAAATGGAGATAATTTATGTTAATATTTTGTTTAAATATTTTAAAGGCTTGGACGATGTTGACAAAGCAGTTTCTGTTATCAAAAAATACAACAAAAGCAAAGTAGAAAGTGATCTGACAAAAATGTTAATGGACGAGTTGAAAAAGACAGATTAAAAACTGATTCGAAGAATGCAAAAAGGAAAGTGTAAAAAGGAAAGGAATGTAAAAAATGAAAAAAAGAAAAGTAAATCCCATTGTATATTTATCCAAACTAAACAATTATTTTTTATTGTAAAACATATAGCTATTTAATTCCAAAGGCTGTGCAGTAAGCGGAGTGGTGTAATGGATAACATATCAGTCCGGTCTAATGAAGGCGTTGGTTCGTTCCCAGACGCCGATTAACCTTTTTCACTAGCTGAAGAAGAGGAATAGCTATAGCCTAGATGCTTTATTTTATCCAATTTTTTAACGAACTAAAACATCCCCCCATTCATTCCACCAGCATTATTGATTTAAAAACTTGACCTTCTAATGCCCCCTGTAAATATCAATCCAAATAGCCTTGAAGATATCAGGGTAATACTTTAGAAGTCGGCCATCTTTTTACAATTCAAATAGAAGTAGCCATTCTATTTTTTCGCTAAAAAAGGACATTCTATTAGAGAATCCACACGGTAATTTATTATATGGAAAAATTACATATATGGAATAGAAAGGAAAAAAGGGGCGACTTTCAAAGTATTATTGATAGAGCTCTTCGAAATGGTCAAACCTTTGTATTTTTGTGAGCTTTGAGGCTACCCTACCAACAACCCTATTCAAGAACAATTTTTCATTTTATTCAACATTTTTTAAAATTCATATTTTTAGATTTGTATAAAATTTTAGTTTTAAATTTAAAAATCTTTGTTGTTGTTAGATAGTTCCAATGGTACCAAGAACAAAAAAATTATCTGACTTCAAAAGTCTCATTATATGTTGACCTGATTCTATCAATCAATCAGATCATTCAATCCAAATCAATCCTTATATCAATAGCTTTCGATGAGATAGTTATTAATTATCATATTTTTTAGGAATTAAAAAAGTTATGGCCCAAAATATGACAGCGGGACTCAGCCGCCAGGACTAACCGAGACGTTCCGGAAAAGACTCCTTTTACTTTTTAAACAAT
Organism: Meloidogyne enterolobii; assembly: GCA_963681835.1. Lineage (NCBI taxonomy): Eukaryota > Metazoa > Nematoda > Chromadorea > Rhabditida > Meloidogynidae > Meloidogyne > Meloidogyne enterolobii. Next base: position 545,076 of record CAVMJV010000080.1, on the reverse strand, counting down.
TCGTTTACCAGAAGCATGCGAGGCAACCCAAAATTTGTTTAATTCATTGGCAATGTTTTTAGTTTTATAAGAGTTAATTTTATATTTATTAAATTTGGCACTAGACACAAAAACAACAGTTCACAATATAGGCACAATTCACCAAAAGTTAAATCTTATCCAAAAAAGATTTCTAACAGACGTGTTTAGTGTTAAACGTGTTTTTATTTGTATTTTCTTTGTTTTTATTTCAAAATTTTATAACAATTAGAGAAAAAAAGAAATTAAAATAGCATTAAATATATTAATTTTACGTGTTAAAATCTATTAAGAAAAATCAAGGGAGTGCGCGTACACAAAAAATTACAAACATTAAATACATTAAATTGATTTAAAAAATTCATATGATTAAATTTACGTAATTTTATTTAAAAAGAATTTTTTTATTATGTATAAAGCGGTAAAGAAGAGTCTGAACCTCAATTTCCCGTTAATCTTGTTTGTTATTTGTTTTGTTTAGATTTAAAACTAGAGTAAAGCAGCTGGGCTATACATAGCTACTTCTCTCCTTCAGCTAGTGCAAAAGGTTTATCAGTGGCTGGGAGCTACTCATTGGTTTTATTAAAAGTTTAAATTCCATCCATAAGTAAAAATTCAATTTTTCCTGGGGATGGAGGTGTAAAGCATATAGCTATTTTTCCGATTAAATCCCCTGGGGACTTTTTATTCAATCCTTACCTAGCATGGGGGATTAATCGAGAGAGGGGAATTAATCCACAAAATACGGTAGCTATTTAATTTCTAAGGCTGTGCAGTAAGCGACATGTAATGGATAACACATCATTTCGGTATACTGAAAAGATGCTGGTTCGCTCCCAGCCACGATTAACCTTTTGCACTAGCTGAAGGAAATAAATAGATCTATAGCCCCGCCGCTTTACCCTAGTTTTAAATCTAAACAAAACAAATAACAAACAAGATTAACGGGAAATTGAGGATTCGGACTCTTCTTTTCCGCTTTATACATAATTAAAAAAAAATTTTTTTAGGTAAAATTACGTAAATTTAATCATATGAATTTTTAAAAATCAATTTAATGTTTATGCTTTTTGTGTACGCGCACTCCCTTGATTTTTCTAAATGCATTTTTCGACATAAAATTAATATTTTCAATTTAATGTTTGTGCATTTTTGTGCCTTTTAATGCTATTTTAATTTCATTTTCTCTAATTTTTATAAATTTTAAAAAAATTATTGGCATTCAATCAATCATGTATACCCGACGATTTTGTCCATATATAAACAATTATTTACCCCCTAGCATAATCAGTTTATTCAAAAAAATTTTTCAAATTCAAAATATCTTTATTTAAATTAAACATAAAACCCTTCTATTGAAGGAAATTTGTTTTTTAACAAAAAAATGAGAGACAAAGCAAAATTATTGTCAATTTTTGCTTTAATTCTCGTTTTGAGTTTTGATGTTGGCGATGCTATGGACAACTTAAATGAAGGTATTAATATTTGAAACCGGTTGTGGACACGGATATACTTTTCTGAAAGCAACCTTAATATCGATATAATTGGAGTCACTTGTTATTTTTAGAAATATCTTTATTTATTTTTATAGGAGTGTTAAAAGAAAGTCGCATTAAACGTTTACAGCAAATTGCTGAGATAGATAATTCAACTGGAATGCCTCGAGGTGGTTTATACTCGTATGATCCAATTGAATTTGAGGAATATAAAGAGCTTGAAGGAAAGGCGGAGTATAAAAATATTTTTACAACATTTAATAAAGCTTTTGAAAGACTTGTAAATAAAGTTGCCGAATTTACTAACCTAAATTTAAAAAATATTAACATATCCCTTGATAGTGTTGAAGATATTGCAAAGGAATTAAAAAAATATGACGAAATGATAGAAAAAAAGGTAATGATTAGAACTGGTCAGAGGTCGGAAATTTTTTAGTAATCCATAAATGTCCTAATAAATTTGGGGAGACCCGTCCAATCCGTGATAAATACCGAATTTGTTGTGGGGTGGCGGCTAGTATTTACACTCTATTATTATACTACATATAAAAGCCTCAAATAATTGTCAGTCCGTGTCTTCTAATTGTCTCCTATTTGTTTATTCTAAATACCACAACCTTATTCTATTACTTCAACTTTTATTGTAATTCTATTGTGTGATAAACACATTATTGTATTGCTTCTTTATTGTTGTACAAGGATACAACAGTATTCTAATTTAATAGCCTCCATTTATTCTCAATACACCAAAAAGGACATAATTATAAATTTCAAGGAATCTTCTACTCCATCCAATAAAGAAAAGTACTTGAAATTGATAAATATAATCATAAATTGCAAGACTTTCATGATGGATTTGCATTCAAAGGGCTCAGAAGGCTCTTTGATTGATATTTACTCTTTTATGGAAAAAGCATCCTCTTTAAACTACTCTTTGTTTAATGTAACCGCATTAAATGAGTTGAAATTTATTTATAATTTATCAAAAATACATAGCAAAGAAATGGATAAAGCTATTATTGAGGAAATCTACAAAAAGCATTCGGAAAATAAAGAAAAATTGAAAAAAGAATATAAAAATGTAATTGTGGAGTACGCTGGTCCAGTTGGGTTGTACGCTGCCTTTGAGCTTTTTATGGGTATTTTTAATAAATTAAAAGTGATGTGGATGGTGGTACAGTCGGTTGTGCCTCGGTTTGGGCCCTTTCCATGATGGTTCTATTCCATCTCGCATTTTTTAACAGCATGAACATCGTATATAACAAGTGAAAAATCGTTTTTGATATTAGTTTTTCAATTTTCGGTGAATTATATCTAGCTCTACAGGCATCTCCTAACTTAGCGAATACCCACATTTACTAAACCCACCTAAAAATTACAAATTTAATATTTCTAGATAGAGCTGAATGTGTTCTATTTTTAGGAAATAAGTTTCAGAAATTTTTGTCTATAAATAAATTTACAATAAGGATTCACATAAGATAATCATTTTTGAAAACTGAAAAGACCATACATATTTCATTGGGTTTAAAATTAAATTAATTTAAAAAATTTTAAGATGGAATGAATGTAACCGTTGTTAACAGTTATTCTCATTCTAATTATGGAATAGATGACAAAATATACCTTGTCACCAAGTGGATTCTAAAATTAAACTATATTTTGGGCACTGAATCTGAAAAAGTATATAAAAATGAATTAAAGACTAATCTAGGCAAAATTTTACACATCAAAAATTTGAAAAGTTCGTTAAATGAGCGTTTAATCGTTTTATCAGAATATGTACAGGAAGAAGTGAAAGAAAATGAAAAATCGTTTTTGATATGTGACGCAAAAATTTTGGGCATTAAAACTGCTAATGAAAAGCCAACGGCTGTTTTAGATAAAGTTGATAAAGAGAAGAATGTTGAAATTCCCTTTGATTTATTTTTTAGTGATTTTATTAAAAAAATTAAATATGGTGCTGTTATCCTCAATAAGAAAAATGACAAAAATATATTAAAGGAAAGTCTAGAAGAAAGTCTAAAATCCGTAGAACTGAATCCGAAAAGTCTACTGAACTTTAATGATTTAGAACAATTGATTAGAGAATCATTTTTCCTTTCAGAAGAAATTAGCAATCGTTATGAACATATAAGATATTTGATTCGTTATGTTATGACAGAGAAAGGAAATAATTCAGAAAGTTCATTGACTAGAACGGGCAAAGTTTATGAAACAAACGCAACTGGAAAAATTTGTTTTAGTAATAAAAGCGTTAAAAATATTTTTGTAAAAATATTTGAGACAAAATCAAAAATACAAATTGAGTCAGATACACCTATGGCAATTGTTGAATTAATCGAAGAAGTTAAAAATGAAATGGAAGAGTTGAGAGAGATGAATGAGGAGGAATTTAAACAGAAGATGGAGGAGACAGTTATTGCCGAAGGCAAATACAAGCATGATAAAGAATTGGATGAAAAAGAATTGGATGAAAAATTAAAGAAGATAAAAAATGAACAGGAGAAGATTCTGGAAGGAAAATTAAAAGAAATAAATGAGAAATATGGGAAAATTGAGAAAGAAATAGAAGAATTGGAAAATGAACTCAAACTTCCGGAAGAAAAAATAAAGAATAAACATGCAATACTGGAAAATCTAGGATATAGAAAAAATGAACTTGAAAAAATACTCCATAAGAAAATGTCCCAACAACGTAATGTTAAATCTGACATTAAAGAAAAATTGAAAAATTTACAAGATGAAAGAGATAAAAAATTGTTAGAATTACAAAAGTTAAATGACAAAAATGTGAATTGTGTGAATCTATTAATAAAAAAATTAAAATTATCTAAGAAACATAAGAATATAGAGAAAATAGAGAAAAAAATAAAAGAATGGGAATATTTGGAAAAATTGGAAAACGAAATTAAAAGTTTGGAGGTGTTACAAACAAAAAGAGAAGAAAGAGATGAAATAAAGAAAACGATAGATAAAATTGAAAGAGAAAACAGAGAAGAATTGAAAGAAAAATTAGAAGAGATGAGAAATGAACAAAATAAAATCTGGGAAGAAAAGAAGGGAAAGATAAAAATTGAACATAGTAAAATGGTTGACGGAGGGCTTTTAAAAATGAAAGATGAACGTAAAAAGATGTTGGAAAAATATGATGATTTTATCGTTGAATTAAAAGAAGAATGGTTTAAAGCTCTTTTTTCTCATTTGCTTGATAAGCGCATTATATACAAAAATGAAGAAAAGAAAGTGATAATCAAATTAAGTAAGGAAAAGGAAGCAGAAAAGGAAGAAGAAAAGGAAAAAGAAAAGAAGGAAAAGAAAGAAGAAAAAGGAGAAGCAAGTACTAGCAATAAAGCTGAGACAAGTCAAGAAAAACAAGACGAACACATTCTCTATTTTGACAATAACAGTTTAATTGGGAAAACATTTTTGCTTAAAATTTATGGAAAAGAAAATGCAGTAAAATTGTTTAAACGAAAAAAAGATTCGGCAATTTTTGTGAATGTAAACGATACTCCTGTATTACATGAAGGCAAGTTTGTAGAACTAATGACTTTAGAATTAATGACTCCTAAACAAAATTTTTACAACTATGATGCCAAGAGGCATTTTGTAGCAAATTTCAAGTGCTTTCAAATGAGCTTAAAAGATAAATTCTATATGAGTCTGGGAAGCTAAAACATTTTTTGAAATACTGTAACCCCATTTCCTGTTGATTTGTGGTATTTTAGATTTCGAGGATGAAAGAAGTTTAAGACTTCGTTCTTTGTTCCTTTTTACTCAATATTAATAGCCTTAATTGGCCTTATTCGGCCTTATACTCCAATTTTGTACCTTAAATGGTACTATCTTTGAATTCCTGTCCGTAACTATTTTCTGAACTTAATAAATATTCTTGGTTGATAACTTGAGATAAGTTATGTTAATATTTTTATTTAAACATTTTAAAGGCTTTGGCGATGTTGAGAAGGCAGTTTCTGCTATCAAAAAATACAACGAAAGCAAAGAAGAAAGTGATTTGACAAAAATGTTAATGGACGAGTAATAAAAAGACTGAGATTAAAAACTGATGAAAGGAATGCAAAAAGCAAAAAATTTAAAAAGGAAAGAAATGTAAAAAGTAAAGAAATGTAAAAGGAAAAATGTAAAAAGAAAAAAATGTAAAAAGGAAAGATGTAAAAAAGAAAATTCCATTTTATATACCCAAACCAAACAATTATTTTTTATTGTAAAGCATAGGTATAGCTATTTAATTCCTAAGGTTGTGCAGTAAGCACAAGGCTGTGCACCAGGCACATCAGTCTTGTTTACTGAAGATGCTGGTTCGCTCCCAGCTGCCGATTAATCCTTTGCACTAGCTGAAGGAGAAATAGCTATAGACCAGTTGCTTTACTTTATTTAAGCAAACATTCTAAAACATACCCCTAACCCCCTCCCACCCCCCCCCCCCCATTCACTCCACCACCCATTATTTAAAAAATTTTAACCTTTTAATGCCCCCTGTAGATATCATGAATGGCATGAAGATATCAGGGAGAAAGTCTGAATATTTTGGAAGACTTTTTTCATTTAAGTCAGACCTTGTTGATTTTAGTATCATCCGATTCAGCTCGAAGAGCTTTTTCGAATGATATATAGTTTGCCATAAAAGGAGAAAAATGATAAAAAATAGAAGGAAAAGAAAGGGGCGTCTTCCAAAATATTACTGATAGAGCTCTTCGAAATGGTCAGACCTTTGTATTTTGTGAGCCTGAGGCTACCTACCAACAACCCTATTCAAGAACAATTTTTTCATTTTATTCAACATTTTTTAAAATTCATATTTCTAGATTTGTATAAAATTTTAGTTTTAAATTTAAAAACTTTGTTTTTGTTAGATAGTTCCAATGGTACCAAGAACAAAAAAATTATCTGACTCAAAAGTCTCATAATATGTTAACCTGATTCTATCAATCAATCAGATCATTCAATCCAAATCAATCCTTATATCAATAGCTTTCGATGAGATAGTTATTAATTATCATATTTTTTAGGAATTAAAAAAGGGTCCAAAATATGACAGCGGGACTCAGCCGGCAGGCTAACTGGGACGTTCCTGTAAAGACTCCTTTTACTTTTTAAACAATTCGTTTACCAGAAGCATGCGAGGCAACCCAAAATTTGTTTAATTTATTTGCAATGTCTTCATTTTTATAAGAGTAATTTTATATTTATTAAATTTGGCACTAGACATTTTACAAAATCAACAATTCACCATATAGGCACAATTCACCAAAAGTTAAATCTTATCCAAAACTATTCTAGTTATGATTTTTAGAAGGTCACTAACTCCGGAGATTTCAAGTCTCTACGCCATCAATACAAAATTCCAAAAATGCAACACAAGCAACGAAAAATATTACTGATTCATTCATTTGACTTTGTTGTCTCCGCTAAACATCAAGAGCAAAAGAAACAGCAAAAGTAATTGAACGTATTGAACGTGTTTTTATTTGTGTTTTTTTGAATTTTTATTTCAAAATTTACTAAAAATTAGAGAAAAAGAAATAGCATTGGATATATTAATTTTACGTGTTAAAATCCATTAAGAAAAATCAAGGGAGTGCGCGTACACAAAAAAGCATAAACATTAAATTGATTTTTAAAAATTCATATGACTAAATGAACGTGATTTTACCTAAAAAATTTTTTAAAGCAGTAAAGAAGAGTCCGAATCCTCAATTTCCCGTTAATCTTGTTTGTTATTTGTTTTGTTTAGATTTAAAACCAGAGTAAAGCAGCTGGGCTATACATAGCTATTTCTCTCCTTCAGCTAGTGCAAAAGGTTAATCAGTGGCTAGAATAATTCCCCATGCAGGGAAGGGTTGAAAAGATAATTCCCCTGGGGAATTAGTCGGAAAAATAGCTATGTGCTTTACACCTCCATCCCCAGGAAAAATTGAATTTTTACTTATAAATGGACTTTAAACTTTTAATAACGCCAATGAGTAGCTCCCAGCCACTGATTAACCTTTTGCACTAGCTGAAGGAGAGAAGTAGCTATGTATAGCCCATCTGCTTTACTATAGTTTTAAATCTAAACAAAACAAATAACAAACAAGACTAACGGGAAATTGAGGATTCAGACTCTTCTTTACCGCTTTTTAAAATTTTTTTAAATAAAATTACGTAAATTTAATCATATGAATTTTAAAAATCAATTTAATGTTTATGCTTTTTTGTGTACGCGCACTACCTTGATTTTTCTTAATGGATTTTAACACGTAAAATTAATATTTTCAATTTAATGTTTGTGCTTTTTTGTGCTTTTTAATGCTATTTTAATTTCTTTTTCTCTAATTTTTATAAATTTTGGAAAAATTATTGGCATTCAATCAATCATGTATACCCGACGATTTTGTCCATATATAAACAATTATTTACCCCCTAGCATAATCAGTTTATTCAAAAAAAATTTTTTAATTAAAAATCACTTCTATTGAAGGAAATTTGTTTTTTAACAAAAAAATGCGAGACAAAGCAAAATTGTTGTCAATTTTTGCTTTAATTCTCGTTTTGAATTTCAATGTTGGCGCTGCTATGGACAACTTGGATGAAGGTATTATTATTTAAAACCGGTTGTGGACACGGATATACTTTCCTGGAAGCAACCTTAAAATCGATATAATTGGAGTTATTTGTTGTTCTTAGAAATATCTTTATTTATTTTTATAGGAGTGTTAAAAGAAAGTCGCATTAAACGTTTACAGCAAATTGCTGAGATAGATAATTCAACTGGAATGCCTCGAGGTGGTTTATACTCGTATGATCCAATTGAATTTGAGGAATATAAAGAGCTTGAAGGAAAGGCGGAGTATAAAAATCTTTTTACAACATTTAATAAAGCTTTTGAAAGACTTGTAAATAAAGTTGCCGAATTTACTAACCTAAATTTAAAAAATATTAACATATCCCTTGATAGTGTTGAAGATATTGCAAAGGAATTAAAAAAATATGAAGAAATGATAGAAAAAAAGGTAATGATTAGAACTGGTCAGAGGTCGGAAATTTTTTAGTAATCCATAAATGTCCTAATAAATTTGGGGAGACCCGTCCAATCCGTGATAAATACCGAATTTGTTGTGGGGTGGCGGCTAGTATTTACACTCTATTATTATACTACATATAAAAGCCTCAAATAATTGTCAGTCCGTGTCTTCTAATTGTCTCCTATTTGTTTATTCTAAATACCACAACCTTATTCTATTTCTTCAACCTTTATTGTAATTCTATTGTGTGATAAACACATTATTGTATTGCTTCTTTATTGTTGTACAAGGATACAACAGTATTCTAATTTAATAGCCTCCATTTATTCTCAATAACCAAAAAGGACATTTAATTATAAATTTCAAGGAATCTTCTACTGCATCCAATAAAGAAAAGTACTTGAAATTGATAAATATAATCATAAATTGCAAGACTTTCATGATGGATTTGCATTCAAAGGGCTCAGAAGGCTCTTTGATTGATATTTACTCTTTTATGGAAAAAGCATCCTCTTTAAACCACTCTTCGTTTAATGTAACCGCATTAAATGAGTTGAAATTTATTTATAATTTATCAAAAATACATAGCAAAGAAATGGATAAAGCTATTATTGAGGAAATCTACAAAAAGCATTCGGAAAATAAAGAAAAATTGAAAAAAGAATATAAAAATGTAATTGTGGAGTGCGCTGGTCCAGTTGGGTTGTACGCTGCCTTTGAGCTTTTTATGGGTATTTTTAATAAATTAAAAGTGATGTGGATGGTGGTACAGTCGGTTGTGCCTCGGTTTGGGCCCTTTCCATGATGGTTCTATTCCATCTCGCATTTTTTAACAGCATGAACATCGTATATAACAAGTGAAAAATCGTTTTTGATATTAGTTTTTCAATTTTCGGTGAATTATATCTAGCTCTACAGGCATCTCCTAACTTAGCGAATACCCACATTTACTAAACCCACCTAAAAATTACAAATTAAATATTTCTAGATAGAGCTGAATGTGTTCTATTTTTAGGAAATAAGTTTCAGAAATTTTTGTCTATAAATAAATTTATAATAAGGATTCACATAAGATAATCATTTTTGAAAACTGAAAAGACCATACATATTTCATTGGGTTTAAAATTAAACTTAATTTAAAAAATTTTAAGATGGAATGAATGTAACCGTTGTTAACAGTTATTCTCATTCTAATTATGGAATAGATGACAAAATATACCTTGTCACCAAATGGATTCTAAAATTAAACTATATTTTGGGCACTGAATCTGAAAAAGTATATAAAAATGAATTCAAGACTAATCTAGGCAAAATTTTACACATCAAAAATTTGAAAAATTCGTTAAATGAGCGTTTAATCGTTTTGTCAGAATATGTACAGGAAGAAGAGAAAGAAAATGAAAAATCGTTTTTGATATGTGACGCAAAAATTTTGGACATTAAAACTGCTAATGAAAAGCCAACGGCTGTTTTAGATAAAGTTGATAAAGAGAAGAATGTTGAAATTCCCTTTGATTTATTTTTTAGTGATTTTATTAAAAAAATTAAATATGGTGCTGTTATCCTCAATAAGAAAAATGACAAAAATATATTAAAGGAAAGTCTAGAAGAAAGTCTAAAATCCGTAGAACTGAATCCGGAAAGTCTACTGAATTTAAATGACTTAGAACAATTGATTAGAAAATCATCTTTCCTTTCGGAAAAAATTAGAAATCGTTATTATCTTATAAGTCGTTTGATTCGTTTTGTTATGACAGAGGAAAAAAATAATTTAGAAAGTTCAAAAACTAGAATAGGGAAAGTTTATAAAATATCTCCGCGAGGAAATATTAGTTATAATACTGGAACGGTTGAAAATATTTCTGTCAAAATATTTGAGACAAAGACAACAATAAAAATTGAATTAGATACACCTGTGGCAATTGTTGAATTAATTGAAGAAGTTAAAAATGAAAGGGAAGAGTTATATATTATCGATGAAGAAAATCACAAAAATGATAAAAAATTGGATAAAAAATTGGAAGAGATAAAAAATGAACAAAAGAAAATTTTGGAGGGAAAATTAAAAGAAATAAATGAGAAATATGAGAAAATTGAGAAAGAAATACAAAGCTATAGAAACAATGAAGAACTTGGAAAAATACTCCATATGAAAATATTCCAAAACCTTAATGATAAATCTGACATTAAAGCTAAATTGAAAAAATTACAAGATGAAATGGGTAAAAAATTGATAGAATTACAAAAGTTAAACTACAAAAACGGGAATTCAAAAATAAAAAATATAATACAACATTATGTGAATCTAATAAAAGAAATTTTTAAATTATCTAAGAAACATAAGAAAATAGAGAAAATTGAGAAAATAGAGAAAGAAATAAAAGAATTGGAAGATTTGGAAAACAAAATTAAAAGTTTGGAGGTGTTACAGGAAAAAGTAAAAAGAGATGAAATAAAGGAAAAAATAAATAAAATTGAAAGAGAAAACGAAAAAGAATTGAAAGAAAAATTAGAAGAGATGAGAAATGAACAAAATAAAATCTGGGAAGAAAAGAAGGGAAAGATAAAAATTGAACATAGTAAAATGGTTGAGGAAGGGCTTTTAAACATGAAAGATGAACATAAAAAGATGTTGGAAAAATATGATGATTTTATTGTTGAATTGAAAGAAGAATGGTTTAAAGCACTTTTTTATCATTTGCTTGATAAGCGCATTATATACAAAAATGAAGAAAAGAAAGTGATAATTAAATTAAGTAAGGAAAAGGAAAAAGAAAAGGAAGAGAAAGAAGAAAAAGGAGAAGCAAGTACTAGCAATAAAGTTGAGACAATTCATGATAAAGACGAACACATTATTTATTTTGACAAAAACATTTTAATTGGGAAAACATTTTTGTTTAAGATTTATGGAAAAGAAAATGCAGTAAAATTGTTTGAAGAGAAAAAAGATTCGGCAATTTTTGTGAATGTAAACGATACTCCTGTATTACATGAAGGCAAGTTTGTAGAACTAATGACTTTAGAATTAATGACTCCTAAACAAAATTTTTACAACTATGATGCCAAGAGGCATTTTGTAGCAAATTTCAAGGGCTTTCAAATAAGCTTAAAAGATAAATTCTATATAAGTCTGGGAAGCTAAAACATTTTTTGAAGTACTGTAGCCCCATTTCCTGTTGATTTGTGAGATTTTAGATTTCGAGGATGAAAGAAGTTTCAGACTTCGTTCTTTGTTCCTTTTTACTCAATATTAATGGCCTTAATTGGCCTTATTCGGCCTTATACTCAAATTTTGTACATTAAATGAGTACTATCCTTGAAGTCCTGTCCGTAACTATTTTCTGAACTTAATAAATATTCTTGGTTGATAACTTGAGATGAGTTATGTTAATATTTTTATTTAAAAAATTTAAAGGCTTGAATGATGTTGAGAAAGCAGTCTCTGTTATCAAAAAATTCAACAAAAGCAACGAACAAAATGATTTAACAAAAATGTTAATGGAAGAGTTGAAAAAGACAGATTAAAAACTGATTGGAAGAATGCAAAAAGCAAAGAAAAGTGTAAAAAGTAAAGAAAAAGGAAAAACGGAAGGAAAATCCCATTGTATTTACCCAAAACTAAACGATTATTTTTCATTGTAAAGCATATAGCTATTTAATTCCTAAGGCTGTGCAGTAGGCAACGTGTAATGGATAACACATCAGTCCGGTCTACTGAAGATGTTGGTTCGCTCCCAGCCACGATCAACCTTCTGCACTAGCTGAAATAGAAAAATAGCTATAGCCCAGCTGCTTTACTTTATTCATTTTTTAAACAACCATTCTAAAACATAACCATTTGACCTTTTAATGCCCCCTGTAAATATTATACCATATGTTCATTAAGATACATATCAGGTTAACACTTTTGAAGTCGGTTCACTTTTTTCCGCGTTCCACTGACCATTTTGAGCTTTGTTTATTTTAGTATCATTCGATTCAGCTCGAATAATTCGGCTCAGCTCGAATAATTTGCCATAAAATGAGAAAAACTGGGAAAACAATAGAAAGAAAAAAGGGGGCGACTTCCATAGTATTACTGATAGAGCTCTTCGAACTGATAAAGCCTTTGTATTTTTGTGAGACTTGAGGCTACCCTACCAACAACCCTATTCAAAAACAATTTTTTTATTCAACATTTTTTAAAATTCATATTCTTAGATTTGTATAAAATTTTAGTTTTAAATTTAAAATCTTTGTTGTTGTTGGATAGTTCCAATGGTACTAAGAACGAAAGTAAATATCCCACATTTCAGAATTTATAGGGTTCGGGACCAGGGGTGAGCGCAAGAGACAATCTAAAAAAACGCAAACTGTAAAATTGTTTAAAGGAAAAAAAGATTCTGCAATTTTTGTGAACTTAAACGATGAAGAGACTATTGAAATCCATGAAGGCAAGTTTATTGTAGAATTAATGACTTTAGAATTGAAATAATTCTTATTCTGGTTTTATAAAGTTATCCCAAGTTATGGGATAACTTTATCCACCACCCCCCCCCCATTCACTCCACCACCCATTATTTAAAAAATTTTAACCTTTTAATGCCCCCTGTAGATATCATGAATGGCATGAAGATATCAGGGAGAAAGTCTGAATATTTTGGAAGACTTTTTTCATTTAAGTCAGACCTTGTTGATTTTAGTATCATCCGATTCAGCTCGAAGAGCTTTTTCGAATGATATATAGTTTGCCATAAAAGGAGAAAAATGATAAAAAATAGAAGGAAAAGAAAGGGGCGTCTTCCAAAATATTACTGATAGAGCTCTTCGAAATGGTCAGACCTTTGTATTTTGTGAGCCTGAGGCTACCTACCAACAACCCTATTCAAGAACAATTTTTTCATTTTATTCAACATTTTTTAAAATTCATATTTCTAGATTTGTATAAAATTTTAGTTTTAAATTTAAAAACTTTGTTTTTGTTAGATAGTTCCAATGGTACCAAGAACAAAAAAATTATCTGACTTCAAAAGTCTCATAATATGTTGACCTGATTCTATCAATCAATCAGATCATTCAATCCAAATCAATCCTTATATCAATAGCTTTCGATGAGATAGTTATTAATTATCATATTTTTTAGGAATTAAAAAAGGGTCCAAAATATGACAGCGGGACTCAGCCGGCAGGCTAACTGGGACGTTCCTGTAAAGACTCCTTTTACTTTTTAAACAATTCGTTTACCAGAAGCATGCGAGGCAACCCAAAATTTGTTTAATTTATTTGCAATGTCTTCATTTTTATAAGAGTAATTTTATATTTATTAAATTTGGCACTAGACATTTTACAAAATCAACAATTCACCATATAGGCACAATTCACCAAAAGTTAAATCTTATCCAAAACTATTCTAGTTATGATTTTTAGAAGGTCACTAACTCCGGAGATTTCAAGTCTCTACGCCATCAATACAAAATTCCAAAAATGCAACACAAGCAACGAAAAATATTACTGATTCATTCATTTGACTTTGTTGTCTCCGCTAAACATCAAGAGCAAAAGAAACAGCAAAAGTAATTGAACGTATTGAACGTGTTTTTATTTGTGTTTTTTTGAATTTTTATTTCAAAATTTACTAAAAATTAGAGAAAAAGAAATAGCATTGGATATATTAATTTTACGTGTTAAAATCCATTAAGAAAAATCAAGGGAGTGCGCGTACACAAAAAAGCATAAACATTAAATTGATTTTTAAAAATTCATATGACTAAATGAACGTGATTTTACCTAAAAAATTTTTTAAAGCAGTAAAGAAGAGTCCGAATCCTCAATTTCCCGTTAATCTTGTTTGTTATTTGTTTTGTTTAGATTTAAAACCAGAGTAAAGCAGCTGGGCTATACATAGCTATTTCTCTCCTTCAGCTAGTGCAAAAGGTTAATCAGTGGCTAGAATAATTCCCCATGCAGGGAAGGGTTGAAAAGATAATTCCCCTGGGGAATTAGTCGGAAAAATAGCTATGTGCTTTACACCTCCATCCCCAGGAAAAATTGAATTTTTACTTATAAATGGACTTTAAACTTTTAATAACGCCAATGAGTAGCTCCCAGCCACTGATTAACCTTTTGCACTAGCTGAAGGAGAGAAGTAGCTATGTATAGCCCATCTGCTTTACTATAGTTTTAAATCTAAACAAAACAAATAACAAACAAGACTAACGGGAAATTGAGGATTCAGACTCTTCTTTACCGCTTTTTAAAATTTTTTTAAATAAAATTACGTAAATTTAATCATATGAATTTTAAAAATCAATTTAATGTTTATGCTTTTTTGTGTACGCGCACTACCTTGATTTTTCTTAATGGATTTTAACACGTAAAATTAATATTTTCAATTTAATGTTTGTGCTTTTTTGTGCTTTTTAATGCTATTTTAATTTCTTTTTCTCTAATTTTTATAAATTTTGGAAAAATTATTGGCATTCAATCAATCATGTATACCCGACGATTTTGTCCATATATAAACAATTATTTACCCCCTAGCATAATCAGTTTATTCAAAAAAAATTTTTTAATTAAAAATCACTTCTATTGAAGGAAATTTGTTTTTTAACAAAAAAATGCGAGACAAAGCAAAATTGTTGTCAATTTTTGCTTTAATTCTCGTTTTGAATTTCAATGTTGGCGCTGCTATGGACAACTTGGATGAAGGTATTATTATTTAAAACCGGTTGTGGACACGGATATACTTTCCTGGAAGCAACCTTAAAATCGATATAATTGGAGTTATTTGTTGTTCTTAGAAATATCTTTATTTATTTTTATAGGAGTGTTAAAAGAAAGTCGCATTAAACGTTTACAGCAAATTGCTGAGATAGATAATTCAACTGGAATGCCTCGAGGTGGTTTATACTCGTATGATCCAATTGAATTTGAGGAATATAAAGAGCTTGAAGGAAAGGCGGAGTATAAAAATCTTTTTACAACATTTAATAAAGCTTTTGAAAGACTTGTAAATAAAGTTGCCGAATTTACTAACCTAAATTTAAAAAATATTAACATATCCCTTGATAGTGTTGAAGATATTGCAAAGGAATTAAAAAAATATGAAGAAATGATAGAAAAAAAGGTAATGATTAGAACTGGTCAGAGGTCGGAAATTTTTTAGTAATCCATAAATGTCCTAATAAATTTGGGGAGACCCGTCCAATCCGTGATAAATACCGAATTTGTTGTGGGGTGGCGGCTAGTATTTACACTCTATTATTATACTACATATAAAAGCCTCAAATAATTGTCAGTCCGTGTCTTCTAATTGTCTCCTATTTGTTTATTCTAAATACCACAACCTTATTCTATTTCTTCAACCTTTATTGTAATTCTATTGTGTGATAAACACATTATTGTATTGCTTCTTTATTGTTGTACAAGGATACAACAGTATTCTAATTTAATAGCCTCCATTTATTCTCAATAACCAAAAAGGACATTTAATTATAAA
Source organism: Meloidogyne enterolobii (assembly GCA_963681835.1). NCBI lineage: Eukaryota > Metazoa > Nematoda > Chromadorea > Rhabditida > Meloidogynidae > Meloidogyne > Meloidogyne enterolobii. Next base: position 529,057 of record CAVMJV010000080.1, on the reverse strand, counting down.
TTTCAAGGAATCTTCTACTGCATCCAATAAAGAAAAGTACTTGAAATTGATAAATATAATCATAAATTGCAAGACTTTCATGATGGATTTGCATTCAAAGGGCTCAGAAGGCTCTTTGATTGATATTTACTCTTTTATGGAAAAAGCATCCTCTTTAAACTACTCTTTGTTTAATGTAACCGCATTAAATGAGTTGAAATTTATTTATAATTTATCAAAAATACATAGCAAAGAAATGGATAAAGCTATTATTGAGGAAATCTACAAAAAGCATTCGGAAAATAAAGAAAAATTGAAAAAAGAATATAAAAATGTAATTGTGGAGTACGCTGGTCCAGTTGGGTTGTACGCTGCCTTTGAGCTTTTTATGGGTATTTTTAATAAATTAAAAGTGATGTGGATGGTGGTACAGTCGGTTGTGCCTCGGTTTGGGCCCTTTCCATGATGGTTCTATTCCATCTCGCATTTTTTAACAGCATGAACATCGTATATAACAAGTGAAAAATCGTTTTTGATATTAGTTTTTCAATTTTCGGTGAATTATATCTAGCTCTACAGGCATCTCCTAACTTAGCGAATACCCACATTTACTAAACCCACCTAAAAATTACAAATTAAATATTTCTAGATAGAGCTGAATGTGTTCTATTTTTAGGAAATAAGTTTCAGAAATTTTTGTCTATAAATAAATTTATAATAAGGATTCACATAAGATAATCATTTTTGAAAACTGAAAAGACCATACATATTTCATTGGGTTTAAAATTAAACTTAATTTAAAAAATTTTAAGATGGAATGAATGTAACCGTTGTTAACAGTTATTCTCATTCTAATTATGGAATAGATGACAAAATATACCTTGTCACCAAATGGATTCTAAAATTAAACTATATTTTGGGCACTGAATCTGAAAAAGTATATAAAAATGAATTCAAGACTAATCTAGGCAAAATTTTACACATCAAAAATTTGAAAAATTCGTTAAATGAGCGTTTAATCGTTTTGTCAGAATATGTACAGGAAGAAGAGAAAGAAAATGAAAAATCGTTTTTGATATGTGACGCAAAAATTTTGGACATTAAAACTGCTAATGAAAAGCCAACGGCTGTTTTAGATAAAGTTGATAAAGAGAAGAATGTTGAAATTCCCTTTGATTTATTTTTTAGTGATTTTATTAAAAAAATTAAATATGGTGCTGTTATCCTCAATAAGAAAAATGACAAAAATATATTAAAGGAAAGTCTAGAAGAAAGTCTAAAATCCGTAGAACTGAATCCGGAAAGTCTACTGAATTTAAATGACTTAGAACAATTGATTAGAAAATCATCTTTCCTTTCGGAAAAAATTAGAAATCGTTATTATCTTATAAGTCGTTTGATTCGTTTTGTTATGACAGAGGAAAAAAATAATTTAGAAAGTTCAAAAACTAGAATAGGGAAAGTTTATAAAATATCTCCGCGAGGAAATATTAGTTATAATACTGGAACGGTTGAAAATATTTCTGTCAAAATATTTGAGACAAAGACAACAATAAAAATTGAATTAGATACACCTGTGGCAATTGTTGAATTAATTGAAGAAGTTAAAAATGAAAGGGAAGAGTTATATATTATCGATGAAGAAAATCACAAAAATGATAAAAAATTGGATAAAAAATTGGAAGAGATAAAAAATGAACAAAAGAAAATTTTGGAGGGAAAATTAAAAGAAATAAATGAGAAATATGAGAAAATTGAGAAAGAAATACAAAGCTATAGAAACAATGAAGAACTTGGAAAAATACTCCATATGAAAATATTCCAAAACCTTAATGATAAATCTGACATTAAAGCTAAATTGAAAAAATTACAAGATGAAATGGGTAAAAAATTGATAGAATTACAAAAGTTAAACTACAAAAACGGGAATTCAAAAATAAAAAATATAATACAACATTATGTGAATCTAATAAAAGAAATTTTTAAATTATCTAAGAAACATAAGAAAATAGAGAAAATTGAGAAAATAGAGAAAGAAATAAAAGAATTGGAAGATTTGGAAAACAAAATTAAAAGTTTGGAGGTGTTACAGGAAAAAGTAAAAAGAGATGAAATAAAGGAAAAAATAAATAAAATTGAAAGAGAAAACGAAAAAGAATTGAAAGAAAAATTAGAAGAGATGAGAAATGAACAAAATAAAATCTGGGAAGAAAAGAAGGGAAAGATAAAAATTGAACATAGTAAAATGGTTGAGGAAGGGCTTTTAAACATGAAAGATGAACATAAAAAGATGTTGGAAAAATATGATGATTTTATTGTTAAATTGAAAGAAGAATGGTTTAAAGCACTTTTTTATCATTTGCTTGATAAGCGCATTATATACAAAAATGAAGAAAAGAAAGTGATAATTAAATTAAGTAAGGAAAAGGAAAAAGAAAAGGAAGAGAAAGAAGAAAAAGGAGAAGCAAGTACTAGCAATAAAGTTGAGACAATTCATGATAAAGACGAACACATTATTTATTTTGACAAAAACATTTTAATTGGGAAAACATTTTTGTTTAAGATTTATGGAAAAGAAAATGCAGTAAAATTGTTTGAAGAGAAAAAAGATTCGGCAATTTTTGTGAATGTAAACGATACTCCTGTATTACATGAAGGCAAGTTTGTAGAACTAATGACTTTAGAATTAATGACTCCTAAACAAAATTTTTACAACTATGATGCCAAGAGGCATTTTGTAGCAAATTTCAAGGGCTTTCAAATAAGCTTAAAAGATAAATTCTATATAAGTCTGGGAAGCTAAAACATTTTTTGAAGTACTGTAGCCCCATTTCCTGTTGATTTGTGAGATTTTAGATTTCGAGGATGAAAGAAGTTTCAGACTTCGTTCTTTGTTCCTTTTTACTCAATATTAATGGCCTTAATTGGCCTTATTCGGCCTTATACTCAAATTTTGTACATTAAATGAGTACTATCCTTGAAGTCCTGTCCGTAACTATTTTCTGAACTTAATAAATATTCTTGGTTGATAACTTGAGATGAGTTATGTTAATATTTTTATTTAAAAAATTTAAAGGCTTGAATGATGTTGAGAAAGCAGTCTCTGTTATCAAAAAATTCAACAAAAGCAACGAACAAAATGATTTAACAAAAATGTTAATGGAAGAGTTGAAAAAGACAGATTAAAACCTGATTGGAAGAATGCAAAAAGCAAAGAAAAGTGTAAAAAGTAAAGAAAAAGGAAAAACGGAAGGAAAATCCCATTGTATTTACCCAAAACTAAACGATTATTTTTCATTGTAAAGCATATAGCTATTTAATTCCTAAGGCTGTGCAGTAGGCAACGTGTAATGGATAACACATCAGTCCGGTCTACTGAAGATGTTGGTTCGCTCCCAGCCACGATCAACCTTCTGCACTAGCTGAAATAGAAAAATAGCTATAGCCCAGCTGCTTTACTTTATTCATTTTTTAAACAACCATTCTAAAACATAACCATTTGACCTTTTAATGCCCCCTGTAAATATTATACCATATGTTCATTAAGATACATATCAGGTTAACACTTTTGAAGTCGGTTCACTTTTTTCCGCGTTCCACTGACCATTTTGAGCTTTGTTTATTTTAGTATCATTCGATTCAGCTCGAATAATTCGGCTCAGCTCGAATAATTTGCCATAAAATGAGAAAAACTGGGAAAACAATAGAAAGAAAAAAGGGGGCGACTTCCATAGTATTACTGATAGAGCTCTTCGAACTGATAAAGCCTTTGTATTTTTGTGAGACTTGAGGCTACCCTACCAACAACCCTATTCAAAAACAATTTTTTTATTCAACATTTTTTAAAATTCATATTCTTAGATTTGTATAAAATTTTAGTTTTAAATTTAAAATCTTTGTTGTTGTTGGATAGTTCCAATGGTACTAAGAACGAAAGTAAATATCCCACATTTCAGAATTTATAGGGTTCGGGACCAGGGGTGAGCGCAAGAGACAATCTAAAAAAACGCAAACTGTAAAATTGTTTAAAGGAAAAAAAGATTCTGCAATTTTTGTGAACTTAAACGATGAAGAGACTATTGAAATCCATGAAGGCAAGTTTATTGTAGAATTAATGACTTTAGAATTGAAATAATTCTTATTCTGGTTTTATAAAGTTATCCCAAGTTATGAGTGAGGTATGATTCCGTACCAGCTAAAAAGGCACGTTATATATTATCTCATAAACAGAATTTTTTACACCTATGAGGCCAAGAGGTATTTTGTAGCAAATTTCAAAAGGTTTCAAAATAGCTTAAAAGAAAAATTCTATATAAGCTCTGGGGAGCTAAAATATTTTTTGAAGTACTGTAACCCAATTTCCTGTTGATTTTTTGATATTTGAGATCTCGATAAGGAAAGAAGTTTCAGACTTCGTTCTTTGTTCCTTTCTACTCAATATTAATAGCCTTAATTGGCCTTATTTTGTATTCTACTACACATTTTTTACATTAAGTGGTACTATCTTTGAAGCCCTGTTCGATACTATTTTCTGAACTTAATAAATATTGTTTGATAAATGGAGATAATTTATGTTAATATTTTGTTTAAATATTTTAAAGGCTTGGACGATGTTGACAAAGCAGTTTCTGTTATCAAAAAATACAACAAAAGCAAAGTAGAAAGTGATCTGACAAAAATGTTAATGGACGAGTTGAAAAAGACAGATTAAAAACTGATTCGAAGAATGCAAAAAGGAAAGTGTAAAAGGGAAAGGAATGTAAAAAATGAAAAAAAGAAAAAAGAAAAGTAAATCCCATTGTATATTTATCCAAACTAAACAATTATTTTTTATTGTAAAACATATAGCTATTTAATTCCAAAGGCTGTGCAGTAAGCGGAGTGGTGTAATGGATAACATATCAGTCCGGTCTAATGAAGGCGTTGGTTCGTTCCCAGACGCCGATTAACCTTTTTCACTAGCTGAAGAAGAGGAATAGCTATAGCCTAGATGCTTTATTTTATCCAATTTTTTAACGAACTAAAACATCCCCCCATTCATTCCACCAGCATTATTGATTTAAAAACTTGACCTTCTAATGCCCCCTGTAAATATCAATCCAAATAGCCTTGAAGATATCAGGGTAATACTTTAGAAGTCGGCCATCTTTTTACAATTCAAATAGAAGTAGCCATTCTATTTTTTCGCTAAAAAAGGACATTCTATTAGAGAATCCACACGGTAATTTATTATATGGAAAAATTACATATATGGAATAGAAAGGAAAAAAGGGGCGACTTTCAAAGTATTATTGATAGAGCTCTTCGAAATGGTCAAACCTTTGTATTTTTGTGAGCTTTGAGGCTACCCTACCAACAACCCTATTCAAGAACAATTTTTCATTTTATTCAACATTTTTTAAAATTCATATTTTTAGATTTGTATAAAATTTTAGTTTTAAATTTAAAAATCTTTGTTGTTGTTAGATAGTTCCAATGGTACCAAGAACAAAAAAATTATCTGACTTCAAAAGTCTCATTATATGTTGACCTGATTCTATCAATCAATCAGATCATTCAATCCAAATCAATCCTTATATCAATAGCTTTCGATGAGATAGTTATTAATTATCATATTTTTTAGGAATTAAAAAAGTTATGGCCCAAAATATGACAGCGGGACTCAGCCGCCAGGACTAACCGAGACGTTCCGGAAAAGACTCCTTTTACTTTTTAAACAATTCGTTTACCAAAAGCATAAGAGGCAACCAAAATTTGTTTAATTCATTGGCAATGTTTTTAGTTTTATAAGAGTTAATTTTATATTTATTAAATTTGGCACTAGACACAAAAACAACAGTTCACAATATAGGCACAATTGACCAAAGGTTTTAAACTTATACAAAGCCGATATGTAATAAAAACTTTTTTATTGATGATTTTTAGAAGGTCACTAACTCTGGAGAAATTTCAAGTCTTTACGCCATCAATAAAAATTCCAAAAATGCAACACAAGCAGCAAAAATATTGCTGATTTAGTAATCGCCTCTGTGTTTTCGCTAAACATCGAGACAATAGTTATGCTCTTCAAGAAAGGCCTTAAAACTCAAAAACAAAAGAAGTCAAAGGAGGCGTGTGTTTTCTAACAGAAGGTCAGGGTTCAATTGTCGAATGATGACTGCTCAATTTATAATAATAATAAATCTTCAAAATATAAACTGAATTTTTGAAGATTTTGAACAACAAAGTTTTTAAATTTTCTACAAAAAATTTTATGCAAATGTAAAAAATGAAATTATAAAAACTTAAATAAATGAAAAAATAATTTTTGAATAGAGTGACGGTATGGTAGCTCGGCTCAGAGTGTATACTGAAACGATACCCTATTTAAAAAAATAATTGTGGTATTTGTGTATTTGAATGTTCGTTTAGAAAGTTAAATAAAAAATAATTATTGTGTTTAGCTAATAAAACGTGTTTTTTGTATTTTCTTTGTATTTTTATTTCAAAATTTACTAACAATTAGAGAAAAAGAAATAGCATTGGATATATTAATTTTACGTGTTAAAATCTATTAATAAAAATCAAGGGAGTGCGCGTACACAAAAAATTACAAACATTAAATTGATTTTACGTATACATTAAATTGATTTTTAAAAATTCATATGATTAAATGAACGTGATTTTATTTAAAAAATTTTTTTTTACATTATAAAGCGGTAAAGAAGAGTCCGAATCCTCAATTTCCCGTTAATCTTGTTTGTTATTTGTTTTGTTTAGATTTAAAACTATAGTAAAGCAGATGGGCTATACATAGCTATTTCTCTCCTTCAGCTAGTGCAAAAGGTTAATCAGTGGCTAGATTAATTCCCCAGGGGAATTAATCGGAAAAAATTTTTTTAATAAAATTACCCATGCTAGGGAAGGGTTGAAAAAATAATTCCCCAGGGGAATTAATCGGAAAAATAGCTATATGCTTTACACCTCCATCTCCATGAAAAATTGAATTTTTACTTATAAATTGACTTTAAACTTTTAATAACGCCAATGAGTAGCTCCCAGCCACTGATTAACCTTTTGCACTAGCTGAAGGAGAGAAGTAGCTATGTATAGCCCAGCTGCTTTACTCTAGTTTTAAATCTAAACAAAACAAATAACAAACAAGATTAACGGGAAATTGAGGATTCAGACTCTTCTTTACCGCTTTATACATAATTAAAAAAAATTTTTTTAATAAAATTACGTACATTTAATCATATGAATTTTTAAAAATCAATTTAATGTATTTAATGTTTGTAATTTTTTGTGTACGCGCACTCCCTTGATTTTTCTTAATAGATTTTAACACGTAAAATTAATATTTTCAATGCTATTTTAATTTATTTTTCTCTAATTTTTAGTAAATTTTGAAAAAATTATCGACATTCAATCAATATGGTATAGCAATAAGTCCGTCGATTTTGTCCATATATAAACAATTATTTACCCCCTAGCATAATCAGTTAATTCAAAAAAAATTTTTTAATTAAAAATCACTTCTATTGAAGGAAATTTGTTTTTTAACAAAAAAATGCGAGACAAAGCAAAATTGTTGTCAATTTTTGCTTTAATTCTCGTTTTGAATTTCAATGTTGGCGCTGCTCCAGACAATCTGGATGAAGGTATTAATATTTAAAACCGGTTGTGGACACCCTAGGTTGGGGGGAGGGGGGTAATTATTGCTTCAATCTATTGCTGGATGGGGTAATTAATTTAAATGGGGTAATTATTTGAGGGAGGACAATTAATATAGGTTATACGGTTATATTATTTTTTATAGCCACTAATGAGGAGATCTACAATAAGCATTTGGAGAATAAAGAGAAATTGAAAAAAGAATATAAAAATGTAATTGTGGAGTTCTCTGGTCCAGTTGGTTTGAACGCTGCTTTTAAGCTTTTTATGGGTATTTTTAATTGTTTTATAAAATTAAAATTAATTAATTTACAAACTAGGAAAAGTATCTTAGTAGAAATATTTTTAAATTTTTATTTAATAAATAGGCAATGGTAGTTATGCTATTCCGCTTTATATTCAATATAAACAATTTTAAGCGGGAATGAATGTAACCGTTGTTAGTAATCAATATGAAACAAATGATGGAATGCGCCTTGACATCGAGCGTTTAAACGTTTTGTCAAAATATGTAAAAACAAAGGAGAATGGAAAGAAAAACGTGAAATCATCTTTGGAAGCGAAAATTAATTCAAAAATTTTGGACATAAATGCTGCTAACGAAAAGCCAGCGGCTATTTTAGATAATGAGAAAAATGATGAAATTCCTTTTGATTTGTTTTTCTGTGATTTTATTAAAGAAATTGAATATGGTGCCGTTATCCTCAACAAGAAAAATGACAAAAAAATATTAAAAGAAAATCAAAAAACCGTAAAACTGAAAACGATAATTTTAGAGAATTTAAAAGATTTAGAAAAATTGATTAGAGAATCATTTTTCCTTTCAGAAAAAATTAGAAATCGTTATTATCACATAGTTCGTTTGATTCGTTCTGGTATGAAAGGGGAAGGAAATGAATCAAAAAGTTCATTGACTAGAACAGGCAACGTTTATAAAATATCCCTGGGAGAAAATATTTGTTTCGATGTTGGAACGCATAAAATTTCTGTTAAAATATTTGAGACAGAGAAAGCAATACAAATCGAGTCAGATACACCTATGGCAATTGTTGAATTAATTGAAGAAGTTAAGAATGAAAGGGAAGAATTGAGAGAGATGAATGATGAGGAATTTAAAATAAAATGGAAAAAATATACTATCGATGATGAAAGTCACAAAAATGATAAAGAATTGGATGAAAAATTAAAAAAGATAAGAAATGAACAGGAGAAAATCTTGAAAGGAAAATTAAAAGAAATACGGGAGAAATATATGAAAATTGGGGAAGAAATACAAAGCTATAGAAATGAAAGATGGGAAAAAATAAATGAAATTAAAAGAAAAAACAATAAAGAATTGAAAGAAAAATTAGACAACATAAGAAATGAGCAAGAGAAAATCTGGGAAGAAAAGGAGGCAAAGATAATTGAACATAGTAAATTTTCTGACAGAGGGCTTTTAAAAATGAAAGATGAACGTAAAAAGATGTTGGAAAAATATGATGATTTTATCGTTGAATTAAAAGAAGAATGGTTTAAAGCTCTATTTTATCATTTACTTGGTGAAATATACGGATATGAAGTCAAACCGAAGGTGACAATTAAATTGAGTAAGGAAAAGGAAGAAGAAAAGGAAGCAAAAAAGGAAGAAGAAACTGAAGTCAATTGCTTCTCCTGTTTGTTAGACATTAAAGATAAAGTTAAAAAATTATTTACGAAAGAAGAAAAAGGAGAAGCAAGTACTAGCAATAAAGTTGAGACAATTCATGACAAAGACGAACACATTCTTTATTTTGACAAAAACAGTTTAATTGGGAAACCATGTTTACTAAAAGTTTATGGAAAAGAAAATGCAGTAAAATTGTTTAAAAAGAAAGAGGATTCGGCAATTTTTGTGAATGTAAACGATACTCCTGTATTACATGAAGGCAAGTTTGTTGTAGAATTATTGACTTTAGAATTAATGACTCCTAAACAAAATTTTTTTACTTTGAGGCCAAGAGGCATTTTGTAGCAAATTTCAAGGGCTTTCAAATAAGCTTAAAAGATAAATTCTATATAAGCTCTGGGGAGCTAAAATATTTTTTGAAGTACTGTAGCCCCATTTCCTGTAGATTTGTGAGATTTGAGATTTCGAGGATGAAAGAAGTTTCAGAATTCGTTCTTTGTTCCTTTTTACTCAATATTGATAGCCTTAATTGGCCTTATTCGGCCTTATACTCCAATTTTGTACCTTAAATGTTACTATCTTTGAAACCCTGTTCGAACCTATTTTCTGACTTAATAAATATTCTTGGTTGATAACTTAAGATGAGTTATGTTAATATTTTTATTAAAAAATTTAAAGGCTTGGATGATGTTGAGAAAGCAATTTTTGCTATCAAAAAATACAACGAAAACAACGAAGAAAATGATTTAACAAAAATGTTAATGGACGAGTTGAAAAAGACTGAGATTAAAAAAACTGATTAAAGGAGTACAAAAAGCAAAAAAATGTAAAAAGGAAAAAAGCAAAACGAAAAAATGAAGGAAAATTTCATTGTATATACCCAAAACTAAACAATTATTTTTCATTGTAAAGCATATAGCTATTTAATTCCTAAGGTTGTGCAGCAGACACATCAGTCCGGTCTACTAAAGATGCTGGTTCGCTCCCAGCCAAGATAAACTCTTTTGCACTAGCTGAAGGAGAGAAATAGCTATAGCCCAGCTGCTTTACTTTATTCATTTTTTAAACAACCATTCTAAAAGATAACCACCTCCCCCTCCCACCCCCCATTAACTCCACCACCATTATTTATTTAAAAACTTTTGACCTTTTAATGCCCCCTGTAAATATTATACCATATGGTCATTAAGATACATATCAGGTTAATACTTTTGAAGTCGGTCCACTTTTTTCGCGTTCCCCTGACCATTTTGAGCTTTGTTTATTTTAGTATCATTCGATTCAGCTCGATAAGCTCCTGGGAAACAATAGAAAGGAAAAAGTGGGCGACTTCCAAAGTATTACTGATAGAGCTCTTCGAAATGGTCAAACCTTTGTATTTTTGTGAGCCTTGAGGCTACCCTACCGACAACCCTATTTTAAAAACTGTTTTTTTTTTCATTTAACATTTTTTTACAATTCCTATTTTTAGATTTGTATAAAATTTTAGTTTAAATTTAAAACTTTGTTGTTGTTAGATAGTTTCAATAGTACCAAGAACGAAAGTAAATATCCCACATTTCAGAATTTATAGAGTTCGGGACCAGGAGTGAGCGCAAGAGACAATCTAAAAAAACGGCAAAATTTAACGCAAATAACGCAATGCGCTCGAGTGCCGGAATTTTCGTCTCTGGAACATTCGTCTCCAAGACTTTTCGGAACTTTCGTCTCCAACATTTTCGGAATTTTCGTCTCCAGCGGAATATTCGTCACCAAAGAAATAAACGGAATTTTCGTCTCCGCTAGGAATTTTCGTCTCCAGAGGAAAACTTTCCCCGTTGACGGGCAACTTCCCCCGTTGCCGGAACTACATCCCTGTTAACGGAACACTATCCCCCGCTGACGGACAACTTCCTCCGTTGACGGAACAACATCCCCGTTGACGGACCAGATCATTTTTTCTGGAGACGAAAATTCCTAGCGGAGACGAAAATTGCGGAGACGAAAATTCCGTTTATTTCCTTAGTGACGAATATTCCGCTGGAGACGAAAATTCCGAAAATGTTGGAGACGAAAGTTCCGAAAAGTCTTGGAGACGAAATTTCCAGAGACGAAAATTCCGTACACCATGCGCTCACCCCTATCCGGGACTGAACTGACCCCTTATTGTTCTGTCTATTTGACGTTTTGAATTATTCTTCTAAGTTACCAAAATGAAATTCTGGTGGGAAAACTTTATTTAAACTCTGAGTTTTCTTGTTCTCGTTTACTTTCTTTAGTGCCCGGTAAAATCGATTTTTCCTGATCCAGATTTGCAACTTGGAACCGGACCGGTTCTGGCTGGATTTTTCTGGATTAATCCGGTCCGGAAAAAATCCGGAAATCGCAAAAAAACCCGGATTTGGGACCGGACTCCGGAAAAGTTTGGGACCGGATCGGCGCCGGGCATTAGTTTTTTGTTCTGTGAGTTGTCCGTTCCTTGAGTTGTCCGTTCCTTGAGTTAGGGTTTTTTAATTTTTCTATTTTAGATTTAGTCTTTAAATTATTTTGTTAAATTTAAATTTTATTTAAAAAAATGGAAGCTTCAGCAGAAATGAAATGGGGATTAATTTGTTCAATTGATGACCAAGAAAATGTGAAGGAATACATGTTTTTTTTAATTTTTTTTTAATCCATAAACTTTTTTTTCTAATTTAGTGACTTTAGTATTTGGATGGTTAATCAATTGGAAATTAGCGCCTCAAAATTGCAACTTGGACACAGATTTGATGAGACTCCGACATTTGTTTTGTGAGGTTTTTTGGTTAAATAAGAGGTTATTTAGGGGTTGGGACAGAGCAACTAATGTTTTTGTGTAGTATTTTTAACCTTGAATCTCCTGAATCCCTGGAAATAGTGGGGATTTTGGGGACCATATTTAACTCAATTTTTGCGGACAACACTTTGTTTTGCGGACACACCCCATTTTTGCGGACTTTATCCGCAAAAACGACGTTTTGTAGAAATAAGCTGATGTCAGGCGTCTTCGTAGTAGTATCGTTTAGGGACAGCACTTTTCATTTCTCCCTATTCTCCATTATTTTTGTCATGGGAAAGATTTTTTTATTCAGGCTTTTTTGCAGTCCGCAAATCAAAAACACGCAATCCGCATTTTACCAAAAAAATCCTTTTTCCCTAATTAATTTTGTTTTATTTAAAAAGACATGCAATTCCTGGTTCAATCGACCAATCTCGTGAATGTTACGAAACTATAGCTAAACAACATCCACAAGTTATTTATGTTATTCACATTTTGCCGAGCAAGGATTCTTTGGAATATCAAGTTTTGAAGGAACATACTTTGGCTGGGGCGCTTGTTGGACAAGGTTTTTTTTGGTTAAATACTTCTTTGGAATGTGTTTAAACTTGGGTTAGGTGTTGCCTCCTAAGGGGGTTACCTTCTCTTAAATTTGGGATTTTCTGCAAATTTGGAAAAAATATTTGCGGACATCATTTGCGGACTTCACTTGTAAATATAAAAAAGTGGATTTTATGGGTCCTTTATTTTTGATTAAATAATTATTTGGACTTTAATAGGGTAAATCTGGAATTTTTTCTGAAAATTTGAAAAAAAAATTTTTTGAGGACTACACTAGAAATATAAAAGAATGGCTACGGACTTTTTTTTGTGAATCGTGGCACATATTTGAAATTAGAAAATTTTGTTTTTGGTATTTACGGTAATGTAAAGACGAAAAAAATTTAACTTAAAAGTACTCTCGGTCCCTTACCTGGGTAATGAAAAAATTAAAAAAAAATTTTAGGCGTTCTTGCCGAAAATGCTCTTGCTCACTTTAAATGTTATGAATTGGATGAGGTTATGGCAAACATGAATCAATGGATTGGGAGACGTCTTGCACAGATTACAGCGCGGCGAACGTTGAAAATTTTTCTTATTAAAAAAATTTTTTTAAGTCTAGGAGTATTTAAAGAACCTTTTCCTAATTCAATCATACCTCATTTATGTATAGCCCCACCAATTTATATACAAATTTTAGTGTAATTTTTTAAAAATGTGGTTGGACACAAAGGGAAGCATGGCTGTCCGCAAACGGAAAAATTGTCCGCAAATTTAAAAAATTGTCCGCAGTCGCAATTGCGGACAGCCCTGATGAAGGGAGAACTGTTTGAGCGTCCATACTCTACACTATATTTTGGCATAGGAATTTTTTTCGGCTCTAAAGAGTATTCACCTAATTAAGTCCAACTTTCTAAAGTTTTTTTTGGGGGGGGGGGGGAGGTCTGATAAATTTCTACGAAAATTTTTTTAACGAAAAAAGCCTCTCGTTATTATTAGTTTTTTAGTGCAGAACAAGAAAAAGATGAGGGAATTTCTGGTGATATTTGGTCAAATAATAACGGTCAAAAAGCCGAAAATAAAGATTGGGGTTTTTCAAAAAACACAAAATTAGAGCAAACAAAAGGAGTAGAAGGAGGAGGGAATCCTTCAAATTATTCTTCAAAAAATTTTCAAAAATATACTAGAAAAGACAATTATCGTTTAACTGTTGCAACTGGGGCTAATGCTACAAATCTTTTTTTGGGAGGAGAAGGAAATAAAAATAATAAATTTGATCGTCGTTCGCCTTCGTTTAATGCTGATAATAATTTTGAACAGTGTGTGGATGTTGTTTTACATTCGTCGTTTCAGAGTTTTTTTTTTAATTTTTTTTTAATTTTAAATTGGGGGATCTTCGGGGTGGATCTTGTCCTATGCCGCTAACAAGGAGGGGGACTGCGATGGTATTTGTGTAGTTTCCGTCCCATAAACCCCGCCCTTTTTTTTCTCTTCCTTTTCTTTGCTAAAGTGACATTTGGTCCACAGATCTTGCACTATGGCGATAAGACTCGGCTCCGGGTGGCTTATGGGATGGAAACTACACAAGTACTGACGAATTTTTTGGCTTTAAAGGGAAGGGTCCGAGCCGCAACCTATAATTTAGAATTTTAGGGGGTGTTGTTCACTTTCGGTCATTTCCCTTCCAAAAATTTTTTTAATTTTCCTTTTTAAGTTTTTTGGCTTTAAAGGGTGGTCTACATTCGATTTCTAAATTTTAAAATTTTTTTCTGATTTTTAAGTAAAATTTTCTGGGCAACACCAAAAAAAGACCGTTCAATATTTTTAAATAAAAATATATTGAAAATTTTCATTAAATAATTTTAAAAAATTTTTCAGAGAATTTTGGTGGCCGTCCTCAACAGACAAACAATAACAACAAACCTTTCAATGTTCGTGATTTAAATTCTGGTAATGAAATTGGAAGGGAGAATGAAGTGTTGGTTAAAGGTTTTAAATTTTTTTATTTTTAACTTCTTTGCGGCAATTAAAATTTTTTTAATTTTTAAAATTCTGTTGCCACTCAAAATTTTGTTACTAATGGGGTGGGGTTTCTCTATTCTATATAATAAATAAAATTATATTCTCTTTTGCTTACGACCATACCGCGTTGAAAGCACGCCATCCCGTCCGATCTGGCAAGTTAAGCAACGCTGGGCCTCCTTAGTACTTGGAACGGAGACGTCCTGGGAATCGGGGGTGTCGTAAGCTTTTTTTGTTGTGTGGGGATTTTTCGAGCGCAAAATAATTAAAGGGGCAAATTAAGGCTAAAATTAAACTATAAAATTTAATTTTTTTGTTTTTTAAAGGTTATCCACCCAATTTCAACAAATACCAAATTGCTTCATTATTTTCTAATTTTCGTCCATTAAATGTCCAATATATGGAAGGGGGAGAAACACTCATTCAATTTGCTAATAAATTTCATGCCGTTCAAGTAATTGAGCAATATAATGGTCGTAAATATGAAGATGAAGGGTTTATTTTACAAGTAAAAAATTTTTTTTGGATTTTTTAAAATTTTTTTAAAAATTTCAAAATTAAAGGTTCGAGCAGCTGCAAAGGACGATCCAACACAAAAAATTGGGGCAGTCAAAACAAAACTGGCTAGTCTTCTTTTAATGGTAACAACTTCAAAAGCTGTTGGTGTAGATGAAAATACTTCTGTTACAAGTGAAGAAAATAAAGAAGGGTGGTGAGAAAAAAAATTTTTTTGAAAGAAGGGGTATTTTTGAATATTTTTGATTATATTTAAACTGGTAATTTCAGCAAAATTATTTATTTTAAATGTTTTAATTTAAATTTATTTATTCAAGAATAAAAAATGACAATGAAAGGGGTGTACACTTTACATAAAGGTTCCCATTAATCCTCCAACTCCCTTGATATTCCCTTTCAAAAATTTTAAGTCAAGGGTTAACGTGGAGGGTAGGTTAACTAACAAAGGTGTTTTATTACAGAATACAAAATTTTGTAATTAATAAATGTTAAATTCTTAAAATATTTTTAAAAAAGTTATAGGTATTCAAAAAGTTCTATAATTTTTAAAAAATTTCAGAAAATCAATTTTCAGGCCTGAAATGTCTCCTTTCCTTTCCATATCATTTACCAAAAAATTCCTGTCCATGAACACACACTTTTTCCCAAAATCCTTTTGTGTCCATGTTTGTTTTTGTGTTTGTTTGTGTTTGCCTCTCCTCGAAATCCTTGATATCCGAGTGAGGCTGAAAATATTTTTATAGATTTAATAAAAAATAAAAGTGTCTTTGCTCTTTTTATTCGTTTAAATAAGGGGCGACAAAAAAATTTTTTAATAAACACACCAAAAACCTATTACCAAAGCCAAGAGGACAATAATGGTCAAAGTTGATATTATTTTTATTAGGGCCGAGAGTAGTCTTAATACCTAAGTCCAAGTAAAACCACCCATGGGTTGAGGAAAAAGTGGGTAGAGTTTCGGGTCGAAAAAAGTCTTTGTTTCAAGTAATCCTTGACATTGTCTAAATAGACCTTCACAAAATATGAATCCTCTCTTAATTTCTATAACCCCAGGGAGCCTTTGCCTATCTCACAGAAATCTTATATACTCAAAATCATCCCAAAATTGTCCTCTTTTTAATTTTGTTAAATATAATTTTTTGAAAGATTTTGGAGGGAAAAAGGATTTAAGGTTATAATATTATTGTTTTGGCTGATAAAAACACAAAAAATTTTTATATATTTAAATAAAAAAAGAGAAACAAACTCAGAATCCACGGATCCCGATTTTTTTTAATTTTTTGATCCTTGAATCCTGAGCCATCCAAAACCACACACACAAATGCATTTTCCTTTTCCATTTTTGATATATTTTTTTTCCTAGTAGTATGAACGGGAACGTGAGCGAGAACGGCTGCGGCTATAACTTCGGCTTCGAGAGCGACTATAACGTGGAGAACCACGACGTGAACGAGAACGGCTACGCGTATATGAGCGGGAACGGCCACCACCATTATCCTCCTTTGAAAATAAAATTTTTGTTTTAAAGAGGGAAATTTTGGTTTAGAAAAAAAATTCTGGAAGGGCACTTATCGAAAATTAAAAAAAAATATTTTTTTTTGCGGACAAGTTTTGCGGACAAAAGATTTTTTGGATGTTTAACAGGTGTTAAGTCAAATGATATAAATATAAAAGCATAAAGGGGTACAATTAAGAAAATTTAAAAGTCAACAGAGCCTAGCACTTTTATTAAGATTAATTCGCAAAATTTGTCCGCAAAAAATTTCTAAAAAAATTTGTTATCGATTTTGCATACGGACATATCGGAACCAGGATATTTAAGAACAATGACCCTAGTGATTTCGGGACCTTTGGGCACTGGGTCTTGGATAATACATTGCTCTATTGAAGAAAAGTTTTCGGAACCGAACAAATAAAATAAGGACACCAGATCCATTTCTAAATAACCAATTCCCAACCACGTTTTAAATTTTTTTAACTTACCTTAAGACGAATGTAAGAAATTTCACCCTAAAAAACATGGTTTAATAATTTTAATTAAAAAATTAAAAGAACCTCGTGTGACTTAAATTTTGAATCATCCAATTTTTTGAGCGCATATCTCATATCATCATGGCGAGAGAATTCAACTACACCAGTTCCATCACGATAAACATCCGCATAAACGACATCTCCAGCCTTTAAATTTAAGAAAAATTATTTAAGAGGAAAAGTCCTAGAGAGGGAAAATGAAAAGGCAAGTAAGTTTTATGTGCCACACCGTCTAGTCGTTTACCCACCACTTTCCCCTCCAAATTGCGATTGAATGTCCATGCCTCTATCAAGGATAAGCCCTGTTGCATTTTAAAAGCAGAAGGCGGAAGAAAATAAGAAAGTAACCCGGAGACGGAAAAGATGCTGTTCCTGGCCTATACATCAAGTAAGAGTTAAACAAAAGTTCAGTCAACGGTTAGGATTCGAACCTTCAACAACGCTGACGTGCTCGTTTGGCCTCCCTTACACCTATGCAGGTGCCTGAGCTACTGGGTCGATAACTTTAGCTTTTCCCTCGTCTCCCTATAGATCGTTTAACTCCTTTTATTAGGCAATTTTCCTTACAATTAAGCCGGTCTAAAATCCAAACCCCCAACAACCAAGTTGTTACGAGTTTACTTGTAAAAACAAACAAACCTCACGCATATGGTCCTTCAAATCCTGCCAAGAACCAGAAGCAGGCAAACCAGTAACCATAACACGATAAAATCGGCCACGAGGAGGCTCCTTCCCAGAAAATCGACTGCCGCCCCCACCACCACCTCCTCCCCCTCCTCTACCACTGGGGCCAGTTCCACGAGGTGATTCAACACGAAGTCTGTACCCATCAAAATTGTAGCCATCCCTTCCTCTAATGGCGTCTTCAGCATCACGAGGGTCATCAAAATCGACCTTAAATTGAATCAAAAAATCAAAAATTTAAGCAAAAATCGCTTACAAATGCAAAAGGAGGTCCTCGAACAGGTTTAGATTTTATATCAATGTAAGTAATCTTTCCATATTTCTGAAAAATATCTTCAATGTCCTTCTGTCTGATGTCTGGAGGCAAATTTCTAAAAACACAAGTTTAGAGGAAAAAACTAGAGTTTAAACAAACCCAACAAAAACGCGTAATTCACGCTCTCTATAACTCATTTCTGGTTATTAGAGGTTATTTGATTAAAGAATAGTATAAGATTATCTAGAAAAAATCAAAAAAATTAATCAAGTCTTCGATAAAAATCGCTAAAAATTTGTCTGATTTTTATAAAACCCCTCTAACCGTCTCGATGACTCATAATTCTTTCGAACTTTTTTCTTTTTACCCCTCTCGTCTCTCATTTTTATCTTTCGTCTCACTTTTTTGCTTCTCTGTTTACTGAAGGGCTCCGGTACAAAATATGGAATCGTTAAAATATGGAATGGTTAAAATCGCGAATAGGCTAAAAAGGGGTTAAAATACCGAATCGTTAAAATATGGAATCGTTAAAATATCGAATCGGGTAAAAAAGGGTTAAAATATGGAATGGTTAAAATGTCGACACGGCCAAAATGGGTCAAAATGTCGAATTCTTTTAAAAAAGGGTCAGATGAGTGCCATACATTGATTGTTGATAAATTTATCAACTTATTTTTGATAATTTGATTGATAAGTCTCGTATGTCATAGTCCGTCGCAATCTTTTCGGCCTGAGTTCACTGTATTTTACCGAGTAAAACTGGACCGGATAAATCAAGCATAATCGACCTGATCCGGTCCGGAATGATCGTGCGGATCCGGAAAACACAACAGGATCCTGATACGGAAAAATTAGAGTGGCGTCACTTGTTTTTAATTAAGACCTAAATTTTGTACCTTACCGTATACGGTACGGAATACCGAAAAATACCGCTTAGCTTTTAAATTTTATCGGTCTGCATTCCTTACCGTACTACCGACACGGAATACCGAAAAATACCGTCGGTATTACGGTAACGCCCGGATTTTAGGTTTTGGCGCCATTTCTAAAAAAATTCGACATTTTGACCCATTTTGGCCGTGTCGACAATTTATCAATTCGATATTTTAACGATTCGGTATTTTAACCTCTTTTTAGCCTATTCGCGATTTTAACCATTCCATATTTTAACGATTCCACATTTTAACCCCTTTATAGCCTATTCGCGATTTTAACCCATTTTTACCCGATTCGAGATTTTAACCCTTTTTTAGCCTATTCCATATTTTAACGATTCGATATTTTGTCCGGACACGTACTGAAGATTTAACCTAAAAATGACTGCAAGACTTAATTGTGGTAATTTTCATAATACCAACTTTAGTTAATTTTAAAATATCTAATTTTCAAAATATCCAGTCGAACAATATTGACAATTTTATTACTGTCATTCTTACTTTATCATTTTGTGCTTGTATAAACTTTTTTTATTTTTAGATATTTATTAAATGGCTAACGTTGTCGAAGTCGCGATCGAAAAAATTGATGAAGTCAAGTCTAGACTTGGAAGGTTTTTTGGTTAATTTTTAATAAATTTATTTTTGTTTTTCAGAACTTTGGGAGCTTCAATGCGTTTACGCGATTTAATTCGCCAAGTTCGTGCCGCTAGGACGGCGGCTGAAGAACGTGCTGTTGTAGAACGAGAAAGTGCAAATATACGAGACTTTTTTAGAGATGAGGACAATAAATACAAATGCAGGTTTATTTTTGGAAAGGATATTATTATGGAATTCTGTGCCAAACCTGGGGGTTTTTTTCTTTTTTGGGAAAAGCCAGACTATCCTGGGTTCTGGGTTTGATTTATTGACCTGGCCCGGATCCTAGGTCTTTAGTCAAGGAAGTCCGGGGTGCAGGAAAAACCCAGGCCTTGGTCCAGATCCAGGCCGATCTATGGTCTAGGGGTTTGCCTTGGCTCCACGCACATGCCAATTATCCCGGAGTTCATGTATTAAGGTCATTGGGCGCCTGAGCTCCATGCCTTGGTCAATAAACTAGTTTAGTATTTGGGGTCCGGAACCTATCGTTTTTGGACAGCCCATGCCCCGTCTTTTTTTTAAATTCCTCTACTAATTCTAAGAAATTTTTTAAAGAAATATGGCAAAACTTCTCTACATCCACATGCTCGGATATCAAGCCCATTTTGGTCAAGTAGAATGTATCAAACTTGTTGGCAGCAAAGAAAAGCGTTTTACTGACATTCGTATTGGTTATCTAGGTGCAATGCTTTTGTTGGATGAACGTTCGGAAATTCATTTACTTGTTACAAATTGCTTGAAAAGGTTTTTTAATCTTTTTTTAGTCCGGTAATAGTTTGGAATTCGCCCCCCTTTTTTCACTGTTTCCCTGACCATTTTGAGCTTTTTTGTTTGATACATAATTTATCATATATCGTTCGAAAGAGCTCTTCGAGCGTGGTCGAATGATACCATGATTGGCCAAATCTGATCAATCTTACCAAAATTATGAAGCCAAATCCTAGTTTGGGCAAACTTTTTGTGTCAATGCAAAGGGATAAAATAAACGGTCACAACATTGTTTACTTAAGTCGGATTTCGTTGATCTTAACGTCATTCGACTCAGCTTGAAGAGCTCTTTCGAATGATATATAATTTGCCATAAAATGAAAAAAAACTTAGAAAAAATAGAAAGGAAAAAAAGGGGGGGCGAATTCCAAACTATTACCTTTAGTCCTTTTGATTGAGGTTTTTTAGTCTTTTTGATTGTCCCGTTTTTTTTTTGTTTTTTACGGTTCCAAGGTCAAACTTATCAGTAACTGTCGAGGGCGTAGCCAGGGGAGCTTGTGAGGCCCATCTCCCTGAAATGTGGATAGGGGAAAAATATTTGGAAATTTTTTAGCCCTCCTCATTTTAGCCCCCCCCCCTGGAAATTTTTTAGCCTTCCTCATTTTAGCCCCCCCCCCCCAAAAAAAAATCGACCCACATGCTACGCCCTTGGTAACTGGTCCAGGACTGGTTTTACGGCCACTTTTTACAAGGGAATTTGACAGTCCCCGAAACAATGACCACGATTCCTAAAATCCTTTCCTATTTCGGCAAAATATTTTTTGTTTAATTTTTTAAAAATTATTTCTTAGCCATTTAAACGACAATGACCAGTTCGTAGCAGGAATTGCTCTATGTACTCTTGGGGCTATATGTTCTCCAGAAATGTGTAGAGATTTGGCTGGTGAAGCAGAAAAGCTTTTATTGAAATCAACAAATACATATATCAAGAAAAAGGTTTTTTCTCTTAAATTTGTCTTTTTTGGCCTCCTCCCGAGCTTCGTCTTCCCACTTTCACTTTCTTTCCCCACTTTCCAACTAAAAAAATTTCAGACCCCTCTCCATTTTCCAATTTTATTTTTTAATTTTTTAGGCAGCTTTATGTGCATTCCGAATTGTTAGAAAAGTTCCGGATCTTATTGAAATGTTTATTTCGAGTACTCGTTCCCTTCTAAACGAAAAACATCACGGTGTTCTAATTGCTGGAGTAACTCTTGTAACTGAAATGTGTGAACTTTCTTCTGATGTTAGAATTCATTTTAAAAAGGTTTTTTTAATTTTTTTCTCTAGAATGCCTTAATAGTGTTACTTGAGTAAACTTGGTCTTTTTGACTGACATAAGGGGTGGCTCTATTAAGGGGCTTTTTTTTAACTAATTGTAAGGCTTAAAGACCTAAAAAAGGTTTGTAAAAAGGCTTCCTTGTTAATCTACTCACAAGGGACAGTATGTTACTGTGAGTACGAATTTGATATATTTTTTCGTACCATTCGATAGAGGACCCTAGATTTACGTTTGTTGTGTGCGGGTTTTCTTGCAAAATTAGTTTGGGCCGAGTTATGGCCGTTCAAATTTAGACTGCTAGAGTCTAGATTTATAGGGTAAATAAACAATTTCTCTCTTATTTTTCATCCTCTTCGGATATCTGGATCCTGTATCCAAACCTTGAATTTTCGGGTATCCGGCTTTTTTCGGATATCCGGATCCGCCAATCTTACTACACAAGTATTGATTTTTAAACTTGATTTTTATAAGAGATGATTACGCGGATTAATTTTTTTAACTTTCCTATATTTTTTAAAAATATCCGCAAAAACACTTGCAGACATTTTCTATATTTTTCCCCCAAAAAAATTTTTTTCCCCCAAAAATTATTTTTGGCTAATTCAAAAGCTGAATGATTTTTAATCCATTTTTCAAATTTAATTTTTTCAATTTTTACAGATGGTTCCAAACTTGGTACGAATTTTAAAAAATTTATTGATGACTGGTTATTCACCTGAACACGATGTTTCAAGCATTAGCGATCCTTTTCTTCAAGTGAAAATAATTAAACTTTTGCGAATTCTTGGAAAAGATGACCCGAAAGCAAGTGAAGAAATGAACGATATTTTGGCTCAAGTTGCAACAAATACAGAGACGTCTAAAAATGTGGGGAATGCAATACTTTATGAAACTGTGTTGACTATTATGGAAATTAAAAGGTTTTTTTGAGAGTTAAATATTTTGGAAGGGATTTAATTTGGAAAAAATTTGATTTTTTTAAGTTTGCTGACAAAAATTTATTGCGGATTTTTATTTCTGCAGATGGAAAAATTATTTTTCCGAACATTGTTTTTTTTGCGGATTTTTATTTTTGCAAACGGAAAATTATTCATTTTTCGGACATTTGTTTTTTGCGGAATAAAATTATTCTTGCGGACACAAGTTTTGAGATTATCCGCATTTCAAAAAATATCCGCAAAATATGTCCATAACTTTTTGCGAATTTTTATTACAAGCTTAAAAGTTCTTTTTCTAGTGAAAGCGGACTTCGAGTTCTTGCTGTAAATATTCTTGGACGTTTTCTTCTAAATCCAGACAAAAACATTCGTTATGTAGCACTAAATACATTACTTAAAACTGTGGGAGTTGATTTTCAAGCTGTTCAACGTCATCGTACAACTGTTGTGGATTGTTTAAAGGATGGGGATGTTTCTATTAAAAAGTTTGTTTTTTTAATTCGATAGGGGTTGTAGCCTTGCCGATTTCAAATTTTTAGCTGGTTTGTATATTTTGGTGTAGTGGGAAAGGTTTGGGTTCTGGGGTGTAATAGGTTGGGGTTCGAACCCTTTTGAGGGATTTTTATTTTATTTGCATTGTTTTATTATTTTTAAGCAATCTGGCGATTTTTGAACCAGAATAGAACTGGAGGGGAATTTTTCCAAGATGACATTTGATCCCATTTTATTTTTTTAATTGTTTTCAATCAATTTTTTCCTTTTTTTCCAGGCGTGCATTAGATTTATGTTTTGCATTAATTAATCAAACAAATATTGTAAGCATGTCAAAAGAGATTATAATATTCTTGGAGACTGCAGACTCTGAATTTAAAGCTGAATGTGCCTCAAAAATGTATATAGCAACGGAGCGTTTTTCTCCAAGTATTGTTTGGCACTTGGATACAATGATTAATGTTTTACAATTGGTATATGAGATTTTAGATTTTTAAGAAATTTGTTGGTTTGGTGGGACATAGGTATTCTTGTAATTCCTTCAAAATTCGTTTAGGGGAAATTTTTACTAAAATGTCATAAATTCCAATTGGGTCAATTGGTCAAAATGTCAAATTTCGAAGTTTGGCAAAAAAATCATTTTGGACAAATTCAAAAGGCTCTATTCTAGTTTATGAGTCCAATCGAGCTTTATGAGTTCAGTCGAAAAGAAATGGGATTTTCTTGGTTTTGCAAAATTGGGGTATGGTTCCAAAAATTTGGACTCATAAACTAGACTAGAGCTTTTTGAATTCGTCCAAAATGTTAACTAGCAGAAATATGACCAAAATGCCATAATGCCCACATGACTCAATTAATCAAAATGTCAAATTTCGAATTTTGCCGAAACTAACTCTTTTTGGACACAATAATTAGAGGTCGGTAAAATCGCATTCCCGGGATCCCGTAACGGGATTTTTTTCAAAAATTTTTACGGGACAGGATCCCGCAGGATTAATCCCGTAAATCCTGATAATCCCGTTTGTCGCTTAAAATACGGGATTTCGGAATAGAATTTTGCAAAATCCCGTACGGGATCTTGTCCCATACCGACCCCTAATAAGAATTCAGACTTCCTTCCAAATGTCACAGAGATGAGATTTTGCCAATATGTGTTCAATTACCAATTTTTTAATTTTTTCCTCAATTTTTCTTTTAAAAAGGCTGGTAATTATGTCCCCGATGAAGTTGTTAGTGCAATGATTCAATTAATTTCTTCACATTCTGAGCTTCAAACTTATGCAACAATACAACTATTTCATGCTGCTGAACGTGAACAAATTGTTTTGACAGCACAACCACTTTTACAAGTTGCTTTTTGGTGTATAGGGGAATTTGGTGATTTGTTGATTATTGGAGGGGAAGAGGAGACACATAAAAAGGTTTTTTTTATTTTTTGAGAAATTTTTTGCGGATTGAAAAAAATATTTTTGAACTTGCGGACTTCTTAAAGAAATTTTTTTAAATTGTGGAAAACTTTGTGGACATTTTGCAAAATATTTTTCAACTTGCGGACAAAAATTTGCGGACTTTTTAAAAATATTTTGTAACTTGCTGCGGACTTTTTAAAAATTTTTGACTTGCGGACAAAAAGTTCCGGACTTTTAAAAAATATTTTTCAACTTGCAGATAAAATTTGCGGATTTTAAAATACCCCCACTTTTTAATTAAAAAATTGTTTCCCTCTTTCCTCAGATTGAAGAAGACGAAGTTGTCAGAATTTTTGAACGTTTAATGCCTTCTTCACAAATGTCTATTTCAAGTAGAGAATTTGGATTAACAGCTTTAGCTAAATTATTTACTCGATTTGAAAATTGTTCTGAACGTATTCATGCACTTGTTAGACAATACTCTGCGAATATGAATTTGGAATTGCAACAACGTTCTGTTGAATATGCAAGGCTTTTGTTAAAAAATGATTTGAGGTTTTTTTGAATTTTCTTTAGGAAAAACATTTTTGCGGATTTTTTTGAGTTTACAAAAAAAAGTTTTCTATGTCCGCAAAAAAAAGTCCGCGAACATCGCATCCACTCCTTCTGTTCTGAATCCCAAATTATGAGATTCTTATGGAGATTCGACCATTTTTCATATTCTAAAATTTCTTTTGAGATTCTTCCCTGAGATTTCATGTGGGTTTCTTTCTTTTAAAGATTCGACTATTTGTAGATTCTAATTGAAATTTTTATTCTTAGATTCCGTGCCGGACTTATTGTTAGCTATTCCGGTCTAAAAAATTTTTTTCCTTCTGTTCTTTCATTTCGTTCCCTTGGTTTTATCTTCTTATTAATCTTTTCAGTTAGCTTTCATTTTTTTTGCGGTTAACTTTTTTGCGGACTTTTATAATATTAAAATTTCTTTTCTAATTTTCCCCTCCACAGATTTGGATTATTAGAAAGAATGCCAGCTATTGAACGTAATGCTTTACATACAGCAGCACAACCAATAGAAGAATCACCTTTAATTAATGATGAACAATCTTTATTAAAGCAAAAACAACAACAAAAAGCAGCAGCACCAGAAGTTGTTGATTTGTTAGGTTTGGGTGATATATTATTTGGAGGTGGAGGAGTTGATAATAATACTATTAATGGACAACAAACAAATGGTAAAAAATTTTTTAAGTTTTTTTTTTGATTTTTTGCGGACTTAATCCGCATTAGTTTTAAGATCCGGGGTAATTTAAGAGAATTGAGTTTTTGCGTAATCCGCAAAAATTTTTGCGTAGTCCGCAATTTTTGTCGGCATTGTTTCAGATTTTTTTGCGGATTGTCCGCAAGTATGTTTTTGCAGATTCTGTCCGCAAGAATTTTTTGCGGATTGTACGCAAGAATGTTTTGCGGACTTTGTCCGCAAAAATTTTTGCGGACTTTATCCGCACTTTTTCCCTTATTCCACAGAATGGAACTCGATTCTTATTCCTCTCGTAACCAAACAAGTTTTAAGTTGTTGTTTCGAGTTTACTTAAAAAAGACTATTTAAAAATGTTGTTTTTTAAGGTAGCAATTTAATTACCGATTTAATATCTAATGGAGCTTCAACTCAAAAACAACCTGTTGTTCCTTCACAAAATGGAATTTTAGACTTGCAAGATATTTTATCTCAATCACAACAAAAAAGGACTGATGATTTAAATAATCTATTTGATATGGGATCAAGGTTTTTTTTGAAAAATTTTTTTAAAATCCGCAAAAATTTTTTGCGGACATCGCAAAAAATTTGCGGACTCCGCTAAAAATTTGCGGATTTTTTAAATTTTTCGAAAATTTTTAAAACTTCCAAAAAAAAATTTTTTTTAAGTGAACAATCTCACGAATCCTTTGGCGGCCAAATAATTTTTAATCAAAGAGGACTAGAAATTCAATTACACGTTGAAAAGGTTTTTGATTCAAATAATGAAGCTTCATTACGTTTTGTTTCTACAAATAATAATCCAACTTTGATAGAGGATTTTAATTTGGCTGTGGCTGTTATAAAGGTATGTGAGGGAAGATTTTTAATTTATTGAAAAAAAATTTTATTGCGGATTTTTTTGCGGACTCCGCACAATTTTTGCGGACATTTTTTTTTACTTTTTCCAAAAAAAATTTTTTAATTTTAAAGACTTATCAAATTGAATTACTTCCTGCTAGTACAACAAGATTAGAACCAAACGGACTTTCTACTGCAACACAAATTGCAAGATTAAGAAGAATAGCTTTATCAGCCAAATCGGTATATGTATTTATAATAAATATTTTTTAATTTTTTTTTCTTTTTTTCAGCCCCGTTTGCGACTAAAAATTGGATATACTATTGGAGGCATTCCCCATTCATTGGATGCTGAAGTGAATACAATTAATGGTCTTTCTTAAATAAAATTAAGGAGAAAATTTTAAAAAGGGACACTAATGCGTGTTTTTTTTCTCTGTCTCTACACTAGACTATGATTTAAAAATTATTCTTTCCAATTTTTGTTGATACAATTTTAATTACTTCAAACACACACATATTTCGCAAAAACATATATTTTAAAGTTCCAAAAAAATATTTTTATTATATTTTATAACTTAATTCGGCACTTAAATATATTCCGCTTTTTAACTTAAAAAAATAATGGAAAATTCCCCCCAAACTAAAACTGGTTGTGAAAATAAATTAATTAATTAACAATCAGAATTTTTAAAAATGTTTTTGAAATAAAATTCTGATCAAGAGTCCGCAAAATCAAAAAATGTCCGCAAAAAGTTTGCGGACTTTTTTTGCGGACTTCGCAAATTTTTTGCGGACTTTTTCGACTTTTTTTTTTAATTTTCTGATTTTTAATAAATTCTGATTTTCTGATTCCTAATATATTTTATATATTAAGCATTTCTATATTTTTCTCTCTTTAATTCCAATATATTTTTTCCTTTTTATTTTTTAAAAGAATTTACATATTTTTTCCGATTCGTCCTTTGACTTTTTTTCAGGAATTTTCCTTTAAATTTAATTTTATTGACCCGCCCTTGGTTTCTAAATTAATTTTCTGATCGATCTTATAGGGGAGAGACTTGGGAAATTTTTTAAATTTCTCCTAATTTTTAGTTGTGCGCCAAAAACGCCAAAAAATCAAAATTGGCGTTTTATCATTTTTGCGTACGGTCATGAACAAAGCAGCTATTTAATTGTTTTCTTAATTTTATACATAAAAATTAGTTTTGTACACCTGTTGATAAAAATATTTTTTTATTAAAAAAATTTTTTTTTGTATTTTTAAACGTTAAAAAAGCTTTCTGTTTAAATTTATTTTTAATTTTTGTTTTAAGCAATTTTTAAATAATTTTTAGAATTTTTCCCTCAATGTTTTCTTTTTCAAGGAATTTTACAAAAAATTATTTTTCAGTCAAAAATAAATTTTTAAATAATAATTTTGTTGGAATGTTCTCAACAATGACGCAATCTGATATTTTACAAACAGAATCGATTACTAAATTGTTACGAGGACAATTTCCAGAAGAAAGTGGGGATGTGGTTAATGTAGAGGATATTTCTGGTAATTTTTAAATTTTATTCTGGTACAAAATCAGAATTCTGGTTTTTAAATTCTGAAAACTCAGAAATTCTGATTTACCAAAATTCTGGTCCACAGTCAATTTTTCTGAGTTCTGATTTTTTGAAATTCTGGTTTTTCTAATTTTTAAATTCTGGCCCCTAAAAGTCAGAAGTGACAGAAATTCTGATAATTAGAATTGTTAGTTCTGATTTTTGAATTCTGATTTAAATTCTGATTTCTAAAACCAGAATTATTTTTTTATTCTGGTATATCAACTTCTGATTTTTTTTAATTCTGGTTTCTGAAATTAGAATTTTAGTTTCCTAAAATAGAGTCCTTTTTAAATTACTGATTTAAAAAATCAGAATTTCTGATTTTTAAATTACCCCAACATTCGGATAATTAAAAAAATTCAGGTGGTTGTGGAGCAATGTTTAGAGTTCGTGTAGAATCTACCCAATTTGAAGGAATGCCTAAAGTAAAACAACACAAATTAATTAATGAGGTGCTCAAGAAAGAAATTAAGGAAATGCATGGAATTGTTATTGAAACAAAAACTTTGGAAAAGAAATAAATTTTTAATTTAGTTTTTTTAACAGAAAATGTTGTTAAATTGATATAAATGAGAGAAGAGATCGATTTTAAATAAAATTATAATTAATTTTTTATTCACTCTTAGAGTTATCCCATATTGGGATAATTGTGGGGATATAATGCCTAACAACCAGAGCTGTTCGCAAAAATATTTTTTGTTCGTGGATAATTCGCGAATTTATTGAAAAAAAATCCGAAATTTGTTAAAAAGTCCGCAAATTCGAAAATACCCGCAAGTCTAAAATTAATCCGCAATTTGCAGTTGCTGACAACTCTGGCTACTGTTTGGCATAACACAGAGTCACAAGAAAGATTACAATATAGGTGGGATATATTAGAGGTGGGATATATGAGAGATTATCGAGTCAATATGTGATAAGAGGGAGATTCTCAGTCTCAAACGGAATAGGAATTAGAAAAAAATTTTTTAAAAATTTACCGAAAATGTTTAAACCCAAAATTACTTTCAGTCCTCCAAAATGGCAAACAACAACTTGAAGGCTTCAACTTTTTCAGTCTAGAATTCATTTTTGTCTTCAAATTTCCAACAAATCCACCACCACCAGCACTTTCCTGCCTCCCCCCAATTTCATTTTTGCTTTCCTCCAAATTTTTAAAATTATTGTCGGCTTCAAAATTGGTCAATAAATTGTCTTCATCATCTGAAGAATCTATTATAATTATTCCTTCTTCATTTTGTATATTATCCAACTCCATTTCGTCTGTCAAAAGTGAATCACCTCTTTTTGTATTTTTTACGCGAAATGTCCCTATAAATAAATTTTATTTAAACTAATTTTAAAGAGACCCCTTCAGTTGCCATGATAGCTCAGTTGGGAGAGCGTTAGACTGAAGATCTAAATGTCCCCGGTTCGATCCCGGGTCGTGGCATTTCTTTTTAAATTGGTATTTTTGGCCTTAAAAATTTCAAAAGAAAATTTTTTTGAAGCTTAAAAATTTCAGAAAATTTTTCAAAAATTTTTTTCAAATTTTCTTAACCCTTAAAAATTTTTTTTAAATAACCTCCACTTCCTATTGACTTTTTTCGTTGTCCTTTACTAAATCCATTCCTTTGCTGCCCTTCTTTCTCTAATAAACAGGTGGAGGAACAATTATTTGTTGTCAATTTTGTTGATTGCATTGTTGAATATTGTTCTTCCTCATCCCCTAAATTAAAAAAAAATTTTTTCTGGGAGGCAATTAGAGTCTGAAATTACAAGGGCGATGGTCCTCTTATAGGAGAAAACTCAGACCCTAACGGACCCTTACCCAACATAGTTAAAGAAAATAAATTTTAAAAAATAACCTCTATTAGTAATTAATAAACATTTTTGTTCTCGATTATTATCCACAGATTTAGACATTAATTCCATTTGGTATTTGACATTTGCTATCATCTTTAACCTAAATTATTGTTTAAAAATGCAGCAAAAATAATAAAAAAAATTAAAAATCGAAGCAAAACGATTTTTAAAAAATCAAAAAAATTTTTCTCATAGAAAATTTTATCATAAAAATTTTTAAAAAATCTGTAAAAAAATATTAAAAGTAAATTTTGAACAAAAAAGATTAAAATTTTTTTCCAAATACTTCCCTCATTTTCTCTCCTTCCCTTCATTTTTCCCCATTAAAACATTTCTTGAGCGGCTCCCAATCCTTGTAATATTCTTCATCTACATTCTCTTTATTCGCCCAATCAGTAACTACCAAACTTAGAGAACTCTCAAACATGAACGCCTTAAAAAAATTCCATAAAATTTAAAAATTTTTTAAAAATTTGTTCCCTTTTCGGCGCAGAAAAATTTTAGGCGCGAACCTATAAAACTACCAAAAATTAAAAAGATAAAAAGGATAAATTTTGCCCAAAGATAGGCAGTAGTATTGCCTAACAAATCTAAAATTTTCAGAGTTTTAGCTTTATTATCTCAAGATTTATGGCTGGGGATATCAGAAAATTGAGGCGTTTTTAAAGAAAATTGGCAAGTTTTTCAACTTCAACTTTATAAATATTTAAACGAAAATTCTGAAATTTCTCCACGTGTTAGCTAAATGTGTCTAGGATAATCAAGGAAAATTCCAAGCCTCTAGGTACTCATCTGATAGTGAGTTATAAACCCTCACGCCTAGACGTTACCGCGCCGAAACTACCCTTTGAAAAATTAATTTTGCTCTCACGCTTAGACTTTACCGCGCCCAAATGTACCTCAGAAAAATTAATTTTAAACCCACACCGCAAGCCTAGTAGTTCCAAAAAAATTAATTTTAAACACGCCAAAACGTAAACCTTCCCGCGCCGAAGTGTCTCCTCCGAAAAATTAATTTTAAAGAAAATTTCCCATTTAAAGGAAAAATTTTTATAAATTAAATTAATAACAAAAACTAACCATAGTTCCTTCAGCAATCTTCAATGGCCCCAATTTATCATTACTTGCATTTTCAAAACATTTAGAGTCAGGCCCATGTGGAGTCATTATTGAATGAAGAGAAGCACCACCAGGACAAAAACCTCCTTCTTTTGCCTCATATTTACCAACTATAAGACCCATAAATTCACTCATACAATTGCCTAAAAAATAAAAGGATGGATAATTGTGTGGGAAATTTTGGAGGAAAAAAAAAGAGGAGAAAAGAAAAAAGAAAGAGAAACGAAAATTAACATAAATAAATTTAGGTTTGTAGTTCAAAAATTAAAATTAAAAAAAATTTTTTTGGCAAGCTCCCCTACCCTATTTTTAAACAACAAGTCTTTATACATGCTTCTTAATTTTAGCTAATCCTATAAGCTAACAATAAGTCCATTTAGAGTTAATTTAAAAAATCCGAAAATCCGCAAAATTTTAATTGCGGACAAAACTTGCGGACTTTTTAGCGGACTTTGTGGATAAATAAAAAAACAAAAAAAACTAACGATGAAAATAAGGAGGACGAAATGTCCCTTCAGCAACAGCCCATCGAGGCGGGAAAATAACAAAATCGGCAAGAGCAACACCTTGGGAGATGCCTGGAGCGGTCAGAACAGTAAATATGCTTGGATCCTGAAATAATCAAAAAAATTTAAACCCAGTAAGCCCAAAAAATCAACAAAAACCAAAAAACAAATCCGCAAAAATTTGCGGATCTGTCCGCAAAAATTTGCGGATCTGTCCGCAAAAAAGTCGCGGACAATAAAATTTTTGTCCGCAAAATTTTTGCGTACAAATTTTTGCGGACAAAAAATTCACTAGAATTAAAAAAAGCTTACACAATGGTCGTAACTAACAGTATTTATCGTCATAAAATGGCGCAAATTATACTTGAAAGGAACATAATTTCCTCTCCAAGCTACCACATCAAAAGGAGAATGTTCCTTTAAAAATTAATTTAAAATTTTCTAAATTAAAAAAAAACCTGTTTGGCTTCAAACAACAATCCTTGAAATTTGTTAATTATTTTAAATGGAACATCTTTTTCTTCAAACCAGGCTGTGGGTATTTGAAAACAATGAGGATTTGCTAATCTAAAAAATTGAAAAAAAAATTAAAAAATTTGCGGACATTTTTTAAATCCGCAAATTTAGTCCGCAATTATTTTTCTTAAATTTTGGGAGAAAAATGGCACTGATATAGTCTATGAGACCAATAAAGCTTTATGAGTCTACCAAAAATTTGTGCCAAACAATAGTTTATACGCCTCCAATTGATTGCGGATTAGTTTTGTGGACTTTTGTTAAATTAAAAAAATAACCCATTAGCGCCGATAGGACCAAGCTCTGGCAATTGAAAATGAGAACCGAAAACCTTAAACAGAAAAATTTTAAAAAATCAAACAAATAAAAACCTCCAGAAGATAACCACGGGAAGGCCCTTCAACAGGATCAACACTAAAACGAATGCCTTGAGGGATGACAGCAATTCTATAAAATAATTTAATTTTAAATTTATCGAAACAAAAAAAATTTTACTCCTGTGGTTCAATCTCCATTTTCCCAAATTCTGTAATAATAAGCAAAGTGCCCTGTTGTGGAACTGCAAAAGGGGAAAATTTAAAAAAAAAAATAAAAAATTTTGGTTTGTCTCATGAATAGGGTTGTCTAATCACCAGAAAGTTTCAGTTCGGTTTATCGGTTCGCTTTCAATAAACCGAAGAAGTTGGTAAAACCGACAACCATACTTGCAAATTTCAAGTGAAATTCTTTTATTTTGGTAGGTAGAGGTACATATTACTGATAACTTTTTTTGGCTGCCTGTTCACTTAAAATTCACGAGTAAGGTTGTCTGTTCTTGTAAAATCTTCGGATTTTCGAAAGAGGCTAAAAGCCAAACCGAAAAATCCTAGGATTTTTTCGGACTTTCGAAATTGAGGCTATAAGCCAAACCGAAAAATCAAATCTTCAGTATGGTTTCGAGCCAATACCCCTCTACGTGAGTGTTAAATATCAATTATTTCTTCATTAAAATTTTGGACAAAAAATTTAATAAAAAATAAAATAAAAATCAAAAAATACCAATTAACATATCCCCATCAGCATTCTGAAAAGCCTTGTCCTCCATTGGAGCATTACATGAATACAAATGAATTGCAAGTCCATTACGAATTTGAGGCGAACCAGCACCACAAACAGTGTAAAAACTCTAAATTTTTAAAAATTTTTAAATTTAAAAATTCAAAAAAATCAAACCTCAACAAAATCAATTTTAATAGCCCCATTTTGAGTTTTATTAAGCAACGGATGCGGCTTCCAGCGGATTTGATTCGGATTTGGTTGAAAACAAAAAAAATTGTTGACGAATCTGTAAATTGAGAAGAAAATTATTTTATTCAGTTTGAAGGGTTTTTGAGGGACACGCCCAAGTAGGCGCGCGGCCATAACGGCGCAAATAACTAGCTGGAAGAATTCTGACACTTATCAAATTTTGGTACCAATCTCTTTAGCTCGATGAGAGGGATCGTTTAATACTAAATTTGATAAGATGAGGAAATCTTGAAGCAAGTTGTGGCTTTGCGCCGTTATGGCCGCGCGCCTACTTGGGCTGTACCCGGTTTTTGAATCTGAATTGAAACTATAAGGCAAGCCGAGGTCTTAAAAACAATTTCTGGGAAATTTAAAAAATTTTCTGGGGAAAAAATTATTTCATTCATTAATCTTAGTGGAACAAGTAATAAACCAGAAAAAATTAGACCAGGAAGCCCAGCCCAACAAATTATCCTTCCGCTTCTGACTCTAAATTATTTCAGTGATTTGGAAGTTTTTAAAGTTGTCGTTTTTAGAGAAATTCAAAAAATCAAAAAAAAATTTTGTGGAAATTCTGGGGATTTTTGTGGATGCTCCCTTAAGAATATTCTCCACCAACCCGATATGAACTCAAAAACGGGAAAAAGTTAAATCGAAAAAACGACTCCAGAAACTACCCTAATCCTCAAATTTTGAATTTTAAACCCAAAAATAATTCAAAAAATTCAAAAAAAAATTCGAAAATCCCGACCCTAAAAACTGTCATCAGCCTTAAACTCTAAATTTTATACTCAAAATAATTCAAAAAAAACCTTTCATCATTAATTCCGCGAAAACGTTCAAAAGGTTTGTGTTGCACTGAAGGTCGAATACGGTAAAGCCAAGTCCTTTTGTTCAAAGCACGAGGACAAGTGAAGGCTGTCCCCGAAAGTTGCTCAGCATACAGACCGTAAGGACATTTTTGCGGATTATTCAAAACAGGTGGAAGAGCATCAACAAAATCTGGATGAGTGCTGTGCTGTTCAAAACCATTTAAATAAGTGAGAGGCTGAAATTAAAAAAATTAGAATAAAGTTTAAAAAATTAAATAAAATGAAAAATAAAGGAAAGAAAAATGAGAAACGGTCAAAAAATTATTCTGAAGCTTCTGACACACCTTTCTTCGTAAAAAGAAAAAAATAAAAAAATTACACACAGAAGGACTCGAACCCATACCCAACAAAACTAGCGATTTTCCACCTTAACCAAACAACTCAATTGAAGGAAAGATTATTTTTAGAGTTAAATCTAATTGTTAAAAACCCATCTAACCTGCTTATTTGCAGTCATATTTTAAATAAAATTTTTATTAAAAAAATTTTTAAAGGGTTTTTATTTTAATTATATTAATGAAAGGGGGGAAAATTAATTTAATAGAAATGATTTTTCTTTTACCTAAATTTTCTTTTCGTTGTTTTGTGTGTGTGAACTTTCAACGAAAATACCCCCCAGTCAGTATGATGACAACAACGAAAACCACACTTTTAATCGCGTTAATCAATCAAAACGTAGAGAAAAAGAATCTTATAAATGGAATAATTATCTAAATTAATTTTCTATTTGATTTGGATTTTAAGAAACCAAAAAAGAAATTTTTTAGAAAATTAATTTAAAAATGCAGAAGTAAAAATAGAGAAAAAGTGAAGACATAAAATTGCATTTGGAAAATATGGGAGGAAAAAAGGAGAAAAAAATTTTTGAAGCGAATTTTATAAAAAAAATCTTTTAAAGCTTCAGAAAATTTTGAAAAAATTTTTCCAAAAATTTAAAAACATTAAAAAAATTAATCCAACTTCCCCATCAGAATAAATTTAAATAAAATTTTAGTGAAAAAAGTGACGAAAAGTGAAGGGAAGGAAAGTGCATGTGGGAAATGTGGGAGGAAAAAAGGAAAGAAAAAAATAAAAAAAATAAATTGTACTATTCTCTCAACTTAAAAATTGGTTTTAAAAGCAAAAAAAGCTTCAGAAAAAATAAGCAAAAAAAATTTCCATTCCATAGGGGAAAATGAATGGCTTTAAATAAAGAAAATTTCTGAGACGTTGAAAATAAAGGCTTTTCCGCTCCTATTTTTTCTGTTTAAAGCGCCCTTTTTAAAGTTAAAAGGGTTGTTTGTGCATCATTAGACGGGCAATTATGTGTTTATTTATTTAAATTTTTTTTTTAATTTTTAATGGAGAGGGGAAGCTAGTTTAAGGATGGGAAACAAGGAGTTTCCGAATTAAATCAGAAACTCCCCCAAAAAATAAAAAAAAATTCGGTATTTTTCCGTTATCCCTACCAAAATTTTTTGCGGACTTTTTTCCCTGTTTGCGGACCATTTATTTTAAAAGTAGTAGTATACATATACGATAAAAGAAAATATAAAAGAAAAAATCATTCCAATGACCAACATTTCCTCCAAGGAAACATCAGTGTGTCAGCAAAAAGAGAAAAAACTCAACAAAAAAATTCTGGTAGGGATAACAAAAAGAGAACCAAAATTTCTTATGGGGGGGGGGGGGGAGGGGCAAGAAAAATTCTAATTTTCAAGGAGGAAACCCGGAAAAATACCCCAAAAATAAATTCGAAAGAGGCTTTCACTCAACAAGAAAATGATTCACGACAAAAAATAAGGGTAGGCATCCAAGTCAAATTTAAGCCCAAATTTCATTCGGCAGGTTAAAATCTCACTTTGAACACAATTCCTAATTAACTTTCTAAACCAAATCCGAAGTTAACAGAAGCTCCCCCAAAAAAATCTTGGCCCCCCAACATAAGCCCCTGAATCATAATAATTTTTAAACCTACAAAGTCGATCCAATTGACAATGTTTCGACATGAGTGTCCTGTACACAAGCATGACGAGAAAGCGCACCCATAGTGGAAAACAGCACATGACATTTTGAACAATATTTCTTTTAAAAAATTTTTTAGTAGATTTAGAAGTAGATAAAAAATACCTTCCAGTATTTATGCACAGTGGTTGTTCCTACAGAGCAACGATTTGCCGCTTTAGTCATAGTAAGACGTCCCTGGTAGGACAAAACTTTTTTGAGCTTCCTATTAGTTAAAGGCCGTGGCATGTAGATTTTTTGTTGTTAAAATCAACTGAAATAAGAGAAAAAAGGGTTCTTTTTCGGTTATGCTCATAAAAATCTGCAACTTTTTTTAGACTAAAAATCATTTCTTTTAATAAAAGAGGAAGAAGGGGGTACAGCCCAAGTAGGCGCGCGGCCATAACGGCGCAAAGCTATAACTTGCTTCAATATTTCCGAATCTTACCAAATTTAGTATTAAACTACTCCTCTCAACGAGCGCTAAAGAGATGGTACCAAAATTGTTAAGGGCCATAAAATTTCCAGCAGGTTATGGCTTCGCGCCGTTATGACCGCGCGCCGATTTGGGCGTGTCCCGCCTAACAAATAAGGGGGAGTATGCTCATAAAAATCTGCAACTTTTTTGCAGTAGCGAGAAGGGAAAATTATAAAGGAAAGTAACTTTAACCTTTATGAGAATAATAGCTGCAGATCTTTGAAAATAACCAAAAGAACCCCGGAAAAAAAAATTTTGAAAAAAATTTTTTGCGGACAAAATTTGCGGACAAAAAAATTTACGGACAAAAACTTAAAAATGTAAAATATTCAAGGCTGTTAAAACCCAATGAAAAACCAACAAAATCAAAGCAAAATAAAGACAGAAAAGTTTTATCCTTTAAAGGTTGAGATATATTTTTTGCGACTTGAGAGATCAATTTAAACAATAAAATATTAGAGGGAAATCATATTTGAGGGGAAAATAACATCAAAAAAATAATTTTCTTTTCCATTTCTTTATTTAATTCAAAACCTCTTATTTCGCCTTATTTGCAGCATGCATAGCCTGATCCTTGTTGAGAAGTGCACGATGAATATGTGGAATGACACCGCCTCCAGCTACAGTCGCTCCTCTAGTCACCAACAAATCCAACTGAAATTTTAAAGGAAAATATTTTTAAAGGGAAAAGAAATTAGGAAAACTAAAACAAAGAGAAGTCCACACCCACGCTCTCCTAGAAACCCAAACACTAGAATATTACTAAAGGGTGTTACTAGGTTTGTGAAGCGGCCAAACTTTCGCGAGTTCACCCACCGCAAAATCAGTTTTTTCATAGACCTGCAGTCGGTCAGGTCACACCCTCATATTCTGTCTTTGAGTTAAATTCTTTGTGTCTTACTCACAAAGAATGAATATGGGGGTACGAACTGAACGACTGAAGATTATAGGGAAAAAGTTGACTTTTCTGGGTAGATAGGACTCGTGGGGTTTGACCCGCTCCCCGTTGTGGACAACCTCATCAGTCAAAAAAGAAAATCCCCACAAAAAATCGAAAGACTCTAGGCTTTAATTTTGACCGTTGCAAACCCAGTAGTTTCTTAATCATGATCAAGTAGGAGAGAAAAAAAAGCAACTTTTCGGTGTAAGTTGGGGAAAAATATAAAAGGAATCCACACAGTAAATCGAAGGACTCAAGGCTTAGTGTTAAAATTGATGTGTAGAATGACACCACTCATTAGTCTTTTGAACGTGGCTAATGTAAGTAGGAGGGAAAAGAAAATTTTAGTTGCCCAAATAACCACAGTACCAGCAAAAATACTTGGCTAACTATAAGAGGAAAATCTAGGAAAAATTGATGGTCTACCTAGAAGTCCCCACTAGGGTTATTGGCTACGGTTAAAACTAAAAAGCGAAAATTTGTGAACACACCCATAATGTGATATTTAGCCAAAACATAAAACCAAAAAAGGGATTCTTAAACTTGGATTACCCGAAAAAAAACAAAGTACAGCAGGCCCGTAACTAGGATTTTTTTTCGGGGGGGGGGGGGAAATTTTATTGCGCCAAATTTTTGGCGCCGAAGGCGCCAAAAATTTTTATTTTTAGCGCCGCAGGCGAAAATTTTTTTAATTTTAGAAGGCCGTAGGCCAAAAAATTCACTTTTTCGGCGCCGCAGGCGCCAAAAATTTGATTTTCAGCGCCGCAGGCGAAAATTTTTTGAATTTTGGACCTCAAGAAGCCAGATTTCGTCCTTTTTTAGCGCCGCAGGCGAAAATTTTGAAAATTTCGAAGGCCGTAGGCCAAAAAAATTCACTTTTTTGCCCCAGCCCTTCCCCAAATTTTTTCCTTTTTCCCATTTCGGGGGGGGGGGAATTCCCCCCCTCACCCCCCCCCTGGTTACGGGCCTGAAGTACAGGATAATAAGGGGACACTAGGTTAACAACGGTCACAACCCCAGCAAGTGATTTTTCAGAAATTCCCCCAAAATGTGATATTTAACCAGAAATAAAACCGAAAAAGAGTTCTTAAACTATGGATTACCCTAGAAAAGTACCGGTTAATAAGGAGATACTGGGTTAACAACGGTCACAACCCCAGCTATCATCTACTCAAAAAATACCCCAAAAAAGTAAAGCCAAAAAAAACCTCTTCATCTCCCCGAATAGCCAAATGCAAATGACGCGGAGTAATACGCTTCACTTTGAGATCACGCGCAGCATTCCCAGCAAGTTCAATCACCTCCGCAGTCAAGTACTCGAGCACAGCAGCCATATAAACCGAAGTTGGTTTGGTTACACGAGTGGCATAACGACCTTAAAATTTTCTTTAAAATCTTTAAAAAATAACTAAAAAATAAACCAGTCTTAAGCTTTCGACGAATACGCAGAGGAGGAAATACAAGGCCAGACTTCTCTGTGACATTCAACTTTTTGGGAGAATTCGAATCCTTTTTGATCTTATTGACGGAAATCTTCTTCACAGGAGGCATTTTTTGTTGAAAAATTTTTTGGTAGGATAAAAGGAAAATCTAAAGAGATAAACGAAAGGTAAAGAAATTTTAACAGAAAAACTCGAAAAAGACTCGAAAACTTTTAAGAAACGAAAAAACTACAGTAGAAGTACAGTAAAAGTACAGTAGCCATTAAATGGGATTAAATGTCATTTAGTTTTGGGGTCGTTTGAGCGCCAAATTTGAGCGCCAGCCATATTTGAGGGGCTATAACTTTTTTTGGATTGATCCTATCCAAACAAATTTTATACCATTCGAAAGCTCTCGATAAGCTGTATCTTTATGCCAATTGGACGGATCAGGTCTGATCATCCATTAAAAAGTTATAGCCCGATAAGTACAATTATTTGGTGTTTTTCACCTTTATCGGGTTGTAACAATTTTAGGGAGTGATCAGACCTGATCCATCTATTTGAAAAAAAGATACCGCTTATCATGCGCTTTCGAATGATATAAGATTCCTTCAATTGTATCGAGGTGAAAAAAAGTTATAGCCTATCAAAGTAGGCTGGCGCTCTATGGCAGCGCTCTAGTGGCCGGATCACTTTCTATATGTAAATTTACAAAACATCTAAAATAAATTGTTCTAAAAAACTTTTTGGAAAAATTTTTCGGTACTTTTCCGTTTTGTTACACCCCCAAATATTAATGCTCAAAATGTCACATATAGGGTAATTAAAGGTGCTGAGTCGAACAGTACCCTTCTTTTTCCCAGGAGATGTCTGTGGACCGAGATATAGGGCTCGAAATGGTCAAAAACCATAGGGGGGAGTAAGCTCATTTTTGGGGTAAAAATTCGAATATACAAATAATACACCATTCGAAAGAGCTCATGGAGCTGAGTCGAAAGACACCAAGTTCAACGAAATCTGATTTGATTTGACCGAGATTCAGGTCCCTGAAAATTGAAGAACCACACAATTTTTTGTATCGTAACTCGGTCCAAACTTGTTCGAAGACGGTGATTTTGGTGTCATTCAACTCAGCTCGTCGAGCTCTTTCGAATGAGTTATTATGTGCACATTTGAATTTTTTACCCCAAAATGGCCAAATGGTTTTTGACCATTTCGAGCCCTTTATCTTGGTTCACAGACATCTCCTAGGAAAAAGAAGGGTACCATTCGATATTCGCCTGCATCCGCCGGATATACCCGGATACGGGTACAAAAATCTGTGTCCATGGAAGTCTGGACTGAACCATTAATGGTCTTCTGACGCTATGTCCTCTCTTTCAACTGCGTAAACCACTGTGCGTGTATAGGATTTTGCTTGCGAAAGCTTGCGATACCAATTTCGAATAGTTCATTTGTTTTTTGTTCATCGTTTCTTGTTCTTTTTAATTTTCTAATTTTATACTTTTATTTTTTTTTATTTCTAGAGAACTTTTCTTCAAAAAATTTTTTGTGTAATTGAACCAAATTATTTGTGATGCAGCAAGAAGTTCCAGAAGTACCACAACATATAATTGTAGTATGTTTTTTTATTATTTTTTAAGATTAGCTAAGTGCTTCACTTAGGTAAAATAGAGTAAAATGAAAATTTTCTTTCGATTTTCTGACTATTTAGGCCCCAATGATTTTTTTGAAAAATCAAGAACTATTAACTGGCTAGAATTAAAGGGATTTAGTTTATTTGGCAGACTCTATTATAACAAATTTATAGTCGGATTTCCCCGCTTTTTTAAATTTTCGTTGTAGAACTTTCCCACAAGGTCATTAAATGGGTTTGCTTGGTTAGTGTGTGTTTGTGTAAATGCGGCTACCTATGAAGTCCTAGCGTTATTTTTCTTTGCTAAAATGTAGGTTAGACTATTCTCTTTAATGGAACTTAAGAAAAGAAAAAAATCAGTTCCTATTGAATTATTGCGTGAAATTGTTTGTTTTCTGCCTTTAGATGTAGAATTCGCAGATAAAAGGATTTCATTCATATTTGATCTTTTTATTTTGAAAATTCACCATCGTTCGGTTGTTTCTATCAGAAAAATAAGGAATTCTGTGAGTATTTATTTTTGTTAAGTGAAGCACTTAAGTTTAATCTACCTATAATTTTTTTTATTTTTTGAACAATTTTTTTAGTTCATCCAAGGCCTTGAACATGGAATTGAACTTTTGGAGCTTTTACAAGAGGATGTTTTTGGTATGGATGCGACCAACATCCAGGACCTTTCTGCTATAATCGTCACTGGATGGGGAGGTTTTTTTTCATTTTTAGTGTTAATTTTAACCATTTATTTTGTAGTAGCTACCTTTTGTGCACTCAAAATAGTTCCATTTTCGTCAGAGTTTAGTGATTTATTTGATCAACTCAACGCAGCATGGACTACAAATTTTTTTCACCATACACATAATGGTGTGGGAGAGGATGCTCTTGCAGGAGTTAGTTTTTATTTTTTATGTTAATGTTAAAAAGAGTTTGGATGTAGTTTAGTCTAGGGCCTGCACCTAAACGGGTCAATCGATTCCTCTCGGTGAGCTGAATCGAGCGGTATCACTCCAGGTGCGAAAATGCCTAGTTAAAATCAGCACAAAATTGTAAGCAAAAACATCCTCTTACTAATTATTGTTCATCTTAATTCTCATTACATTTAATTAAATTTTAGTTACGTACTTCTGCAAACAATCTTATTACTCAATTGACTGACCTTCTCACCAATATTCGAGATGTTGGCGTTGATATTCTGAACTTGGTTAATCCACAGGCTCTTCAATCGGTTCTAGATGAGGTCTCGGCGATGTCTAATCTGCTTCAGCATTTCATCAATGAAGATGAAGAAGATGAGAATGTTGAGGAGGAAGAGGAAGGAGAGAATGTTGACGGAGAAGATTAGTTGGGAACGAATAAAAATATTGGTATTTTTGTTTTTTAGTGATTTAAAATAATTTAATTTTGTTAATTATTTAATTTAAAATAAATCGAGCTTTCCAGTTTTTTTTCCAAGGAAGAACCCCAAAAAATCTTTCCGCACTAAACAAAATCCCACCACCTTCCTTGTAAATGACTTAAGAAATTATTTACAAGTGTATCAGTATTTGTAGCCTTGATTTTCGTTAGGGAGTTCTCCCAGTTTGTAAAGATCAATTGGAAGGCTAGATTCCCGATGTTCCGTTTCTCAAAGTTGATTCAAGAGACTTATAGATAATTAATTTTTTGTCTTTTTTCCTTCAGTTCCCAGTTAGTATAGTGGTTAGTATCCGCGCCTGTCACGTGCGAGACCCGGGTTCGATTCCCGGACTGGGAGGTTAATTTTTTTCAACCTTCCTATATTTTCAATAACATTTTCCGGTTATTTTTCAAACTGTTTCTATTAATTTTATTTTAAAATTTTTTATTGAAATTTTACTCATTTTTCTACTACTTCGACCCAAAAATTTTCATATGTTTCACCCCAAAGCTTATCAGAAAAATTAACCCGGGTTCGATTCCCGGACTGGGAGGCTCATTTTTTCAACCTTCCTATATTTTTTAATAAAATTCCTGCTCGGATTTCAACGATATTTCTGTCTATTAAATTTATTTGAAACTTTTTTTCTTGAAATTTTGTTCATTTTTTGTCACTATTCGGCTCAAAAAATCGATAATTTTCACCTCAAAGCTTATCAGAAAAATTAACAACATATCTCTTTATTATAATAATAACAAAATCTCTATTTGTATATATCCAAAAACACCAAAAAATATCATCATTAAAAACAAAACGAAAAAATAAAACTACTATAATAACGAAAAATATCCGCATTACAAAAAATTTTTCTTATGGTCAGGGCTAAAGTAAATTGTTGGAGGAGGGATTTAAAAAATTAATTAAAAAATAAAACCTTTTTCGAATTTTTAAAGCAAAAATCCCTTCAACAACACACAAAATACAATCAACAGGAATATTAATAAATTCTTCATTTTTTCTTCATGCCCATCGTCCTCTAGTTTTTGTTACTTGTTCACCTCCACCTCCCAATCCACCAGGACCGCCTCCTCCTCCTCTCTGTGGACGATGGAAAGCACCTACAATAAAATTTTTAGAGTAAAAAATGTGCGCGAGAAAATAAATTATAAAAAAAATAGTGGAAGGAAGAAAAATCCCTCATATTTTTGGGAAGACGAAGGAAAACGAAAAACTTTTCGGAAAATTTTTTAAAAGTCCCCTTCTTTCAAAAAATATTTTTTATTAAAAAAATAACGGAAGTGAGAAGAGAATCCTTATAATCCTTGGGAAATGAAAAGTTTGAGGAAATTAAAAAAAATTTTTTAGCCGCCCTCCCCTCCAGAAAATATTTTCATACATAATAAAATCCGGATTCACAACCTCCCAACATTTAAAAAAATTAAAAAAAAATTTTGAAAAATTTTCCCTCCCTTCCGAAAAATATTTTTTGGACCAATTCCAAATACTCCAGCCTCTTTCCCCCAAATCCTCTCAAAATTTAAAAAAAATTTTAAAAATTCCAAACCTCCACCAATCCTTTCACTACCACCAACTCCACCACCACCTCTTTTATCAGCTCCTCCATACATTCTTCGATTATCTGCTGGCATAATTCCAGCCAAAGAAGTTGGTCCTCCTCCTCCCCCACTTCCAGTTTGTTCAATTGAGGATACTTGAGAAAACTTTTCGGCAGCCTGAAGAGAAAGTAATTGTAATTTGCTTGGTTCAACTTTA
The DNA here is from genome assembly GCA_963681835.1 of Meloidogyne enterolobii. Classification (NCBI taxonomy): domain Eukaryota; kingdom Metazoa; phylum Nematoda; class Chromadorea; order Rhabditida; family Meloidogynidae; genus Meloidogyne; species Meloidogyne enterolobii. The sequence goes on along the minus strand of CAVMJV010000080.1, from coordinate 485,065 downwards.
TGCATTATTAAACAATCTGTTGATTCATCAAATTTAGCACTCAATTCTTCTTGCAAAATCATTTTGCTTTAATTAAAATAAAAAAAATTTTTTAAGGTCCTCTTAACAACTTTGAACAATTTTTGGGGGGGTTTTGAGCTCATAATTAGACCAAAAGTAATTTTATAAACGTCTTAATAGATTCTAGATCCTGAGACTGACAGTCAGGAAAAATCCAAGTAAAACCTTAAAAATAACTTAAAAATACCCTATAATCATGAGTCATGACCAGAGCAATTTTGAAGCAAAATATTAGGGTTACCAGTTCGCTCGACCCGAAACTCGAAAAAAACGAGCCGAAAAAACCTAGGATAACCATTTTTCCACAAAAGAAAATTACTTACTAGGGTTGGGCGAACCTTAACAAAATCACTTTTTGGAATATTTTTGAACAAAACCTCCCAAAAATTGTTCCAAAAATTATCCCCAAAATTATTAAAAAATAATTTAAAAAAACCTAATGATTGCATAAATTCGTTGTCGACTTAATTGGAATTGCTCACACAAAGTCGTTAATAAAACAGTGCTATAAATTGTAGAATACATTAGCAAATAAGTCCGCAAAGTTTCTTCTTGAATGCGTGAAATTAAAACTTTTTTGACGTTCTCAGAATTACGGAATAAATTCCAGACCTAGAAAAAAATATTTTTATAAAGGATAAAGCACAAAATTTTTTTAGAGAAAAAATTCTCAACACCCAGATTTTTTTTTAGAAAACTCGGTTTAAGTATACCATTTTCTAACAGAAAAATTAATTTAAAAAATTTTTAAAATTAATTTCCAAATATAATTTCAATAAGAAAAGGGTAAAAGTTAGTCAATGACAGTCATCGAACCTTCGACTTATTGGCAGTTATAGTTTTAACTAAATTCTTTCACCCACACCACGGACAGGTGCTCCTCCGACTCTCGAATAATCGGCTCTCCAACAGGGCTGTCCGCAATTGCGGATTGTGTAAATCGCGTGGTTTTTTTGACAGCCCTGCTCTTACTTATATTTTTCCATAAAAGGCTCCAACACCCAATAGAAAGGAAAAAAATTTTTTCGTTAAAAAATTTCCTCACTTTTCTTTCCCCCCAAACCCTTTAAAAATAAAAATTTATTTAAAAATAACCTTTGCATTCATTTTATCATTAATTATATAATCACGACATTTGATCCAATCACCCCTCAACATTGCTCTAGAAGCAGCAACAACATGTTCTCGAGTATTTTCTGGTGGTCCAATAAGTGCTGATTTTTCAGAGAATTTTAGTTGATAATGAAATGAACGAGAAAGTAAACGTCTACGAACATCGTATTCATAACAAGCAATGTTGGGGATTTCTAACAGCATTGAACATATTAAATAGACACACTCCATTAATTCAAGATTTATATGCATATGATAGGGTACTTGAAGAGAACGCTCTTTTAATTCCTTAAAATGAAAGAAAAAAAATTTTTTTTAAGAATTTTTTGATGACTTTCAAAAATGATTTTTAGGAGGTTGGAAGTTAATCAACAAAAAAAAACATAAAATTGAGAGGATGGATATATAGGAATATGGGTTAGTTCTTAAAAAATCTTTGGATATCCAGAACCGCAACAAAAAATCCTATTTCAATACGAGAAGAATATTCCAATGGAAATTGGGCTTAAGAATTTGCCACCAACAAATTCATTATATTAATGACTTCTCCTACCACTACCCTCCCCCCTCTCCTCAGTGTCAAAAATCCTCTTAAGAAATTAAAAATTCCCCAAAAAAACCTGTTCAGCCGTTTTCTCAGATTGACGTGGTGGAATACCCTGAGCAAGTAATTCCTTCGAACGCTGAGTATTTTGAATTTCAGAAAGATTTTGATGCGCTTCTCTTATCAGACCATGGCGAAATGCACACAAACCGAGTTGACAAATTGTTCGGTTGTAAAGAACCTTAAACAAAATTTTGAAAATTATTTTAAATGGTTACAATTAGAGATCGGTAAAATCGCATTCCCGGGATCAGAGCTGCACGAAAATTTTTCGTTTCGTTTCGTTTTCGTAGATTTTCGTGGATTTTTGATGATTTTTGTTTTGTTTCGTGTTTCGTTTGAAAATATTTTTTTTCGTTTCTTTCGTTTCGTATTTCGTTAAAAAAATATTTTCGTTTCATTTTCGTTTCGTAAACTCTATTTTTAGACGAAAATGACGAAAATAATATTCGATAGTTTTAGGCAATTTTTTTCTATTTACTAGTATTATTAAGCCAAAAATTGTAAATTTTTCTCCCGGGAACTGAAAATTCAAAAAAATTTTGCCTGCGGCGCTGAAAATGTAAGAAATCTGGCTTCTTGGCTTCCAAATTTCTCAAATTTTCGCCTGCGGCGCTAAAAACGGTTCCTTGTATCTTCAGTTTGATTTGCCTAGGTCATTTTACTGATTTTTTGAAGTGATTTGGATCAAGGGTGAGGATATCAGTCGATATAGAAGGATATCGGGGATCTGAGTTCCAGATCAGGAATGGGTAACATCCTTTTTGGTTTGACATCCTTTTTGGTTTGCCACGTCTTAATCTTTGGGATTAAGACGCTCATCAACCTCAACACACTTTCGACTATTGTTTTTAACGTTGAACTCCTAGTTCCCTTTTGGGAATCCCGACCTAGGTAGTTCCCGTTACCACCTTAATTAAATGGGCAATTTTGGAAGTAAATTTGGGGAAATAGAGAAATTAAATGGATAGAGAATGAGGCGGGATATAAGAATTCAAAGAGCATTAGAAGATTTTTGTGGATTAATACGGGTATCCGAGAGAATATCAATATTGCTTCTAAATCGTTTAGCCCCTAAATATCTCACCTAATAATATCCACACACTTCCTCTTAATTACTCCATATCACTCGATATATTTCTTACCTCCTAAATCGGGAATATCAGGGAATATGATGGATTAAGTGGATATCATAGTATCTGAAGAGATATCAAAGGATTTGGAGGCTAATATTTGAATTCAATCAAATATTTGATACATTTAGACACGTATAACCTCGAAAAACTTATTATCTAGCATTAAAATCTAAAGATTTATAATTTTGATTTTTTTTCGTTTCGTTTCGTTTCGTTTCGTGAAAATTGAGATTTTTTTCGTTTCTTTCGTTTCGTAAAAATGAAATTTATTTTTTTCGTTTCGTTTTCGTTTCGTTTACTGATGAATTTATTTTTTTCGTTTTCGTTTCGTTGAGGGAAAAATTTTATTTTCGTGCAGCTCTGCCCGGGATCCGTAACGGGATTTTTTTCAACAATTTATTCGGGACGGGATCCCGCGATATTAATCCCGTGAATCTCGGAATCCCGTTTTTAGCTCAAAACCCGTGATTCCGAAAAGGGATCCCGTAAAACTCCGCCCGGGATCCCGCCCCGTGCCGATCTTTAGTTAAATTTGAATTTACCCATTTGAAAATTTTACCCTTTTGTAACATTTCCCTCTAGTTACCATTTTGAAATATTTTTCAGAAATTTAAAAATATTTTTTTACCTGCGTATTAGCATCAGAATGATCAACAATTGCTTGTAGATGAGACATTAACATCAAATTTCTAGCTTTGTGCCAACGATCGTGAAGAGCATGATGATATATTTGCGAAAGCATTGCTCTCTGCCGTGCTAAAGGTGCATTTTTAAATGAATAAATAACTTTGCAAAGTGATTCCATTAATTTTTCACTTTCCTCTTCATTAATTGAATACTTTAAAAAATAATAGAAAATTATTTAAAGGACCAATTCAAGAAAATGTCTAAATTACAAAACTTAGAGAGGGCCCTTTTCTTAACCCACTTTTAGTCCAGACCAAAGATTGGACGGGTTATCCGAAATCTGATACCCAAAATCCGAACCCCATACGATTTTTCGATTCAATATCCGATCCGAAAATTTTTTTAAAACCTGATCCGAACTCCTACTCGACTTTTTCATCTACCAGACTTTTTCCTATACCCCTTATCTAGATATAATCTTTCAACTGAAATTCGTTTTTGGATAACTAGTTTACTACGGGACCGTCCTTTCAGAACCACGGAACGGCAAACAGTCAAAACTGACATCAATTAGGAATCGGAAACCAGTTCAAGAAATTTTTTAAAAATGGAAACCATAGCCATTGGAATCAAAAAAAAAGTAAAACCTTCCAGAAAAAAACCCTTAATCTACCCAAAAAATAATTTTAAAAATCAACCTTATAATACAAATGTTCTATTCTAAGCCCATAAATCAACAAAATTTCATTTTGATCAACAACTCCCGTTTTATGTTGACCATCAGCATATAATTGTGCTTTTTCTATTAAAGAACAAAAAGACGATTCTCCTTTTAATCTAAAAACAAAAAAATTTTTACATCCTCCTAAAAATTAAAATACTTTTCAATATAATCCGTACTGTGACAATCTGTACTTTGAAAAATTTTTGTTAATTCATCATCCAAACGTTTGACCATTAAAATAACAGAACCGTGGATAAGAAAAGGCTTTGTTTTGTCCTTTAAAAAAATTTTTTTAAGTTTAAAATCAGAAAAAAAAATTTAAAAAAAAACCAAAATATTCTCTTCATCCTCCCCTGTTGAAATTGAAATAATCACATTAGGATTTTCATTTAAAAGGTTTAAAAGACGATTAACTGTTTCAACAGATCTATAAATTATAATTAAATTTTAAATATTAAGGTAAAAAATTAAATTGAAAAAAAAATTCAGAGGTAGGTTGACGGTTTTTGAGAAATCTCCGAATATCAGGAATTGGATCAATGTTCAAACCGATATTATTTTTGAACACCCAAATCTTTTCTTGGACCTTTTTTATATGCGGACCTGACAACTCCGTTACAGAAACCGACTACTTTTGGGGTAAACCAACTCGAACGCAAAGGCGTATCTATGGAACTGATTTGGGATCGGATTCCGGAGCAGAGACGGCTATCATCTGACATAAACTCAAGATGAAGACAATCCTTCATCTCCCACTCACTCCCATTTTTCCCCTATCCTTTCCAATCCCTCAGAAAAATATTAAAAAACCCAAACAAACTTATTGTTAGTCCGAGAAATGCAAGAGCATATCCAGGGATCGAATTCAAGGGCGAGAGCGTAACAAGAGGGCGAATTCGGATATGGAGGTAGCCTCAGATCTCAAAGTGATTCAAAAATCAAAATAATCTCCTCATCTCACTTATTCCCATTTTTCCCTTATCCATTCTAATCTCCCCAAAAAACCCCGCAAAACAAACTTAGTCCACGAATTAAATTCCATAGCATCACTAATTCTCGTATTCATCTCAAAAAGCGAAGAAATTACAACCGTCAAAATTTTTGCCGATAAACCAATTCCTAATCCATTTTCTTCAGTTACTTTATAAAGTTCTTTTAAATAACGTCCATAAACTTTTTTGTTTGTTGATTTTCTTCCTCTATTTGTATTTAATTCTTGTAATTTTTTAATTACCAATTCTCCAGTAATTTCTTCTTTACTATCAAAAAGTGGTTTAACAGCATCTTTATTGTATGTTACTTTTTCCCAGGAAACTTGATTTTCTTTTTCAGCATCTTCTTCATCAATAATTGCTCGACGCTTTTCTTCTTTAAGACGTAATGCAGCTTTCTTTTCTTCTTTATCTTTGGCTTTTGTTACGGTTTTATCTTTTCTTAAAAATTATAAGATAAAAAATTTTTTCGAGAAAATATGACGGATAAATCCACAAAAAGAGTGTAATGAATTTCCTATAGATAAATTTAATATCCACAAACACAAGGGATGTCGCGGGCTATCCGAAAGTCGGACTTTTCCAACACAGAATCCAACCCGCAAAACATTATGAAACCTGGACCAGACTGTTATTCAACCTGTGATATCCCTGAGACAGCCAAATCACAAAAAATAAAATTATCCAAGGGTCGAAGGTAATAATTTTGGAGAGCAGGAATCCTCTGGAAAGGGCCCGAGTCTTTTCTAAATTTCAATTTTGAAAATATTTAGTGCCCTTAAATCCTAGATTTTTATACTAGCTGCCTTATTAATTTTAAAAATCATGAAAACAAACTTGAGAAAATAACGTCGTAATTCTTCCATCTCTTTTCCTTCTAAAGGTTCCAAATCAGAAGCAGAAGATTCATCTGATTCCGTTCCCCAGTCAGATTCGTCTTCCTCACTTTCAGAACCAGAAGCATCACGAACAACTTTCTTTTTGACAGGAACAGCTTTAGGTTTCTTTGCTGGAACAGCAGCAGGAATATTATTAGGAATCTAAAAATTATAAATTTTTTTTCTGACCGGACACGTCATCCTTTGAGTATATTACTCGGAACAAGTCTGCCACGATCCTAGTCTACCACAAGACTGTAAAAAAACGACAAAACAAGTCTATTAGCCGTCACCAGACTCAAATCAACTCGACGATATAACCCAAATCACACGTAGCTTGACTAGATTCGACTTTCATAAAGTCAGGAAGGTCAAATGTGTAACTTATAAGCTGTGCGGTAGAACGAATCGCGGCTTGCGACCAAAGCATCGTGGCCCAGAATAGGGTAGGCGTATCCGGATCCGAAAAAGACTGGCTATCCGAAATACCCTGTTCGGATATTGAATTGAATATCCAAGGATTTCCCCGGATCTGTCAGACCTATTCCAAAAGCACCCGATTAAAACAAAAAATTTCGAACCTCATCTCCATCAATTTCATCCTCCTCATTGCTCTCCAAAGCTCCACTCGAATAACCTAAAGGATCAGGCTCTTCTCTATAAGAATTCACTTGTTCTTCAAATTCTTTATTATATTTTTTAATTTTTTGCCGAAAAGTTGCCAAAGCTTTTGCATTTTGTTTTGACATTGTTTTACGCCCTTCTTTATCTTCCCACTGTTCATTCACAAAATCATCTACTTCAACCAAATATCGAATATAAAAACGAGGAATTCCACCATTTTCACGAGCAAGAATTAATTTTGCTTTCTCCCAGCTTTTTATATGTTCCTCAAAAACTAGAAAAATAAAATTTATTAAAGTAAAGTCACTGTTCGAGCCATGTAACAAGGACGGGATCTGCCCCGCTTGTTCTTTATTTTCTAAGAGCCCATCCCAGCCCTTTAAGTGCCAAAAAATACCAGGTCCACTTTCCAGCTCAAAAAATTAATGTTGTAGAATGACTGGGAATTTTTAGTCCTAAATTCCCACTTTCAGCAACAGTTCAAAGCCAATTTCTAATTCAAAATTTCAAAACTTATTGTAGTTTTTACGTGAGATATGTAAAAATAAGGTGAATATACACAGAAAAATAGGAAAACTAGGGGCCGTAACTGTTGACATACTCGGATGACCGGCCCCAAAGTTTGGATACATGGAATTGCTCGGTAGAGATATCGGGTATCCTTGGGATTTCTCAATACTAAAATTAAATCTAACGTCTATAACCCAATAAAATAAAAAAAACCCTTACTTCCTAACAATTTTGAAACATCTTTAATATTCCTAGCATTCCTCGAATTTCGAATCAATTCCTTCAATTCCCCAAATGTTTTGTCTTTCTGGCTTCGAACAACTCTTTTCGGCCCTTCATCTTCCGAATCGCTAGGATATGCAAAATCTTGGCGTCCTCTAAAATTTAAAAAATTTCAAAAAACCTCAAAAAAATTTTTTACAATGGACGCGCTTGAGCGACTGGAGCCTCAACATCGGATTCACCACTTTCAGAGCCACTTGAACTAGAAACAGCACTACGAAAGAATTTTGACATTTTTTAAGCTAAAAAATCTGAAAATTAAAAACAAATTTAAAAACACTAAAAAATTTTTAAAAATTCCAAAAAATTTCAAAACATACGAAAAACAACAAAACCCCTCAACAAACAAAGAAAACGGTAATACTGAAGAATACAGACCCGATTTTTTCCTCCCCAATTTTCCCCCTATATTTTTAAAAAAATGGTCAGACTTTTTCCTTCCTTCCATGCAATTTGCCTTACTAATTTTTGCCTACAATCAAAGAAAGGATTATTTTTGGTATTTGACAAGTATAAGTTTTTGAGAAGACTCATTTTCTCTATTAAAACAGTAAATAAAATATCAAAAATAATCCTTTTTTTGATTGTAGGCAAAAATTAGAAAGGCAAATTGCATGGAAGGAAGGAAAAAGTCTGACCATTTTTTAAAAATATAGGGGGAAAATTGGGGAGGAAAAAATCGGGTCTGTATTCTTCAGTATTACCAAGAAAACAAAAGAAAAAAGATTATTGACGTGGCAGACAAAAAATAAAATTAAATACGGACACTTTGTTGCCATCATAACTAGTAGATTCTATCGCAACCTTAAAACTTGCCCTAAAACTGTTGTTATACCTTATCAAAAAAATTCTAAAAGGCCTATTTTATAGCAAATTTTCTGCTCTATTTAATAGAACCATTGTTATCCTCAAAGTAAAATTCTATAAAAAGTTGTAGGTCTGCTACAAACAGAAACGTGCCAAGTGAGCACCAGCCTGCTTTGATTGACTATAACTTTTTTATTCTTGAACCAATCTGAATAAATTTTATACCATTCGAAAGCCCTCGAAAGACGCTATCTTTTTTCCAATAGGATGGATCACGTTTGATCACCTATTAAAGAATTATAACACGATAAATGGACGAGGTAAGAAATATCTCCTTGCGCCGAAATGGCCGTAATTTAACAAAAATAAAGGGTACAGCCGGGACACGCCCGAGTAGGCGCGGGCCAAGTAGGCGCGACCGAGTAGGCGCGACCGAGTAGGCGCAGGCCAAGTAGGCGCAAGGCCAAGTAGGCGCAAGGCCAAGTAGGCGCACGGCCCAAGTAGGCGCAAATCTTTTAGCTTAAAATATTCAAATTAAAAAATAAGTCAGTATATATATTTTTATGTTAATGAGTTAGAAGAAAGATTCTTGATAAAAATTAGAAGAAAGGTACCTATTTTAGAAGAAAAACACCTTAAATATCGATACCCTGTTAGTATACGTTCGTACTGTATGCATTAACTAGGCAGTTCAAAAGTGTATATTTATTTTTTAATCCATTAAAAGCTTTTAATCATCAAAAGACTCCTAACTGTAGCTGGACTTTTTTGTGAAACGCCTTGATAGTCGTATCTTGATTGTTAATTGTACCTTTGTATATACTTCATGTTCCCTTAAACTGGTTAGTTCCTAAAGGCTAACTAGTTAGTCCCCCTTAAACTAGTTGAACTAGTTAGAGTATTCATAACATTGGTAAGCCACAGGAATTATCAAAGCAGCATGGCTCTCACTGATTAACAAACTTAGAAATAATCCAAAACTTATCAGCAGCTAAGTATGGAGCTTTTATGAGAAAAATATTAAAAGATTTTTTTTTAATTTTATCAAAAAATAAAAACATCAACGAGCTTCACTTAATAAATTTTTTTCCCTAAGAAGGGCAGTTTTAGAAAAAGTCCAGTGTCCACATAAAGTTGCTTGATTATTCAGCCAACTAATTAACAAAATTAGTTGAAGATTAATAAAAAAAATTTGGGGTAAAAATTAAGAAATTTACCCTTGCGCCTACTTGGGCCGTGCGCCTACTTGGCCTTGCGCCTACTTGGCCTGCGCCTACTCGGTCGCGCCTACTCGGTCGCGCCTACTTGGCCCGCGCCTACTTGGGCTGTACCCGGTACAGCCCGACTTGCCGCGGGCCGACTTGTCGCGGCCAACTTGTCGCGACCGACTTGCCGCCGGCCGACTTGCCGCGAGGCCGACTTGTCGCCGGCCGACTTGCCGCCAAGCTTTTTAATTAAATATTCTGATTTATAATCAATTAAAATGGTCCCAACGACCATCAAATGGGACCATGCTGAATTATAAAACAAAAATTTTACAAAAAAACTTTCCAAAGTTAAAAAACCCCTAACTACAGTTTCCGTACCAGACTCAAAATTGGACAATTTATATGTCAATCGAAAGAGCTCGTCGAGCTGAGTCGAATGACACCAAAATCAGCTCGATTGGATGATTCTGAACAAGGTTATGACCAACAGAATCTTCGCTGGAAAAACTGTTTTTGTGCTGCTACGAAGGGTAGGCCGGGCATGGTCTTCGCTACACGATGGCCGTGCTTCGCTGCGGTCGTGCTCGCTTCGCTCGCGGCGACCGTAGCGAAGCGGCGGCCGTCGTTCCGCTCGACATGCCCGGCTTCCTCCGCAGCGGCAAAAACTTTTTTCCGCGTAGACCTTGTGGAAGGGGAGTGTTAATTAAAAAGCTTGGCGGCAAGTCGGCCGGCGACAAGTCGGCCTCGCGACAAGTCGGCCGGCGGCAAGTCGGTCGCGACAAGTCGGCCGCGACAAGTCGGCCCGCGGCAAGTCGGGCGTGTCCCAATTTTAGGCGCGCCCCCAAAATGTCCTACCCCCAAAATGTCCTAATGAATAAAAACCCCCCAAAATGTCCTACCCCCAAAATGTCCTAATGAATAAAAACCCCCAAAATGTCCTTATGAACAAAAACCCCCAAAATGTCCTCACCCAAAATGTCCTAATGAATAAAAACCCCCAAAATGTCCTTATGAACAAAAACCCCCAAAATGTCCTCCCTCAAAAATGTCCCAGTCTCAAAATGTCAAACGGATTAAAATACTCAATTCGTCGAACTATAAATTAAAAACAAATTGGGGACGTTTTTCTGAACATGAAGTTGTTTAGAGAATAAGTGGAGAAATTTTTCCGGAAAATGATTTCCGGAAATTCTCGAAAAATAACTTACGGAAAATTCCGGAAAATGGCTTCCGGAATAGTACAGATTTTCCGGAAACCATTTTCCGGGTTTCCGGAAAACATTTTCCGGCTTTTCCGGAAAACATTTTCCGGCTTTTCCGGAAAACATTTTCCGGCTTTTCCGGAAAACATTTTCCGGCTTTTCCGGAAACCTTTTTTCCGGATTTTAAAGTAAAATTACCCGAATTCCAAAGAAGGAATAGGGTAGGACATTTTCTGGGTAGGACATTTTAGGGGAGGACATTTTGGGGGTTTTTATTCACTAGGACATTTTGGGGGTTTTTATTCACTAGGACATTTTGGGGGAGGACATTTTAGAGGAGGACATTTTGGGGGTAGGACATTTTGGGGCGCAGCCCAATTTTAACAAAAATAAAAATAAACAGAACGCCAAAAAAGAAATTAATTCAAAAAAAGTTTTTAAATATTTTCCTTGTTTTCCTTCATTTTTCCTCCAAATTTCTACACTCCTCAAGAGGAAAAATTCACTCTAAACTTTATTTACTAAATTAAACTCCCCTTCACTTTTCCCCCTTTTTTCATCACTACCAACTTTGCGCACAATAAAAAAACTTTTTTTCTTCTTTTCTCGTCTATTTGTCAAAAATATTGTTATTGTAATTCTGTAATTAAACAGGCGGACCGGAAAAAATATTTTTTTGTTAAATAAAAAAAAAGATTGGCCAAGCCAATTGAGCATTTTTTATTTTTATTTATTTTTGAGTATTGCGCGAGTTTTTCTCCCTTTCTTCCTCCTCTATTTACTGGTAGAACGACATTTGCGTACCGACATTTGCGCACACCCCAAAAAAGTTTTCTTGGAAAAAAATTTTTGGAAGCCGCCTATTCCTCCAAAAATAGGCCCGTAAATTTAGGATACTGTACCAGTCAAGACTCAAGTGTCCCCTTTGTTCCGATTTCAAGAAAATCCATTTTGTTCGCATATGTCGCTCCGCAAATGTCGTCTAGTCTTCTTTCCCTCATCAAAAATCTGTTCTTTATCTTTCCTTTTTATTCTTTTTCCGTCCCAACACTGAATAGTCAAACAAAACAAATAAAAAAAGACAATAAGTACACAAACATTATAGTATTATTAAAAAAAATTTTATTGCTAAACATTCTCTTCCTTACAAACATTGTCATTTTTATACTAAAAAATAAAATTTTTTTCTCGAGTTTTATTTCCTTAAATTCATTCTTTTATCGCCTCCGAAATTACAAAAAAAATTTTTCAAATTTAAAGTGCAACAAAATGCTCATTCATTTTATTTTTCATACCCATTTTATCACCTACAAATAACTCCATTAGAGTCTGGCACCAAATTTTGAAGGAGAGTGTACTCGAGACCGGCGCAGGACGGGATCCCGACGGGATTTTCCAGGATCCCGAAATCCCGGATTTTTTTGATTTTCGGGATTCTTCGGGATCCGAGATTTTTTCGGGATTTATCCCTTGGGATTCCGTCCCGGCATCGGTTAAGAAAAAAATCCCGACTCGGGATTCCGGAATTGCGATTTTGCCGGTCTCTAAAGTGTACCAGACTCTAATGTATTTTTATTTTCTGTCGAAAAAGCTCACTTTGAGTATTCCATTAATTATAGTCCATTAGAGTCTCAGAACACGAAAAAATATTTCAGACTCTTGTGTCCTTTTAGCTATGCACTCAACCCATTAGAGTCTGGTGATGTTGTGACAGACTCTAATGTCACTCAAATGTCGCATTAACCAGCTAGGAGTGATCATTCGAGGCTAATCTAAAAATCAAAATTTTTAACTGTGCGCCAGACAAGTCCTTCAACAGACAAAAACGCCAATTTTAATTTTTGGCGTTTAATCGCCTTATAAAGAACCTTTTGGCGCATACCTAAAAATTCTTTTTCAAATTAAAACTTTTGTAGTTGAATCATTTCCTTCCTAAACAGATTAAAAAATTTTTTAAATACATTTTTGTGTCATAAAAAAATTTAAGAGTTATTTAAATATGTCCTTATCAATCACATTTTTTGAATTTTACATGTGTTTAGTTTTAATTGTCGAGAACAAAAAAAAATTTTTTTTAAATGACTATAAAAATGTAATAATAATAATATTTATTTTGCAACTCTTTATTTCACCCACACATTGTTCATTTCCTCTTTTTAGTCAAAAAAAATGTTTGTTGATAGACAATAATTGTATTAAAGGAACTCAAAAAGAATTAAAATATAAAGGCGCGGGAATTGACTTTTGGGCGCATAGTTGTTACGGCGCGGGGTTTTATAAGACTGTCCAGTGACTGCCGAAATTTATGAAAATTTGGAATTACTTTCCTACTATGGTTAGCTACCCCCTCTAAAAATTTCAAAAAATTTGGTCAAGTTGCTCTAAAGTTATGGCCAAAAATGTTGAATTTTGGGAAAAAAGCTTTCGAAAGTTTTCCTACCAGAACACATGTTATAGTCAACCAAAAATTCTGAAATTTTTAGAGAAGGTAGTTAACCTTATCAGGGTTCTCCCTACAAAATTTCACTTCTCTAGCTTCTCTACATTATTGTCTTTAGAAGCGCGCGCCGCCCACTCCCCGCGCCGAAATGTTCTTAATCAAGGCAGAGAAAATAACAAGGAACAACCTTAAAGCTGGCAAAAAAAGCAAAAAAAGATCGGGCAGCCTTCCTTCTCTTTTCTAACTTTCAAAAACCTGATTACTAATGTTGGGAGAGTATGAGCGAAAGTTTTTTTTGTTTTGTTTGCGGTAAATTTAGTAAAATAATGCACATAGACATTTTTATACAGTGTTGTTATTTTTACTTTATTATTTTCTTTTTTTTCTATTTAGTCTGTGGGATATTTTTAATTAGTTTTCAAAATTAATGTAATTTTATTTTTCACAAATATTCATATTATCACTAACCTCTTTTTTGATATGCTTTAACCGAGATAACTGAGAGATTCTTTGGGGGACAACTTTAAGTCTGGACTTGGACTAACGTCCCTTATCCACATTCTGGGACAAATGGGAGATTAAAAATCTCCCAGTTATCCTACCCTTTAGCGACTTATCGAAGAGAGTGTTAAATCAAGTTCAAACCCAGAAAATAACACCCAAGTGGTTAACTAGCCATTAGAGTCTTGATATTTGTAATTAAGACATTTCTTTCCCTCTGTTTCAAAAATTAAAAAAAGGAGATTGATTTCTTCACTCAACTAAAAAAATTTTTTTTATATTTTCGCGCACCTCCGTCTTTAACCGATCATTTCAATAAATTTTATTTTTTTTTCTCTACCTTGAACGATAAATTAATTAATTTTATGTACCTGTTCGCTAATCCTTGGCCTATTCAATTTATTTTAATTTCTACTTATAGCGGCAATTTATTGCGCATATTTTTTTGCTTCCTTTTTTATTACCTTTAGTGTATTTATTCGTTAAAAAGTTTAAAAACGAGCAAAGGCTAATTTTTACAACGATTTAAAATTTTATATAATTTTGGTGTGCGCAAGAAGCAAGTTTATAACGGAAACGCAAAAATTGGCGTTTATTTCCCCCACAGAAATGTTTTTTGCGCACACTTGATTTTTAGCATTTAAAATATTATATAATTTAAGTGTGCGCAAAACTATGTTTATAACAGACAAAATAGCATAACGCAAAAATTGGCGTTTATTTCCCCCACGAAAAATGTTATTTGCGCACATCCGAATTTTTCTGGTTTAAAATTTTATATAATTCAGGTGTGCGCAAAAGCAAGCTTATAACGGGCAAAATAGCAGAACGCAAAAATTGGCGTTCATCACCCCCACAAAAAAGTTTTTTTGCGCACACCTGAATTTTTATGATTTGAAATTTTGTATACTTTTGGTGTGCGCAAAATCAAGTTTATAACGGGAACGCAAAAATTGGCGTTTATTTCCCCCATAAAAATGTTTTTTGCGCACACCCGAATTTTTTTGCTTTAAAATTTTTTATTATTTTAATGTGCGCAAAACTTTGTTTATAACGGGAACGCAAAAATTGGCGTTTATTTCCCCCAACAAAAATGATTTTTGCGCACACCCGAATTTTTATGATTTTCCAAATAAGGAGGGGTGAACATTTTTTTAATAATTTTTGTGTAACAATAAAAAAGTGACATCAAAAAAGTGTTTTTTAGTGTCGGTGGCCCGACCGTTATTTATTTATGATTGAGTCATATTTTTAGCTATATTTATTACATAACTTGTTTCTTTTTAAAATTTTTTTTTTATATTTGCTAGAACCATTTTTCTTTTTATATTTTATCTTTTTACCCCCATTGCGCATCTGCAATTTTTTTATCAAAAGTTTTTTTGAAATTTTTTTTTTAATTGAGACAGCCTTGAAAAGATATGTTATTTTCTAAGTTACCTGTTTTTAACTATAAATCTTCTCTAAAAGCCATAAAATTGACATTAGAGTCTGGGGATTATTTTTAAAATTTTTATTTAGGTTCAGACTCTAATGGGTGTTTTGATGATCTTTATGGGGACTTGAGTTAAATAAAGGGCCATTCATAAAGAGCCATTCCATTCACGCATTAGACCCCTAGACGAAAATCCGTTAGGGGGTGGAGCCTACATCTTCAGACTCTAATGGACCTAGGTCCATTAGAGTCTTGATCCAATAGTTGATCAACACACCTCATGTAGTGCGATCAACACCAGAGTTTAATAGAGCAGACTCTAATTGATACAAGGCTCTAATTGACCCCCTCGGCCTTTGCTTCAACAGACCATTAGAGTCTCTCGCTTTTAACTATCACCTTAACTAATCCTTTTATTTTCCTCTTAAAAGAGTTGGGGATTAAGTATCAATCTTCTCTCAAATCTTCTTTTTTTTAATCCCTCACTTAAAATTATGTATTTTAATAATTTTTTACACCAATTTAATATTTAAATACAAATCAATTTGCACTTTTATGCGCGCAGAGGGGTGTTAAAAATTAAAATAATAAATAGTAGTAAAATTCATTCAGCATCAATAATAGTGTAGTAATTTGGAGAGTTTTTGGGCGTTAAAAAGAGAAAATTGATCTCTCTCTCTTTTTACTTTTTTGATGTTTGGGATTTTTCGTCTCACTCTGCTGCGCGGCTATTAGAGAAAAAGACGTTTCGGCGCATACAGAGATTGGGCGCGCGCTTGTATATCTACGGCTGTTGAAGAGTTAGAATTGTGAAATTTTGTGTAGTTGTTCTTTAGGAGGATATCTAGCATCCCTGAAAATTTGAGAAATTTTGGTTTAGTGTGTCCAAGGTTATGGCCAAAAATGTTTGCTTAATTTACTTTTTCTCCCTACAATTGAGACCCTTCTGGTCATAACTTTTAAAATTCCGAACCAGGGTTGCCGCGGGTACAAAAAATCTTCGGGTACGGGTTTCGGGTATCGGGTTGGAGCGTTTTCATTTCGGGTCACGGGTTTCGGATTGGCAAAAATATCGGGTACGGGTTTCGGGTTTCGGGTTGGAAAATTTTCAATTCGGGTATCGGGTTTCGGGTACAAAAAAGGCCGGGTTTCGGGTATCGGGGTTCGGGCGGCAACCCTGTTCCGAACCAAAAATTCTGAAATTTTTAGAGCAGTCTAGTAACCCTATAAGGAATGCTTATGCAAATTTTGGACATCCAGGATGCTCAATTGCCAAGTTTATAAGTCACTGCGCCATGTTGGTCCTGCGCCCAAACGTCTTACTTTTTTATACTAATTAAACATTTTTTTAATTTTTTTATTTCTTTTTAATTTTTTTCCGAAGTCCTTTTTAGTAAAAGGAATTTAAAAAGGAATAAAATAAATATTTATTTTTGCCCTTTCATTTTCTTTTCTAAAATAAAAATTCATCATCGCTAACAAGAGTGTTCTTTTTTTAATTTTTTTATTTTAATTTTTTTTATTCGCCGAATTTGTTTAACTAAACACTCGCCTATACCCTTATATTGCATTCCAACGTAAAGTTTTGTGTTTGTGTGTTTGTGTACACTTTAGACGTCTTTTAAGGAAAATTATTGCGCTGCCTTTTAATTAATAAAATTTTAGTATTTTAATATATCTGACACGTTTTGCTCTTTTTTGCAGTTTTATTGGGGGTAAATTGAGTAGAAAAAGGCTTGAAAATTATTTTTAATAAGCCTAAGGGTTAGAAAAAATTTTTTTGATTTTATAGGCTTAAAAATAATTTTTGTAATAATTAGACTAATAAGGAAGAATAATAAAGGTCAATAAAAGCATTTGACCATAAGTTGTCTTGGTGGTGGAGTTGGATAGGGTTGGGTTTGAGGGAGAGGAGGGTTGTGGGTTCGAATCCTTCCTTGGTCTAATGATTTGTTTCTGCTTGGAATTAAGTTTTTATGGAGGAAAAATTTTTTTCTAGGTATAAAAAAATGAAAAATTTTTTTTCCAAATTTTAGGGTTCATAAAATTTAAAAATTTCCTTCCTTTTTTTTAGTTTGCTTAAACCCATTATTTACATAATATTTGTTCACATTTTATTTATATTCGCGTTATTTCCCTATACTTTTTTTTTATAATTTTTTTATTTTTAGGCAGTGTTGGTGGGTTCCTCTATTTATTCTAATCAACCAAACAACTTCTTAAAGGTTTGAATTTTTAATTAAAATTAAAAAAAATTTTTTTCAGTTTCGGGCTCTTCTGTTAATTTTTTTGCCTAAAACTGTCCACGTTACCCACACACACTTTTTTTGTTTGTACAACTTTCCCTTCTAATCTTCAATGCGTAAGTGGCAATGTCATAGCAGGAATAAAGAACAGGACAGGCAAAAATCAATACAAGAAGATCAGCAGCAGCAGAAACAAATTTCTAGGTAATATTGAACCGGACAGACCCCCTTTTTTCTTCTCCAAATTTCTTCCTATATTTTTGCAGAATGGTCAGACCACTCCCTTTCTTCCATCCCAATTTTATTCTCTTTCCAGGGAGATTAAAAATTAATTTGGTGACTTGTCGGTTATCCCTACGTGTTTTTTGCGGACTTTTTTTGCGGACAATTGTACGGAATGGTCAATTCCTCCCTCATTTAAATATTAATCAATCGTGAAGGATTGATGTATACATCAAATTACATCAATTTTGTTTGACAACTACACAGGAGAGAGGAAGGAAGAAATTGACCATTCCGTACAATTTTGTCCTCAAAAAAAGTCCGCAAAAAACACGTAGGGATAGCCGTCAAGTACCATTAATTCATTTTGAGATTGTTTCTAAGCAAACTATAGAGAAAGGCAATTTGGATGGAAGAAAGGAAAAAGTCTGACCATTTTGCAAAAGGGCTCTGTCTGAAAGGAGTGCCTGTTTGACTTTTTTTTCCTTACTTCCTTAGAATAGTCTTTCCTATTTTTCCTAATTTCTTTAAGATCGGGTGAAGGACAAACAAGGAATTCCAAAATACAGAGCAGACAAAGCACGGTCTGGTCCGTGGTTTGGTATGGCCTGTATTTTGGTCGTTCCGTATGTTGGCAAGGTAAATGGAAAAAAAACTGTTTTGTCTTTCACCCGATCTTAAAGAAGTTAGGAAAAATAGGAAAAAATACTATTTTAAGGAGATGAGGAAAAAACTCAAACAGGCACTCGTTTCAGATAGAGTCTGTAAAAATATAGTGGAAAAATTGGGGAGAAAAGGGGGTCTGTCCAGTTCAATATTACCAATTTCTAGATTGCCTACAGGCTCTTCTTCAAATTTTTGTATTAAACGACAGCTTTATTTTTTGTTTAAAATCTTGTTATTGCTTCATATTTCAATTAATAATGTGACAGGAATTGCCCATGATTCAATTTTATGTTCAAATTCTGAGGACAATACGGGTGTTCAAAAATGTGAGGAACCTTCCCATAATATTCTAAAACTGGTGAAACGTGATGATAGGAAGGCTAGAGAAATTGCTCAAGAACACGGAATGGTTGTTAAGGTTTGCTTTTTTTAAGTAGAATTTGGGTTTGGATGGGGAATAAGTGAGGGGTTTTATGGTTTTTTGACTGTTGGTGTCTGTGGTTAAGTCGGTTGGGTTTCCAACTTGAGGGTCGTGGGTTCGAATCCGGTTACTGGTTATATTTTTAGCTTTTTAATATTTTTGTTCCCCAACTTCCTTTTCTTTAAGTTTCGGGTGATTTTCTTCTGAAAAAATTTTTTGAGGTTATTTTTGGTGACCAAATTTAGTAAAAGGCTTTTTTTGCATTTTTGATTGTTTCTTACCTCTTACACATTTAAATTTTTTGATACTTTTTGTTTCAAAATTTTTTTCCGGGCTTTGCTATTTTTTATATAACGTCAAAATGAACATTTTAACAAGTAAACTCTAACTCTCAATTTTTAGGGCGAACCTTTCCTTGATTCGCATTATTTTCTCTCTGAAGACAAAACGGGTGTTGGCGCTCAACGAAGGAGAAAACGTTCACTGGAAAGTATACAAGATAGACCAGAAGTTGCTGAATTAATAGTAGACAGGCCTAGACGACGAGTTAAACGTGATTATATTGAACAACCTTCAATAATTGGACCGCTTGAAGAAACTCAATCTGGCAGAAAGCGTCGTCAAACAACATTTTTTGAACGTCGACCAGTTCCAAAATTGCCATTTCCAGATCCTTTATATCAAGACCAATGGTATTTGGTTAGTTTTTTTTGTTTTTTTTTTAAATTTTTTGACAAGGATTTGGTATTTTTTGGGTACCATTGGATAGAGGACCCTCGACTTTGTATTGCAAAGTGATATCCGTTTTCTTGCAAAATCACTTTGGGCCCAGTTGAATTAATAGTAGACAGGCCTAGACTTCCAAAAAACTGAAACTTCAAACTCGACCTCGAACCTCGCCTAAAAGTCAACCCTAACCCCGAAACCCGACGTGCCCTCCTCGGCAAACCCCGATCCCCGACACTTCCGACTTCGAAGGCTCGGGGAGCTACCCTACTTTGAACGGCCATAACTTGGCCCAAAGTCATTTTGCAAGAAAACTTGTAACACTTACAATAGAAAGTCGGGGGTCCTCTATCGAATGGTATCAAAAAATATATCAAATTTGTACTTCAGTAAAAGTTGGTCCCTTGTGAGAAAAAACTTTTTTTTTGTTCAGATTGGCCGTGCAGTAGGAGGATTTGATATGAATGTAAGAGAAGCTTGGTTAATGGGTTATGCTGGCAGAAATGTCTCAATTTCAATTCTGGACGATGGCATTCAAAGAGATCATCCAGATTTGGTTCAGAATTATGACCCGTATGCAAGTACTGATATTAATGACCACGATGCTGATCCAACACCTCAAAACAATGGAGATAATAAGTATGTATTTTGTCTGTTTTTAAAGTTAAGGGAGATAGCAATGGGATAGGAAAATTCATTTTTCGTTATTGAGGATAGAAAAATTCAAAAATTCGCTCTTTTTTAAGAGCTAGGTAAGAAACATTTCCATTCGAAATCCTGAGCCTAATTGACCCGAGTCATTAACTTTTTTCAACCCGAAACCCTAGCACTCTTTCTCAACCTATCCTTCTCCTCACTAGGAGTATTATTGCCAAATTCCTTGGTTTATCTTCTTTTACCATCTAATTAATTCCCCTCAAAAATAGGCACGGAACTCGTTGTGCAGGAGAAGTTGCAGCAATTGCTGGCAATGATGTTTGTGGAGTTGGTGTAGCCTTTTTATCAAAAATTGGGGGTGTTAGAATGCTTGATGGCCCTGTTAGTGATAGTGTAGAAGCTGCTTCTTTAAATTTAAATCAACAACATATCGATATTTATTCGGCAAGTTGGGGGCCAGAAGATGATGGAAAGACATTTGATGGACCTGGAAATTTGGCACAGGAAGCGTTTTATAGAGGTTTTATTTTTAAATTTTTGTTTTTGGGTTTATTTAAGAATTTTTGAATTTTTAAAATGAATTTTATGCGGAAAGTTTTACAAAAAAAATTTTTTCCTTCATGCCCAATCGCTGTAGAACGATATCTGTTCTACCACTAAAATCTCAATGTTTTCTTAAAACAACTATAGGGGGAATTTCATAAAATAGATTATGTGTTCGGGTGGTTAAGTTGGTAGAATCTCGGTCTTGCGTGTGGACACCTGTGGGTTCGAATCCTTTTATATTTTTAAAGTCGTGTTTGACCCTTTTTATTATTATTTTCGTTGAAAATAATTTTTTTTAATTTTTACAATTAAAAAAAAAAATTTTTTTTTAATTTTTTTTATAAAATTTTTTTTTTCACCTCTTATTTTTAATTTAAGGAATTAAACAAGGACGTGGAGGTAAAGGAAATATTTTTGTTTGGGCAAGTGGAAATGGCGGTTCACGGTTTTTTATTTTTTTATCCTTTAAAAAATTTTTTTAATTTAAAGACAAGACAGTTGTTCAGCAGATGGTTATACTACTTCAATTTATACTTTAAGTATAAGCTCAGCAACTTTTGACAATCACAAGCCTTGGTATTTGGAAGAATGCCCGTCCTCTATTGCTACAACATATTCGTCTGCTAATATAAATCAGCCGGCTATAGTATTTTTTTGAAAGAATTTTTGAGTTTTTTGATGTTTCTGTTTTTAGGTAACAGTAGATGTCCCAATTGGATGTACAAAAATGCATACTGGGACAAGTGCTAGTGCCCCCTTAGCAGCTGGAATTATTGCGTTGGCATTGGAAGCAAAGTTTGTTTTTTAAAAATTTTTTGAAAATTTAGTTTAGAATTATGAGCATAGTTTTTTTCAAATTTGGGGTTTTTTAGAGAGCGAGCTGAATCTGGATCCAGACCTTGATTTTTCCTGGATCCAGAGTCCAGATCAAGACATTTTTCAGTGTTCCTTGATTTTTCCTTGACTCAAGGTTAAGAATCTAGGCAAGGTACCCAACGGAAATCAAGTCAAGGTTTTTTTTGAAAATCTCGCTCTCTAGTGTTTTTGGGCTAGATTATTCCTCGGGAATTGTTGTTAAAAAGGGAAAATCTTGATTATCTCTGACATGAGAATTTCGATTCTGATTGGAAGATAGGGTTGTCGGGTTGGAACCAAACTGATTTTGAGTATTTTTCAGTTCTGGATACTGAAAGATTTTCTAACCAACTGAAAGATTTTGAAGAAAAAAAACATTTTTTTTTTAACATTTTATAAAATTTTCCAGTCCATCACTTACCTGGCGTGATATGCAACATATAGTTTTGAGGACAGCAAATCCAAATCCTTTACTAAATAATCCTGGTTGGGCAATTAATGGTGTTGGAAGGCGTATTAGCAATAAATTTGGTTATGGATTAATGGATGCTGGTGCTTTAGTTAAATTGGCAAGAGTTTGGCAAACTGTACCTGAACAGCATATGTGCACTTATGAATATATTTTGGATGCACCAAGGTTTTTTTGACTTAAAAAATTTTGGGGAACCAGAAGGGATGGGTAGAGAAAATATCGGGCTTCTCGTATCGGGATTTCATAATTTTTTTTTGAATTGCGTTTAGAACGAAAAATAGTCCGAGTTTTGGGTAACCCATTCCTGATGATAAATTGGTCGTCCCTTGGTTAATTGATAACTTTATGACCAAATGGTTTTTTGAGGCGTTGAAATTTTTTAAGGAAAAGGAGGAGAAATGTCCTTTCAAACAGAATCTAAACATATTTTTAGACAGAATCCCCCTAACAGTATTTTGAATATTCACTGGGGATGGGACCTCGTTCACTGCGATTACGTCTTCTTGTTTCTTTATTTTCTTCCGCCTTTTACTTCTAAAAATTCAGGAGGACCCCTCTTCGATATTTCTACCTTCCAAAAAATTCTTTAAAATATTTTCTAAAATATTTCACACTTTATTTTTATAGACCTCGCCCAATTACTGGCCGTTTTGCAATGAATTTTTCCTTGGAAGTCACAGGATGTCTTCAAGGATTGCCTGTACTCTATATTGAACATATCCAAGTTATAACAACTATACGTTTTGGAAAAAGAGGAGATTTAAAATTAACTTTGTTTTCTCCAATGGGAACACGTTCAGTTTTGTTACCTCCGAGGCCACAGGTTTTTTTTTGAAAAATTTTTTGAAAATTTTCAAAAAAATTTTTTTGAAGGATTACAATCAAAATGGCTTCCATAAATGGCCTTTCCTAACAGTCCAAATGTGGGGAGAAGATCCTAGAGGAATTTGGACATTGTTGGTTGAATCAATTTCGACTAATATGAATATTGGAGGTTTGTTTTTAAAAAAAATTCTTTATTTAAAACTTAAAAATAGGGCAGAATGAGTTTATTTATTAATTAGAAGAGACTAAATAGATAGGAGAATATTTAAATTTTTATTTTTGAATGGGACCGGGTTGAGAGAAAATAATTGTCTGGTCACATTTCTGAAAATTCTCTTTGGGTCTGGTTTCATGTCGAGTGAGAAAAAATACAGGTCTTTGGGTCCGGACTTCGGGTAACCAAGCCTATCCCTGTTATAAAAATTTTTTGGTACTTTATGGATATATCACCCCCCCCCTATTTTGAGTCTCAGAGTTTCCTTATATGTAATAAATGTCAGCATTTTTCCTAACCCAATTTCTCTCCATTTCCTTGTGGTAAATTTGAATTAGAGGCATTAATAAAGAAAAGATTAATTTTTCAATCATTCAACCTACCACAGGCAAATGGAGAGAAGTTGGGGTAGGAAAAAAGCTGACCATTATTACATATTAAGGAAGACTCTGAGACTCAAAATAGGGGGGGGGGTGATACATCCATAATGTACCAAATTTTTTTACATTTAAGTTTTGAAAGTGGTACCTTTTGATTTAAAAGAATAAATTAAGAGGTTTACTTTAAAACGGAGAAAAAATAAACGGAGTTTTTTGGGTTGTCAGACTGACCTGAAAAAAATTTTTTGTTTCAAGTTTCCTTAATAATTTTTCGATTTTAGTACGCAGACTTAGGTGTCAAAAAAAAAATTTTTTTTTTGTAATTTTTTGTCAATTAAAAATTACTTGAAAAATGCAAAAATTAATTTTTTAATCTTCTAAAAATATTTTATTTTTTGTAGGAATATTCAGTGATTGGACAATGCTTTTATATGGAACAGAAGAGCCAGCCCAACCAAGTGATCAACGTTATGGTCCATATGTTCCACAACAATTTCATCGTCCTTCTTCTGGCGGTATTGGACAACCTTCTCAGGTAGGCACAAATAATCGACGTGTAAATGGAGGTGGTGGTGGTGGAAATTTTAATAAAAATGGGGGAGGAAGTGGTGGTTGGCCCGGTTGGTTTACAGGCTCACCTACAGCTAATAGACCATTACAACACCAACATATAAATAATAATATACCTCCACCACAATTTAAAAAGAATTTTAATAATAATAATAATAATGGAGGTGGAGGTGGAGTCTCTCCTCAATTCTCGTCGAATAATAATAATAATATATTTGGCAATTTTATTAGACATTTGAGTAGAATTGTGAATTCGAGACGAGATTAGTTTTGTAGTGTATTTTTAAGGGAGTGTAGTTAATTTTTTGAAATTTTTTTTTATTTTTACCTATCCAAAAAGAGCATTTTTTAACACGTCTCTGTTTCCTAAAACTTACAAATAATTTTATTTTTAATTTCTAATCTCCAAAACTGTCCCTTTTTTTTCAAAAATGTTTTTCAAGGAATTTTTTAATATTTTTTTTCCAAATTTTTTTAAAGAATTTTAGGGTTGAAACCCCCAACTTTTAAAATTTTTTCTATCTTTTAAACATTTTGGAAATTTTTTTGGAGATTTTTTTTAATTTTTAGGGGTTTTTTCTAACATTTTTTCCTATTTTTTTATACACTAAAAATTCTTCTCCTATCACTTAATAATTTTTCATTTCCTTTAATTCTATTCACTTAAAACTTTTACTGTCTTACAATTAGAATAGTTTTTTAAATTTTCCTTAAAAAAGGAGAAAGAAAGCAAAAAATTTTTCTTTAAAAAAATTTGGGACCAAATGTCTCTTGAGAAAAAAGAGAAATTTAAGAATGGTATGAAAATGTGTCTTTTAGCCTAGAAAAAATTAGTTTTTTTAGTCGCTTAAGGGTGTGCTTAATATATAATTTTTTTAATTTTTTGAAAATTTTTTTAACTAATTTTTTTTTCAAAAAAATTTTTTTTGAGTTGCTTAATATTTAATTTTTTATTATTATTTTTCCTTTTTTTAAAAAAATTTAACAAAAAAAATTTTCAAAAATTCCTTTCTCCTCTTCTAACAGATGATGATGATTGATTTGCCCCAACTCATCACCATACTACAAATAATAGCTCTAATATTTGTTAAATTAATTGGAATATTTGTATGTATAAAATTATGTATAAAATGTAGAAGAAAGAAGCGAGGAGGAGGAAATAAAATTTCTGATAGTTGTTTAACTAATTTAAATAATGGAGGAATAAATGGGGGAGAAACAACAACAACATTTTCGTCAGCAACAACTACACCAATAAATAATTCATTAAATAATTTAACTTTAACAAAGGAACAACAAAAAGCAAAGTCGTCTAAAAAGACTAATAAAAACAACAATAAAAATAATAAAAACTAACAAAAAACCTAATTATAATTAAAAATTAAAATTAAAGGTGTGGAATAAAAAAATATAAGGATCGGGTAGAGGTATAGAGGGGTCATCGGATAGATGGAAATCCTCGAATATTTGGATATCCGGACAGAAAATTTCAAATATCCAACCTTTTTTCGGATCCGGGTCTGACAACCTTAGTAGAGAGGGGTGTGAATTTTATTTTATAAAGACATCCTTTTTGGCTTGTGGATTTTTTTTGCGAAATTTAACTGATACAAGTCTTATATCTTATCACAATTTTTGACCAAAATTTTCTAAACGACATTTGAACTGTATAAAATAGACCTAATACCAGATACAGGGGAACTGGTTCTAAAAAAAGAGTGTGAGCTTAAGGAGAGAAATAACTACTATAGCCCAGCTTCTTTACACAATTGGGGTTGTCGTTTTTTTAGCATTGGGCCACTTTGATCCTTCCACTACTTGATTAATTTTGAACCCTGTTTATCCGATCCTTATATTTTTAAAGTTTTGGTTTGCTGTGTTTTTTAACCGTTTTTTGTTTGTTTTTTTTGTTTGACACAATTTTTTGTTCCCTATTTTGCCTTAACTTTGTTCTTGCATTTACTATATGTACACAACTATTGACACAAAACCCTTTCTAATTTTTACCCAAAATTTTGTTTTTTAAAAATTCTACCCCTTAGTTGCCATAAAATTTTCTTAATTTTTAAAAAATCGATTTCACACTGATTCTAACTCATTAATAACTGAAAATTAATCCGAAAAAGAGTTATTCCTTTTAGCACTTCCAAATTTAATATAAAAAATAAAAATATTTTCAAGTCTTGGAAGTATGTACCTGTAAAAAAATTTTTTTTCAACGAGTAAAAGGGAGAGCTTAAAAAAATTTTTTTAAGTATTAATAAAGGGAAACTTTTAATTAAAAATAATCTCTAAAAAATTAGGCCCCATCAGTGTGGTCTCGCTTTACAAATTTGATTCGGGGTGGAGGCTTTCTACTACGCTAAAAACTAAAAAAGCGCAACGCTGTGAGAAGAATTTTATTTTTTTTAATTTTTTTAGAATTTTTAGTTCAATTAATTGCTTAATCGAAGCGCTTTCATTAATTTTTTTTTGTTTTTCATATCTTTTGTTTTTTTAAAAAGACATATCCACACTTCAATTAAGTGTTCTAAATTTTCTTAAAAATTTTTCTTTCTCCTTTATACAATGGAGGCTCTACGTGACTTCATCCATTTCGAGATCAAATTTTGCGGATGTAGGAAAAGGGGGAAGGGAGTTGAGTTGGGAAAGGGGGGGGGGGGGGAAGGGAGTTGAGAGAGGGGGAATTATTAGATCTAGAGATCGGATCGAGACAAAATCTCTTGAATAAAAATTTCAGAGTTAACGAGAGATTATATTTTGTAGAATATATTTTTTGGGAGGATATCAATCCCGATGGTTATATATGACCCTTCTTAGCTTTGACTCTAAGTCGATCAAGGCACAAAACTTATAGTAACAAAACTTATCTTTTCTCGACTGAATTGAACGGACTTTAAAGGAAGCGGGAATGTTACGGGGGGGGGGGGGGGGGGGGAAGAGGAATTTTGAAACTAAAAGAGGGGAGGGGAGTTGATGTGGGAAGTGATGATGGCGTTATGAAGAGCTTCCATTCTGTATTCTTATTTTGCCAAAAAATTTTTTTTAATCAATTGTGATTTTTATTTTAAAATACTTTTTATCTTTTTAAATATATACTTAAACACACACACTTCGTTAAATTACTTAAGACACTTCCTCGTTTATTTTAACTCTTAAAAATTAGAGATTGAATACTAAAAGAGATTTAGATAAATTAATTTGTTCAAATCCTGATTGATCCTTCAAGTCTCAATCTCCAATAATATTTTTCTCTAATTCTTCTTTTTTTTTGTTTAATATTTTTAGAGGTGGGGAAACTCTCGTGGACTTTAAGAAAAATTTAAAAAAATTTTTTTACCTTTTACAATTTTTAAATTTTTTTTCTGACCTTCAGCAATATTTTTTTTAATTCCAGAGCTATTTATAGTTATAAATAATGTCAGAATATTTTTATAAAAAATTTGCTAAAAAAATAACTAAAAAATAACTGAGTTTCCCTATCTATATATTTTTTAAATTTTTTTTTCTAAAAGTGTATTTAATATTTTTTTTAATTCCCGCATTTATTTTTTATATGATGTGATATTTTTTGTGTATTTGTTTTGTATACCTTTATAGTAGAAGCATTTTGCTTCTACTTTATAGTAGAAGCAAAATAATAGAAGTATTTAAATTGTGTGTAGAATTTTTTTAATTTTAGTTCATTTGTTTTTATTTTTTCAGATTTTTAAAATGCCGAATAAAAAGCTTTTAAAATTTATTATTTTTATTTAAAAATTTTTTTAAATTAATTGTAATCGACGAGAATTGGGGGAGGGAAACGCCTAAGTTTTATTTAATTTTTAAATATTTTTTTTAGATTTTTTTAGAATTTTTAAATTGTTTTATTCCTTTAAAAATTTAATCCAAAATTTTTTTTAGAATTTTTTTGGCGTTTTTAAATTTAATATTTTCCCTCCACCATTCTCGTCGATTATGGTATATTAGAGTCTTGTTTCTGTCGAACATGTTTTTCGATTAAAATTCTGTGCCTAAACATTTTATTTAAATCAGAAAAACTTAAAAATCAGAAAAACATCGGAAAACATGTTTAATATTAAGAAACATGGTTTTGAATACCGAAAACATGTTTTGAGCCTTTTAAAAACATGTTTTTAAGATAAACAGGCGCAAGTTTCTCCAAAACATGTTTTAGAAAGTTTATAAAAATGTTTTTAAAGATTAAAAACAACTTTTATAAAATCTGAACATTTTTAAAACATTAAAAACATTTTTTGAACATCAAAAACATGCGACACAACATGTTTATATAATTCTAACAAACATGTTTATTCAATTAAAAACATGTTTTAAATTTCAGAAAAACATTTTTAGCTATCAAAAACATGTTTAATAAAATCAGAACATTTATAAAACATTAAAAACATAATTAAAACATTATAAAATCAGAAAAACATTTATGCAAACATTAAAAACATTAAAAATGTTTTTTGCGCTTTTTCAAAACATTTTTGGCGCACAACTTTAAGTTTTAAAGATTAAAAATTGGTTTTAAAAAATTAGAACGAAACAATAACAACAACAACACAAGAAGAAACAGCAATAACATTTGGCGATTTGCGTTCTGTCGGTGATTGTCATCCAGAATGTTTGGGTTGTTCTGAGAGCAAGTCTCAAACTGCCTGTTTTTCTTGCCGTCATTTTACTCAATCTTTGAGAAATCGAGCTGGATTTAAGTAAGGAGCGAGAAAATTATTTTTTTTTTATAAAACTATTTTTTAACGTGGGAATATTTGACTAAAAATGTATTGAAATTAAAAATAATTTTTTTTTCAATGATCTCTCACTATTTAACGGGGCTTAAATTTTGATAACTTTAAATGGCCATAACTCTTTTTAGCCTTGATTCAATCCTTACAAAAATTTTAAATCATTTGAAAGCTCTCAATTAGGAGAACATTTTTCTGGCTGAATTGACTGACTAGAGTCTAGGAATATTTTTAAAAATATAATTTTAGATGTGTTTCCCATTGCGACACCGGTTTTTATGCTGATGGGGATAAATGTAAAAGATGTTCTTCTGATTGCGAAACTTGTTCTTCTGGCGAATTGTGTGATACCTGTCATGGGGCAAAATTGCTTATCGATGTTAAACATTATGGACATTTGGACCATGGAAGATGTGTAGATTCGTGTCCTTCTGGTTTAGTTGCTGTTTGTGAGTTTTTTTTGAATTTTTTTAAATTTTTCAGAGACACCCAAAAGGTCACCAACCTAAAGATCACCAAGTTTTTCAGTCCCGAGGCCACATTTAGTGCCATAACTTTTTTGTTTCTTAACCGATTTAAATGATTATTATATCTATCGAAAGCTATGGATGTGAGGATTATTTTTTCCAACAGGACTGGTAAGATCCGATCACCTGATAAAGAGTTATGGATTGATGAGTGCGCGTTATCGTGATTTTTGACCTTTATTTGCTGTAACTTTTTGTAGGATGATCTGATCAAGTCAATCCTTTTAGATAAAATAATCTCCAAATCCATAGCTTTCGATTGATATAAAAATTACTTGGATCGGTTAAGAATCAAGAAAGTTATGGCCCAAAATGTTTACGATCTTTTGGGTATTTCTAACTAAATTTTTGAATTCTTCTAAAAAATTTTCCCTCAGATAAAAGCACAATACAAGCCAAATGTGTCTTAAAAATAAATACTTGTGCTGCTGGTTATTTTCAAAGTGATCAAGCTACTGGTGTTTGTTTAGATTGTGATAAAGCTTGTTCATTATGTCATGGACCGGGTAAGGAAGGGGAATTATTTTTAATAAACAAAGTTTTAGAGGATTTAATTAAGCTTGGGTATGGCCGAATGGTTAAGGTTTCAGCCTGTCGAATTTTTATTATTTTAAAGGGTGAGAGTTCGAGTCCGGTTGCCTCCCCTGATTTATTTTAGACGTTTTTTTCGTCAATATTTTTGTTTAAAAAATTTTTTTCTCGTAAAAAAATTTTCTAAAAATTTTTTAAAATTTTTTAAAAATTTTTTAAAGATCGAAATCAATTTTTTTAAAGGCCCTCTACAATGTGACCAGTGTGCCCCAGGTTACGGAAACTCTTCCATCGGTTATTGCCGTCCTTGTTGCTCAACAGATCAATTACAACAACACGATACTAGTTGTGAAGATTGTAGCCATATATATTTAACAACGCCTTATTCCCCATTTTCTTCTACTTTTACCTCCACAAATTTATTAACAATCAACTCTATTTTTATGTCTTTTTTGTTTGTTTTTGTGCTTGTTTTGATTGCTACTTTGGGTTGTTGGCTTTGTTACAAGCTGATTTACTTTTGTTGTTGCAAACAAAAAGATGGACGAGCGGATTTGGAGTGAGTTTTTAATGTTATTTTTTGATGGGGACATTAGAGTCTATGAGGATCGGGTACCCAAATAATCCTAAATAAGCCTAGGACTCTAATGGACAGCAAGTAATATACCTTAAATGCTCTAATATAAGCCCCGGGCTTAAGGTCGCTTTGAGTGGGATTATATTGGAGACTGGGCAATGAAATCTAAATTTTGGGACTAACGACAATATAAATTTAAACAGTTCGGGACTCTAGAGTCTAGGACTAGTAGGACTAGTCTAGACTATAGGACTAGTCTAGGACTCTAGTCTACTACTCTAGAGTCCGACTCTAGACTCTAGAGTCGGGACTCTAGGACTAAATTCTGTTCGCGATTAATTGGGCTCTTTTTGCGTCTGTTTGTCCAATTAAGTGTTCCTTTGTAGGAAGCACCAGACTCTAGTTTCCTAGACTATTATTTTGTTTGCGATTATTTGGGCTGTCTTCGCGTCTAATTATTCTGATTATTAATTCAACTGTGCGCCATAAAAATTTTATAACATACTAAAACGCCAATTTTTACTTTTGGCGTTTTCACCCGTTATAAAATAGTTTATGGCGCACACTTGGATTGAAATTTTTATACCCAAATTTTAAAAAAATTTTCAAAATTTTTTTAAAAATTTTTAGATATACTCCCCTAACAACAATCGACAACAAAACATATCAAAAAACAAAACAGCCAAGTACTGGTCATCAAAATCAAGCCTTTGAATTATTAGGAGAGGATTCTGAGTCTGATATTGATGTGTTGGAAGAAGTGGAGGTTGAAGAAGATGGAAAAGTTAAAGAAGAGGAAATTAAAGTTGAAGAAAATATTATCGATTTAATCGAAAAAGCTTCAACTTCAAAAGAGGCTGTTTAAGTATTTACCTCTATCTAATAATTTATTTTGTGGGGAAACCCAAAAAGATCGAAATTGGAAGGTCAACACTAACTTTTTTTTTGATCTTCTGTTTGTTGATCTTTTGGGTGTTGTGCATTAATTTATTTTTATTTCCCGGTTTTTTAATATTCATATGTTTGTTAACTCTTTGTATTTAAATTAAAATTATATAAAATTGGTTTGTGGAAAAAAGGGGTTGTTTGAGTAAAAATCAATAAATCGATAAAATCAATACTAATCGATAATTGATTTTTTAAAAATTTTTAATTTACAAAAAATCGATATCAATCGATAAAATCGATACTAATCGATAATTGATTTTTTAAAAATTTTTAATTTCCAAAAAATCAATACTAATCGATAAAATCAATACTAATCGATAATTTATTTTTTAAAAATTTTTAATTTTCAAAAAATCGATAAAATCAATACTAATCGATATATTGATTTTTTAGATTTTTTTAAAAATTCTTTATTTTCAGAAAATCGATACTAATGATTCATTGATTTTCTGAGAAATATTAAATTTTTATATATTAAACCCATAAGATCACCATCATCAAAATCAACACTAAAAATCAATAATCTAATTTATAGTAAAATCACAACTCATGGAAATTTGCTAACAGAAACGATATGTCATATATTATTAACGTCATTAATTTAATAAATACTATTTAGATTATAAAAAATCTTTAAAAAAACAAAAAAAACGTCATTTTTTGGTTCAAGGCTCTTCATCAGCATCGCTTAGCACCTCACCATGACTGGCTAACAAACGTCTATAACTGTGCATTTTCTTATCTTGTTCTGCCAACAATAAAAGTAAATCCTCGTGTTCTTTTTTCAACAAGGTCAATTCTTCCGAAGAAGTTGCATCGGGCGGAGGGGAAGTTATCTGAAACAATAGGAAAAATTAATATTTTTGAGATTAAATTTTAATATATTTAGGGAAAATAATTTTTCGGGAGGGTGAAACGACGAAAAAAATTTTTAAAAATTTTTAAAAATTAAAAAAATGTCAAAATGGTAAAAATATAAGAAAAATAGGAAAAAGAAAAATATCAGGCACCTAAAGGGACTCGAACCCACGTGGTCTAGTGGTACAGTCGAGACGCTAACCAATACACCACCGATGCTCTTAACTCAAATTAATTTAAATTCAGCTATATAATTTAAATTCAGCTATCAAAGGAATAGAGGCATAATTAAGGGAGAGCCCCCCTTTCCTCGAAAAAAAACCCCCAAATTAAAAAAGAACAAAAAAACCTTTTGTTGTTTTAAATTAGCATATTGTTCCCTCAAATTTTGCAATTGATTTTCCGAGTCATTTAACCTTTGTTCCAGTTCTTGTGATCTCCCCAAAATATTCTCGTTTTGTTTAACCAACTCTGTAAGTTGTTGACTTTGTTGTTCAAAAGCTTGCCATCCAAATTGAATTTGTTGTTCTAATTCGGTTTGTTGTTGTTTTAATTGTTGAATGGCGGGTTCTGATGGATTTTCAAACTTGAAAAAAAAAATTTAGAAAAAAAAATTTTTTGGAAGTTTTTAAGGGCATAAGTCTCATGAAGGAACTTCCTGGATCTTCCTGATTTTTAAAAATTTGACTGGGATTCCACAACATTTAAAAGGGTTCGGGACGTATGGACATAAGTTAATTGGACCATTCCTTAAAATATTCCAAATTAAAAAGAACAAGGTTACTAGCAATCCTAGATCCAAAAAAGCTGCAAGTCTCGAACACCAAAAATGTACCGAGACCCGAAACAAATTTCAAGAAAATCCAAACATAAAAGTGTTACAACAGAAATAAGCTCTTCAGCATTTTAAAATGCTGAAGAAATCAAAACATGCACGAACATTGAATTTATTGAACGATGCTGACCACCCGACAGGCAATCAGAAAACATGGATAAATCAGAGGAAATTACCAAGAAAGTGGTCAGTAATGGACAATAAACGTAATGTTCGTGCATATTTTGGTTAACCACATTACGGAAATAGATAGGTATATTCAAGACTTAGGTCCCCAACATTTTATACAACAAAAACAAAAAACCTGTGCCAACTGAAACGATTGCCATTGCAATGCCCATTGTTTATATTTCTCTGCTTCAGCTTGCCATTGTCGTGTGACACTAAAAAACAAAAATATTATTCTCCTTCCTTTTTAAATTTCAAAAAAAAACATTGTAAGTTGTTGCAATTTCATTTCAGCATCCGCACGTTGTTCACATAGAGCAGATTTTTTAGCCAATTCATTTTTTAATTGTTCAATTTGTTGAGTAAATTCTTCAATATTTGGAGGATTTAAACAAGCATTGACATCAAAACCATTTGGAATTGAATTGCCATTTGAATACTTGAAAAATTTTTTTAATTTTTGCGGACATTTTTTGCGGACAAAAAAAAAATTCAACAATTTTTTATCTATAACTCTCTTGAAATTTATCTTTCCTAATGATTACTACAATAATCGAAAGCCCTGAATGTCCCCCACCTCACTCTTCTCAATTATTTTCCCAAAAGGACTAATAAAATCCGATCACCCGTTAAATAGTCATGAACTGATAAGTGCGCGCAATAAAAAATTTTTATCTCTATACAGCTATAACCCTTTGTAGTATAGAACTGTTTAAATCGCTCACAACTCAAAAAAGTTATGGCCCAAAAATGGCCTCGAGACTGCGATGAAATGGATTTTACTAACACAAAAAATTATAAAAATCAACCATATTTACCCCATTCTGATGGATTATTTGCTGTTGCTGATTATTAACTTCAACCGTTGTAGCTGTAGTCGTCGAAACAGTATTAGTACAAGTTTTCATTTCGTCAAGCTTTCTAACAAGTTCAGCAATTTTTTCATCCTGTTTCATTATAATTTTTTTGTAGGGGGCTAACGCAGTTTCCCATTGAGCATTTGCAGTAGAAGGAAATTCTCCATTTGGGCATAACATTTTTAACAAATTATCTTAATTTAAAAAATTTTTTTTAACATTTTCTTTTATGATCCCAAATGTCCGCAAGTTTATTGTCCGCAAATATTTCTTTGTCCGAAAGTCAGTTAAGTTTTATGTTAACAAGGGAACATTACAAACTGTATGAAAATTTTATATTTATTTTTGCATCATCCTCTATAAAATACTGAAGCCTAGATAAGCTATAACTTTCGTATTTGGGGAGGGGGGGGGGGGGGTCAGACTAAAAAAAGCCAAAAATTGGCAATAGATTCTCGACCATTCTCTACACGATGGTACAAAAATAAATAAAAAATTTTCACATACAATTCAGAATGTTCCCTTATGAGTAAACTTAAAAAACTATGAAAGAGAAGGAAGAATCATGAGTTCAATTCCTGACTCTTTTGAAAAATTTTTTGTTGGATCCCCTTTTACTCTAATTTTACCAAAAAATTTCACTAGTACATTCTCTTACATTTTCTGCAAGCTTAAAGGAAAGGAAGTCCCACCCTACTTAAAAATTCAAAAATTTAAAAAAACAAAAACAAACTTTCAATTCCTTTAAAGAATTTTGTAAATTGATAATCCACCAACAAATCTGAAGGATTTTTAGCCAAAGGTTGGGGTCTTTGTGCTGCTCTAATATAAAATTCAGATTTGGCAACACCCTCCAAATATTCAGCAATTCGTTCACGACCAATTTGACGACGTTCTAATAATTGGATGAAATTGGAACTGAAAAAAAATTTTGGAAAAAAATTTAAAAAATTCTCTCTTCCCTTACACTTTTTCAGTTTTATCTTCAGCTAGTTCCCACGAATGAAGACATATACCAATTAAAAATGCTACCAATCCTTTTATAAATTGATTTTCTGTTTCTGTTATTTCTGTGTTTTGATCAACTTGAAAAAATAAAATTTTTTGATAAAAAAATTTTGCGGACAAGTTTTTTTGCGGACAAAATTGAAGCCTGTATTATATGAAGACACACAGCCTTTGTAGGCAATGAACATATCTGACAGGTATACCCGTAAATCCAAAATGCCGTTAGGGGTACGTTTTTTAACATTTAGGGGTAATTTTCCGTTATGCCATCTCCCCCTAAATTAATGCTTAAAATGTCATATGTAGGGTAATAAAAGGTGCTGAGTTGAACGGTACTACTCTTTTTTCCCGGAACTGTCTCTGGACCGAGATGAGGGCTCGAAATGGTCAAAAACCATTATGACCCTTATGTTTGGCATTTTTACGATTTTTGAGAGGAGGGAGGATTAGCTGTTGAATTTTTGGCACTACGGCATTCTCCGTATCTAATAACAACAATTTAAATTTGTTTTGGACCACAATTGCAAAGAAATAGTGCATGCCGCAAATATCGTCCACAAATTTATTGTCCTTCCAAAAAATCAAAAAATTTCCACAAACAAACCTAGTTGACTTATCAAAAAGCTGATATTCTCATCATTTTTCATAAAATGGTCGATAGCAGCCGTACAATTATAAAACCAAGTCGAAAATAACATTAAAAGACCACAACGAATTTGTAACTTTCTTGGACCACAAGTACAAAGCATTCGAGTTAAATGTGAAAGTAACAATTGGGGCTCTTTATTTGTTGAAGTGGAAAGTTGGACACGCAAAAGTTGGGGTTTTAAATGATCTGCATCATGCAAAGCGTGAACGAGAATGACTGAAGCAAACCTTTAGAAAAATAAAAAAATGATGAGTGAATAGATTTAGCAGGAAGAAAGCCTAGGACCAGCTATACAAAAGCCAGGCATTTTTTAAATTTCCCACGTCTTTCCTAAACTACAAAGACAGGATCATATCTAGGTTGTAAAATTAGTTTGGACCCGGATTTTAAAAAATTGAATCACCAGAAAGTGAAAGGACAAATATTTTGCGAACACATTCTTGCAGACTTTCTCCCATAAAGCTTGGGTCTTACCTAAACTAGAAAAGACCTATTTTCGAGCTTATAAGATCTTCCCTGTGGATTTGAAAAATAGTCCCAACCCAGACTTTTTCTCAAAAACTTCTCTAATTGTAAGAGTAAAAAAGTCGGATAAACATTTTGCGGACAAATTCTTGCGGACATTTTTTGCGGATTTTCAAAAAAAAATATATTTACTCACCAAACCTGTACAGGTTCATGATTAACTAACGCCGCACACAAATAGTGTCCTATTAAAACTTGAGCTTCATCCTCTGCTTGTTGTTGCTCATTTGCAGCCACATCTTTTTGAGGCAGCAAAGTATTTATTATGCGAATTTTCCCATTTTCATTTCCATGTAAATAACATAAAAAACAATAAAAAACGGCCAAGCGAAGTCTAAAAGGTTGTTTTTCTGAAGTCATTGAAAGGAGGAGAATGAGCAGTGCTGGTCTTAAAAAAATATTTTCTAGGAATTTTTAAAGGAAAAAAACCTGACGCCATCCTGATCAGTAACTGTTGAACAGGCAAAAAATTCTTGATTGGCGTAGTTTGAACGTATAATTTCTGCAACGGTTACGACAGATTCTGCCAAAACATCAACGGAAATACCCAATTGTGAAAGCAATACTTTACAGAGTAAATCTAACATTCCTGTGAATTTTTGGAAAATTATATTTGTCCGCAAAAAATTGCGGACAATTTTTGCGGACATTTTCAAATTTCTTTTATCATTTCTCTGGTATCCTATTCAAGTGATAGACTTATCTTATGGTTCTCCTTCTATTAGTTATTGAATGGCAAAAAACTCAAATAATGACCGAAAAAACGTGAGTCCGCAAAAATTGTCCGCAAATTTTTTGCGGACAAAAAATTTTTTATTAAATTAAATTTGTCAAGAAACCTGATTTTAATAAAGCTTGTTGTGCAGAATGTGTAGTTTTGTGAATATTGTCGATAGGCGAACAAAGGGCGCGAACAATTTGTAGAATAAGAATAAAGTTTGCAATTTTTTGAGCACTCCATTCATCATCGGGCATTGAACCTAGTTGCTGTTGAAATTGTTGTTCTTCTTCGGAAGGATAAATAAAAATATTGGCCAATTGAGTTAATTGTTTTGATAAACTTTAAAAAAATTTTGCGGATTAAAGTTGCGGATAAATTTCGTCCGCAAAAAAAGTTGTGGACCAAAATTTTTTGTCAGCAAATTTTTTGCGGACAAAAATTTTGTCCGCAACTTTTTTTGCGGACAAAAATAATTTGTCCGTAAAAAAGTTGCGGACAAAACAAAAATCCGCAAAAAAATTGCGGATAAAAAATTTTTGTCCGCAAAAAAGTTGCGGACGAAAATTTTTTTAGGGTGCCCCAAAGTGTCTCTCCCACTCTACCCCAAAAATAGAAAAACAACCAACTTTGCTTCACGAAACCCAACTTGATTACTAGCATTTTTCCTCAACAAATTGAGCATTACAAAAAGGCAATCTTCAATTACAATGCCTTAAAAACAGCAAAAATTTACAAAAATTTTAAAAATTTTTTAAACAAACTTTCCAACGGTTCTTGTGAAATAACCTCAAAAAGAAGTTGAAAAGCGTTCTCAAAATAGAGTAATTGTTGAATTTGGGAGTTTCCACGGCTTAACTCGCTAAGCATCAAAACAACATTGTTGCGGATTACTTCCCTCTAAAAAGAAAAATTCAAAGCAAAAAAAATTAGTCAAATAAACCTTGTCATTCAATAAATCAACAATATTAGAAACACCACGTTGACTGATTATAGCTTGTTGTACTGAAGTGGGACGATGCCGGAGGAGAGATGTAAGCAGTTTGATTGTGTTCCTAAAAAATATTTTTAGTTAATTTTTTAAATAAAAAATAATGTGATTAGCCACGTTTTTGTGGACTCCTTTTTAAATTCCACAAATATTTAAGGGACTTACAAATATTTGTGGACACACTTTTTTGAGTTCGTAAACTTTTAAAGTATTTTTTGGGTCCGGAATTTTTGCTGAATATTTTTAGCATCCTCAAATCTGCAGACTCCTTTTTTGGGTTTTTGGAACAGTCTATAATTTTTAAGGGAATTTTTGAGCCGGAATTTTTGCGGAATTTTTTTTGCGTCTTCTAGACACCTTTTTTGAGTTTTCGGCTCAAAGCTCCAAAAGCCACCCTTCTATAAACTAATATCAGGTTATTGTGAAAGGTATATTTTTTACATGCCCACAACAATTATTTCCATGAAAACTGAATCGAATTAAAACCCTACAAGTACCCCAAAAATTGAAAAAAAAAGCTTTTCACAAACCTCCTAACAGCAAAATCATTACAAGCCAAAAGTTTAACTAAAGAA
This sequence comes from Meloidogyne enterolobii, assembly GCA_963681835.1. Lineage (NCBI taxonomy): Eukaryota > Metazoa > Nematoda > Chromadorea > Rhabditida > Meloidogynidae > Meloidogyne > Meloidogyne enterolobii. Next base: position 446,604 of record CAVMJV010000080.1, on the reverse strand, counting down.
GCCATAAAATTAGCCCTTTGTAACATCAATTCAGCAAGTCTGTCCCCAATTTCATCATCTGCAGAAATTTGTTGAGGATCATCATCATCTCCCCCAGCTTCCGTTAAAGTACAATCCAAAATATCGAGGGTTAGAGAAACCAAATCAGTTAAGGAAGCATTCTTTTCGAGAACTTCCATAAAGGCATCCATCCCACGTGTGGCAACATGCATACGAAGATTCTAAATAACAAGATATAATGAAATTAGAGAACAGTCAGGTAGCTGAACAGCTGAATTTCAGGTCCAAATCGTGTTAGACAACTAACCTAGGGTGTGGTCTGGAACCCTCAGATACAGACCAAGATGAACTAACCCAGAGTCTGGGACTTAAGTGTAAGGTGCGAGGATCGGTAATAGTTCGGTTCGTACCCCGCACTCTTTTTTCCTTTTAAAAGTATTAAAAATGGTCAGACAGTCTTAGGAATAGAACTCGTCGAGCTGTGTCGAATGACACAAAAATCAACCAATGGTCTTAACTTTGAGCCGAAATACAGACAAAAAGCCTGCGCAAAAGAATGGTTTTGCAAACGCGTCTCACGACTACCAATCGAATTTGCTTGGTTTCACCATTTTATTTTTCACCTTCCGAGTGTCTTATCTCGGCCCAATATTAAGACCGGGGGTTGATTTTTGTGTCATTCGACACAGTTAGACAAGTTCTATTTCTAAGACTGGCTGACCATTTTTCAACACTTTTAGAAAGGAAAAAAGAGTGCGGGGTACGAACTGAACTATTACCCGAGGATCTTATCGAAAAGATGTAATAAAGACCCGGATCTTCAAAAAAAAACCAGCAATCCCCACCCAAACTTAAAAAATAAAATTTTTTTAAACAAACCCTTGCTAACGAACGCAGCGCCCTCAAAGCATCACGCCTATCGTCCAAATTGCTCGCACTTTCCAATCGTTCAACCAATCTGTCAACAATTTCCGCATTTGTAGATTCTCCTTGTGGATCATCACTTGTAGAGGAGAAAAAATTTTTAAAAATAGACATGTCTAATCAAAAAAGCTTCAAAAAATCTGCTTGAAAATTTTCAATCTAAAATTCTATACAAAAATTTCTGAAGGACTCAAACCCATAAATAACAAAAAAAAATTCTAAAAAACATCATTTTTATCATAAAATATATTTAAAATATAGACAGTATCATTTTAAAAAATTAATCGGCAGTGATTATATTTTTGTTTTGTTTCTGTTACTCAAATGGAATATATAAAATTATATAGAGGCGAGAGAAAAAAATTACATGAGGAAGAGAAAAATATAAAAAGTTAGTATTTGTAGAGAACGCATAGACAATAGGGAACGTGTACGTGTCCGGTTAACTCATCTACTCGTTAACTCATCTACACGGCCAAAAACGTTCAACTCATCTAAACGGCTAAAATTCCTTAACTCATCTACACGGCCAAAAAGGGTAAACTCATCTAATCGTTAACTCATCTACTCGTTAACTCATCTACACGGCCAAAAAGGGTTAACTCATCTAATCGTTAACTCATCTAATCCTTAACTCATCTACACGGCCAAAAAGGGTCAACTCATCCAATCCTTCGGAACGAGACTATTGAGTACCGGCCGTTTGAGTCTTTGGCCGTCTGAGTCTCTGGCCGTCTGAGTCTCTGGCCGTCTGAGTCTCTGGCCGTCTGAGTCTCTGGCCGTTTGAGTCTCTGGCCGTCTGAGTCTCTGGCCGTCTGAGTCTCTGGCCGTCTGAGTCTCTGGTAAGTTGAGTCCATGACCAGTTGATTCCATGGCCAGTTGAGTCCATGACCAGTTGAGTCCATGGCCAGTTGAGTCCATGGCCAGTTGAGTCCATGACCAGTTGATTCCATGGCCAGTTGAGTCCATGACCAGTTGAGTCTCAACCGGCGGTACTCTACTGGCCATGGACTCAAACGGCCGGTACTCAATAGTCTCGTTCCGAAGGATTGGATGAGTTGACACTTTTTGGCCGTGTAGATGAGTTAAGGATTAGATGAGTTAACGATTAGATGAGTTAACCCTTTTTGGCCGTGTAGATGAGTTAAGGATTAGATGAGTTAACGATTAGATGAGTTAACTCTTTTTGGCCGTGTAGATGAGTTAACGAGTAGATGAGTTAACGATTAGATGAGTTGTATAGGAGCCAACGTGTAGACTGAATAAAATTAGAGAAAAACATTTATACACATTTCCGGAATGTTTTTCCGGAATGTTTTTAATAAAACATACTCCAGACTCTAACATTACTAGTCAGAGAAAACATGTTTGTTTTGAACAAACAAAACAAACAACATTTTCTCTAACCAGAAAAACATTCCGGAAAGTTTTTAATAAAACATACTCCAGACTCTAACATTACTAGTCAAAGAAAACATGTTTGTTTTGAACAAACAAAACAAACAACATTTTCTCTAACCAGAAAAACATCAAACAACAATAAAAACATTCCGGAAATGTTTTTCCGTAAAACCTCCTTGTTTACTACACTATTTTTTTCTAAATTAATTTCTCTAATTTTAAACAGTATATATTTAAGCTGCAAAATACATCATTATTAAATAGAAAAAAGTTAAACGAAAAAAGAGGTATGTAGAGGAACGGATATATAAAATAAAAAATTGATTGGATATTTAAAATAAAATTTAAAAAAATTTTATTTAGACCTTTTTTGAATTTTTGAAAAATTCCCCCAAAAATAGAGAGATTTTGGTTAAAAAATTTTTTTGTAAAGATAATAAATTTAAAAAATTAGCCCAAATATCATTAAAATTAAAGATTAAAATTAGAAATTAAAATTAAAAATTAAAAGAATCTCTTAAAAATAATTAAAATTAAAAATTAAAAATTAAAATCGTTGTGGAGAGGAGTTAAAAACACCAGAAAAAATAATACCAAAACTTTAAAAAAAAACCAGAAATAAAAATTGAAAGAAACGAGGGAAAAATAAAAATATATAAGTATTTTAAATAAAATATATATTTTAAATAAACTGGGATTTCTCTATTGACGTTGTTGTGTTTGTTGTTGTTGTTGTTTTTGTTGTATTAAAGGTTGTTTACTTTCAACTTTTACAACAACATTTGTTGGTGGAGGATTACAACAAGTGTTTGGAGGCAAATTTAAAGAAATAAATGGGGGAGATGTTGATAATGTTGTTGTTGATGTTTGTTGTTTTTGTTGATGTTTTGATGAAAAAGAAGAATTGTTGTTGTTGTTGTTCAAAACATCAGAAGAAAAAAAGTTGGAAATGTTTTTATTAACAACAATGTTTTTATTGTTGTTGTTGCCCCCATAAATGTTTGTGGGCATGTTTGAGGAAATGTTTGTCGAAACATTGTTTGTCGAAACATTGTTGTTGTTTTGAATGTTTTGCTTGTTTTTATCAATGTTTTCTCCAAACATGTTCGTAGAAACATTGTTGGAAACATTGTTACTGTTTACATAAGAAGCAGAAGAAGAAGAAACATCAACAAAAACATTGTTGGCAACAGACATTGATGTTGGAACACCTCCTTGTTGTATAGCTAAAGAAACAGAAGAAGGTGTAAAATTGAAATTTAAATGTTGTTGCTGTTGCTGTAAAGTTGGACTACCAACATTTTCAAGTTTTGTTGTTAACAATGTTGTTGTCCCCAAAGTACGAAAATGATGCTCATTTAAAGGTGTTGATTTCCTTTCATCAAAATTTGTTGGAGTATCTGGTGGATTATTGTTGTTCGTATTGTTATTTGAATTAATACCAATTGCTTGTTGTTGCTGTTGTGAGGCAGCCACAGCAGCAGAGAGGAAATTTTGCATAATTACATTATCAGTCTTTACCTTTTAATTGAAAAAATTAATTTTAAAGAATAACAAGACTCTAATGCCCCCTTCAATAAAAATGTTTCCAAACAAACATATACCAAAAACATTGGCACCCAAAACAATCAGCAAACAACTATGAAACATAAACAAAACATACAAATATTTCACAACAAATATTCATAAAAACATTCTAAAAACAACCATGAAAACATCAACACAAGCATCGACAAAAACATTCAAACGATACCCCCATAAAAACATAAACCCAAAAAATACTCCCAAAAACATAGACAAAAACATCTAAACATATTCCTAAAAACATCAACAAAAACATCCAAAAACATCGACAAAAACATCAACAAAAACATCGGACAAAAACATCCAAAAAACATCAGCCAAAAACATCATAAACATTAAAAAACTACTTGGAAATCAATGTTTTGTTGTTGCTGTCTAGCATTTGTTGATGAAAGAGAAGCAAACTTTCCAACATTATCAAGTATAGAAGTTGTTGATGTTGTTGGAATAGAATACAAACTTTTTTGTTGTTGTTGTTGTGATTCTTTTGTACTATTTCTCTTTTCTCCAACACGAGCTTTTCTATCCTTCTCTGCTAATTTTGCAGCGGAGTCAACTTCTAATGCTTTTGCTACTATATCCTAAAAATAAAATTTTTTTTTTAATTTTTTAATTAAAAAAATATTTTTTAATTCAAACCAATTTTATAAAAATTTTCTTCAAAAAAAATTTTTTAGTTATTTTTATTTTTTTTTTATTTTTTTTGCCCTTATAAATCATCTAATTTTAATTTAAAAAAATTTCCTCGTCATCTATCTATTTTTATTTAATTACTATTACAAATTATTTTTTCTTTCTAGGCAAAATTAATTTTAATATTAAATCTCTTTTTATTAAATTATTTAATTTATTATTATTTTCATCAATTTTATCCTTTAACTAATTAAAAAATCTTTTTTAATTAAAATAAAAAAATATATATTTTAGTAAGACCAGGTATAGGTTAGAGCTGTTTCGAAAAAAAAATTCAAAAAAAAATTTAAAAAAAATTCTCTCAAAAATAGAAAATTTCGAAACAGCTCAAGTACAACAGCTGCTCAACCAAATGGGCTAACCAAGGCGCTCCCCCCATTTCTCCTTCCCTCTTTTTTTATTAATCTTAAACTCTAGTATCAGAAGGAACTCACGAAAATAGAAATAGCTCAAGTAATGCTTGACCGATTTGTTTGATCGAGCTACAGGGGCGCACCTTTCACCTACTCTCTTTTTATGAAACCTAAAGCTCTAGTAAGAAGGATCTTCCCTCCATCTTCCTTCCTTTTTTTTACATTTTCTATCCAAAATTTTAATTAAAAAATTTTTCCTCTCCCAAAAAAATTTTTTTTTCTCAAAAAAAAATTTTTTTTCTACCTGAATTTGTCTTTCAATTTCTTCTTGTTTTTTAGGATCTTCAACTTGTTGTTGTTGTAAATGTTTATTTGAATGTGAATTACTTCTTTTATTTAAATTTCCTCCACCTCCACCACCACTATTATTTCCATTATTATTTAAATTTCTTGTAGGTCTAGGTTTAAATGGTTTTCTTGGACTTGTTGATGGTAATGCTGCGACTTCAGCAACAACCTTTTTTTAAGGAAAAAAAATTTTTTTTTATTAAAAATTAAAAAAATTAATTTTTTTTGATGTAATTTTAAATTAATTGAAGTCATTTTAATCTATTTTTTAAATTTTTTTTGATTAAAAATAACTGCAAAAAAATTTCAAAAAAATTAACAAGTTAAACACAACTACCTAAACCATGACAAAAAAAGTAAGAAAAAAAATTTTTTTTTTGATGACCGAGTCGAAAAATTATTTTTAAAAATAATACAAAAAAATACAAAAAAAAATACCCAAAAATAAATTTAAAAAAATATTTTTCGAATTAAAAAATAACCAAAAGAAAAAGACCATATAATAGGGTTGTCGAACCACCTAACTACTACACCTCGCTAACACAAATTTCAAAAATAAATTTCAAAAAAAAATTAAAATTACCTCAGCAACGGTAGATTCTCTAGATATATGTTGTTGTACTGTTGTTATAGCTGATTTTTTATTTTGTTGTGATTGGCAAACAAAATTTTGGCTAATTTGTTGTAATGACGAAGAATTTCCTATTGAATGTCTTTGTTGTCGTTGAGAATTTGTTGAAGTATTTAATGAGGAATTTAACTGTTTTAAAAAATTAAAATACAGGGTGTTTCAGATAAAAAGCACTATTTGAAAATTCAATAACTTTTTAATGCTTGAACTGATTTTAATGAAATTTGGTATTTAATATCTATATTTTATGGCATTTTTTTTGACATAAAAATTATGTCTAAATTCGAACCCTAACCCGAGATAATTTCGTACTCTACCGTTCTGTTTTTCCCTTTTTCCGCACATGCATTCTTACTCCCTTTTGTTTTTTTTGAGCGGCGATAGACACTAGAGTAAACACTAGTCGATAGACACTGCATTTTCAATACAGTATCTTCTCTTCGCCATACGCAGGAAAATAAATGAAGTAAGATAGCCCACAATGAAAAGAGGGAAAAAAGAGAACGGTAGAGTACGAAATTGAAACGAAATTGAAATACAGGGTTAGGGTTCGAATTTAGACATAATTTTTATGTCAAAAAAATGCCATAAAATATAGATATTAAATACCAAATTTCATTAAAATCTGTCCACGTACTAAAAAGTTATTGAATTTTCAAATAGTGCTTTTTATCTGAAACACCCTGTATATAAATTTTAAAAAAATTTTAGGAGCCTAAAAATATTTTAAAAAATATTTAAAATCAAAAAGCTGACAAAATAGACCAATAAAAAGTCAAATACACCCAAAAGGAATCGAACCCGATACCACCTCACCCAAAGGTGGAGGCGTTACCAACTACACCACCACACAACCTAATTAAAAGTTCAATTAAATGTGCTAAAAATAAAAAAGAAAGAGGGGGGAATATTGAATTTAATTAAGTGGACCCATAAAACCACCTTAAAAATTTTCCAAAAAATTTTTCTAAATAAAAAAATTATTTGAAAAAAAAACGAACAGAATGATTGCTAGAATTATTAGCCGAATTATTATCACCACCAGAAATATTTGAAAGAGAAGCACTTAAATTTAAGCCTCCTCCAAGACCTCCTCCACCTCCAATACTACCACTACAATCTCCATTAATTACTATAGAAGAGGATGAAGGTATATTATTAATATTATTATTTTCTGTTGTTGCCAAATTGTCTAAAGTTGCCAAAAAATTTTGAACAAAAGGGGCTGTAACATTTTGTGGAATTAAACAATTTAAAGGGCTAGAAGTTGTTTGTTGTTGGTGTTGTTGAGTAATTAATGATGATGATGGGGGACATGATTGTTGAGGAATAGAGGAAGATAACTTTTAAAAAAATAAATTAATTAATTTTTTATTGGGTAAATTTCAAAAAAAAAAAAATTTTTTTTCCATATTTTTATTTACCAACAGATTTTCTCCTCAAAAAACTTTTGAGAAGCTGAAACTGAATTAGAGCTTGAAAAAAGGATAGAAAACACTCATCGGACTATGTATATAGCCCATTCGTTATAGTTTAATGTAGAGTAACACCTGAGCCTTCGGGGGCGGGGATCGGAGTTTAAGGGATCGGAGTTTTCCGGGGTAGAGCTTCAAAGTCTGGTCGGGGTTTCGAGAGGACGGGGTGCTATCCTAGTTTAATGCCATTCTTTATAGTTTAATGCCACCACAAAAATTGAGCTCAATTTAAATTTCCCTAAGTTTCATCCCGAGTTTTTTCTGCTTTCATTTTTTTCTTTTAAAATTTTCGAGCTTTAACTCATTAATTTTTAAAAATAAAAATAATTTTATTAATTAAAATTACAAATAAAACTCACCACAGGACTCATTTGTTGTTGTTGTTGTTGCTGTAAAACAACAGCAGCCGCAGCTATAGGACTTAATTGATGAACAACATTATTTAAAGCTGCCCCAGATGCTATCGACTGTAATGCAGCAATTTCTTGTGGAGCTATAGTATTTAATAGACCAAATTGGGTTATTTGGCTTAATAAATGTTGTGCTGTTAATTGTTGAGAATAACGTTCACGCATTTCATTTATTAATAAATCTAGTTGGTTAGTGACTGTTGATACCTTTTTTTGAAAAAAAAATTTTAATAAAATCCCAAAATTAAAAAAAAATAATATTTTCTTGTTTAGGGGATAGTGAATCCCCCAGACTTGGTAGTGGGCATAGCTTTTTTATCTGTATCCAAATATTTACGGCGGATACAGGCGGACATCCGCAGGCGTTTTAAAATTATCTGTATCCATATCCGCCGATTCATTACCGAGCCTGGTGAATCCTAAAAAAATCGCCGATGTTTGCTGTTGTTGCTGCCCCTATTTAGGGAATAAATAAAAAAATGATAGAAATTAGAGAATGGACTAAATATAAAATCACATCTCAATCAAATAAAAAAAATATATAAAATCTCATCTCAATCAATCAAATCTTTAAGCAAATGAAAAATTTGACAAAAAAATCCTGTGCGGAAATAATTTTATTTTTAGAGAAAAAATTAAAGAAGACTAAAAGAAATGGAAATTAAAAAAAAATTTTTTATGATTTTTTCCTAAAAAAATAATTTTTAATTTTTTTTTTTTGCCCCTTACTTGATTAACAGCATTTGAAGACGTCGCCGATGTTTGCTGTTGTTGTTGCTGCCCAATACTACCAATATTATTATTTGTTGGACTCGAATTATTATTTAAGGCATTAGCAACAACAGCTACAGCATTTGCCTGTTGTGCTTGTTGTACTTGAATAGCTAATTGAGCTTGGGCTGCTTCAATTAATTTATGTTGTGTTTGTTGTTGTGTAATTAACTGCAAGGCGAGTTGTTGTTGTAATTGGAAATTCTGATTTTGTTGGTTTTGTTGTTGAGTGTTTGAATCCTCCTCTTCTTGTTTTTGTTGGTGTTGTGAACATTCATTAACTAGACAATCCATGTCTGTATTAAATAATTGCATTTCTCTTTGAAATTCTGACCAAGCATTTAATAACCTTAAAATAAAAATTTTCAAAAAATTTTAAAAAAATTTTAAGAAATTTTAAAAATTAAAAAAATTTTTATGAAATTTTTTAAGATTTTTATTTAAGACTCTAATGTACACTAAATAAAGATACTAGCAAAAACATCCATGTTTAAATAAAACATGATATATCACAATAAAACATGTTTTACTTTAATTCTGATTTTTATAAAAACATTCTAAACAAAACAATTGTTATTTTATTTGTTTGATGTTTTTATAAATGTTTTATTTTTGTTCTGATTTTTGTCCCTACAAAACTTTGTTTTTACTAAAACATTGTTTTAATTTAATTCTGATTTTTATAAAAACATTCTAAACAAAACGATTATTTTATTTGTTTGTGTTTTTATATATGTTTTATTTTTGTTCTGATTTTTGCCCCTACAAAAACTTTGTTTTTATTAAAACATTGTTTTATATTTATTCTTATTTTTTCTTAATAAAAACATTTAAAATAAACACACCATTTGCGTCTATCCTCGACACGTTTTTGCAATTCCAACAAACGCGATTGTTTTTGTTGTTGTGAACAATGTTTTTCTGGTTGTAGTTTATTAAAATTAAAATTTGTTGTTGTTGTTGTTGCTGTTTTAGGTGTTTGTTGTAAATTATTTGTTTTCTTTTGCAACATTGTTGTTGTTGTTCTAACCGGTGTTTTATTATTAAAGACAACATTGTTGTTTGTTTCACTTGTTCCACTCGTACTTAAAAAGCGTTTACGACTCTCTGCAGAGTAAAATGTCAAATTTTCTTCCCCCATACTGGAAATTCTTCTTCTTCCACCTTCTTCTTCATCTTCTTCCATTTCTTCACATTCTAAATTTTTTAAAGGAGTAGAGTCTAATATTGACCGAAATTGTTCAAAGTTTGTAAAATTATTTGTTGAAACATTTTGTTGTTGTTGTTCAGGAATATGTTGTAGTTGATGTTCTTTATCTTCTTCCTTCACAACAATGTTTTTGTTTGAATGTTTTGAATGAAATTCATCAAAGAAATTTTCATAAGCGTTTTTAATTGTGTCTGGAAAAATTAAAAAAATTTTATTTTTACAGATAAATTTTTTTTTATTTTTAAATTTTCAAAATAAAATTTTAAACAAGACTCTAATGTCCAACAAAAAAATTTTTAAAAAAAAATTTCAAAAAAAAATATTTTTCCCTACCCAAAAAATTGTTAAGTTCGGGATATTTAGAAGAACAACAATTGTTGTTGTTGGAATTTTCGTTATTCTGATGTTTTTGTTGTTGTTTTATTGATGTTCTGCAAACATTAATTGTTGTTGTTGTTGATGTTTTATCAAGTTGGGGAAACGGAAACAAACAATTGTTATTATTATTAAATGTTTTTAAATGTTTTGAATGGTGAGTTGTTGTTGTTTTAGGGGTATCTTTGTTTAAACAAGAATTATGTTGTTGTTGATTTTGTTCGTCAATGTTTTGTGTTTGTTGTTGGTGTTCGTGTAATTGACGATTAGCCTTTTGATTTGCCAAATCGGCTAGTATAGAGGCAGCGTCCATTGGTTTGCCCTTAAAAAAAATTTTTTTTAATTTTAGAAAAAAATATTTTTTTTCAATTTTTCTCCTTGGAGTCACGGTTAGAAAAACGAAAAATCGCAAAAAAAAAAGTCAAAAATCATTTAGAAAAATCTCACCATTTGAATAGCACAAGTCATTTGATGCATTAATTCCATTCCATCACGTGCATCTTCAGAAAAACGAGGAACTTTAGGGCTGCTATGATGAAGTATATTTGATGAATCAGCAGATTTTCGTGGTCGTCCTCTACTTGCTTTTGTTGTTGTAGTAAATGAATTTATTCTTTCTTTACGTTCATAACTTCGTTTTCCTGTTGTTTTTTGTTTAATTGAAATATTAGAAATATTATTTGTAGGTGTTGATATTTTATCAGGAGAAATTGGCTCTACAAAATATATGTTTCTTTAATTTTACAACGGTACTCAAATGTCATGTATTTTTATCATGTTTTTGTTTTATTCTGATTTTAGAAGAAATGTTTTTACAAAATTCTGATTTATAATTTTCTTATGTTTTTAAAAAATTCTGATTATAATCTATGACATGTTTTTATTAAATTCTGATTTATGAAAAAATGTTTTTAACAAATTCTGATTATAATTATTTTACTATGTTTTTAACAAATTCTGATTTTAAAAAAGAATGTTTTAAACAAATTCTGATTTGTAAAAACATTAATGTTTCTTAGATATTCTGATTTAAACGTGTTCTCATTATACTCGCATGTTCAAATTTAATTCTGATTTTTTTTTCAAAATTACACAATTTATCCCATCTATTCTCTACCCTCTAACTTATGTTCAAATTTTATTCTGATTTAACAAAAACATATTTTAACAATTAAAATCTAACCAAAACGTGGTGAAATAAGTTGTTGTTCATTAACATTTTTATTTTCAATGTTTTTATTTTCTTCTGAAATTGTTTCAACATTTATTATTTTAGGTGTTGTTTCTTCCACAACATAAGTATTATCACAAACATTCTCAACAACCATTTTTTCTTCCTCAACAAACATGTTTGTTGTTGTTGTTGTTTCTATTTTATTGATGTTTTGTTCAATGTTTTTATTGATGTTTTGTTCAATGTTTTTATTGATGTTTTCCTCAATGTTTTGTTCAATGTTTTTTTCAATGTTTTCCTCTTCTTCTTCTTCTTTTTTAATTGTTGTTGTTTGTTGTAATCTAAGTTTTGGAATTCCCCCCAAATTATTATTGTTGTCGTTTTCGGACATTTGAGTCCCTCCCACATTTGAAAAATTCTTAACAATTTTTAACATTTTTGGAATATTATTATTAGAAATTGAGGTTGTTGATGAAGATGAGGATAAACTATTTAATTGTTGTTGTTGTTTATTTTTTATATTTAAAATAGCTTTAGCAGCAGCCTTTTTTTCACCTCCTCCCCCACCATTACTGCTACTACAACTACTTTGACGCCTCTTTTGTTGTTCCATTTCATTTACATATTCAGTCCATTTACGTCGAGTTGTTGGGCCAAAACTTTAATAAAAAGAAAAAATTTTCTTGAAAAATTTATAAAAAAATTTTTTGCAAATTTTTAAGACAAAAAAAGAACCAGGGCCGTAACCAGGGGGAGTTTTGAAATTTTTAACTGAATTAAAAATTTTCTTGGGTCCGACAATCTAAATCATGTTGGAGAAACCTGACAGAATTTAGAATGTTTGCCCGACCTGATCCTTTAGGAACTTTCAAGTAGAAAAGTTTGTCAGTTCGTGGAAACTCTTTGGATAATCGGAACAGGAATGTCACAAGTTATACCAAACTCTAGACATGAAATCCGAAACCCGATCCAAGAACTTTACGAAAACTAGACTTGCTGGCATTCGATGCAGTATCCAAAAATAAGTTCCGACTTTTAACCAGTGGCATTCTTGAAAATGAGCCACTTAAACCGGAACCGAAGAACCTAAGCCGACAACCCTCCCTTCAAATCCAAACCTTTGCCCCCCTCCCAAAAAAAATTTTTTATAAGCAAAAACCTATAATCCTGTTCATTTTCTCCTCCTCCATTACTATTTAACCGTCCCCCTCCTCCAACCGCAGAATTATTGTCAGACGATTTATCCCTACTTGGCGCTCTAGCACAACAAATGCTTGATTCTCTCGAATTTGTTGACGTTTTGGAAGAAGAATTGGGTGTAGAAGAACGTCGACTGCCTGTATCCGATGATTTGGCACGGAGGGAAGAATTCCGCAATTTTAAAAAATAATTTTCCAACTTGAAAAAAAATTCATTTAAAATTGACTAAAAATCTTCAAAAACAACCTTTGTTCTATTTATTGTATGTAAATAATATGGAACATAAGCAGAGGTCCAAGAACACGGATTTAAACAAGGCTTCATTTCTGTGACTTCGGTGATGACGGAAATATCTTTAAAAAATGAAAAAATTATTTTTCAATTAGATTAAATTGGGAAAATTTTTTTAGGCAGGTTGGGTACTGCCGAAAATACAAAATTTGTGTGGTCAACCTAAACCCATAATCCGTGCTTACATAACATTTATTTTCAATATTTTCTTCCGCAAAACAAAAGAAGCACGGAATAAGGAGAGCAAAACATTTATCCTTCAACTAAGAGATTTGGATTTTAAACTTGAATATCCTTCCCCCTAAAATTCACCTTTTGGGGATGGTGACTCGTGAATAGTTTTAAAGGTCAGTGAACAATTTTCAATTTCCTCTTGAATATCGGAAAACGATGCACAAAAGGAATACCCAAAAATCGACGTTTCGCCTTCCAATCCAAAAATTTCAAAAAAATACAAACCATTTAATTGTCTATCAGTAATTGCTCCTTGTTTATTTAACGGCACATAAGGTTTAGTAGAAACAATTTTAGTTCCATCCTTCAAATCAGAAAGCAATTCTCTTTTAATTCTCGTTTCCAAATCTGATTGAAAGGCATAATTATTGATAAAAATGATTGAGGCTTCTTCGGTTATAAGTTTTCGATATTCTGTGCTGAGGAAATCGCCATGGAGTAATTCAAAAGGTTGAAATGGGCGGCCAAACCAGTTCATTAACCTAAACAAAATTGGGTTAAAAATTGTAGGAAATGGTTGAAAATAGGCTAAAATGAAGGAAAATAGGGGGTTAACGTTGAAAAATAGTCCTTAAAATTTTTTAAAAAATTTACAGAAATTTTTAAAAAATTTTAAACCCCCCAAAAAAATTTTTTGAAACCCAAAAAAATTTTTTCAAAAAATAAAAATACTTTTTAAATTCGTGTTCCAATTTCTTTGCAAATTTTGATGGTAATGAAGCTATTTCTATTCCAACCGCTCTATGAGCTAAGGTTCCACCAGCCATGTGCACAACTAGTTGACCTACTCCACTACCCAAATCGACAAAAACGTCTTTCTAAAATTGAGTAATTTACTTAATAAAACAAAAAAGGGAGGTAAAAAACGTTCAAAAAAATTTTGGAAATTTTTTAAAAAATTTTCAAAAATTTTTGAAAAATTTGTAAGATCTCAAAAAACAATTTTCCAACAAAACCATTACACCACCACACCTCACAACAACAAAACAAATAAAATCCCCATATAATCAATAAAAACAACAAAACAAACTTGCGACGGCTTAAGCTCTTCAATAATCATTTGCATTCGTTCATACGACGTCTCCCCATAAGTTTGAGACGAAAAAGCTTCATAATGTTTATTCAAAGCTTTTTCATTGTCCACAGCTTTGTTATAGCATCTTGTAATTATTTGGTGAAGTAATTCTTTGCTTGCATTTTGGGAGGATTTTGAAGAATTTTCCTTCCTCTAAAAAAATTTTTTTTTAAATTTAAAAAAAATTTTTTTTATTTACAGTAAGGGCAGTCTCCTTGCTGATTTTGTTAAACTTTTTGGCCAAAGAACGGACTTGGTCATAACTAGAAGAAAAAAATTTTTTCAATTTCACTCTCCTCCAAATTTACTTGAAAACATCAACACTTTCCAGTTTAGATTTGAGTGGAGTTGCCAAGTCTGGAAAGTGAACAAGTGCCAATCTTAAGTTAAAAAACATTAATTTTAATAAAAAAGACATTATTAAATCCGAAAACTCTCAATTTCCCCCAAAACCAAAGAAAACGGTAAGATGGACATTTGATCCCAAAACTCCTAAGGTTCACGTTTAACAGCTAGAGAATGTCAAAACAAGACAAAATGATAGTAAAGAGATTCCCAGAAACTCCATCCCCTCAAAAAACTAAGAAACTCCCAAAGAAACCAAGAAAAATAGCAAGTGGACATTTGATCCCAAAACCCCAAAAAATCGATTTCTCGCCCCAACCCCATCAAGACAGCACCCAAATAGTCACGTTTAACAGATAGAAAATGTCAAAACCAGACAAAAGGGATGGTGAAGAGACGTCCAGAACCTCAATTCCCCCAAAAAACTAAGAACTCCCAAGGAAATCACAAAAATAGCAAAAGTGGACATTTGATCCCAACTCCCCAAAAAATCGACTTCCCCCAAACCAATTTTAAAACTTCCCCAAACAATGAAATCAAACAAACCTAATAATATCCACCACTTCAATTCCAATATTGTTCTTTTCCTTCTCACTCCAATGCCACGAGATTGCAGACCCCCCTATAGGGGAATTTAATCTAATAGGTTTTTTCTCAATATTTGATGACACTGCTGAAGATGAGGTATCAATTAAATTATTATTATTATTATTTATTTTTTCAACAAAAGAACTAAGAGAAATATGCCCGTTTTGTAAATTTTGTTGTTTTAATTGACTATTATTATTATTTAATTTATTGTTGTTGTTAGACAGAGAAACAGAAGAAAGTTTACTGTCCATTTTACACTCTTCTCTCTATACTCACCAAACAAAAATAGTATAAAAGTTGGGCGAAGAGTTTAAAAAAAGAAGAAGCAACTAAACCAAACCAAAACACACAAAATTTATGTGTTTTTCTGTTAAAAACACTGAAAAATTAAAAGTGTGACATTATGTCAAATTTTGGGGAAATGGACGTTTTGAAAATTTGAGGAATTGAAAAAAATAAGGGAAGTTGATAAATTTAAAGTTTTTAACACTTTGAAATTCGACAGAAGAAAGGGCAACGTCAACTTTTCTGGTAACTTTTTCCGGAAACGTGTCTGTACAAAAGACCAGTGCAACAAAAGACCGGAAGGGGCAAAAAGGGTTAAAAGACCAGTCTTTTTTGCCCGTTCCTGTCTTTTTTCGCAACGATCTTTTGTACAGATACGTTCCGGAAACGTTAAGGGAAACATAAAAGAGCACATTAGAGTCTAGAAGAAATATTAAAGAAATAGTAGTGCTAGAGAAAGAGAATTTTTTGATTTTTGAAAAAAATTTGGTTGAAAAATCTGAGGGAAGAATTTTGAAAAATTTTCAAAAAATTTTATCAGGTCTAGATTAATTTCCACCACTCCCTGACATTTTTCTAAAACTCTGATAATCTAATTTACCGAAGAAAACAACAAAAAACACGTCCCTAACCCACACAAAAATTGTGTCCAACTTTTAAAGTTTCCTACAAATTTTAGAATAAAGTATAAAATTAATAAAAGTACAAAAACAACACATTTTTAGCAATATTTTTATTTCTACATTTTAGCAAAAAAATGGATTGGTTGGGAAAAAAAATTTTTTATAAAAAGGGGAAAAGCAAAAAAAAGAGGGGAAGAAAGAGCCGGAATAGCTAGAGTAGAAGCAAGTAGACAAAAATCAATTTTTGTCTCTTTTTTTCTTCTCTTCAAGGATGTTTGAGTTGATTGGTTGTTTGTGAAAAATGTGGGTATATTTTTATTTGTTTTGTTGTTTAAAAGGAATATATAGGGGAGAGAAAGGGTAAGGCGAAAGTTGACAGACGATTTGTGGGGAGGAATAGAGAGAGAAAACCTTCCCTTCTCGTCATAATAATATTTGAAGGTAGAGCAAAATCAATCTAATCGACACAACCATACTTTCCAAAAAACAGGGAATACCCAAAAGATCGAAAACTTGAAAAATAAAAAATATTTCCCTCCAACCGGACTCGAACCCACGACCTCTTTGGGAGGGTACCCTAAAGCTTTCCCACTACACCAAAATGAACACAACAACAAAACAACCATATAACACCCAAGTAACACTAATGTGATTCTAAAAAAGCAAAAAATTGAAAAATTTCCGGAAAAGCTCAGACTCAACTGGTCATTTTATCTAAAATCGGTAGGTAACCCAAAAGATCAACACCCTTCAAAATTGATTTTTTCCAGTTGATCTTTTGGATGTACCCTTTTCTAAATAATAATGGTAAAGCAGTAATAGTAGTAAAATGTATTTGCCCGTATAGTTTTGAGAGAAAAGAGCAGCACAACAAACAAAGGAAAGGGGAAAAATGGACCAGTAAAATATAAAATATTAGTAAGTATGTAGCAGAAGGCAGTCGCCGACGTTTTTGGTTAAGAAGAAAAAAAAATCGATAGGAAGAAAAAGCGCGCCGTGTCGTCGTTGAAGTTTTTTTTCATCGCTTATTTTATTTTTGTATTCAGAAAATGGGGAAGTTTTTGAAAAAAAAATATGGAGAGTGGAAATTTTGCAGAAAATAAATAAAAATAAAAATTATTGCTTTGCTTTGGAGAGACTCTCTCATTTTAACAAAAAATAATCAAAAAAAAACTTCCAAAAAGTCAAAAAACTTCCGAAAAATCAATCGAATCGACTCAACTCATTCCTTCTAAAATCAAATAATCCTCAAAAAATCGTCAACTTGAAAATCAAAAAATATTTCCCCCAATCGGACTCGAACCCACGACCTCTTTGGGAGGGTAACCCAAACTTTTCCCACTACACTAAAATACCTACTACACCAAAAAATCAATTGAATCGATCCAACTCATTCCTTCTAAAATCAAATAATACCCAAAAATTGAAAAACTCGAAAAATAAAAAATATTTCCCCCAACCGGACTCGAACCCACAACCTCTTTGGGAGGGTAACCCAAACTTTTCCCACTACACTAAAAATCAAGACAAAAATCTAAATAAAATTTTTAAAATAAAATACCCACATCAATCAATTTTAAGAAAAATAAAAATACAAAAAAAATATTTTTAAATTTTGCCCTTTTTAAAAAATGTGTTTTCGATAGCCAAAAGGCGCGTGTCTGCACTTTAATTAATTAATTAAAGAGCAAAACTTAAAAATGCCTCCGTGGTGTAGTGGGAAAATTTTTAGATTTTAAGAAAAGAGGGGGTTAATTGTTCAAGTCCGGGCCGTAGAAGAGATTTTTTAGAATAAAGGACCTCCTTCGGTAATTTTTAAATAAAACAGAATATAATCAGAAAAAAAATCAGAATAAAAATCAGAAAAAACCAGAACATTCAGAATAAAATCGGAAAAAGTCGGCTTACAAATCAGAAGAAAAATCAGAAAAATCATCAGAAAAAAAAGAATAAAAACCAGAACATACAGAATTAAACCAGAACAAAAAATCAGAACACTCAGAATAAAAATCAGAACAAAAATGAGAAAAACCAGAACATTTAGAATAAAAACCAGAACAATCAGAATAAAAATCAGAATAATGATCAGAAAAATCATCAGAAAGTCGGAATAAAAACACGAACAATTGGAAACCCCTACAAAAATAATAATCAGAATAATGACAAAGAGGGAGATTAAAAGAAAAGATAAAGCAGAAACCAAAGCATAAAATACATTAAATAAAATTAAATAAATAAAATCCATTAGCGGTCTTTCTTTATTTTTGCACTTTAAAAATAAAAGGGTATTAAAAGCAACATCGACAAAAAAAATTTTTTTTCAATAAAAAAAATATAATAACGCTAACGCCTTTAAAAATTAATATATTTTTTAGTCAATAACGTCCACTTCCCCCCCCCCTTTCCTTCCCCCTTTTTTTCCTTTTTTTATTAAAAAAAATTTTTTTCTCTCCACACAAACACTTACACACTATCATCTGCAGATCCCCTTCCTTCTCCATTTCTCTCTCCCTATTCCCCTTACAAGAAAAAAAAATTTTTTTTTCTCTCCACACTAATATACACACTATCATCTGTCCCAAAACGCTCAACTCATCCAATCCTAGAAATATCGGCCGGTTGAGTCCCTAGCCGGTTGAGTCCCTGGTCAGTTGAGTCTCAACCGGCCCAAGACTCAACCGGCGGTAATCAACCACTCAGACGGCCGGGACTCAACTGACCAGGGACTTAACCGGCTAGAGACTCAACTGGTCATGGACTCAAACGGCCAGGGACTCAACTGGTCATGGACTCAGACGGCCAGAGACTCAACTGGTCATGGACTCAGACGGCCAGAGACTCAGACGGCCAGAGACTCAACTGGTCATGGACTCAAACGGCCAGGGACTCAAACGACTGGTACTCAATAGTCTCGTTCCAAAGGATTGGATGAGTTGAGCGTTTTTGGGCGTGTAGATGAGTTAAGCATTAGATGAGTTGAGGATTGGATGAGTTGAGCGTTTTTGGCCGTGTGGATGAGTTAAGGAATTTTAGCCGTTTAGATGAGTTG
The DNA here is from genome assembly GCA_963681835.1 of Meloidogyne enterolobii. Classification (NCBI taxonomy): domain Eukaryota; kingdom Metazoa; phylum Nematoda; class Chromadorea; order Rhabditida; family Meloidogynidae; genus Meloidogyne; species Meloidogyne enterolobii. The sequence continues at coordinate 427,562 of CAVMJV010000080.1, read as the reverse complement.
AGCGATTTTGGGCGTGTGGATGAGTTAAGTATTAGATGAGTTGAGCGGGCACGCCTTCTTATATTCTTCTAACTCTCTCTTCCTTTCTCCTTTGCGTGAAAAAAAAAATTTTTCCTTCTCTCCACACTAACACACACTATCATCTGTCACTACCCCTTCCTTCTCCTTTTCTAACCCTCTATTTTCTTCCCCTTCAAAAAACTCTACCCCTCTAATTCCTTATATTCTCTTCCCTTTACAAGAAAAAAATTTTTTTCTCTTGAATAAAAATAAATTTTAAAAGCGTTTTGCTGTAGCTGCAGCACGCGAAAGCGGCAAAGAAAAAAACGCACGCAAGGAGGCAAAAAAAAAGCAATAATATAAAATTTAATGGCTACGTGGCTGGCGTGTTTTATTATAAGCAGAATTAGGGCGTTTGAATGGGTTTACTCCAAAATATCAACAAACCCCTCAAACAATATTTAAAAGGGGAAAATTGGTAAGTTTCGAAGGTATGAGCCTCTAGTGTCCAAAAACTACAACTTATCCAATACCTCTAAAAATTCTACAAAATCGGGATGAGAGAAAGAGCTTGGAATGTGAAGGAAAGGAGGTGGAAATATTGAAAAACAACAGGGAACTAATAATAAATCAGAAGATTCTGAAAATCTCTATAGAAATGGAGAAGCCAGAATAAAATCAGAATAATTAACAATTGATCAGAACATCCACAAAAATCAGAAACAAACCAGAAAAAATCGGAAATTCTGAAAAAACCAGAACATTCCCAAATATCAGAACAAAATCAGAATCAGAAAAAATCAGAACATACCAGAACTGCCAACCAGCCAGAACAAAACCAGAACTTTTTGAATACCAGAATAAATCAGAACAAAAACCAGAAACAAATCAGAACAATTGTAGCCAATCAGAACACAAATCAGTACATAACACTGAAAAATCAGGAAAAAAAATTATAAAAAAAAGTTGATCTTCTGGGTATCAACTTTTAACCGTCGGCTAGCCCCTACGCCACACAAAACACTCCAACCAACTCCACCAACTATTCAAAAACAAAAATCGATTAATTGACGCTATACCTACTCTTAGTCGTCATCTACAAATATTATTAAAAACATAAAAAAAGCCCCTTGTGACAGCCGCCTAAAAAAAGAAAAAAAAAGTGGGGAAAAAATGTTGAATTTTATATATAAATGTACTGGAAAAAAGTAAAGAAAATTTTCCCTCTCTCTCTATGTAGTTGTTAAAAGAGGGGATTTAATAAAATTATAAAAAAAAAATTTTTTTTTGCAAATTTTGCAAAGACACTCCTTCAAAAATTAACCGTTTTAGAAAATTAAAAAAAAAAAACCGAAAATTTCTAAAAATGCGAAATTTTATTAAAAATTCCCCCAAAATAAAACCGGGTATTTGTCTAAAACTAAAAACCTTTGGGGTACCGGTTAATAACCATTTTTGTCCAATTTTAGTTTTTAGTCAAAAATTTAAAAAATTTTTTCAAAAGTTTTTCAACAATTTATGGCTACTTGGAAAAGCCCGTCGTCATTATAACTAAACAAAACACCAAATAAAACAATAAAAATAAAACCTTTGCCAACAAAAAATAATTTTTTTCTTCCCTCATCCTTCATTAATTTCTTTATTTAAACCTTATTAAAGGCCACAACATCAACAGATTGAACCAAATCTTCAAATCCACGAATTTCCTCTTCAAGCCAGTCTGTTGACACTTTCTCGTCTTCAACACAGCAACAAATCTGCAATTTGACAATTTTAATTGTTAAAAAAATAAATTTAAACGGGGGTTAATAGAAGAAATCATTTTTTGGGAGTGAGATTAGAGACAGAATCCACAGACCTTAACCAGTCCTTACCCTCGAGTTCTAAAATATTAAAGCTGCTTAAGTCTGTCTATACGGAAGAAACCCTAGCTTTGACGAAGACCAAGCTCGATTTCTAGTAGGGGAGGGATGAGGAAAGGGTAGTGTGTTGAGGTAGAGACAGGCTTTAACCAGTTTCAGAGACCGACTTAAGCAAGTTTATGAGCCTAGAGTTGAACACAAGACAAAAAAATTTTTTGACCGGTGAAGCAAAAAACAAACGGAAGGAATCTCGAAAAAGGGAAAGAACCCTTTAAACTCAAAAAAAAACCTGAAGTTTATTAATTCCAAACGCAACAGGTTCAATTTTAGAAGCACCCCAAACAAGTCCATCTGTCGCAATTGAACGAACATTTTTCTCCATTTCTTTAAGGTCAATTGTATCGTCCCACCTTTAAAAAAATTTTCTTTCTGTCCCAAAAAAAATAAAAAAACAAACGGTTTAACGTCATAAATAACATTTGATTTGGCAATAACTCCGGGCTTTTTAGCCTTCTTTTCAGCATAAGCCTTCAGCCGCTGCTCCGTCAATTTCTTCTTTTCCTCATCGTCGGATTCGTCACTTCCGAACAAGTCAAAATCGTCGGCCTGAAATTTTTTTAATTCCTTCTCTTATTTTAAATTTACCGCCGCTGCTGGTTTAGGTGCTTCCTTAGGCGCCTCCTTTGGAGTTGTCGTCGTTGCCTTCGGTGCTGGTCCAGAACCACTTTTTGGCCAACTAAAAGAGATTAACATTCTTATGAAAATTGGTAATATTGAGGGGTAGGGAGGAATCTATTAAAAGCCATAGGTCTAGGAAAGCCTTTCCTAAACCAATAGGTCTAGGAAACCTCAAAAAAGCCCACCAACGCTTAATTCAGTCCAGTGAACCACAAGTCAAGGAAACCCGTGAAGCTCGAAAACTGACTGGATATAGGCTCTGGTACAGGGCCGTAGTCAGGATTCCCCCTGGCTAAGGCCTTGGTATAGAAAAACCCCCACCTAAAACAGACCAATCCCAAACTCTACAATTTATTACAGCAAACCTCCATCTTCCGAAAAACCTATTGTTAAATTTAAAAAAGATTACCCAGTCTGCTCCGCATCAGAAAAGCTTTGCATGTGTTTAAACCAACGAGCAACATGAGGATATTGAGCAGAAATAGTAGAAGACTTCAAAACACCAAAAACATAACTATCCTCAGTCGAAGGCAGAAACCCTTTGAGATAACCACGAGTAGCCAAATGCTCATTCAATTGTTTAAATTGTTCTTCTGTAGAAGGAGCGCCATTGAGAAGACCGTTAAAGTCAGCCATTTTATTTGCTTATTTTTGAAAATAAATTGCAAAAATCTTAAAGATAAAATTGATTAGAAGGAAAAAGGGGAGAAAAGGCTTTTAAGACTACAGAAGGAGCGTAAGGGTTTCAGGCGCGTTTTTGCTTAAAAATGAGAAAATAAAAACCAATCTACCACTAAATTGAGTAACTAAAAATCAATATGCTTCCAATAGACTATAGAAAAACAAATAAGGAATTGCAAAATTGCAAATTTTGAAGAAAAACCACGTAGGTAGTTTAATTAACCAAAACATTTCTAAAAAATTTCAAAACTAAAAGAGAACACGCAAAAATAAGAGAGATACAGAGAAGAAAAGAAAAAGAAAACAATTAATAATAGAGAGAGACAGACAACAAAAGAAAAATAAAAAAGTTAACAAAACAACATTATTAATTCTTTTTCGACATTTTGAAATAATTTAAAGGTTATTTTTCAAAATACCTATTTTATAAATGGTTAAATTTCTACAACAGCTGACCCTTGATTTTTCTCTGGGGCATTTTTATCATTTTTTTAAATTTTTTTTTCAGTTTTTTTCTATTTCAGATATTTTTTTAGTATTTTATCAATTTTATTAATTATTTGAAATTTATTTTAAACCTATCTTCTTCCTTAAATGGACCTTGCAGCGACTTCGTCTTCAGCCCCAGCCGTTGCCAGTCCAGCAATTGAGAAGGCGCGTGAAAAGCAGCGACGTAGAATTTGTGAAGCTATTACTGGGCTTAAACCAGAGGACCAAATTGAATTTTTGATTAGTCGTTTGGCCGAATCGGATGTTTCTACTGGCGAGCAGAAGAAAGAATTGGAGCAAACTAAACGAGAAAATGGGAAATTGAATTTGGTTTTTTTTAATTTTTTAAATTTAAAAGACATCTTTTCTAGAAGCTCGATTCTGTTCAAAAAATGTTGAGCAAAGCAGAATTGTCCAAATCCAAGTTGGAACAGTTATGTCGGGAATTGAGCAAAGCTCAACGTGAGGAGAAGGAAGCTAATCAAATGAGGTTTTTGTTTAATTTTATTTTTTTTTATTTTTTATGATGGAGGGTCAAGGGATTAGCTTGCCTATTTTCCAAGTTTTTGTCTTTTAAAATCCACAGGTTGTTCGCAATGTACACAAAAGAACCTCGGAACTTATGCAGTTTAAGTACACACCCCATTTATTCGCGAAGAAAGTTTATTAAAAAATGGTCAGTGAATTCAAAATGGTCGGCTCATCGAGTTGAATCGAATGGCAACTTATCGGTCCATGGGGACATCTATGAGCTGATTCACAGAGGTCCAAAAATGTCTAAAGAAACGGGTAACAATGACCACTATTTTGATAAAAATCTGATTCTAAAACACGCAAAAATCCCGGAAATACTCAAAAAACGGATCATTAGTTATAAAAACGGAGATCTGGGTACTTTAATTGCCATTTAAATAGTGAAATAGGTAAAAATAAGAATATTGATTCATATGTTAATTTTTATTTTGGTGAAATTGGAAAGAAAAATTAATCTTTTCTTTGTTAATGTCTCTTATTGAGCATGTGTAACAGCAAAAAAAGAAAACCATTCCGTACATGGATATTTTCTTTTACTAATGAATGTCTCTTTTCTTCGCGAATAAATGGGGTGTGTACTTAAACTGCATAAGTTCCAGAACCTCTGCCCGTATAATTTTGTTTCGAGCGAACTTTTTTTTTAGCGCCCAAGGGAAAACTTTTGAGAATTTTATAAGGCCTTAGGCAATTTGCTTGTTCCTTCTCACAATCAGAGGCTTTTCATTCTGGAGCCTTTATAAATTCTTATTTAAAAAATTCTTGACTGTTCCATTGACACCTTTCTAGACTTGGATTTTTCCATTTCGCCTTCCGTTTTTCGCTTTTTAAAATCTTTTTCGGCACAACCCTGTTCTAGACCCTTTTTTGACGTCCATTTCATTCTCTAAATTTATTTCAAAACATCTCTTTTTTAGACTTAAACACATTCAAGCAACCCATGCAGATACCGTCGAATCCTTCAAAAAATCGTTGGCAGATATTCAACATTCTGTCGAATCTAAACAAGAGCATAGCAAGCGTGTTGCTGATGTTGAAAGACTTTCTACTAATTTGAATCAGTTTTTTTTTAATTATTTTTTAATTTTATAATTTTTTGTTTAAAGGATGGCTGCTGATTATGAGACACGTTTAAATGATATTAAAAAATTGGTAAAAAAAATTTTTTGTCGTTTCTAGTAGAGATTGTGAGTTTTGAAAATCCTGGGCTTATTCCTGAACCTATTCCGGGTTTGATTTATTAACCTGGGCCAGATTCTGGGTCTGTCCAGGAAAAACTCAGGCCCAGGAAAAACCCCAGGAAGGTCAAAAAAATGCCTGGGCCTAGATTCTGGATACAGGAAAAATCCCAGGCCTTGGTCCCCCCAGCTCACCTAGGAAATTAAAAAAACTTTTTCAATTTTTTTTCATTTTTTGTCGTTTCTACCACTTAAAAATTGAAAAAAGAATTTTAAAAAAATTAAAAAAAAATTTTTCCTTTAAGTATGACGAACGCGATGCAGATTTGGCAAAGATAGCTAGTGCCAAGGATAAGGAATTGGGCCTTATGCGAGTACAAATCGAAGAAATGCAGAAACGTGTGAGTGAAGTATTTAGTGAAAATGTTCAGTTAAAGAAGCAGGTTATTAAAAAATTAAAAAAAAATTAAAATTTAATTCCCTTTTTAAAGTCATTAAATGATGAGACTCGTTTAAAGGAGTCAGTTGAAGCAGAATTAAAAACACGCCAATTATTGGATGAATATGCGCATAAATATGCTGCACTTACCGAATCGTTGTCTAGTACTAATGGGTAAATAAGAAACTTGTTTTTGTTAAAAATAGAGCATGTTTTCCGGAAAGGTTTAGAAATGTTTTCTTTTCGTGTTTTGATGTTTTTCCGGAAAGTTTGAGTTCTGGAAGGGGTTAGTAGTGTTTTGATGTTTTAATGAAACTAAAAACATTCTTAAATGTTTTTCCGGAAAAGTTGCAATGTGTTTTTACTTGTGTTTTGATGTTTTTTCCGGAAACATTTTACCAGTTGTTTTTAAAACATCAAAACATGAAAAACACATTGCAACTTTGGCACTATATGAAAGGAGGTCGATAATCGTTTTTTTCATTACTTTTTTCATTAACTTTTTTCCTTCCTTAATTATAAATAATGGTCAGTCTTTTCTTTCTCGTTCACTTCCACTCTTTTTACCTGTGGCATATTCAAATGAGGACAGACAAAAACACACACGGACAGACAAAACTCGAGTTTTCTGCTCGTCTTCGTCCGTGTTTTGTCTGTCTGTTTCCGTCCGTGTTTGCTCTGCCCGTTTTCGTCTGTGTTGGCTTTGTTCGAGTACGTCCGAGTTCTGTCTGTCTGTGTCCGTCCGTGTTTGTCTGCCCGAGTCGGCACGAAAAGAAAACAGGAGACTTTTTGTCTCTTTCATTTCTTTTGATTATGCCACAGGCAAATATAATGGAATTGAACAAGGAGGAAAATGCTGACCATTCTGTCATATCAAGGAAGGAAAAAAGTAATAGAAAAAAGTTATGAAAAAAACGATTATCGACCTCCTTTCATATAGTGCCGCAACTTTTCCGGAAAAGTTTCTAATGTTTTTCCGGAAGTTTCTAATGTTTATAAAGTTTCTAATGTTTTTCCGGAAAGATTTTATTATTCCCTCATGTTTTGATGTTTTTCCGGAATATACGATTTAATGTTTTCCGGAAAGTTAAAACATTTTTGTTTTTCCGGAAAATCTTGTTTTTATGATGTTTTTCCGGAAAGAAACATACTCTTACTTAATAAATGTTTTCCGGGAAGTTTTAATTATTTATTTTCAGTTCGTTTGACAACTTAAAAGAACAAATGTCTAAAATGAACGGAACAATGATTAAAGTGCAAGGGGACGCTAAAAAGTGGAGAGAACAGGCTGAGGCTGCAAACAAGTAGAATTTTTCTAAAATAAATTTTAATTTATTTTTTAAAGATTGGCAACTTCATTGAGTCTTGCAAAAGTAGAAAGTGATAATTTGTTGGCTTTTAAGAATCGTCAACTGGCTCAATTACAAGAACTTTGCCGTCGTTTGAATAAAGAAAATCGGGGAATAGATAAAAATAGTAGAAAGAAAAAATTTTTTTTTGAATTTTTTAAATTAATTTTTAAAGGTATGTCTTCCAACGACAACGAAATTGGGGAAAAAGGAAAGGAGGAGAATGAAGAATTGGCTTCTACTAGTAATGGAGCTGGAGAAGGAGATGGGGGAGAGGAAGGTAAAATAGAGGAGAAAATTGCCCAGATTGACTTGAAAGAGGAAATCAAGGAAGAGAAAAAAGAATAAAATGAAATATTTTTTTAAAATATTTTTAATAGTCAAAGGCCATAAAAATATATAAAAATACCTTCTTTATGTGCTCAAACATGCTTTAAGCTTTTTAAATTTACCTTTGATATGTTTGCCAAATTAAATACACAGCTTGAATATTATTATAAAAACAATGTTTTTCTCCCAGAAAATTATGAAATAAACATTGATATTATGTTTTTGTGTTTAAATGTTTTTATGAATGTTGGGATGTTTTATTCCACTGTTAAAATGTTTTCCGGAAAACAAATTTTGTTTAAATGTTTTCCGGAATGTTGGGATGTTTTTATTCCCTGTTGGGATGTTTTCCGGAAAACAAATTTTGTTTAAATGTTTTCCGGAAAGAAACGAACTTTGTTTAAATAAATGTTTTCCGGAAAATGAACAAACATTTAAATATTTTTCCCCTGTTAAAATGTTTTCCGTAAAACAAACTATTTAAGTAAATGTTTTCCGGAAATTTGAAAACATCTGAACACATTTTAAAACAACATTAAATGTTTTTTTCTGGAAATAGGCAAGTTTTCCGGAAGGTCATAAACATTTAATTGTGTTCGTCAAAACATTGAATAATTTTTATCTCTTTTCACTGGGGTTAAAAAATTAAAAAAGAATCCAATTTTACATAAAAATCGGAAAATATAAGTATTTATGAGTATCACTTTTAGAGATCAATTTAAAAGATTAATTTAGAATTTTTTTTAATTTAATTTTTTGAAATTTTACTTCTTTTTTGGTAAATGGTTTAAACCTGCACCGCTACTCCATCGATAATTTGGAGGCCCAGCAGAAAAACAAGCATTTTCTTTTAATGTTTGCCCTCCAGTTTCAGTCCAATACATTAAATAAAAGTTGCACATTTCATCTTCCCCAGTAGGGCCGATCTTGATTATTCGTTTTTCATTGTTGTTTATAGTGCAACGAGCAGCCAAAATATCCTTAAAAATAATTATTTTTGTTTTAGGAATGTTGGAATGTTTTCCGGAATGTTTAGAAAATTGTTTTAGAGTTTTCCGTAAATTGAACATGAATTTATTATTTATAAATGTTTTCCGGAAAAATGTAAACATGTTTTCCGGAAACAATATTAAAATTAAATGTTTTCGGAAAAGTGTAAACTTTTCCGGAAAGTTTTAAATAATCATATGTTTTCCGGAAGCAATATTGTAATTATTAAATGTTTTTTGCAAAGTTGCGAACTTGTTTTTTCCGGAAGCAATATTAAATTTTCCGGAAAAGTGTAAACATGTTTTTCCGGAAGGTTTTAAATAATTATATGTTTTCCGGAAACAATATTAAATTTTAACGTTTTCCGGAAAAGTTCACCATTATTTTACAAAAATATATACCCCTTGTGTAATAACTATTGACTGATTTATAACAGGCTGGAAAAGTTGAGGAAGCTGAAAATTCATTTTAAAATTAGAAAAAAATATATTCGAAAATTAAAAAAAATACCTGTGGATTTCTATTTCCCAGTAATGTCCATTTATCCTGTCCAGTCAAAGGATTTTCTTGGACTAACCAGCCATGTACATTAGTTCCATGTCTATGAGTGTGAACACGGAAGGCGAAAGGATGTAATTCAACGTCTTCATCAACAACACACGCTACTTCTAATTGCTCTAGAAAAATTAAAATAGCTTAAAATTTTTTTTGATTTTTTGAGAAATTTTCGAAAAAAATTTTTTTTGAAATTTCCAAAAAATTTTCAAAAATTCGAAAAAAAAATTTTTTTTTTAATTCCCAAAAAAAATTTTTCAAAGTTAAAAAAGCACCTGAAACACTCGAAATCAACATTCTAGACAATCTAACATAACATAAAAAAGATTCAGGTCTTACCCAGATTTGAACTGGGGTCGCTGGATTCAGAGTCCAGAGTGCTAACCGCTACACCATAAGACCGTTAAACTAACTTTCATTTATTTAGCTTTTAACATTTACTCTTTTTTTCTTAAATTGTTTAAATGCTTTAAGGGTGTAGGAAAAAAGGTTTTTTAAGCAACTTAGATATTTTTTAAAATTCTTAAAATTTTTTAAGGTTAGGAAAATTTTAACAAGGAAAATTTTTTTTTCAAAAAATTTTTAAAAAATTAAAAAAATTAGTCTCATTTACCAGTCTTTTTAGGCGCCATTCTACCGTCAGTAGCTAACAATAGAGTGCCTGCCATTCTTGGTTGAGGCTCCTCTGTGTGAAGCAACCTAACTCCAGAATTGTCTTCTCCCTTCATTTGGTGCATATAATGTACTTGAAGTACCAAAAATTGGGATTTTGCTTCACCACCAACGCGGAAACCGACACCTTAAGAAAATTTGAAGTCTTTTAAAAATTATTCTAAAAACACCTTTAGGCAGGTTAAGCTTTGGAGCGCCTCGAGCCCAAGCATAGATAATGTCTGGCTGAGAGGCGCATACAGGGGAACGGGAATAACCAGCATCAGAAGAAGACATCTCTCCACAGTCCCTTCAAAACAAATAAAATTATAAACTTTGTTTTGAACAAACATTTGTTTTGAACATTTAATTATTGCAATGTTTAAACAACAAAACAAATGTTTGAAACAAACATTTTTTTAAACATTAATTATGCAATGTCTAAACAAAACATTGTTTGAAACAGACATCTGTTTTGAACATTTAATTATTGCAATGTTTAGACAACAAAAACATTGTTCGAAACAAACATTTAATAAAACTTTTTTTCAAAACATTTTTAAAATGTTTTGATTAGCAAGTTTATTTAAAACATAAAAACATCTTATTTTTAGTTCTGAACATTTTTAAGTTTCCAACTTTTTTTCGAACATTGTTGTTCTCTCAAACATTTAAAACTTAGTTTCAAAACATTTTTCCAACTTTGTTTCAAACATATTTTACAATAAACCCTAAACAAACATTACCAGGCAGGTTCATCGCTTCCAGGCATTTCACAACCGAAAAGAAGCATGTGATGGATCTGGTGTTGGTTTGCAAGGGGTTCAAAGGAAACTAAATAATTTAAATATTAAAAATAATTTTCGTTCCAACCAATATAATGTTCCTCGTCAGCATCTAACGGAAAAGCAGTACATAAATAAGTATCGTTCTTTTCAATCCGAACACTTGGCATTCGAAGATCTGTTGATTGAACACCTTCGAGAAGGGTTTGTTGTTTTTGATGGTTAAAGTGAAACCATGCGAGACAAGGGTAGGTTATTGATAGAGACAGTAAAAATATTGTTGGAAAAAACATTTTATCTAAAAATTCAAGGTTTTCCAGAAATGTTGTTAACATTTGTTTTTGTTTGAATGTTTTCCGGAAAACTGGAAACATATTTAAACTTTAAATGTTTTCCGGAATGTTGGATAAATATTTCTCCTACCGTAAATGTTTTCCGGAATGTTGTCAACGTTTGTTTTTGCCTTAATGTTTTCCGGAAAATTAGAGAGACATTTCTCAAGTTAAATGTTTTCCAAAATGTTGTTAACATTTGTTTTTGTTTGAATGTTTTCCGGAATGTTGGAGAAACATCCCAAGTTAAATGTTCTCGAAACGTTCTTATATCTTAAATGTTTTCCGGAATGTTAGAAAAACAATTTAGACATTCTAATGTTTAAGTAAAACACTCTCTTAATTCCCCGGAGCATTTAACGGACTAAAACATCATTAAAACATGCGCGCTCAAAATCAATAGAACGAAAACCAGTGGAGAAAAAGCTAAGCATTTTCTCTGTGGCACCGAGGCAAATGCCTAAACTCTCGCGTACATTAAAAGCAAATGAAAAAAATGTAAAGAGAGAAAGCCTACTAAAAAGAATAAAGAAAAGCTTACATTTTTTGTGGCTTTATCCCTTAAAAACTAGAAACTAATCGATTAGAACTACACGGCATTTCTTCGCAATTCTGAAACACGCCCAAAAAGAGGAAAAATTTTGTGTTACGTCAGAAAAAAAAAATAACGGAAATAAAAAATCTAGTTCAAAAATTTTTTAAAAATTATTGTAGTATCTTTGTTGTCAAAAAAAGAATTTATATATGTATACAATACAAAACTTTGTTTGGCTTAAAATAAACTTACTTGAAATAATTTAAAACTTGTGTATGTTTTAATTGTAAAGTTGTAGAGTAAACTTTTCTCCAAACATAGTATTTATGTTTACAGGAGACAAGTTTTATGTATTTACAGAAATTTGAATGTTTTTCCGGAAACTTTACATGTTTTCCGGTAAAACAAAGGATGTTTGTTTTAACGTGTTCACCAACAAAACATTCGAACATTCTTTCAAACTTAGATGTTTCTCCGACAAAACAAAGGATGTTTTGTTTAGACATTTACACCAACAAAACATTCCTTCCGGAAACTTTACATGTTTCTCCGGAAAGAATAATTAGATGTTTGCTTAAGTGTTCACTAGAAAAACATTCCTTCCGGAAATTCTACATGTTTTCCGGTAGAACAAAGGATGTTTGTTTTAACGTGTTCACCAACAAAACATTCCTTCCGGAAACTTTACATGTTTCTCCGGAAAGAATAATTAGATGTTTGTTTAAACAATTTAAAAGGAAAACATTACTTAATAAAACAAACAGAGATTTATCATAAAACCGGTTTTCAAGTTTTAATGACCAAATTTCGAAATAAAAAAATAAAAGAGGAATATGTTTAAAATAATTCGAATAAAAGCAAAAAAAAGTTTTAAGAATGTAATATAAAATGGAGGGATAAAGAGGCAGAAAAATGTCAGAAAAATTTTTTTTCGATAAGTAGGGATGCAATTTAAATTTTTCAGAACTTTAAATATTATTAAAAATAAAATTATTTTGGGACAAAAAAAAATTTTTTTTAATTAGAATCTTGTTATAAGTAAATTTGCGGAATCTTCTGTTTGTGTAATTGAGCTATTATTATTATTTTCAAAATCATTTATTAATTTTGTTGAATGTTGGTTATTTTTCTCTAAATTTACTAGTAATGTGACATATTCTAAGCGTGATCGAAGCTGAGAGCAAATACGCCTTAAAAATAAAGTTTCAATGTTTTAAGAAAGATGGAATGGAGAAAGATGGATGAATAATTGTGATGTCTTCTGAAAATCTCTCCGGAAACCTAAGTTTTAGAAAATAAAGTTTTCTGGAAAAACATAAGTTTATAAATTAAAGTTGCCGGAAAAAATTAAGTTTAGAAATAAAAATGTTTTCCGGAAAAACTTAAGTTCTAGAAAATAAGATGTTTTCCGGAAACTTAAGTTTATGAAATAGAGATGTTTCCGGAAAAACTTAAGTTTAAAAATAAAGTGTCATCCGGAAACTTGAAACATTTAAATGTTTGCAGAAAATAAAATGTTTTCCGGAATGTTTTTGTATAATTTCTCAACATACCTATAACGAATAAGTTCGGCTAACAATTCAGCATTTTTCCTTTCCTCTTCTGCACAAAGTTGTTCCCAATCAGTATTATCGTCGTCTTTTTCTCCATTTCTTTGTTCCTTGTTTGTTTGGCTTCCAACATGTTGTTTATTGTTGTTGTTGGGAACAATATATTTTAATGGTCGTTGTTGCGATAAATTGTTTGTAGCCCTTTGCGATTCTGTTAGCAAGTTTTGTTCAGATTCTGGTAATTTATTCCTCAACTGCAAAATCTAATCTTATGTTTTTAACGCTTAAAAATTAAATTTTTTTCTTTTCTTACCTCACGCAACTCAGACAATAACCGAACAATAGCTTTCTTTTCATCACCAATTTCATTTGAAAGTGACAATTTTGAAGCAATTAATTGTTTTTCTAAAAGTTTAGCATTTGTTTCATCAATTTCATCTTCATCTTCTTCTTCACAAAAATTTTTTTCTTCCTTATTATTATTTTTTTCTTCAATTTTTTCTTCTCCTTTTTCTTCTTTAGAAACTTCTTTAGAAACAAAACCTTCTACTACTTCTGTCAAATTTTTTAATTTTCTTTTAAGTACAGTTATGCCTGTTTGAACAGCCCACATTTCGTCTTCTTTTTGTTTTAATAAAACTTGTTGATTTGAATGTTGTCGCATTTGTTGAATCTAAAAAATAAATTAAATTCTCTATATTTTTAATTTATTTTAATAGTAAAATTATTTTTAAAATTTTTTACGTGTTCGTGCAAATATTCAAGTAAATTTTGTTGTTTAAGTATTTCTTCTTCAATTTGTTTAGAAGTTATAGGCATTTCCAATCGAAGTTCTTCAATGCTTTTAGGCTTAACGTATCTAAAAAACATTGTTTAGTTAAAATATAATCATGTTTTTAATGTTTTGGATGTTTTCCGGAATGTTTAAATAATTATAAAGTGTTTAAGAAGTGTTTAAATGCTTCCGGAAAAATTCGCTACCTTAAATGTTTTCCGGAAAATTCTTTAACTTAAATGTTTTCCGGAAAATTCGCTAACTTAAATGTTTTCCGGAAAATTCGCTAACTTAAATGTTTTCCGGAAAATTCGCAAACTTGAATGTTTTCCGGAAAAATTCGCAAACATAAATGTTTTCCGGAAAGTTGCAAACAATAATGGAAAATTATGTTTATGAGTTATTTTAAATGTTTTTCCGGAATGTTTGTATGAAAAGTTTAAATGTTTATAGTTACATTTTTTAGTTATAAAAATGTTTCTTATTATTTTCCGGAAAGGAAAATTGAATGACTTAAACGTTTTCCGGAAAATATTAAAAGAAAATTATGTTTCAATTATTAAGGAGAAACTTTACAAACATAATTAATAGAAACACATAAGGAATAAATAGGAGACTTTTAACGATTTATTTTCTAATAAATATTATATATCCCCAACAAAAATTGTTTTTAGTTTTTTTCTCCCCCCTATTTATAAATAAATTGTTTTCTTTCCTTCAGTTTTAACGCGCACGCTTCATTCAACCAAAAATAAATATACTAATATATTAAATATTTTTATTTATTTTTATATATAGTAGCTTCTCACAACGTAAAAAAATTGACCCTTTTCATAAATCAATTTTAACAATTAATTTTTTTTATTGACAAAAAATTGATTGAAATTTTAAATTAAATTTAAAATTTAATTTTTTGACTAAAAAATTTTTTTGTTTCATTCATTTTATTTATTTTTTAAATTTTTTTATCCTATTAAAATAAAATTTAATTTTTCAACCTTCACATTTGCAACAATAAAAATTTTCGAAAAAAATAATAAAAATAATAAAAATGGGAAATAATAATCAAAAAAAATGGATGATTAAATATGTCGCCCCCTGTTTGCGTCATTAAACAAAATAGTTTAATGATCATTTATCAATAATAATAAAAAGGTTCAAAAGTTTTCAACGTAAAAATCACTTGAAACTTTGCATGAATGGAAAATGTCTTTTCAAAAAATCTTTAAAAAGAAAGGAAAAAAATTTAAAAATAATAAAACATTTTTAATAGAAATGTTTTTGAATGTTTTCCGGAAAGTTGGAAAAGTTTCAAAATCCTTTATAAACATCTTTACGGTTGTTGAATGTTTTCCGGAAAGGCGAATAAATTCGAACATATTTTCACATGTTTTAATATAATTCTAGAATGTTTTCCGGAAAGTTGGAAACTGTTTTAAAATTATTTATAAACTCTTTTTACAATTGTTGAATGTTTTTCCGGAAAAACGAATAAATTCAAACATTTTTATACATGTTTTAATGGTTCTAGAATGTTTTCCGGAAAGTTGTAATTTGTTCACAACACAGATTAATGTTTTTTGATGTTTTTATTTAATGTTTTTCTTGTTATACAATGTTTTCCGGTTATTTAATGTCTTCTCATTATTTAATGTTTTCCGGAAAAAGTTAATAAAATATTTCTTTAGATTTAATGTTTAAAAATAATTGTATTTTCCTGATTAATTCAAGCGCCATATTAATTTATTTAACAATTATTACTACTGCTATTGAAGAAAAAATAGAAGAAAAAACAACAAAAAATTTAATAACATTTAATCGAATAGCTGGATGTCCAGACTTGGAATCTTTTCAACACCCTTTTGAGACGTTAGAAAATTCAGACAAAATTGGAAAAATAACATGTTTATGTGGACCTAGTAGAGAATTAATAAATGAAGATAATGAAGAGGTTGAAGATGAAAAAGCTTCAATTACTTGTATTTATGGCTCAAAATTGGAAGATTTAGAAAATACAATAAATTTAGCGAAGAAAGTAAACAAGTCAATTGAAAAGGTAAAAAAATAAAAGCTTAAAAACAAGTTCGAAACAAAATAAACATATTCCAAGTTTAAAATGAACTTGGAAGAAAACAAGTTGAAAAACAAACTTGGAAGAAAACAAGTTCGAAAAAAACATGGGAAACAAACAAACAGAAAAATTTTAAAATAAACTTGCAACAAAACAAGTTTGAAACAAATCAAGTTTGTTTCCATCACTTGCAGCAAAACAAGTTTGTAAAAACATGGGAACTAAACAAATTTAACTTGTTCGAACAATCAAAAAAAATTTTTTTAACAGATAATACTCAATCATGTTGACTTTGAAAGTGAAAAAGATTTGTTACAAATACTCTTAAAAGAAACTCAAACCACTTCAAATTTAAAATATTTGGAAGCGAAAAAATGCAAAAATCAACCAAAATTTACAGAAGAGAAAAACGAGAACAAAGAATTAAAACAATTTAATAGTTTAGAGTGGATAGTAATTGAAGAATGTTTAATAGAGGAAATGCCTATAAATTTATTAAAACGTGCGCCAGTTTTGAAGAGTCTGTCGCTAAGCGGAAATAAAATACATTCAATAAATGTACAAGATTTGGCTGCTAGCAAAATGAGTGTAAGCAAAATATTTAAAAAATAAACTTGAAATAGAACAAGTAGAACATGTGTAATAAAAACAACACTAAAATGTTTTAAATAAACTTGAAACAAAACATGCTTAAAATAAACTTGGAATAAAACATGTTGGAAAATAAACTTAAAATACAAACACAAATAAGCTTGAACCAAAACATGTTTAAAAACAATCTTTAAAACAAACTTGGAATAAAACAAGTTGAAAATCAAGCTCTAAAAATAAACTTAAATAGATTTTCTCCTTTTAAAGATAGAATCATTAAACTTAGCGGGAAATCTACTTTCTTTACAAATTGAAGCAGGAAGTTTAAGTCAACTTAAAATGCTTAAAAACCTAGAGATTGGTGAACATAATTTTGCTAGTACTCAATTACTTATAGAAATTGGGAAACTTACAACACTCGAGGTAAAAAAATATTTTTAAATAATTTTAAAGATTTTTTCAGAGTTTGGACATGTCACAAATGGATGGAATAGAAACAATAAATATTTTCTCAAATTTTGAAAAAATGTCAAACTTAAAGAGACTTTTATTAAGTGGATGTAACTTGCGCATGTTAAATAAATCAAGTTTTGCACAATTCCCAGCATTAGAAACAGTTAAACTTAGAAATATAAAGAAAAACTTAAAAACATGAAATCAAAAAGAAACATAAAAATAAACTTGGAATAAAACAAGTTTGAAAAAAAATAAACTTAGATAATAAAAACAAGTTGAAATTTGAACTTTAAATAAAACAGGTTGAACTTAGATAATAAAAACAAGTTGAAAAATTAAACTTGAAACAAAACAAGTTTGAAAAAAAATAAACTTTAAATAAAACATGCTGAAATAAAACAATCAAACATTAATATTTTTAAGTTGGATTTAAGAGTTAATTTAATTGGAGAATTGGAGAGTGAATGTTTTGCTGGTTTGGACAATTTAAATTCACTTTCACTTGCAGGAAATTATTTAAAGTAAAAAAATATATTTAACAAAAAATTAAAAAATATTTATTTTAAAGAGAATTACCATCCAAAATATGGAAAGATTTGCCAAATTTAGAAAATTTAGATTTAGGCTGGAATGATTTTCGGTCTTTAAATAAAAGTTCTTTTAAAGAAATTTCACCAAAAATAGAAAGAATAAATTTACGAAATAATGAAGTGCTTAAACAAATAGAAGAGGGAACATTTGATGGATTAAATGCATTGAGACATTTAAATTTAAGTACAACAATGTTGAGTAAAATAATAAAAGGACAACTTAATTTAAATAAACTTGAGGTTTGTGTTTGTTAATAAAATAAACTTTAAATAAAGAAAAAAAAAGTTTTTAGAAAAAAAATAAACTTGAAATAAAACATGTTGAAAAAATAAACTTGGAATTAAACAAGTTGCAAAAATAAACTTGAAATAAAACAAGTTGGAAAAAATAAACTAGGATTAAAACAAGTTGAAAAAATAAACTTGAAAAAACAAGCTTGAAAGTAAAATAAAACTTAAAAAAGAAACATGGAAAAAATTAAAACTTGGAAAATAGTAAAACTTGAAAAAATAAAATTGCAACTTGAAACATGTTTCAACTTAAATCAAAATTTTAAGAAGCATATCATTCATTTACAAAAAAAAATTCAAAAATTAAGGAATTAGATTTATCTGCATCAAACATTTCCTATATTGAACCAAATGCTTTTGATTCATTCAAATCAACATTAGAATCACTCAATTTAGCAACAAACAAACTTAAACATTTAGACACAAATTTGATAAATTTTTCAAATTTAAAAATGATCGATTTGTCTAATAATCCTTGGATTTGTGATGAAAAATTACAACACATTTCTTTATTTATTGAGGATAAATATAAAATAGCCGCCTCAGAAAAGAATGAATTTGAACTGCGCGAAGCACACAAAACTCAATGTGATAGGCCTTACATTAGACGAGGAGAATCAATATTTTCGCTTGTTGGAATTAATAGTAGCGAGTTGAGTTATAATGAGGGGGAGGATACAACAATAGCGACAACAACAAAAACATCAACAACGAATGGAGGGGAAGAAAATTTATTTGGAGGGAATAATGTTGAAAATGCTACGATAGACTGGAAAGCGGTATAAATTTTAAATAAGAAGATAATAAAGACATACAAACTTGAAACAAATGTTTGCAACCAACAAAAACATAACAGAATATTTTTAAAAACAAATAAAAATCAGAAAAACATTAAAAAAGACAGCAAATTTTTAAAATCAGAAAAACATTATTATAAACATAAGTACGCAAAAACAGAAAAACAAATAAACCATCAAAACATTTTAAAAACATGATAAAATCAGAAAAACATGTTTAAAAACGAGAAAACCAGGAAAAAGAAAAACATCAACAAAACAGAATATTTCTTAAAACCAGAAAAACATCCTAACAAAAATGACAATTCTGATTAGATAAAAACATCTAAACAAATCAGAAAAACATTTTTAAAAACAAATAAAACATCCAAACACAGATAACATTATTGGTTGGCAGCAATACAGACGAACACATAAATTTTACAAGTTTATTAGAACAGGACGAAATTGAAGATGCAAACAAACCAAAATATGATATTAATGCAATTAGATATGGAGAAAAATCGTTTTTACCAAAAAAGGAATTGGCTAATACATGGATTTCTGGTGTAACTGTAACTCTATTAATTATAACCACGGCGTTTTGCATTATTTTTGTGGCAAGGCATAAAAAGGTGGAAAAATTGGGGAAAAAAGGGAATTTTTTAAAAATATTTTTAGACCGCCCCAGACGAAGCAAAACACGAAGAAGTCAAAATACAAAAAGAAATAAAAGCAGAAGAATCACAAAAAACAACACAAAAACAATTACAACAACCAGAATTAACTCAAACAAACATTTTAAAAGAAACAGAACAACAACAAAAACTAAAAACATGTGAAAATTTAGAAGAAAATTGTGCAATTACTGTTTTTTAATTTAGCTTTTAATTTAATTTATTTAATTAATTTTTAGTGTGTTTATAATTTTCATTTTTTAATTATAAAATATTTTTTAGTCGAAAATAAAAATATTTGTCAGGTTGAGGTTCGAACCTTTGACCCAATATATTAGGTTATAAAGGAAAGAAAAACTATACTAACAATGTTCATGTCAGACAGTGAGAAATGTTCAGATTAAAGTTTATTTAATTGTTTGTTTATTTGTTTTTCCAAGTTTATTTTCAAGTTTGCGTTTTTACTAAAGTTTAGAAGTTTTTAATATTATGAAAACAAGTTTATTTAAGTGTTTGTTTATTTGTTTATTGTTTAAGTTTATTTTTAAAAACAAGTTTATTTCTAAAAGTTTGTGTTTTTGGTAAAGTTTATTTGTTTTAATTTTATAAAAACATGTTTCATTTTAAGTTTATTTAATTGTTTGTTTATTTACTTGTTTGTTAAGTTTATTTCTAATAGTTTGTGTTTTTGGTAAAGTTTATTTGTTTTTATTTTTCTAAAAACAAATTTCTATGTTTTACTGTGTTTTACTCATTAACTCAAAACATTATATAAACAAAAATAGAAACTCACGGCTTAAAGTCCACAACATCAAACAAAGCGGTTGTTGTAATAAATGTTTGTTGTTGTTCATTTGCTTCAGAGGAATTGTTGTTGTTGTTTTCACAAACATTTGTTGAGATTGAATTTAATAAAAATGTTTTGACTAAAGGTTGCGACAAATTAAACATTAAATGAAGCAAAACGCCTATAAAGAGAAAAATTTGGTAATCAATTAATTTTAAATTAAATTTAATTAAAAAAATTTTTTTCAAACTTTAAAAATTTATTTTCTAATTCTCCCATATTTATATGATTTTTAAAAATATTTTTTTCAATTAAAAAATTTTTTTAATTTACCTATAGCAGGCAAACCCATTTTATTTGAAGATTCCTTTAACAAATAAAATTTTTTCAAGACAAAAAATTTTTTTTAATTTTTACGTGTTGTATAATGAGATGTGCATGTCTGAATATATAACCCAAAAGATAATAATTTTCTGTAGGCAGTTGTAATAATAATTTTTTGAGCTGTAAAGCGCATTGACAGGCACAAACATTTTGATAATTACATTTACATTCTGTTGGAAAAAATTTTTTATTAATTTTTAAAAAATTAAAAAAAATTTTCAAGGGTCGGAAAAATTAAAAAAAATCAAAAAAAAATTTCAAAAAAAATTTTTTTTTAATTTTAAAAAAATAAAAAAATTTTTTCAATGGTCGAAAAATTTCAAAAAAGTAGAGAATTTTCAGAAAAAATTTTTTTATTTAAAAAAATAAAAAAAAATTTCAGGGGTCAGAAAATTCAAAAACCAAAAAAAAAATTTCCAAACCACTAGCAATTTGTTCAAATTTAGGTTTCAATTGTTGAGTCAAAATGTGTTGATTAAGAGAAGCCATATTTTCTGGTAAATGGTGCAAAAAGCGTTTAAGTAAACCTGCCGCTTCGTGGGCATCCTAAAAAAATAAAAATTAAATTTTCGAAAATTCTTCCAATTTTTAAATAAACCTGAAAAACTATTTCATCTCTTTTTTCACTATTAGCCATCAATTCGAGTTCATCCAATCTTGATTTGGGTGAGGATACGCGAAAAATGCCTTCCAAGTCGAGTCCTATAAAAAGAAAATGAAATAAATTTTGAACTTTATAGACAAATTTATTTTCGTGAAAATTTCCCCTTTATACTCTTTTTAGGGTCAGAAAATTCAAAAATTAGAAAAAAATCAAAAAAATTTATTTGATTAAAAATAAAAGAAATTCCAAACCACTAGCAATTCGAAAATCGCAACGAAAGAATTTAATAGCTAGTAAAATAACCAGACAAGGTTTCATGAGAATATGTTTATGCTAGAACGTTCACAAGAATAAAAATAAGTAAAAACAAAAAATATCAGGAAGCCGTGGATAAAAAGAAGGAAAATTGAGAATAAATGCGAGAGAAAAACAAAATTTGAAAAAAAATTTCAAAAAACCCCATAAAATTTCAAAAAAAAAATTTCGCGAAAATCCAATACTGCTTTGGGTGAGAATACACTTAAAATACCTCCCAAAATACCTACTACTTTCCAGAAAAAATTACAAAAAATGTTTCCAAAACTGTCCCACTCTCCCAAAAAGATTTTTCGAAAAATCTCACCCAAAAAAATCCAACAAACCGTAAAAAGCAATATAATCCAAACATTCTCTGATTAAAGCAGGCACAGGAACTCCATCAAAAGAGGGGTTGTTTTTAACAGCTTGTGCAAGCGGAAGTTTGAATAATTGAATTCCTCCAGTTTTGAATAATTCATTTGTTGTTGTTGTTGTTCCTTTTTTGCTTTTTTTACTAAATAAATTCATATCTATAATCTACATATTTATAATAAATATCTGAAAATTAAAAAGAAAAAAAAATTAAAAAATTTCGTAAAATTCGTAAAAATAAAAAATTATTAAAAATACGACATTTGGCCACAAGGTATAAAATTGTTCATTTGGGTCAGACCCCAAAAAATTTTCATTTCGTCACAAAATGAAGGATAAGATGAAGGATGACACTGGATCGAAAAATCTCGTATACTCACTACCCTTTATTGACTACACTAGAACTAAAAAAATATTTGGTTTCTGAGTGTTCACAAAAATAATCAAAAAAATAATTTTTTTACCTCCGCAAAAAAACCCCAAAATTAACTCCTCTTTCAAAATTACTAAAATAAACAATATTTGATGAATGATTGTTGTAAAAAAAATTTACCCCAACTTCCCCCTCATTCTTAACACACAGAAAAAAATATAAAAAATGTAAGTATAATGAATGTGCACTCACACTATATAAAATTAATATACAGGGTGTTTCAACTAAGAAGCACTATTTGAAAAATTAATAACTTTTTATTATTTTGACAGATTTTAATAATTTTTGGTATTTTATATCTATAATCTATAAGGTTTTTTTTGATATAAAAATTATGTCGAAATTCGAACCCTAACCCGAGATAATTTTGTACTCTACCGTTCTGTTTTTCCCTTTTTCCGCACATGCATTCTTACTCCGCTTTGTTTTTTACAAGGGGCGATAGACATTAGAGTAAACACTAGGCGATAGACACTACATTTTCAATACAGTATCCACTCTTCGCCATACGCAGGAAAATAAATGAAGTAAGATAGCACACAATGAAAAGAGGGAAAAAAGAGAACGGTTGAGTACGGATTTGAAATAAAGGGTTAGGGTTCGAATTTCGACATAATTTTTATATCAAAAAAAACCTTATAAATTATAGATATAAAATACCAAAAATTATAAAAATCTGTCCACGCACTAAAAAGTTATTAATTTTTCAAATAGTGCTTCTTAGTTGAAACACCCTGTATTTTGTGTTGTTGCTACTCTAAACAATTTTTAGCTGTGCACCAGAAATTAAGAAAAACGCCAAAAAAATCAGAAAATTTTAATTAAAAATTTAAAAAAAATTTCTGATTTTTTTTATAAATTTTTGAGCCCTAAAAATTTTTTTTGAGCTCTAAAAATTGCCAAAAATTGCCCAAAAAACACAGAAACCCATCCAAAATTACCACCCATTTTACTCACTTACCCCCAAAACATTCTCTTACTAAACACTAGCGTACTCTTTTATTTTTCTCAATGATTGGCCTGTATGGGAAAAAAATTTAGGGAGAGGGTTGGTTGACTGCTGGAAGGAGAAGAAAAAAAATAAATAAAATTGGATAAATAAAAAAATATTTTTAGGGATATTTCACCCAAATTAAACAAAAAAATTAAATTAATTGGCAGCAAAAAAATTATTTTTCAAAATTTTATTAATATCAAAAATCAGCTTTTGTACGCATAAAAATTTAAAGTGAAACATTTTTATAATATATTATGTTTCTGCACATTTTAATCACCCAGATCATGTTGAGCAAAATAACAAGAGATTCTTAAAAGTATAGAAAACATTATAAAAACATGTATTAAATGTTTTCCGGAATGTTCAGATTATATTAAAATGTTTTCCGGAAAATATAAATATTTTTAATAGTTTTTCCGGAAACTTATTCTTTGGTAAAATGTTTTCCGGAAAAATAATAACATTTCTAATAACTTTCCGGAAACTTATTTTTTGGTATATAAAATGTTTTCCGGAAAATATAAATATTTTTAATAGTTTTTCCGGAAACTTATTCTTTGGTAAAATGTTTTCCGGAAAAATAATAACATTTCTAATAACTTTCCGGAAACTTATTTTTTGGTATATAAAATGTTTTCCGGAAAATATAAATATTTTTAATAGTTTTTCCGGAAACTTATTCTTTGGTAAAATGTTTTCCGGAAAAATAATAACATTTCTAATAACTTTCCGGAAACTTATTTTTTGGTATATAAAATGTTTTCCGGAAAATATAAATATTTTTAATAGTTTTTCCGGAAACTTATTCTTTGGTAAAATGTTTTCCGGAAAAATAATAACATTTCTAATAACTTTCCGGAAACTTATTTTTTGGTATATAAAATGTTTTCCGGAAAATATAAATATTTTTAATAGTTTTTCCGGAAACTTATTCTTTGGTAAAATGTTTTCCGGAAAAATAATAACATTTCTAATAACTTTCCGGAAACTTATTTTTTGGTATATAAAATGTTTTCCGGAAAATATAAATATTTTTAATAGTTTTTCCGGAAACTTATTCTTTGGTAAAATGTTTTCCGGAAAAATAATAACATTTCTAATAACTTTCCGGAAACTTATTTTTTGGTATATAAAATGTTTTCCGGAAAATATAAATATTTTTAATAGTTTTTCCGGAAACTTATTCTTTGGTAAAATGTTTTCCGGAAAGTTTATTATATTAGAACGTTTTCCGTAAAGTTTGTTTATATTCAAATATTTTCCTAAATATTTTTAACAGTTTTTCCGGAAACCTATTCTTTGGTAAAACATTTTCCGGAAAAATAAAAACATCATTAATAATTTTCCGGAAAACATAAATGTTTTTACTAAAATATTCCGAAGACCTATTCTTTGGTAAAATGTTTTCCGGAATCGCTCAAATATATTAAAACATTTCCGGAAACTTATTCTATTTTCAGAAATGTTTCACAAACATTTTTTAATGTTTAAGTTTTTCCGGAAAGTTGTATTACTTTAAAATGTTTTCTGAACAACTCAAAACATTTTTATCTGTTTTAATGTTTATCAACAATGTTTAATTAATTAAAAAACAAACTTACATAGTGATGAACCAACTCAATTCATATATTTTATCCAATTCATCCTCATCCATTTGAGATCGCCATTCACGACATTTACGGCAAAAATCACGCAATCGTGCAACAACATCTTGAAGCAACGGCTTTTTAACAACCAACAATAATGCATAAATCCATTCAAGAATAGCACGGCTATGTCCATTTTCGATTACATACTTGAAAAAACAAATAAAATTAGTGAAACAGAGAATTTTGAATAAAAAATCAGAAACCAGAATATAAGGTCAGAATTTAAAAAGAATTAAAATCAGAATTAAATTAGAAATCAGAATTAAAAATCAGAACCCAAAATTCAAAATTAGAACCAGAATTTAAAACCAGAATTAAATCATAAATCAGAATTTAAAAACAGAAACAAGAAGTAATACCAGAAATCAGAATAAAAAATCAGAACCAAAAATTTAAAATAAGAAACCAGAATTAAAATCAGAATTTAATTAGAAAATCAGAATAATAAATCAGAATTCAAAGTCAGAACCCAGAACTTAAAATCAGAACCCAAAAATCAGAATTTAAAATCAGAAAAACATTATAAAACAAATAAAAACATAACCAGAATAAAAGAAAAACATGAGAAAAGCATAGGAAACATTTCAAAACAAACACGTTCCCAACAAAACAAAAAAATGTTTTGTATAAAATAAACATAAATTTTACCTCAGTTTGGTGCATAATAAGATGATTCACCTTAAATTATTAAAAAAATTTTTTGTTGTTAAAAATAATTTTCTTACCAAATTATCATTCAAACATCTAACCAATCCCAACATTGGAGGTATACCCTTATGATGTGCAAATTTTTCCAATTTTTCTTTGTCTTCCTCTTTAATGTCTAATTCTGGAATTCTTCTTTCAAAACATAATTGACACCAACCCTGTGAATCTCCCTAAAATTTAGAAAAAAATTAAAAAAAAAATAAAATTACATCAAAGAAAGGTAAGCCGTCGGGAAATAACCGAACCTGTTAATGCTAGGCGCTTCCCTCAAGAAGTACAAGTTCAGGGGGATGACTTTTAGTATTTAAAGCCTAACCTCCCACACCTCCTACTTAAACAGTCTAAAAGTTAGACTTCCCTTCCTAAAGTAAATTAAGTATTCAAAATCAGAAATCATAATTAAAATCAGAAAACTTTCATAAAAGAAAGGAAGATTATTATATGTATTTATGAATTCAATTAAAATTCATAAATATAAAAATAAATCATTCAAAAAAGTTTTTGTCCCATGGCTGGAAAGTATCGAATTTCTGGCTCCCCTTATACTTACAAGGGAACATATGTTACTGTGAGTACAAATTTAATAAATTTTCTGGTACCATTCGATAGAGGACCCTCGATTTACTATTGTTTTGTGCGGGTTTTCTTGCAAAATTAGTTTGGGCCGAGTTATGGCCGTTCAAAGTTAGACCGCTAGAGTCAGGAGTTATAGGGTAAGAAAACAATTTCTCTCTTATTTTTCATACTCAAAAAACGGACACACCCATCTTCTCTTTATTTAGTGTCTAACATTTTTCCTCCCTTTTTTTTCCTTCGCGTCTCTTGCGTTCTCTCTCATTGTTGTAAATCAATATAAAGAAAGCAGAGAGAGTGAAAAAAGGACATAGTTCGCTCATTTTCTCTCTTCTCTCTTATTTTTCATCCTCAAAGAACAAGCCACGCCCCTTCTCTTTGATTATTGTGTCTGACATTTTCTCCCTTCTTTTTTCCTCGCTACTCTTGCATTCTTTTTTCCTCTTTATAAAATAATGTGAAGAACGCAGAGAAGTGAAAAAAAAGTTATAGCGCGCTTATTTTCCCTCTTGCTTATACTCAATCAATCCCAAGGACTGAAACTTTGAACGGCCATAACTCGGCCCAAACTAATTTTGCAAGAAAACCCGCAAACTACAAGAGTAAATCGAGGGTCCTCTTTCGCATGGTACCAAAAAATTTATCAAATTCGTACTCACAGTAACATATGTTCCCTTGTTAGACAACTTATAAAATTAAAATAAACCGGTGTAGGAAGTTTAATATTAGCCAAAATATCTGGAGGAGCCTTCTTTTCTTCCAAAAGTGAACGATTCAACGAAAATTCATTGACCTTAAAAATAAATTTTAATAAAAAAAATAATTCTTTTCAACTCCAAAAAAACCTTTGCAGTTTTCCATTCGCTATCTGGACCGAATCGAGTAGTAAAAATTTCAAGTTGATTTTCTAAACAATTTGTGATTCTTGAAGTTGTTGCACTTGTTGAACTTTGGGCCATAATAAGACTTAAATTTGAAGCAACTGCAATAGCTGGTTGTTGACTACGATCAACAATTACCTGAAAAAATATTCTTAATTTAGAAAAATTTGGGGAATTTTCAAAAATTTTTTAATTTCATCAAAATAAACTACAAAAATTTCTGGTTTAAATCAAAAAATTACCTAAAATAAATGCAAAAGTTTTTTAAAAATTAAAAATTTTTTTACAAACTACGAAATCAATCCAAATTTACAACTCGATTATTTATTTTTGTATTTATTTATTTATTTAGCTAGTATTTTATTTAGAAAAGAGAATTGAACTAGTGGGTAATTAATAGCAAGAGTAGTGTGTGTGCCCCGGAGAGATCGGACCGAGTCGAAGTAAAAATCTAATTTATCGAAATTTGTTTGAGATAAGAATGTCGATTCTCGCATGACCCTCCCAGTCCGATCTTTAGTGCCAGAAGGACAGGAAAGAAAGCCTCTCTGCCTAACCATTAGGAAAAGGATGATAATCAAAAAATATGAATTTTTTCGATTTCAGTCTTTGCTTTTTTCTTGCATCATTTTTTCTAGATTTTTTCAAGTGTGTAGCAAAGATGCAAGAAAAAACGGGGCAGGATCCCTCGGGATTAATCCCGTAATCCCGTTCGTCGCTTAAAATATGGGATTTCTAAAATTTTTTCTTGCATCCTTACTACAATAAGAATAAAAAAATAAAAAATAAAAAGTACTAGGGTTTCAGAATAAAAAAATTTTTTCAAAATAAAAAAAGTACTAGGGTTCGAACCACCTAATAAAAACAAAATTAATTTACTTGTTTCAAATATTCCTCAGCAGTCATTGCAGGTTTATTCAAATCCACTCTTCTTGGATCAAAAGGACCCACATCAAAAAATTTGCGTTGGTGTTGATCCAAATCCATAGGTTCATCACTATCATCATCATAATCCATTTTTAAATGAATTTTTAAAAAATTATTTTTTCCCCACTAAAAAATATTAAATCAAAAAATATTAGAAAAATCATGACGGACACAGGTTTCTAAAAAATTTAAAAAAAACTACAAAATTTCAAGAAAATGTACTCGAAAATTGTATCCGAAAATGTGTACCCGATAAAATTTAAAAATTGTATCTTCCATGATTTTTATTCAAAAAAAATAATTTTAAAAAATATTTAAAAGAGGTAATTTAACTCTTCCTTTTTTAAATAAATAAAAATTTTTAAAATTTTATTCAAAAATATATTTTTGAGATGAAACAAAACTAAATGGTATATAATTTAAGAAAAAATAACAATTTGAAAAAAAAAACACGTCTAAATAAATTTAAAACCTTTTTCAAAGCACCAAATTTCCTTTTTGGACATGCAATTCTAACAATTTCCAAGCTGTTGCTGGATTAAATTCTTCCATATCTCGACAGAGTACCCAAACGTGATGAACCCGTATTGCATTATTCTGATTAAGAAAAAAATTTTTTGGGAAAATAGTTAACACTATAGCAGAACATAGAGAACGGACCGAGACCAGATCCCGATCAAAATCTCGGTTTTCGTACGACACTCCCAGTCCGGTCTCCAGTCGAACATTTTATTTTATAACGGAGGGGTACCCTGAAATGAGAGTATCTCTTGGACAGCCCCTCGATCCAATAGCAAAACCAAGTTCACATAAATGTAATTTTAGGGGTATCTTATATAGCGAGGACCCTAAATTTCCCCCAATAATTGCTAGAGAAAAAATTCTAAAAAAATAAAATTTCAAACCGGATCTCCTTCAATAACTTTTCCTTCTTTATTTTTTAATACGTGTATCATAAAAACTTGAAATGTGATAACCAAAGTAGGCCCTTGATCCATCATTTTTCCTGATACCATCTGTTCACGAAAAAAAATTTTTTTAATAAAAATTTCTAAAAATTTTGTAACCTCAACTTTGCTAACATCAATAATTTGTGAGTCAAATGTATTATAACCAATTTTAGAATATTCATTAATGCCTTGAGAGATCATTTTGAAGGCCTAAAAATAGAAAAAATTAAACAATAGACAACAATAAACAAAAATGTTTAGATTTTATTCTGATCTTTTTTTCTTAATCAGAATAAATGTTGTAAATTAATTCTGATTTTTTACAACAAGTTTTAACAATATTCTGGTTTTATTCTGATAATAAAATTAAAATGTTTTAATTTAATTCTGGTTTTATTCATTCAAGTTTTAAAAAATTCTGATTTCTTACACCATGTTTTAAAAATATTCTGGTTTGCTCTTTTATTAAGTTTATTTTTAATGTTTTAATAAAATTCTGATTTTTGATTAAAACATATTCTGATGTTCATTTCATGTTTTCTGACCAGAATATTTGTTGCAAATTAATTCTGATTTTTTACAACATTACAAAACAACAATAATATTTTATATTTTTGATGTTTTGATAAAATTCTGATGTTTTAATAAAATTCTGATGTTTTATTAAATTTTCAATACGTTTCCCCCTACATGTTTTTTTAAATTAAAATTAACTCGCTCTTTCATAACACCAATCGTTCAACACATCAACATTCATTTGTATAACTGCCTCCAAAATGTTTGGAATCATTTCTTTTTCACAAAACCTAAGCCAATTATGTTTATTAAAGTTTGGATCAACTTTAGATATTTCTGTCAACACTATGGAAACATCATCTTGTGAAGCTAGAAAAAAAAATAAAATTTTTTAATAAAGAATTATTAAAAATACAAACTAAATGCAAGCTGAATCCTTTCCATTGTTGAACGAACACCACGAAAAACAATATTTTCACTCTCATCAATACGCATTTTCCAGTCCAAAAGTTCTATGTTAAAAAAAACATTTTCATTAATACATTGTTTTAATTTAATTCTGATTGTCAACATGTTATAAATTTAGTCATACAAATGTTTTTATTATATTCTGGTTTTTCTGATCTGACTTTTATTAATTTTAATCGTAAATGTTGGGATTAAATTCTGTTTTGTTTTTATTTAATTCTGGTTTCAATTTTATTCTGATTTTATATGGTTTCTTAAAGTTTCAAACATATTCTGATTTTAATAAAATTTTATGTTTGAAATAAATTCTGATTTTTTTCTAATGTTGTAATTTAACTCTGATTATTCCCACACAACTGGAATATCCAAAGGAAATGTTCGGTTTAAATTCTGATTTTTTTCTAGTGTTGTATTCTAATTCTGATTATGTCCTTTTATTATCCCTAATGTTTTAATTTGTTGGAAATAAATTCTGATTTTTAAATTTAAACCTATTTTTCCCAGAACAAACTTGCCCAGTTTTAATGTTTAATTTTTATTCTGAAAATTCTTACTATTATAATATGGATTAGATTCAGAAAAAGCTTTCCAGCCAGAATACCAACGCGATTCTTTATGTAATTCTACTTGAGTTGCATCGCTGAATAAATAATTTTTAAAAAATATTGTAAATTAAATTCTCTTACAGGTTCACATCTACATGACGCTGAGCAAATGAAGAAGTAAAGGAATCACTTCGCATTCTCAATTCTTCTAGAAAAAAACTAGTTTTTTTTGTAAGAAGGACGATTTTTGTGAAATAATTATTTTTTGGGAGATTCATTATTTAAAAAAATTAAGTTCGAATCTAGAGAATGGTATAGAAAATCGTGAATTCCAGATTTTTTTAGGTTCGGGAATTACCGATTCCCCAAATCTTACATTAAATTTATTTTTATGCCGGCTAGAACACTGGTACATTTCACAATGATAAGTAAACTGGAAAACTGTCCTTTTTCCCCTTTCAAAAGCCCTATCTTTGGATAAAAGTTAATTTCCTAGAATAAAATTTCAAGGAAGTTTGGGCAAGAAATTTAAGGGAAGATGGAATAAAAAAAAAATTAAAGAAAAAACCAGGCTTTGAATACATCCGCACATCTGCCAGTTTGTCAATTTCAGAAGCTGTATTTGCCACCTGTCTATAAACTTGTGTATCCCCAACTTGTTTTGCTACTTGTTCTGCAACTTCAGCTGCTGCCTTTAATTGTTTGAACGCATCCTGACCTATCTGACTGTCTTTTATGCTTACTGCTAACTTTAAAAAGCCACAATTTATTGAAAAATAATGAGGTAAACCACAGTTTAGGATCCCCCTTTTTGCTTCCCCAAGTCATTCCTTTATTCTTCCCTCCTCAATTTCACTCTATTTCTCAATGGTTTATTCTAGAGTAGCTCCCCGTCACCCGATCCAAAAGTCAACTCCGACCCCGAAATGCCCTCTCCGGTAAAGCTCAATCCCTGACACTTCCGACACCGAAGGCTTAAGGAGCTACCCTAGTTTATTCAATAACATTAATAAAAAAAGATAAATTCGAGGAAGGAAGAAAGTTGGGGGGAAGGAATACCCTAAACCTTATAGTTAGTTTACCCATATAATTAACAACCTTGTTAACATAATCGGAAAATTCGTTTAATTGGTGTTTAATTAATTCAGTACTGGCATTTGATTCTTTTTGAATTTTCATCTAAAAATAGGCAATAGAGTTAAAATTATAATTTAAAAAATACATATTTTTCTTTAACAGACGTGTCAGCGAGCTTTTTCAGTCTTTCTTCAAGTTGCTTCTTGTTTTCCTAAAAAAAAGCAAACTTTTATTTAGTCAATTTTTAATAGATTTCACATGTTAAAAGGTAGTACGATTCCTCGGACGGATTTTAAGAGGTCTTTAATGTCCCCAGAGCCCAGTCAAGTCATTTTTTAGCTTACTTATTGTTAGCTTGTCCTCGACTACTAGCCCCAACCTCAATGCCTACAAGCTTACCCAGGATACTGCAAAAGTCAACTAACGCATTTCATAGGTAAAAAGGAGAAAATAGACGTTCCAAAGCAATTTTAGGAGGCTGAGTAGTGCTTTAGTAGTGAGTCCTGAACTTCTCGCTAGGAAGAATTGCCAGCCTTACCAGTGTAAATATCCCAAGCTATTCCAAGACTTGCTTAAAAACATAAAATATAAAAAACAAAACCTGTAATTCTTTATTTTTTGCCATTTCCTCTTTGATATTCTTCATAAATTTGCCCGCAATACTTTGATAATTTCGGCAACAAGTTCTAGATACTCTGAATAACGTTGCAAAATTGTAGGAGAACATGATGATAAACACGAAAAAATAAATATAATCTGAAATAAAGACAATAAGGAGGAAGAAATTTAAGGAAAAGAATAAAAGAGGAAAAAATTTCAAAAAAAATTTCAAAACCGTTACGTAAAAAATAAAAAAAAATAGGCGAAGAAATCGATTTTTAACGGTAGACCAAAAGTCTTTTTTTACTTCTTTTTGACTTTTTGAAAAATTGACACTTTAACATTTGACACTTTAACAAATTCAGCTGAAAAATCACATCACATAAAATAAAAGTGGAAACTAGTGGAAAATTTTTCAAAATATCTAATTTTAGAAATGTCAATTATTGCTAATTTAAACCGTCTGGCCCATGTTATAAGTTAAGTGTCTATTATTTTTGTCCCTTATCAAGTCTACAGTTCTTTCAATTTTAAGAAATTTTAGGAAAGCGTCTTTAAACGGAAATTGAATTTTGTAAAATGCTAGGAATTCAAAGTATTTTTATTTTAGACATTTTGAAAATGGGACATTTTTAGAGTTGGACGTTTTTAAAATTGGACGTTTTGAAAGTTGGACATTTTTAAACTGGGGCATTTTAGTAAGTAACTGAACATCCAAAGATCATTTTTCGAATTGGGTTCTATTTCTGACAATATCTGACAAGAAACGTTTTCTGTTTTTTACTTTCTAGCTGTTGTAGGTTCAAGTAGAAGTAACCTGATCTCGGTCCCATTGTTGCCAAGTTACTGAGGACTCCTTAAATTTAAGTAAATACCCAACTTTTACCGTTTTTAAATCTTACCCTTTTCTGTGTCTTTATTTCTCTGACTGGCATAAAAAATTAGGCCAACCGAAATAAATTTAGTTATTTACCAAAATGACATTCTCCTCTTCATTGCAACTTTTCTTTTTTTCTCTCCCAATTTCTTTTCATTCTCTCTCATTTTAAGGCGGGGCTAGTTGACAGCCTATAAATTTCGGCGCGTTTCTTCTCTCCCTTCCCATTCTTCATTTATTTTCCTTATTTTTATTATTTCAATTTTCTCCCTTTATCCTTTAAAAAAAGCTCTTTAAGCGGCTTTAAAGTGCTTTGAATTAAAGTTGCTTTTTACAAAGGATTTGCGAAAAATTTTTTTGTAAGAATTTGTAAGTTGGTGACTTGCAAAATTTTTTATCGATTTTTTCTTGAAATTTATTTTCGGATTTTTTGACTTTTCCGTTCATTTCTTCGTCTTAAAATTAAAAAAAAATTTTTTTTCAGATTTTTCAAAATTTATTTTAAATGACTGAAAGTGAGCTTCTCACCAGAAATCCTCAATCGACATTACACACACCTCATCAACACAGCCAGCAGCAATTACAACAACAGCCTTCGACGTCTTTATTGCTTAACCCTCATGTACGAATTGAGTCGAGGCCTGAAACTTTTACAGCTTCAAATTTGATCAATGTATTTTTTAAAAATAATTTTTTTAAGAAATTAGGGATGTTTTTTGAGTGGCTCCCATTTACGGATGAAAATAGTAAGATAAAAATCCGGGCCGTTCCTCTCCCGGGACGTTCCTCTCTTCTATAAGACACGCCCCTTTTTCTTTTCCATTTCTTGTAAAACTGACATGTGGGTCAATTAGAATAATTTTAAACTTTTATCTTGACTTTTTGTAAAGTTTATTTTAAACCTGATTTGTTTAGAATTAATTTTTTGGCATTTTTTTGAAAATTATTATTATTTGGGGGATTAGTTTTAAAAATCGAGACATATTTTTAGCATCTGTAAAAGTGTAATTTATATTTAAAAAAATTTTTTTGGGGACTTTTTTAAATTTACAAGGTTAAATCATAATTTAAGAAAACACCCTTTTCTTGAAATTTAAGTTTGGATTTTTTGTATTTCCGCAAGATTTTGTCCGCAATTTTTGAAAGTCCGCAAAAGCTATCCGCAAGTTTGAAAATTTTACAAAAACTGTTCGCGTGTTTGTTAAGTCCGCGCGAAATTGTTTGCAAGTTTGGAAAGTCCGCACCTTATTGAGAAACCTTTTTTCATCCAGATATCTTTTCTTTTTTCTTTTTATTGTTTTCTTTTTCAGTCTTTGGAGACTAATTATCATAGCATTGTTGAACGTTTTGGCAATTCACCACTTACAGAAACAACTCAATATTTGACAAACAATATTATTGACCCTAAAGAGGCAAAACATTTAATAGATGGATTTCTTTGTGGTGTTTTGGTTGATGCACCAAATGCTGAAAAGGTTTGGGGTTTTTTAATTATAATAGGATTTTTGGCTATGTCTAATTTATGACTCTGATTCAATAAAGTTTCAGGAGTCCATTGAAAATTTATGTATTCAAATAAAATTCGGAGTTCCATTGGACCAAGTGCATAAGCCAGGGGATCGATTTCAGTGGGGTCTAAAATTGGGTATGCGCCAAAAATTGGCGTTCCTAGGCAAATTTTTTAAACCATATTGGTGGTCATGAAATTTTTAACATTTTTATGGTCATAATGTGGCCTCCCCCAAAAATTTTTTGTTTCCACATTTCAACTTTTGATCTATTTTTAAATTAAAAAAGCATTTTTTTCTAGCACTTTACCTGCATCAAAACTTTAGCAATTTCAACTGATCAATGGATGAGCCTTTTAACTTCATTCAATATTTTAACTTTGGAATGTTTTCCATTTATGAAACATTCATGCAAACAACAACTTTTATATTTTATTGATGAAACTTTAAAATTACAACTTAGAACAAATTTAGACTCTTCTTTTACAAATATTTGCAGAGCACTTTCTGATGGTTTTTTAAAATTTTTTTTTGTTAATTTGGTTGGGATTTGTGAGGTTTTTTTTTTGGGATTGCAATTTTGCTCGGACTTTATTTTGCGAATTTTTTTTCTTTTTTGATTCCCTTGCCTTTAATTTTTTTACCTTAGGATTTTTTGGGATTCGTAAAGATTTTTTTGGGCTTGCAATTTTTGCGGACTTATTTTGCGGATTTTTTGATTTAGAGTCTCTTGCCTTTGTTTTAGTTTTTTTGATTTTTGGGTTCCTTGACAAATAGGTATATGGCTTTGATGACTTTTTTTCAACTTTTTTTAAAATTTCCAACGAGGTGGATTTGTATTAACAATTATGTTTAAGAACAAATCTAAATCTCAAAAGTTTTGCAGACTTCCCTTTTGCGGACAGAATTTCAAAAAAAAATTTTTGGAAAAATTTTTCAATAGGCATAATTGGGTTAATTTTGTCTCTTTCCTGACATAATTCGAAGTAAAACTCCAAAAAATTTTTTTCTCAAGTTTTTTACGTCTAAAAAATTATTTTTTTCAAAATTTTTTTAAGTTTTTTATGTCTTAAAAATTTTATTTTTTTTTCAAAAAATTTTCTTTAAGGCACAGATTTCAAAGAGACTTGTCAAATTGTCCATCAATTTGCTCATCGTTTATTATCTTCACATCAAAAATTGGCAACATTTCCTCGAAATTCTTCATTTCCACCAACAGCATTTGCCTTATTTTCTCGTTTTATTAGTGATGCTCAATTAGTTGCGAATGCTGGAGTTATGAATTTGGAAAGTTTTAAGGCGCCTTTAGTTGAAATTTGTGTAATTTTGGTTTGTTTTTTTAATTTTTTAATTAAAAAATTTTTTGGATAAGTATATGAAGGGTTATTGGGACATTAAAATTAATGTTTTCCTATTTGCGGACATAAAAATTTTTTTGCGGACTAAAAATTTTTGCGGACAAATATAGCGTTTCAATATTTTTTCTATGGGCTCATATTTCTTTAACTATTTTCTTTCATTTCTCCATTATTTTTTCTTATTTGTATAAATTTGTCCAAAGTCAATGACTTATTTTGGGTCCAATTTTCATATTTAGATTGTTGTAGTTTCATAATTGTCATCGGAAACGTTCAAGATTGTGAAAACGGTCACGAGCTTGAATGAAAATTTTTTAAAATGGACAAAAAATTTTTAGTCCCGACAATTATGTAACTTACGAAAATCTAAATATGAAATCAGACCCTGAATACGCTCTCGACTTTGGGACAAATTTATACAAAAAATATGCTAAAAATATTTAAAATATTCGCGATACAATTTTAAAAAATTTTTAACATTTTTCCAACAGGTTCGTGAACGTTTTCCCGATCTTCTACAACTTGGACACGATTTGTTTTTACTATTATTACGTCTTTCTAGAGTTTCACAATTTGTGCCTATATGGCGTACTTTGTTACACAATCCATCTGCTATGGCCCCTAAATTTAATGGTAAAAAATTTTATAATTAGAATTAATTTAAAAACCTTCCCTGAAGTGTCCTCCATGAATTGGGAAAAAAATTTTTTTTGAAAGATGATCGGATATAAAATATGTATAAAATTTGCGCCTGAAACACCAAAGTAATGCCAAAATTTCCCCATTTTAGCTTTCCCTTCCCCTCCCTGAAATCGACCCCAAGGCTACGCCCTTGATTTTCTTTAGAGCTTGTGACGGGATCCCGACTGTATTTTCGGGATCCCGATCCGTGTGTTTTGATAAAAATCGCGATTTTTGGGATTTTGATCCTGAAAATCCTGTCCTGGTAAAAAATTAATAAATCCCGTAACGGGATCCGGATTTTTTCAAATTCCCAACTCTAATATTCATGTTGTTTCCTTAAACTTCGTTAGAATTTTCGATGATTTCTGTTTTTTTTTTTGAATTTATTCTAGCTAATTTATCCTTTTATTTTCCCTTTTTTTTTAAATAAAAATAAATTTAAAAATAAAAATCAATTTAAAAATAAAAATAAATTCTTTCCTTCATTTTCTTTTTTTTTTCAAAGGTTTACAACAACTTTTGAGCATTCCAACTTCAAGTGGTCTTTTATCTCACAGAGTTAGTTTAAGAATAAGCAGAAAAATGGCTGAAATTCTTAAAAATCATATTCGTATATCTTCTTTAAATGCTACAAATCCTTCATTGGCAGCACAATTAAAATCTGAATTAAATAAACAGTTTGAAGCGTTGAAAGCTATGGTTTATTTTTTATTTATTTTTTTCAATTTTTTTTTATTTTTTTTATAAAAAAAGGGGGAGGGGTGAAATGTTTTTTTTTAAAAGATTAAAAAGGTTGATAAGAGAAGGGTGAAACCACTAAAAGATTTAAAATTGAGATTAATTTTAAATTTTTTTTAGAATTTAGTTAGAGGGATGGGTAAAGTTGAGAAATAAATGGCTGGTCGTGTTTCGGTTAGGTTTTTCAAAAAAAAATTTTTTTAAGTCCGAAGTTTGAGTTTAAAAAAGGTTTGGGTTTCGGTCAACTCTATCCATTGCGTTTATTTAACAAGGGCTCAGTCAGAGAGCTCAGGGGAATGGGGTTGAGGGGAATTCCTTCCCCCCCTCTGAAATTCTTCCTTGGCTTCGCCTTTGGTATTTAGTCTTTTCTTAAACCTTAAAAGACCTTTGTATATATTTTTGTTAAAATTAGTTTTGGATTTTTTTTTATTTTTTAGCATTTGAGTGGACCTGACAGTGGCAGTATTCGTGCAGAAATTATTAGGCATGTTTGGGCATTTATTGAGCCTAAAGAGTTTAATCCTCATTCTAATGAAGCACGTGCTACACTTCTTGGATGGTTATTACGAACAGCTAAGGTTTGAATAATTTTTTGAAAAAATTCTTAAGCTATTTAGAATTTTTAGAAATTTTTTACATTTTGAAATTTAAAATTCATAAAAATTTCAAAAAAAAATTTTTTGAAAAAATTTCAAAAATTTTTTGAGAAATTTTTTTTGGAATTTTTTGCAAAATTTATCAAAATATTTTTGGATAATTTTTTTAATCTGCAAAAAGATTTTGATTTTTAAATTTTCAAAATTTTTTGTCGATTTTTTTTTTCGAAAAATTTCAGAAAATTTCTTTTTTTTATTTAAGCCTGGCGCAGAACTTCAATGGTGTAAATTGTCATTTTTTTGGGAGTGGTTTGGTTTTGATCCATCTATACCCAATTCACATTTGGCTGCTGAACCAGTAATCTCTACACTTCGACATTTATTAAATACAGGCCATACTCCTTTGGGAAATTCACTTGTCGATTTTTTGATTAAGGTTTGTTTGGATTTTTTAAACATTTAATTGAAACGATTGTTGACGGAGAAAAACTCGGTGTGACATTTTTGAATAGTAAGATTGTTCACGAAAATTAACCAAGTAGTGGAAAATTAACAACAGTGTTTAAGAATGTTTGATTTTTCTTAGTTTATGCAACTTTTTGTAAGATGATTAGTTGTAAACCCAAAACAAGTTAACCCTATTATATACAAGGAAATCGGGACAAAAATAAATTTCCCGAATCGGGAATTTCCGAGCCAAAAAACGTCGGGAATTCCGATTTTGGTAAATCTGTTTGGCGGGATCCATATTTAATAATAAGGTGTGTTTTATACTACGAATCAAGAACTTAGGTTTTTTAGCGATGAAAATGGAAAAAATCTGGCATCTTTGCACCTTAAAAGTTCAAAAAATTTTTTGCCTCCCCAAGCCCCCTTGAAATCAGCGCCCACTGGCTACGATTCTTCCACTAATTTTAAGAGTCGATTTGTTCAATTCTATGGTGATATTTATTTAAAAATGGAGGGTTTTATAGCTTTACTTACTAAAAAAAAGTTAAATTTTTCCGTCAACAGTTATTGTCAATACCTTTCTTTTTACATTATTGTTTATTTTTATTTTCAGTCAACCAGCGTTCTTTATCCACCATTAAATTTCTTTTTTGTAAATTCTATCACTGCAGCAATGAAATCATTGGAAACGACTGCTTGTTTGTTAGTTTTTTTTTTATTTTTTTTTTAATATTTTTATATATGGATTTTTTTATTTGAAATGTGTTAGGTTTATTTTTACATTTTTGTTTGTGATTATTAGGTGAAACTAAAATTTTATATTTTTGTGAAATTGTGTTGAAGCATTTTACTAATATATAAGTTAAGCGTTATACTCAGGGGGGGAGGAGGCATACCTATACTAATGTGCTTATCAGGGATCGCGCCGATCCGATTCACGATTCCCGAAAATCGTGAATTCCCGACGATTTTTGGGTCGTGAATTCACGATTCCCGAAAATCGTCAATTCGAAATTTTCGTCCCTGGTGCTTATTATAAAACAAAGATACTTGTAAGCGTGACCTTGTTAACAGTATTTTTTAATCACATGTGTCCGAATCACTTAATAAAGACTCACGAGAGACACTTGCGGACTTTTAAGTTAGGAGTCGGTTGATTTTAAAAATCTGAACAAATAACCTATTGGCAATAAGTGTATTTACTACCCACACCAAAAAAAATAATTGGAATATCCAGTTTTTTTTAATGAATAGTAGTAAGTAGTAGGCCACCCAGTTAGCTCTTTATTTTATTTTCTGGGTTATAAAATCACTTGAAATTAAAATTTATTTTTTTTATTACAGGCAAGTTTCACCAGTCTTTCTTCACAGCAAATTAGACCAAATATTGCGTGATCAATTTCGTTCAACTTTTCCAGATTTTTTTCCAAAACGTTTAACATCTATAGCAGATAATTTGGCAGCTCCATCTTCTATAATTGATTTTGAAGCTATTCGGAAAACAACAACAAATTCATCTACAAGTTGTACAAGTTTAGTTAATAAACAATCAAATGTTGGTGTGACAACAGAAAATTTGATGGAAAACGAGAAACTCGAAAAAAATGTTTTGATTAATGGAAGAGTAGTTATGGGTGGAGGAGTAGGTGGGGGATCAAATGTCGTCTCTAGCAGTACCAATGAATCTAAATTGTCAACAACTTCAAGCAGTACAGGGCAAATTAAAGTAGAACCTGAAGGTGTGGGAGGAGAAGGTTTCGGAAAAAATTTAAAAAATGTTGGAGAGAGTGTAAGGGAAGGAGGAAGAGAAATTGGTGGAGGGGGGACAGCAGGAGGAAAGGAAAAGGACGGAGGAATGGGAGGAGGAGGAACAATTTTGAGAACAACTTCAGGAACTCGTAGACCTTTAACTACATCAACTTCATCAATAGAAATATCCACTTCCCCTTTAAAGAAAAAATTAAAAAAAGAGGAAGAAGCTGGGGGTGGACGTTCTCCTCAACTTGATAAATTTAAAAAAGAAAAGAAGAAGGAAGAAAAACAACAAAAATTATTGAAGAAAAATGAAGGAGGAGGAATTAATAATAATTCGAAATTGACTTCAAATTATGTTGCTGGTGAAACAGCAACAACGAAAAAATTGGGTAAAAATTTATGTGTTTTTAATTTTTGACAAAAAATATTTAGTTTAGGGATTTTTAGAATATTTGGGGACCTTTCCAATTTGACCATCTATTTCTTTGGGATTTTATTTTTATATTGGTTCTGGGTCGGTTTTTTTTTATTGATGTAAACTTTCGAGTATTTTTTGGGGGTTTTTGAATATTCAAATAGACCTAAAAAAGAGGCATTGACCAGAAATTGAATGAATTATAGATTCTTATAGACCCAGTTTGAAATTGGGCCTGGACGTAAAAATTTTTTTTTGGCTCTTTTACACAATATAGGCCTAAACTAAGTTTATACGTCCAATCAAAAAAATTTGATTTTTCTTTATACTTTGAAATTGGGGTTGGGTTCCGTAACGGTTCTCTTCATGTTCGGAATAGATTGAACGTATATTGTGTAATAGACTCGAAAAAATTTTCATTTTAGGAAGCGAACTAGCAGTAAAATCATCAAAAAGTGACGATTCTTTACAATTAACAATTGCTGAGGATGAAGAGGAGGAGGAAGAAGAAGAAGATAATGAGAAAGAAGAAGGAAATGTATGGGAAGACGAGGATCAAGAAGAAACTGAAGAAAAGGATGGTGAGGATGATGAAGCAGACTTACAAAGTACTTCAAAACGTTTACCTTTAACTTCTCTTTTACCAATGGTTAGAGAAGAATTTCGTGAACATTTGGAAGGAATGTTTAAAGCAATAAAGAAGAAGCAACAAAATTTGTCTTTGGAAGAAGCAATTAATTCAATGCAGAATTTGTTGGATAGTATTTTTGATGCGGTTTGTTTGTTGATTTTTTAAAAATAAGAGAAAATGGGGGTTTTTTAAGGAATAGGTATGGATTTGGAGTTGACACATACTAGGAAAATTTTTTTAATAAGGATGATGGTTTTAAAATGTGGGGGAAATTATATATTTTTGGAAACTAATAAGAAACACTATTGAATTGACAGTAAAAATTTTTAAATAAAACTTATATTATCGTGTAGAGTATAGTCGATAACCTATTGCCAATTTTTGGCTCTTTTTGGCCCTGACCCCAAAAAATCAAAAAGTTATAGGGAGCGGTTACTTTTGGAGCGGTGAGTCTCCCCATGCTCCTCACGATGTTATAATTTTTATTCAATGATTTTTACTGACAGTTCGATAGTGTTCCAGTGAGGTTGAAGTTGGATTTTTTTGGGTATTTTAGAAGGTCCCAATTCTTCTTCCAAACATTTTCTTTTTTCCACAGTTAATTTTCTGGTTCTAGGGACTAGTCTTCTAGCCTCTTTTATTAGGAGCAATCATTTGCTATTTCATTTACTTTAAAAAAAAATTTTTTTGCTTTGCAGAATGAAATGGAATGTGACCAAACTGAATACATCGGCCTCTGTTTAATTAGAATTTTTGACACTTATTTGGAACAAACACAAAGCTATTTGACTTGTCAGGAACCTTCTGAAGAGTTTGTTTTTTTTTTAAATTTTTTTAAATTATAGTTGGACCTCACTTTAAAAAATTTTTTCCATAGTGGGGTTCGAACCTGACACCTCTAAGTCTAACACTATCCCACTACATCACAAAATATGATTAATCGATAAATGCCGATTTGAGGTTTACCTTAAGGTTTTGAATATTGCCTAGGCAAGATTTGATCTAAATTTTCAAAAGTGAACAAAAAGGAGGGCTTGAGACACGCCCAATAACATTTTGAACATCTATAATTGTTTCTCTACCCAAATGTTCAACTAAATTTATTTTGAAATAATAAATTTGGCTGGACAAGGTACTGCAAAGCCTTCTTTGTTCAAAATTGTCGGATTCGGGGCGCTTTGGTATGGTTTGATTCAGCTCATCGAGGCGCATCGAACCATACCAGGACGTCATGGATTCGGCAATTCTGAACGAAGTTATAGCTCTTTGATACTTTGGGCTTGCAGTACCTTTGGGTGTTTCTAATTTAGATATCCTAATTTTTGGGGGATTTTGTAGTCATGTTTGGTTATATTTTTTTCAATTTATTTAAACAAAAAAAATTTTTTTTTTGTTTTTCAAGTGAAATTTCTGAAATAATGGAACAACCACTTTATCGTTTCTTCAAAACTTTGTGTCGTTCTGGTGAAGAAACAGATACAAGACAATTTCTTTTATCAATATTGAAAAAAATGATGGAAGAATGTAATCGAATTGGTTATTTATTTCTTTTCTTTCTTTCAAGTATTGAAAGAGAAAATAATGGAGGAGGAGGTGGTGTTAGTGGACGCTCAAGCAGATTAGGAAATAATGGAAGTAGTTGGCCGTCTGTTGACCAAGCTGTTGAAACTTACAAAACTGTGTGTCAATTAATGGATACTGAATGGGAAAAACAATTGGCTAAAGACCTTGAGGTTTTTTTTAATTTTTTTTAATTAATTTTTGACTAGAAAAGAATTAAATTGTCTTAAAAATGTCCAAAAAAATTATTTTTAAAGGGAATTAGGGTTTAAAACTTTGAAAAATCTCACAAAAATATTTTTATTTTACCCGATTTTTTAATTTTTAGATTTTTATTAGTCGATATACTTGATTTAAAAAATATTTTTCCTGAGTGGGATTCGAACCCGACACCCCTTTTCCTTCGAGAGCACAACACTTTCCCACTACACCACAAAATAGAATTGTGGGGCAAAGAGTACCTAGTTTTCTGAAAATTCAGAATTAATAAAAAAATGTCATAAAAATTTGGACTTGTTGCTTTTATTAGCTTTATAATGAGACAATTTGTGT
Source organism: Meloidogyne enterolobii (assembly GCA_963681835.1). Taxonomy (NCBI): domain Eukaryota; kingdom Metazoa; phylum Nematoda; class Chromadorea; order Rhabditida; family Meloidogynidae; genus Meloidogyne; species Meloidogyne enterolobii. The sequence goes on along the minus strand of CAVMJV010000080.1, from coordinate 384,508 downwards.
AAATAATTTTTTAAAAATTTGCGGACATTTATTTGCGGACAACTTTAAAAAAATTTTTTTTAATTAATTTTTTCTTTTTTTTCCTTAGCAATGTTCATTTGACGATTACCAATTATTTTCCCATTTACTCGTTAATGTATTGTCTCGTTTAACACCTTATGGCCCACCAACAAAAGTTATGCGTTTAATTTGTGGTTCAATGAATACTCGCCTTTTGTCTCGTTTAATGAGTGAAATTGTTCGTGAAAATGTTGTTTTATTTGGTGAGGGAGATGTGCTTTCAATGTTAGTGGATTCGCTTAAATGGGACTCTTTAGAACAAATGATGCTTTGGCAAATGTTGCAAACGGAAGCTGTGGAGTTTGACAAATTTATTGATTTATTGTGAGGTTTTTTATTAATTTGTGGGGGAAAACTAAGTTTTTAAAATTATTTTTTGGGAATTTTAAGGAGTTAAACGTTCATTTTCTTGTTGAAAATTGAAGATAGTTCACTTAAAAATATTTTTTTCAAGAGTGGGGGTCGAACCTTACACCTCCCTTCCCTTAGAAAACCTAACTCTATCCCACTACACCACAAAATATATTTTTTGAACAAATGTTGCCCATTTTTCTGATAATGTTCTTTGGGTAACCGAAACTGTTACCGACAAATTTAATAGAAAGAATTCGGTTTAATACTGACAATTTTTTTTAAGATAGGAAGGGGAGTGTAGATTTGCTGATAAAATTAGCGGACTTTTTTTTTAGGAGAATAAATATGTATGTAAGGAAAATTTCATAATTGTTAAAAAAAATTTTTTTTTGGATGGTGTAGGATTAAAATTAATTTTTTTCTAGGCAAAGACTAAATTACAATCAACATCCAGAAGCTACAGCAGCCGTTATTGTTATTATGAGAAATATGGAACCAGATCCAGATGTTGCTATAATGAAAAGTTTACTTCGAAATTTACTTTTGAGACCGCCAAATAAAGATTTGTTTACTGTGGATGCTATAAAGGTTTTTTTCTTCGTTAAAAAAAAATTTTTTTTGATGATAATTTTATAGAAGGGTGTAGGAGATCGCCTCGTTCTAAAAATTAACAAAAAAATTTTTTTTGGGGTTTTCTAAAAATTTATTTTTTCTGAATTAAGTGGTTTGTTAAATTTAAATAAATAATTTGTGGATTTGAAAATTTTTTCTTTAATTTTTTGGGGAGACCAACGAATTTTTGTTTGGGTTTTTCTTTATTTATTTTTATTTTGAGACATTTGATCCCAAAAATTTTTTAAATAAAAACAACCGAAAAAATTTTTTTCTGAGAACAACTTTATTTTGACAATGAGACATTTGATCCCAAAATTATTTTTTTTCTAAAATTTTTTCTCTAATTTTTAAAATAATTTTTTTTTAATTTTTAAAGTTACTTATTGACTATGATGATAATATTCCACCAGTAGCAAATTGTATTAGTAAATTTGTGAAGAAAGCTGTAGCAGATGGTGATATTAAAGGTCCAATTTGTAGTCCAAAACATTCTTCTATTAAAATGGGGAAAAATCGTATATTGACTGCTGAATATATTTTTGGACATTTGGTTTGTTTTGAAAATTTTTTTTTAATTTAATTTGATTAAATTAGGATATAGGGAAAAAGACTCGGTCTCCAGAGGTGAGAGAGAGGAAAGGTGGGGGTTTCTTTAAGATTTTTTCATCAAGAACATATTTTAAGGGAATTTTTTTAAAAGCCAATTTTCTTCACTTTTTTCAGTTGTAAAATTTTTTTTTGATCTTTTCTGATCCTACCACCACATATTAAACTCCCACATAATTTATATAAATAGATGTTTGAAATTTGTACAATATCTATAAGCAAAGCATCTCTTATTTAGTTGAGTCTATCAAACTCGAATAAATCAAAAAATATAGTCCTAATGTGAGAGCTCTGGACCTTCGCGAGATCAACTATTCCCCTAGCTATAAAATTTTTTTTTATAAAAATTTTTTTTCAACTCGCGCCTTTTTTCTAAGAATTTTTTGACTTGTTCAAAAAAATTTTTTTTAATTAATTTTTTATATTTTTTTAAAGGATCGTTTGCGTAAATATTGTATGGAAAAAGAATCACAACGTGCCGAAAATTTGTTAAAAAATCAATTATTGTTGGATATGGCTTTATTAGTTAAAAGAAATGTCAAAACAATTGAATTGAGAAATAAATTTGATGAATTATTTGCTTTATTTGACATTTTATTGGAAGATGAACAAGCTACAAATGGAGGAAAACAACAACGACGAAAAGCTAATAATAAGGTTATAAAAAATAAAAAAATTAATATGAATGTTAGGTCGTTTGTTAATTGGTGATGGATAGATTTGTTGTAGTAAAGAGAGAGAGAGGGAAAGAGTTTAGAGAAAAAATAGGGTTGTTTTGCAATAGAGAGGTGAGAACATTTTTCCGGAAAACATTAAAAACATTAAAACTTGACCGGAAGAAGTTTAAACATTAAATAAACATTTTCCGGAAAACATTTAAAACATTAAAACTTGACCGGAAGAAGTTTAATCTTTGAATAAACATTTTCCGGAAAACATTTTTTTTTTTTTTTGAAGTGGGGAAGCGGAAACCTATGAGAGTTTTGTATACAACCCTATTTTAAAAATTTTAAAAAATTTGTTTAACGAGTGAGAGAAAGGTTTTTTGTGGAGTTGATAGAGTATTATAGAATTTATCTAGAATTTATTTGAAGAGAAAAAAAATATTTTTGATTAAAAATAATAATAATATTTAATATATTGTTCAAAATTTTATCATTTTGATTTTTTTTGTTTTACATTCTCATTTTTTTGAATTTTTTTTTGAAAAATAATAATAATAAAATAAATATATTTATCTATATTTTAATATTGTGATGTTTTTGTGTCTTATTTTTAATTTATTAAAAAAATTTTTTTATCAGTTATTTAATTTTGTCTTTTTTTGTTCTTGTCGTTTTTTCTTTTTTGTCCTAGACTTTAAATTTAAAAAATTGAAAAATTTTAAATTTATTAAAAATTATAGTTTTTATTTTTTTCCAGAAAATTGACGGATCGCCGACCAAAAGAAAGCGTAGAGCAAATAAATCAAGTGAATCTGATGAAGATTAACTGATAAGAATTAAAAATTTAAAGATAAAAAAACATTTGGTTTTATTTAGGAAAATATTTTTTGTATTTTACATATATTTGTTGTAGTAATTTTGGTTGTGTGATCTCATGTATTTTAATTTTTTATTCAAATCAAGTTTTTGCATATTTCTCTATTTGTATTATCTCTAAACTCTTATGATGGGGTGATGGTTGTATGTATAACCTCAATTTTTCTTTCCCTCATTATTGTCACTTAAACATTTTAATCTCTATTTATCACTGCTTTTGAGTGTTTGTTTCCGGAAAACATGTTAGAGAACATAAAACATTTCCGGAAAATGTTTAAAATAAACACGGAAACATTAAAACATTTTGGAAATGAATTAAACATTTTCCGGAAAACATGTTAGAGAACATTAAAACTTTTCCGGAAAAACATCCAACATTAAATCTTTTCCGGAAAAATATTTAAACATTATATAAAACACCCAACTTTCCGGAAAACATCTAAACATCGTAAAAACATTAATTTTTTAAAAACAAAAAGTTTCAAACTTTATAATATTTTGATTGTTTTTAATGAATAAAAAGTTTATTTTATTTGTTCGGAATTTTAAGGATTATTAGAGTCTCATATTTAATTTTAATTTTTTTTCTTCTAATTTTATTTTCTAGATAATGTGAATTAAATTATTTGCTCAAAAAATGCCTTCATTCTTTCAATTACTGGCCAACAGCGGGATCAGTCCTCTAGTACCCCCACACTCAACAACTTTTGCTTCCCAAAAATTAAACTCTACTGAAGGGGGTTGTTCTGACGACGAAGAAGAGAAACACAAACTTGTGAATACCTGGACTAGACGAAAATGTATTTGGAGGTGGAGGAGGAGGGTAGGGAATTGTACAAAGGTGGAAGCATGTTTCAGACTGGTTTCTTGTTTTTGCTTCACAATTTTGCTAGTCATAGTAAGCAATTCTTGAAGCAATTTTTTTGAAACATTCCCTCCTAAAAAATATTTTTTTCAGTCTTTTCTTTATTCAATCGGGTGGAGTTGGACTATTGCTGATCTCACATTTGCTGATGTTCCTGCTAGTCGTTCAAATATTAGAATAGTGGAAATTGAAAGGCTTTGTTCTCAAAATACAAACAAAACAGCCACCAAAGATTGTTGCACAGTTGTTGACATTCTGGACTATACGAGGTGTTTTATTGTTTTTACTCTAACTTTCCGGAAAACACTTGATGTTGGGGAAAATGTTTTGTGTTTTCCCTGTTGTTTTTATTTAAGAAAAACGAATTTTCCGGAAAACATTTGTTTTGTTAAAATGTTTAATGTTTTCCGGAATTTTTAATATTTAATGTTTTCCGGAAAGTTGAACAAACATTAAATCTTTCCGGAAAAACATTTTTACTTTAAATGTTTTCCGGAAAAACATTTAATGTTGATAAACTTAAGTTTTCCGGAAAGTTACTCAAACATTAAATCTTTCCGGAAAAACATTTTATTTAGATGTTTTCCGGAAAACATTTAATGTTGTTATTTTGTTTGAATGTTTTTCCGGAATTTTTAATATTTATTTTCCGGAAAGTTAATCAAACATTGAATCTTTCCGGAAAAACATTCCTGAAAACATCTAGATATAATGTTTCCGGAAAAACATCTAAATTTAATCTTTCCGGAAAAACATTTTTATTTACATGTTTTCCGGAATGTTTTATTTCCCCCTTATCTTTATGTTTTTAATGTTCAAAACATGTTTCCAAACATTTCAGTAAAACAGCTCGTCGTGCGCTTTTCTTTGGCGTTTTTGACGGGAAGTTTTCAAGCGACTTTGAGTCTGAGGTTGCTTTAATTCCACAAAAAGGTTTTTTTATTTTAAATTTATTTATTTTTAATTTCCAAGTAATTTACAATATTTTTAATTCGGACACTCGTCTTTGGAATATTGACCATTTTACAATTTTAAATGAATATGTTGCTGCTATGGCTATTTTACCCTTTGTTGTTGGCTCTCTACATAATGACTTGAAATTGAATATTAATTCAAACAAGGTTTTAATTATTGGACTTGGTGGAGGGTCTCTGGATATGTTTTGGCATAAACGATTTCCTTGGGTATTTTTTTAATTTAATTTAAATTTTTTTATTCTATTAAAAACATTATATTTAAAAAATCCTATATTTTTTAATAAGATGGATATGCCTTGAATTGGGGGAGTATAGTTTCTCCGTGTACTCTTTCGCTTTTCATCTTTTGCTGAATTTTTGTTGTTTTTGCTTTTTCAACTCTGTTTCGGCAACCTTTTGTCATACCCAGTAGAGCTGTCCGAGACTCTTGGTCTTGGAACCAAGACTTTTCTTGGTTTTTTTCAGTCTTGGTCTTGGAGTGTTTGTCTTGGTCTTGTCTTGGTCTTGGAGTGTTTGTCTTGGTCTTGTCTTGGTCTTGGAAAAAATTCGGTCTCGGACAGCTCTAATACCCAGTGGTTAACCCAATTTTTAATTAAATGAATCTTTAAAATTGAGGCGTATTTAATTTTTGGGAGTATTTTATATTGTTTTTCTTTCCATTATTGGGTCTATTTAAAAAATAAAATCCGCTTTGTTTAAAAAAATTTTTTTTAAAGTTAAATATTACAATATTCGAAATAAATCCAAATGTTGTTAAATTAACTGAAAAATGGTTTGATACAGGTTTTTTTAATTTTAATAAAATTAATTTATTTTTAAAATTAAATAGCTAATGATGACACCAGACACGTTTTTGTACAAGATGGAATTTTGGCTTTTAATGGAAAATTGAATATTGAAAAAGGAAGGAAGGCTGTGAATAATAATGGTTTTTTTTTTTTAAATTTTTATTATTTTTATTAAGGCCACGAGCCCTTAAGTAAGTATTTCCCCCTCCCTCTTTTTTCTAAAAAATTTTTGGATTTTTAAATCACTGTTATGAATAAGAGACATTTAGACCTTTAAAACAGAAATTTAAGAAAATTTTTAAATACGAGCTTTTTAAACACATCTATAATTTTGTGGTTAGCAAAGCTTTAAAAAAGTTTTAATTTTTCCTCAGATTCTCAACTTTACGATGCCATAGTAATCGATGCTTGTGACCCAATAAAAAATGCTTCAATTAAAAACAAAAATAAAAAACAACAAGAAACTGACTTTCAACAACAAATGCCATGCCCCTCCTCCAATTTAATTTCCCCAGCATTTTTGGGATTAATTAAAAGAAAATTAACTTTGAAAGGGGTTGCAATATTTAATTTATTACCTTTGGAAAATGAAGAAGTTAATGTTAAAAGATTTGTTCAGAGAAGATTGGCAGCACATTTTCCGACTTGTATTCGATATAAAATGGCTAAACAGTCTAATAGTTGGTTTTCTTTTTGATTTTTAGGGGGGGAGGGTAGAGAAGGATGGGGAGAAGGGTTGTCTTGGGGTCATATTTTTGTGTCATAACTTTCTTGCTCCTTAACCGATTTGTGTAAGTATTATACCAAATGAAGGCTATTGATGTACCGATTATTTTTCCAGAAAGGACTGATTAGATCCAACCACTACTTGAAAAGTTATGACCTGATAAAGATAGGAAATCCCGATTTTCCGCAGTTATCAGTTCATAACTTTGTGGGGAATGGTCGGATCTAATTAATCCTGTTAGCTAAAATAATCCTTACATCCAGAGCTTTCGATTGGTATAATAATTGTTTAATTCGGTTAAGAATCCAAAAAGTTATGGTTCAAAGTATGACCTTAAGTTGAAACAGTTATTCTTAAACGGCCTCTACTTTGGGTATATAATTTTAAAATCGATATTAAAATACACTAAAAAATTTCTTTTAAGCTTCTTTTCAATTTTTATATTTTTATTAGTCAAAATACTTCATTTAAAAAATATTTTCCCCGAGTGGGATTCGAACCTTACACCCTTTACCAGTCATATCCTAACATTTTCCCACTACACCGAAAATTCCAAAATTTAAAATTTATGCCTATTTCGGTCCTCAACCCATCTTTTGATTTTTTAAAGTCTCTTTCTATAAATCAAATCAATTTCTTAAATTTTTTCTGCAGATATTCTCGCTTGTCTTCCCTATTCAATCACACAACGTCGAAAATCGTCAAAAGAGCCAACTGAACTAACAAATGAAATGTTCAATTTTTGGAAAATACGTCTGGCTACATTAATACGTGAATTTGGTTTTAAAGAGTTGCTAAATGATTCGACTTTAATGAATTTTTGAGTTTTTTTATGAAAATTATTTGGTTGTGCGCCATGAGGGTACATTTGAGTCTTGGAGAAATAACGACTCCTGAGTCCCAATGAATTGAGTCCCGGACCCTATAACTTATGAAGGGATGGTCACTTTTTTTTGCTCTTGGTACCATTTGATAGGGCATTAAATAGGCTACAATATACCAAAAAATCAAAATTCCTGACTGACTGGTAAAAAAGTTGTGATCGATAAAGTGCCGAAAATCAGATTTTTTTTGAAAAAGGTTAGTTCTTCGATCATAACTTTTTTACCAATCAATCAAAAATTTTGATTTTTTGGTATATTTTAGTCCATTTAATGCTCTATCAAATGATACCAAAAACATTAAAAATTATCGACCCGAACTTGAGTTATAGGGCCGGGGCTCAGTTGAACTGCTCCGATAATGAATGGTTCAAGGAGGTTATGCAAGACTCTAATGTACCCCTTCCACTAATTTTCTTAATTCTGAGACACAAATTCTGATCCCTAAAAGAAATTCTGATTCCTCAAAAATCAGAATTTTAGACCAGAATTTTATACAAAAAATCAGAATTTATTCCTTTTGGCGTTCTTCGAAAATTTTTGGCGCACAGCCCTAATTTTAAGCATCTAGTTACTTTAATAAGACAATTCAGGGTTTATAATCACCAGAGGTGGGTCGGAATTCCAATTTCCGGCAGGACTGCAGTAAACCAACCTTTTTTAGATTTAAACAATTTATATGTCATTCGAAAGAGCTCGTCGAGCTGAGTCGAACGACATTAAAATTTTTCCGCGGACTCGACTGTGGGCCGAGATATAGGTCCCCGAAAATCGAAAAATCATAGGGGGGACCAAGCACTTTTATGGGGGTGAAAAATTCGAATATACAAATAATAGCTCATTCGAAAGGGCTCGACGAGCTGAGTTGAATGACACCAAAATCAGCACGATTGGATGATTTTTGACAAAGTTATGACCAACAGAATCTTCGCTGGAAAAACTGTTTTTGTGCTGCTACGGAGGGTAGGCCGGGCATGGTCTTCGCTACACGATGGCCGTGCTTCGCTGCGGTCGTGCTCGCTTCGCTCGCGGCGACCGTAGCGAAGCGGCGGCCGTCGTTCCGCTCGACATGCCCGGCTTCCTCCGCAGCGGCAAAAACTTTCCGCGTAGACCCTATGTAGGGGGTAAAAACAAACGGTCATAACTTTGTCAAATCAAGTCAGATTTCGTTGATTTTGGTGTCATTCGACTCAGCTCGTCGAGCTCTTTCGAATGAGCCATTATTTGCATATTCGAATTTTTCACCCCCATAAAAGTGCTTGGTCCCCCCTATGATTTTTCGATTTTTGGGGACCTATATCTCGGCCCACAGTCGAGTCCGCGGAAAAATTTTGGTGTCGTTCGACTCAGCTCGCCGAGCTCTTTCGAATGACATATAAATTGTTCAAATCTAAAAAAGGTTGGTTTACTGCAGTTTAGCCCAATTTCCGAAAAATGTTTTTGATTTCCAAGTTCCGACTTTTGGGCAAGTTTCGATTTCCGGCTCTTCCGATTTCCGACACCTCTGACTGTTCCGACCCACCTCTGATAATCACACATACATCTGGTCATACAAAATCTCTTTTTATTTTGTGTTGCCATGAATGTGTAGTTTTTAAATATTTTTTTTCAGACTCTAATGTCAACCTCTTTTTTGACATTCTTTTTAAAGGGTACAGCCCGGCGCGCGGCCATAACGGCGCTAACTTGCTTCAAGATTTCCGAATCTTACCAAATTTATTATTAAACGATTCCTCTCGTCGAGCTAAAGAGAATGGTACTAAAATTGATATGGGCCGGAAATTTTCCAGCTAGTTATGGCTTTGCGCCGTTATGACCGCGCGCCTACTTGGGCCTGTCCCTCTTTATAATTTCCTCCCAGCTTTAATTATATTTTAAGCCATATATTTTTTTGAATTTTCTTTTACAGCTTTCTGATTATATAGATTTAATTATGGGTAGGCGATTTTTCTTTCTTGCGTCTTGACTTTTCTTAAAAAATCGCCTAGCTCTTAGTTAGCAGCTTTCTTTTTTATAATTTTGATTCGAAATTTTTGACATTCAAAATAAAATTTATATTTTTTTTCGTTTCACATTTTATCGTACAAAAATTAAAAACAAAATATTTAGAAGGGGAGAGGGGCACATGTTTTTACTCTACAAATCACAGAAATAAAAAAAATTGACAAACTTTAAAAATTACAAAAAATGCATACAAAAAGGGTCATTTTTGCGTATTTCATATCCTTCTTTAAATATTTTCCAAAATTTTGTTTAAAACTGAACAGTTCCATTCTTTTTTAACGCAATAGCATCTAATATAGCTTTGCGTTTAGCATGATAACGCGCTTGTAATTCGTGTAATTCTGATTCCATTTCTTTTTCTAAACGTTCTTTGCGTAGAAGTAATTCGTCTGTGCTCAATTCTTGTAACTTTGAAAAAATTAAAAATTTTTTGAAGACATTTTATATTAGGGGACGTTTCAGTCTCGAGGCCATATTTTGGGCCATAACTTTTTTGAACTTCAATATTTTCCTATGGTCTATATATCAATCGAAAGCTCTAAATGTCTCTAATATTTTTCCCAAAAAGACTGATAAGATTCGATCATTCCTTAAAAAGTTATAAACTGATAAGCGCGCGCAATCGTGATTTTTATCTTATTCGGCTTTAACTTTTTGTAGGATAACCTGATCAAATCAATCCTGTTAGTTAAAATAATCCTCATATCCAGAGCTTTCGATTGATATATAAATTATTTAAAAAGGTTAAGAACAAAAAAAGTTATGTCCCAAAATATAGCCTCGAAACTAAAAAGCTTTCTCTGAAATGGTCATTACTTTGGGAAAATTTTGTCTTAAACCCTTCAAAAATATCCTAAAAAAATTATTTTGCCCTCATTTTTAATTTTTATATTTTTATTAGTCAATATACTTCACCTAAAAAATATTTACCCCAAGTGGGATTCGAACCTTACACCCTTTATCATTCAAATCCCAACACTTTCCCACTACACCAAAGATTTAAGGAATTTCAATTTTTAGGCTAATCTTGTCTAACCGATAACTCGTGATTAAATGGTCCGTTTTTTATGATTTTGGTGTCATTCGATAGAGAAAAAAATTTACTACAATCCCAGCTTAATGGTCAGTTCAAGAAAAATTTTTTAAAAATTAAAAAAAATTTTTTTTCAAAAAAAATCACTCACAAAAGTATAATCTCCCTGTCCATTCATTGCCCGTTTAAAAGCATTAGATACATTACTATCTAAACTTGCTTGATTATAATCTTCATTTAATTTAATATTTTTCATTTCTTCATTTAATTTATTATTGTTTCCATTATTATTAATTAAATATGATGGTGGTGGGGGTAACGAAGTGCTATTGTTGTTGTTGTTGTTTTTGGTTAGTTGTAATTCTGAAAAAAATTAAAAATATTAGAAAATTTTGGTTTTATTCTGAAATTTATATTTTTTGGTTCTGATTTTAATTCTGATTTTTGAAAATTCTGATTCCTAAAGTTCTGGGTTTTTAAATTCTGATTTCTCATAAATTCTGATTTTTGAAAATTCTGATTTTTTTAATTTCAAGAGTTCTGGTTTTAATTCTGGTTTTCGAAACATCTGATTTGTCAGAAATTCTGATTCTTGAAAGTTCTGATTTTTACAAATTCTGGTTCTTCAATAATTATGATTTATAAAAGTTCTGATTTTTCAGAAATTCTGATTTTCAAAAATTCTGGTTTTTAAATTCTGATTTCTCATAGATTCTGATTCTTCAAAAATTCTGAGATTCAGAAATTCTGGTTTTAAATTCTGATTTTTTCAGAATCCCCTCTCCTCTCCTCTCCCCTCCCCTTACCATGTCTAATACTCTCCCCATATTGTATCAAGGTTCCATCGTCAAAATTAGTTAATAATGTATCATTATTATTAACTCCACTACCCATAGTTTCTGAATTAATTATTAAACTATTTTTGGTTGAAGAATTTTTTCTTTCTGAATTTGAAACCATTGTTGAATTTGTATCGAATTCTGAAATTGAAGTTTGCTGTTGTTGGATGTGGGAATATTGCTTTAAAAATAGAAAAATTTAAATTCTGATTTTTTTTTCAGAAATTAAAAAAATTCTGATTTTCTGAAATTCTGATTTCTGTTCTGATTTTTTCAGAATTTCTGATTTTGCTCAGAAACCCAAAATCAGAACAAAACCAGAATTCTGATTTTTTTCAGAATTTGATTTTATTCTAAAATCAAAAAATCAGAACTTTTAATAAATTCTGATTTTTAAAATTTTGATTTTTCGAAATTTTTTTCAATTCTGAAATTTGAATTCTGATTTAAATTCTGATTTCAATTTCTATTCCTACAATATTTAAAATTTATACCGCTTCTTGCAATAAATATTGTGCAGCAACATCTTGAGCATTTGCAATCATTTCTCTCAATACTTTTGCTCCTTTAGCCGATTTTATAAATTCGTGCTAAAATTTAAAAAAATATTTTCAATTAAGTGATAAAATTTTAAAGAAAATTGAACCAGGGGGACACTAGAGTCTCGAAAATTTTTTCTCTAGTTTTTGACCTCCCAAAAGGCATAAAAATTAGGAAAAATGTCCAAAAATGGGATAAATTAATTCAAAAATTATTTTATATATTTTTCAGAATAAATCAGAATTTTATTCTGAAAAATCAGAACTTTAAAGAAAAAAAACCTCGAGTAAACATTTAGCCGTTGTCCTCTCTTCCGGATTTTTAACCAAACATTTTGAAATTAAATCGAGAAATGACGGACTCCAATCCTGGGGAACTTTGAGTGTTGGAGGAGGTTTTGTGGGTATCATAAAAATTGCCTAGAATTTTTTTTTTGAAAAATCGAAAACAAAAAATACCCTCATTGGATGTATTTCTGCATGTGGAGGTCTTCCTTCGGCCATTTCTATAGCTGTAATTCCCAAAGACCAAATATCTGCTTTCATATCATAACCAACTTCTTGTATCAATTCTGGGGCCATCCTAAAATTTAAAAAAAAAAAATTTTAGAAAAAATTTTTTTTGATTGGATACCTCCCAAAGAGTACAACTCTTTAAGGGGTAAGCAGATCTTATCAGTCCTACTGGAAAAAATAATTAGCATACCCAAAGCTGCCAAATGAAATAAAAATTAGTTAAATCAGTTAAGGATTAAAAAAGTTGTGGTCAAAAATAAGTTCCCAGGTCAATCCCATGAAAGGTCAAATAAAAGTCAAAAACACCTCAAATTTAAATCCCTATAACTTTTGATAAAATTATCCAAATAATCTAATTTTTATGTCAATGAATAGAGAATTAAATTTACTACAAAATACAAAAGGAAACAAAATTTTAAATTAAAAAAAGAAAAAAGTTAGAGACCAAAAACAAAAATTTTGAGAGGTTTTTGAAAGTTTTTTAGTCAAAACATTTTTTGGTTTCCTCAGAAAAAATTTTCTTTCGACCAAATTTTATAGAGAATTAAATTCTCTATTCAATGGCGCAAAATTTATTTTTACTCAAAATTTTTAAAAATTAAAAAAAAAACCAAAAAGGGGTTCCAATAACAGTGTTTCTCTTAGCCATTGTATCAGTTATTTGCCCGGCCACTCCAAAATCTGCCAATTTTGCATTTCCGTCCATATTTAATAAAATATTTCCTTTAAATTAAAATTTAATAAAAATAAAATTTTCAAAAAAAAACCTGCTTTAATATCCCTATGTATTTTTTTCATTCCATGAAGATAAAAAAGCCCCAAAAGTGTGTCTTTTAATATTGCACTAATTTCGAATTCGTCCAAAGTTTTACGTCTTAAACGCATTATATCAGAAACGGAACCAGCACCGCAATATTCCATTACAATCTTTTTAAAAAAAATTTTTTTTAATTAAATTTTATGACGAAAACGAGCATTTTAGGGCAAAAAGTAAAGACTTGATTTTTTGGTGTAGTGGGATAAATTTTTGGAATTTGAGAGGAATAGGTCGCAGGTTCGATAAACAATGAAGGAAAATAATTTTTAACTAATTATTTTGACTAATAAAAATCCAAAGAAAAAAAATAAAAAAAGTTAGGTCAAAAAGGTATCAAAATTGATCTTTTGGTTAAGTTGGAAAATGTTTAGTTTTCAAGGGAAATAGGTCGAAGGTTCGAACCCCACTGAAGGAAAATATTTTTAAATTAACAGAAAATTATTTTTAAAGTTATTTTTTAACTTTAAACTCATAGAAAATATTAATTAAATTAAAAAAATACCCAGAGATCAGAATTTTTGAAATAACTTCCATAATATTTAACTACATGCCGAGAATCACATTGCTGCATTATTGTAATTTCTTTAATTATTTCTTGTAAGTCTGTATCTACTGGAACCTTTAAATTTTAATTACGAGAAAATTAAAATAAAAAATAAAACCATTTTAATCGCCAAAGATCGCCCACTTGCTTTATGTAATGCTTTATGGACTGACCCATATGAACTGAAAAAATGGAAAAAAAAATTTAGAAAAACAAAAATGAAAAATTTGGGACATAACTTTGTTATGGGACATGACTTTTCTTTATTCTTTACGGAATTATTTTGTCTATCAGGATTGATTTGATCAAATCATCCTAAAAAAAGTTAGAGCCTAATAAAGATAAAAATCACGATTGCGCGCATTTAACAGACCATAACTCATTAAGAAATAATCGGATCCTATCAGTCCTTTCAGGAAAAATATTAAAGACATCTAGAGCTATCGATTGGTATATTAATTATTTAACTCGGTTAAAAATTAAAAAAAGTTATGGACCAAAATAAAGCCTCGAGAATGAAACGTCTTCTACCCAAGATAGGACAAAATTTTGTGGAAGGCGGGAAAGAAAGCCTATCCCTAATGTAAATCCGAAAAAGTAAAAGGACACCCCCAAAAATTCACTTTAAAAATAAAAAATACCCTTCTCCAACTTTGCTGACAATATCAAAAATTTCATCTGGGAATTGATTTAATTCGTGTGGTTGTAATTTGAAGGAATTTCTATAAAAATTTTTTAATTAAAAAAAATAAAATTAAAAATTAAACGGGTCTGGTGTTGTCGGAATATGCTCATCAATTTCATCTTCATTATTATTTAACATTTCAAAATTTTTATTTGTACAATTTTGAGAAAATAGTTGAGAAGTTGAAGAATTAACTGAAAAATTAAAAAATTTAAGGGAAATTTTTTCAAAAAAAATTTTTTTTACACCTAGAAAAATTTTTTAAAAATTAAAAAAATATCTAAAAACATTTTAGACCGAAAAAGAACGAAATTAAGAAAATTTTGTTTTTTTGGTGTAGTGGGATAATTTTGGGAAATTGAGGGGAGAGGTCGAAGGTTCGAATCCCACCGCGGGGAAATAATTTTTAAATAAATTAATTTAACAAATAAACATATAAAAACACAAAAGAAGGAGAAAAATAAATTTTTTGGGATATTTTTGGACAGTTAAAGGAAGAAAAAACCCCCAAAATAGACGAAAACCCCTAAAAACTGTCTTTCTCAACAGTTTCAACGTCTAAAAATCAACAAAAAAATTTTCAAAGATTAGAAAAGGTTAAAATAAAACCACTATTGAATGAATAAAAACAAACATTTTATTTGTATAGTGGAAGAAACGAAAAAAGAAAAGGAAGGGGTTTACTTTAGCAGCGTGCTGGGAATAATCATTGGTATGGGGGGAAACAGTTGGAAGACAAAATTGATGAAAAACAAGGGGAGGAAGAATTCAAAAATTGGGGGAGATGAACACTAAACGATTTTTAATGTATTTTTAAATTTGGTGTCTAAAAAAGGTTCAAAAACCAAGGGGAAGAATCAAAAATTAAAGTCGCAGACTCAATTTTCTCATTTACCCCCTTATTGTCTTTTTGGTGTAGTGGGATAATTTTTGGAAATAGAGGGGAAGAGGTCGAAGGTTCGAATCCCACCGAGGGAAAATAATTTAAAAAGAAGAAAAATAAATTATTTAAGAAGATTTCTGGCAGGAAGAGGAAGAAAAAATTTTTTTTTCATGTTTTATCTTGTAAAAATTACCCAAAGATCAATAAATAGAAGAATAAAGGCCTATTAATGTATGAAGAATGAAGAGAAAATGAAGAAATTTTTTAATTATTGATTTAAAAGATTAAGCAATTCTATTGTTTTGTTCTATTTCCTTTAAAATTCTCTATAAAACTGGATTTTTCACCGAAGGACGACTCACTTAAAAACACTTTTAAAAAATTAAGAGTCCCAGACTCTAATGGACAAAAATTTTGTTAAAAATCCAAATAGCTATTTTCCCCTAAAAACACGTTTTTATCTTGTTTAACTTGCAAAAATTAGTCTCTAATAAAAAAATTTTTATTTATTATCAGAAAATAAACCAACCAAAAGGGGTATGAAACAGTTGAGAGCATTGCTGTGGAACTGAGATCAAATGTCCCATTAATCTTTTTTTCCTTTTTTCCTCTTCTTTTTTGTTTGTAGAGGAAGATAGAGTAATTTATTGACTATTTTTCTTCTTCCTTTTCTTCTTATTTAATTAGCAAACATAGAAAAATAAATAAAATTAGCTTGCCTTTTTGAAGGTCAACAAATAGGGGGGAGATTTTTTGGCGGTCAGTTTTTAATGAAAGAGACGACTGTTAACGCTTTTTGATGTTTTTTGTGTTGTTGAATGTTTATGATATTAATATTTGTTGTTGTAACAGTGGCAAGAAGAAAAAAATCTAAAAAAAAGGAAAAAATTTAGGTTGGGATCAAATGTCATTTTTATTTAAGGGTATATTAGAGTCTCGAATTTACACGCTAAAAATTGAGAACCTTTCCTCGTTTTATTCTTAGCATTCGATAGAGGATTAAATTTGCTATGGACAGTTAAATTTTCAAAATATTGGATCAAGTTACAGCAAAAATATAACCAAAAGACTCAAGTTTAGGGGAGAAATTTGAGAAAATTTGTTAAAAATCGAATTTTAACCAAAACAAGACTCTAACAGGCATATTTATTTTTATAGTTTTGGCCAGCTATATAGCAGCTGTCAACAGGCAAACTGCCAGTAACCTTCAAAAATGTGTAAAACATTTAAATAAAATACATGCCTATTTTTGGAAACTACTTTTAGCGACAAAATGTCACATTTCTCGCTTGTTGGCAAAATGTCGGATTGGCAATAAGTCGATTTTTTGCTTGTGTGGCTAATTGTCCCAATGGCAACTCTTTCATCAGCATTATTCTGCATTTTGATTTTCGTCATTATTTCTCTATTTCTCTGCCCACACTATTTCTTCTTTCATTTAAGTATAACTGCACACAAACAGAGACATAGAAACGTGCATTTCTGTGGCAATTTACCAACTTTTTTTATGCGTCTCTCACCATTTTAACTTGTCTATTTCTTTAACCACACAATCTTTCTTTTATTTTAGTGTCTAATTTGTTAATTAATTTTGTGTTTAAACTTCGGCCATTTTAACTGTCTTCAAGCTATAAATTTCAGATTTTTTCAAATAGAAATTTTTTTCTTCGCGAGGGGTTAGTTTAAATTTTCTTTCTTTTATTATGCAAAGAATTATGTGGTTTCTTTCTCCAAAAAATTTGACTGAAAATTTTTTTTGGGTATTCACCTGGAATTAATTTTTATAATTCAGAGAAGTTAGGTGTATTTATTGCTTCAATCAAAAAAAATTTTTTTTCAAAAATTTTTCCGAATTTTCCAACCTCATCAAAATTTTATTAAAAACAAAACACACATATTTTAAATTAAATTAAAGTTCAGGTTCACCAGGGGATTTTTAAAAATCAATCTTTTGCTTGGCTAACCCTTTCACCCTTAACTCCCCCTTACCTATTTAAAAGTCAATTTTCTTGACTTTTCACCCTTATCCCCCCTCCCCCCTTACCTATTGACTTGCTAAGATGAGCTGGATCTTTTGTGTATCACGAGCTTGAATAAAAAGGCGCAAGCCTTTTCAATCAAGCCTTCACCCTTACACTTCCCTCCCCCCCTCCCCCTTCACAAGCCCTAGCCCCACCACCCCCAGATTTATTTTAAGCTTGTTAATTCTCCTTTCTTATTCAAATTTTCTTTAAAAACGCGCTTATTTCTTTTTAATTTTTTAGAGATTTATTAAAATTTGACTTAAAAGTCCAAAAAAATCCCAACGAAATGTCCTTCCAACCACCTCCAAATCAAAATAACGATTTAAACCAAGTCCCCTCATGGGATGAATTTAATATGATGGCACATGAAGATGAGGAGGCTAATTTAAATAATGAGGGAGGAGGGTTGTTGTTGGATGGACCTGTAGATGAGGAAAATGAAGTTGGGGATGATGAAATTGTTGAGCCTGGACAGCCTGAAGAATATGGGCCGTCTCTTCCTCCAGGTTTCTTTTTCGCTTTAAACCTTTTTTTTCTGTCGTCTGAAGGTTTAAAAAATTTTTTCAAAGTTTGTGGGCACTCATTTTCATGTTCAGGGCGATTTATCAAAGGAACTCCCTTCAGACTCTAATAGTCCTTAAATTCGTCATTAGGGTCTGAAATTTTTTTTGACATTTTTCCAAGTATTTTTCCGCTCCTTTTGGTGCTTCCGCGTCCTATAAGACTTCTAAAATCCCCATTCAACCCATTTCCCCCATTAATTTTGCCATTTCTACTTTTGGACATTTTGTCCCCATTTTCCAAAAATTTCAAAAATTTTTCAAATTTTTTTAAAAATTTTTTCAGGTTTTGGAGCAGACGATTTAAACGACGGACAACAACCTCATTTTGCTGAACACGAAATTATAAACAACGATTTTTCCGCTCCTTTTGGTGCTCATGATTTGGATTTGGATGACCCTGAAGACCCGCTTCAATGCAGCACAAGTTCTTCAAGTAATCAACCAAGAAATGTGAATTCGAGAATGATTGGACCGTCAATTCCGTCTTCGTCTTCTATGCTTCCTAGAATTCCGATAAATAATAGAGGTTTGATATTTTTTGAAAAAAAATTTTTTTTGGGATCAAATGTCGCACTTAGGAATTTTTTAAAATTTTCCAGCTTTTTTAACCTTTTCTTGTCTGAAAAATTTTTTAAAGACATTTTCTCATTTTTATTCCTCATTTTTCATTTAATTATTAAAAAAATTAATTTTCGGGATCAAATGTCACCCTTAAAAATTTTTTACTTTTTTAACCTTTTCTTCTCTGAAAAATCGGCCCTATACGCAGATCGTGCCGGCTTGATATTTTTTCCTTACTTTTTTTTACTGAGTATTTTTCCCAAGTTTTTATTTTGTGATGGTTGCCATAAGGAAAATCAGAGAAAAAGACTGTCAGTCTTCGTCCGTGTTTTGTCTGTCCGTGTTCGTCCGAGTTTTGTCTTTCGAGTTCGTCCGTGTTCTGTCAGTCTGTGACCGTCCGTGTTTTGTCAGTCTGTAACCGTCCGTGTTCTTTCTGTCCGAGTTTGTCCACGTTCTGTCAGTCTGTGGCCGTCCGTGTTTTGTCTGTCTGTGTCCGTCCATGTTTTGTCTGTCCGTCTTCGTACGTGTTTTGTCTATCCGTCTTCGTAGGTGTTTTGTCTGTCTGTGTCCGTCCGTGCGAGCATCCAGAATTAACAGAAATATAGAGAATGATAGCAAGAAGAAATAAGTCACCATTTTTCCTTACGGCAAAATCACAAACATCAAAAATATAGAGGAACATGACCATTCCGAACTACTCAAAAAAAGTAAAGGGAAAATATCAAGCCGGCACGATCTGCGTATAGGGTCGAAAAATCTTTCTAAAAACATTTTCTTATTTTTTTCCTCGTTTTTAATTCAATTAAAATTTATTTACCCAAACGGTTTCTGACCCAAATGTCCCCAAAATTTTTTTGATTTTTGGGATCAAATGTCATTTTTTATTTTTTAAAGGTGATGAACATTTTCTTCCATCAATTGGCACCAACCACAATTCTTCTGTTGATTTTATTCCTCTGTGTGATCAACCGAGTAGCAGTAATGCTTTAAACAATAATATAGTTATTGGACCAACACTTCCACCAGATTTGAATTTGCCGAGTAATGGAGGTGGGGGACAGCAAGGAGGTGGTGGAGGATTTCCAAATATTAATGGTTTATTTTTTAATTTAATTTTGTAGGGAAAAGGGGAGGGAAAATTTTTTCTGTATAGCGTTTAGCTCGGGTCAGAGAGTACAAGCAAATGGCCTATAAGTGACTAGTAATAACTCTCAAAAGGTCAAAACTTTGATTTCTGAGAGTCACGGAAATTTAATTTCTTTATTTCATGTCTAAATTTACCCCCAAAAGCAGTCTAAATTTTCAACTAGAGTTGGATGGCTCTTGGAAATCTTTGGAGTTTGGCTATAGTTTAAGGCCAAAATTACCTTCAAGTAGTTTATTCGACCAAATAACCAACCCATAAATCCTCGGGGTTTTGTTCCTTTTCGAACCGATGAACCCATTTTTGCAAATACATTAAACCTACTCTCAAAAAAATATTCTTTTCTTTTTACAGATTTTGAAGATATTGGAGGTCCATCATTACCACCAGACGAACCACAAATTTGTAATAATTCCCAACAACAACCAAATTCTCGTAATTTTCGTAAAAAATTGAATAGTTTTGGGCCAACATTGCCTTCAAGTAGTGATGAAGAAGAAGACGATGAGGAAATAAATGAGGGGAATTTGGCACAAATTGAATTAAATAATGAAGAAGGAGGAGGAAGGGATTTTGAAATTGAAGGGGAAAGAGAAGCTGGAAATAGAGGGGAGGAAGACTCTTTTGTTATTGGCCCAATCCCTCCAGTTCCTGGACGCTCTGAAGAAGAAGAACAATTTGAATATTTGGCACGCTTGGCTGAATTTGAGGCGAATAAAAAGGTTTTTTAGAAATTTTTTAAATTTTGGGCCCCCTATCTAATAGACGCCCAAAAAAAGAATCGGAAAATGTGAACTCTGCCCATGACTCTAATGTCCTTAAATTAGGGAGTTATTGAATTTTAATTTGTGACCCCCCTTCTAATAGACGCTCAAATTTTTTTACGCCCCCTTTCCAATAGACGCCCTAGAAAAGAAATCGGAAAATGAGAACTCTGCCCAGGACTCTAATGTTTTCTAAATTATTTTTGGGAGTTTTTTGGATTTTAATTTGTGGCCCCCTTTCTAATAGACACCCAAAAAGAATCTGAAAGATGAGAAATTTGTTTCTCCTAATTTTTAAAAATTTTCCAAACTTGAAAATTTTTTAATTTAAGGCTTCAAATGGTTTAAAACGTGAAGAATGGATGACAGAATTACCTCAAAAAATGCTCAAAACAGGTGCTTATGGGCTTTCCTCAAAAACCTCATTTTCGCGTTCATCTGCTGGTCCTTCTAATAATGATAATTCTGGTTGGACAAGTATTCCAAATGGTGGTGGACAATTAAAGGTTTTTTAAGTTATATAATTTTGTGGATTTTAATATAAAGAATTGGGGATTGGATCTTGTTTACGAGAGGCTGTGATTCGGAGCCCTTCTTCCAAATAATTGTCTAAACCTCTCACGTCAGCCAGATAACTAGGAGCCCATCCTTCTCCAAATATAGTTCTAAACCTCTCAATTAAGCATAGCCCATGTCTATTTGTACTAGAGATGGGCCGGAGACCCGTAACCTGATTTTTTTTCAGGGGAGGGGGGCCAAGGAGGAGGAGGATTTCATGGGGCCAAGGAGGAGGAGGGCCAAGGAGGGGAGAAATTTTTTCTGCGCCTAATTTTAAAAGTCGAGTCAGGCTCTCTCAAAGTTTTCCTTCGGGTCGGATTTTGGATGCAGAAATGTCCGGGTGGTTTTTTCGAGCAATCCAAGCTATTACTGATTTTTATAGCTGATGGATCCATTTTTTCTTACCTTTCGGTTAGCCTTCAACCCTCTTTTTTCCATTAAATCTTCTATTTTTTCTTCTAATTTTTAATTTAAAAAATTTTTCAAAGAATACCAAAACCAATAATGTTGACAATTTTGATTATGATGGCCCTTCAACTTCCTCCTCTTCAGCTTCATCTTCCACTATTCCCAAACCACCAAATAAACGAAGTGAACAGGATGAATGGAATGAGAAACGTGCTGCTGAATTAAATGTTTTTTTTTAATTTTTTGAATTTTTTAAATTTTTTTTTTAATTTTAAAGAAAGAACGAAACGAATCACTTTTGGATATCCACCAGAAAAAACGAAAATTGGAAACGTCGAATAATAATAAAAATGGAAATGGTGAAAGTTCTGGAACTAAGGTTTTTTTTTAATTTATTTTTAATTAAAAAATTTTTTAAAGTTGTTGTACACAAATAATGCTGAAAGGAGGCCATTTAATCGAGATACTGATATTGAGGTTTGAATTTAAAAAATTTTTTATAAAAAAGGAAAGCACTTATGAAAAAGGCCTCTTTCTCCTCTTCCTAAGCCCCTAAAGAAGCTTCTTCCTCTTCCTTCTAATAATGGTCTGAATGTTTTCTGAACTGTTTTTTAATTCCTCACACCTCCCCATTAATTTTCTTCAAGGCTGAACAATTCCTAGAAGTCTCTTCTCCGGGACCATTGAAATTGGTAGCCCATTGGAACCTTGAAGAGGGAAATTTTCCCCTCTTTTTTGAGTGCAAAGCAACCCGATTACACCCTTATCTTATAAAATATATTTTTGCTGTTAAATTTCTTCATTTTTTTTAATTTTCAAGATTCGTGGACTTGGAAGTAATAAGAAAACATCTTCCTCTTCTACAGACCCAGCATCATTAAAGGAACGTGTAGGTGATTTGTCCAATCGTTTTGGAAATAATTCTGATAAGAAATTTTTGTAGGAAGGTTTATTTAAAAATTAATTTTTTTCTCTTTGACTTTTTCCCCTTTAAAAAAGCAACTCTCTTTTTATTCGGAAAAAAACTTTTTTTTAGTTGGAAATGGTTGGGTTTTTTCAAAAAAATTTTCTGTTCCTTGAGAACTTAATTTCAGTTGCCTATTTTTTTATCGAGATTTTTGAGTCGAAAAACTGAAAATTTCTCAGAAAAAAAATTCTTGACCCTAAAAGCAGGATATCTGGTTCTGACCCGATCTATTTATTTTCCCCAATTTTAACGAAAAAAAGGAGAGTTGTTTTCTTTAATTTTAGTAAAATTAGAATATTTTAATTATTATCAAAAAATTACTTCCCTTTATACTATATTTATCCATCCATATCCATCTTTTCGTCCTTTTCTGAATTTTTAGTAAAGAAAAAAACTCCCATTTTTCTGACACAGAGACTTGGTTCAATGTCCTTTATCTAAGAAAAAAAAATTTTTTTTCGTTTGCCTGATTTTTAAGAAAATTTTTGCTTTAACAAATGGTACCATAAATATATCCAAAAAGGACAGAACCCCTCCTCTTTTCGGTTTACGATAAAATGGGGGCTTACCTATATTGATTTAAAAAAAATTAAATTATAAATAAATCTGCATTTATAGAGGATAACAAATAATTGTTAAAATTTTAAATGAAATTTTTTTTTAATTTTTGTTATCCTCTATATATCCCTAAAACCCTCCCTATATTATTTAGACATATTTAAATGAGGTTTTAAGACACCATTCTTTTAAAAAAAATTATTTTTGGAATTTTATGACTTGGGGAATTTAATGAAATTTATTTTAAAATTAAGAAAAAATTTTAAAAAATTTCAGACCCTAATGGCCCACAGAACTATATTAATTTAAAGAATGGTGTAAGCACACAAACTAGCCAAAAAAATATAAAATACACCACAAACCTCAAAAATTATTTTTTTTCCTTTTCTGTGTACCTTTTTTCCTACATTTAAGATAAAATTAATTAAAAAAATTTTTTTATATTATTAGATGGGTTGTATTTTATTACAACTTTAAAAATATAACTAAGGAAGATAACTTGTGTGTTTTAAAAATAAAATCAGAATGTATTTTATTTGTGTTTTACTAGAGTTATACAAAAGACTAAAAAGAACTTGTTTTCCGGAATGGTTTAATAAAATTCTGATTTTTGTGTTTTCCGGAAACTTGAATAAAATTCTGATTTGTGT
Organism: Meloidogyne enterolobii; assembly: GCA_963681835.1. Taxonomy (NCBI): domain Eukaryota; kingdom Metazoa; phylum Nematoda; class Chromadorea; order Rhabditida; family Meloidogynidae; genus Meloidogyne; species Meloidogyne enterolobii. Next base: position 361,037 of record CAVMJV010000080.1, on the reverse strand, counting down.
TTTCCGGAAAAATATAAAAATATTGTTTCCGGAAAGGTTTAAAAATAATTCTGATTTTTGTGTTTTCCGGAAAATATTTTAAAATTCTGATTTTTGTGTTTTCCGGAAAATGTTTAAAAATAAATTCCGATTTTTGTATTTTCCGGAAAACTTTTAAAAATTCTGATTTTTATTCTTTTGTATAACTCGTGTTTTTTAGTGTTTAATCCGGAAAGTTTATTTTATATAAGTGAAAACTTGTGTATGTATTTTCTTTTAACACTTTCAAGTTTATTTTTCTTTCTCTCTTTTTTTCTCTCTTATTTATGCACGTTGAATAGGCACACTACGGCCAAAAACAGAAGAACGTCCACCCAATTCTTCTGCTGGGCGCAATAAATGATCTTTAAAAAATTCAATTTTTTTTATTTTTAAAAAATTTTACCAGCTCCATTATATCCCCCACGATATTCATTACGAGATGCAGAAGCTGTACGTCGAAAATGAGACTCAGAGCGATGGCTTCCTGCCCCACCTCCCCCAACGCTGTCAACAGCGCTTAAACGAGATGGTGGACGGTAAATTGATGTTGGTGGTGAAAGCGCATTTGCAGCTGAGCCTGTTCGTCGGAACTAGAAGAAAAAATAAATTCTGATTTTTTAGTGTTTTCCAAAGTTTAATAAAATTTTTGTATTTTCCGGAAAGTTTTATTTCCAAGTTTTAACTGTTTTAATTCTGATTTTTTTTTAGGTTTATAAAAATTCTGGTTTGCTTGTGTTTTCCGGAAAAGGTTTATTAATTCTGATTTATTCCGGTAAATATTTAAAAATATTTTTAAGAAATTCTGATTTTTGTTTTCCAGAAAAAGTTTATAAAATTCTGATTATTTTCCGGAAAAGGTTTAAAAATATTTTTAAGAAATTCTGATTTTTGTTTTCCGGAAAAGGTTTATAAATTCTGATTGATTCCGGAAAAAGTTTAAAAATATTTTAAGAAATTCTGATTTTTGTTTTCCGTAAAAAGTTTAAAAATTCTGATTGATTCCGGAAAAAGTTTAAAAATATTTTTAAGAATTCTGATTTTTGTTTTCCGGAAAGTTTTTAACCCTCACCTCTTCACGAAATTCTTCTCTACGCGCTTCATGTCTCATTCCATTAGCATCAGTTTGTCTCTGTTCATATTCACTTTTATAACCCCCATTTCTACTAGGAGATAATAAATAATCTCCACCTCCAGCTCTACTGTCCCCTCTATAATAATCAGAAGCTTGAGTGCCCCTACCAGAATCATAAAATTGATCACGGGGAGAGTAGGAACTTGAACGCGAATTTGCTCCAAAACGACGTGCAGTTGATTGACTTTCTATTGGTATAGCCCTTTCTCTACCTTCTATTGCTTGCCAACGCTTTTGGGCTTCGACTGTTAAACGTCCCTTTAAATTAAAAAAAATTTTTTTCTTGAAAAAGAAATTTTTAAAAATTTTTTTGAAAATTTCAGAAATTTTTTTCCAGAAAGAAAATTTCAAAAAAAAATATATTTACATGGCTATCAACATGGCTTGAAATAGATTGAGGCTCCACATCAGAAGGCAATTGATATTTACGGACAAAATACTACAAAAATAATTTTAAAAGGTTAAAGAAATTCTGGTTTTTGTATTTTCTGTTTTAAGATTAATTTATTTTGTGTTTTCCGGAAAGTTGTAAAAATTCTGATTTTTGTTTAATAAAAGTTGGTAAAAAATTCTGATTTTTTCCCGTTTTCCGGAAAAGGTTTAAAAATATAAAAATTCTGATTTTGTATTTTCTTGTATTTTTCTTAATTTTTGTGTTTTCCGGAAAAGTATATTTTCTCTAAAGGCTCCCCCAATTTCTCTAATACTTTCCCCCTAATTTTAAATTAAATTACCATTTTTGTATAATTATCACGATCACGAACATCCTCATGTCTACCTTCTATCAACAACGTATCATCCAATGTTTTTACTTGTAATTCCTCCGGGCGGAATTGGTAGCAGTCAATTTCTACAGAAAAACGTTGACTATCGTTTGTGACATTTGTCTAAATAATTGTGTTTTTTAAATTCTGATTTAAGTGTTTTCCGGAAAAATTAAAATAAATTCTGATTTTTGTGTTTTACAGAAGTTAAAATAAATTCTGATTTCTGTGTTTTCCGGAAAATATAAAATAAATTCTGATTTTTGTGTTTTATTATATTTTCCGGAAAAGGTTTAATAACATTAAAAATTCTGATTTTGTTTTCCGGAAAAAATATAAAAATATAATTCTGTTTCCGGAAAAAGTTTAAAATTAATTCTGATTTTTCTCTACCTTAACATCAATTCCTTCTTTAAATACAGGCTCCGCCCATCTTGGGTACAAATCACGCCAGAACGGGTCAGAACGCCAATCACGGTCAAAACGGTCCAAATAAGAAGAAAACTAAAAAATTACAAATTTATTTTTAATTTTAAATTAAATTATGATTTTATTTTTTTTTTAATTTTTTTATTAAATTTTTCGCACGCTCGCGCCTCTGAAAAGCGTTTTGGTGGTGGATCTGACGTTGAAGAAGGCGAAGTTACAAAAGGACGTGTTTGATTAGTTGATATAAAAGTTGTTTTTGTTGAAGGCCTCAAATGAGGAAATGCTTGATAAAATTCTTCTGAGAAGAAAGGACGTTCTTCTTCTCCTTCTAATCCATCTCTTGTAGTTGTTCGTTCTATATTAGGTAGAGGTTAAAAAAATTCTGAAAAATTATTCTGATTTTTTATACCCTGTTTTGTCCAACTTTTTCTTTCCCAACTTCTTTCCTCTTCTTCTTCTTGTTGTTTCTCTAACCCATTATAATTATATTTTCCGGAAACATTTTCCGGAAAAGTTTTATTTTCTTCTCCATTTATTGTTGCTGTCTTTGCTCTCTAAATTTTTAATTTTTATTTTTTTCTCTTATTTTCTTCAAATTATTACGGTCTCAAAATCTCTGGTTTCTGTTGATGTTGTTTGATCCCCCACATTAATATATTCATCTACCAACGGTTCTCTCCAACGAGGACTGGGACGCGGACGAGTTCTTTCGCTTTCACTCATTTTTAAATTTTTTTAAAATTAAATTAAAAAAAAAATAATTCGTTTAGTCGTACTATTTAAATAAAAATATATAAAATCGATATAATTTATCTTAAAAATTTATCTTAAAATATTAGCAAAGCTTAAGAAGAAGCAAAATTCATTGAAAAATAAAATACAAAATCAGAATAATGGAATACAAACCTTCCGGAAAAATATATAAATTAAATAACCTTCCGGAAACATAAAATAAATAAATTCCGGAGAATATATATTATAAATCAGAATTCCGGAAAATATGTACAAGAATAAAATATAAAGAAATATAAAAATCAGAATATTCTTTTCCAGAAAATACAGAAAAATACAGAAAAAATATATACATTCCGGAAAACACATAACTATAATAAATTCTGAAATATACTACATATATAAAATCAGAATTTATATTTTCCGGAAAATACAAACAAATAAAATTCGAAAATACAGAAAAATACAAAAATCAGAATATTCTTTTCTTTTGTTTTTCCGGAAAATACAAAGAAATAAATATTAATCTTAAAAAATACAAAAACATTAAAAGCATGTATAGAAAGGCGAGAAAATTGATTATATAATTAAACAATTTAAACAAATAAATTTTTATTTATCTTTATTTATTTTTTTATTTACTTTATGACAAATACAGCAAAAATAAATATACGATTTTGCCTTTGCTGTATTTTCTAAATATTTTTTTGTTTACCCATTGGATTGAACAATTTTATTTTTTATTTTCTCGTTGAGGGAAATGAAAAATAAAAAAGAGAAAAAATAAAAAAAATAAAAATTTAAGCTGTCTGTTAGAATTTTTTGTTAGCACGCTCTCGTTGAGTGATTGAATCCCTCCCCTCTTTCGCCCTCTAAAAAATAATTTTATGAATTATTGTGAAAGGTGCAGATTGGGACTACAATAAAAATGAAGAGAGAATTGCGTAAAATGTTAAATACCAATTATTTGTATTTATGAGGGGAATGAGGAGGATGCGCGCGAGAGGAGGGAGGTATTTCATAACATGTGTATGAACGGATGGACCTTCAGAAAATAACAATGGTAAAATACATTGTTTATTATAGAGGATTAAAATTGTTATGAAATACAATAAAACAGAAAAGAAAATATAAAAAATCAGAATAATTATTATATACTTTCCGGAAATGTAACAAACTTTCCGGAGAAAACACTAAAATCAGAATATTATATATAAACATTCCGGAAAAAGTTTCCGGAGAAAATAGAATCAGGAAAAATAATATAAACTTTCCGGAAATAAACTTCTCCTGAAAATATAAATAATCAGAATATGTATATAATTTTAATGTATATAATTTTCCGGAAAATATAAAATAGAAAATTAAAAATATATAACATTCCGGAAAACATCAGAAATACATATTAATCAGAATTAATAAATTAGAATATTGGCAAAACATTATTACAACTTTCCGGAAACTATATACAAAACATAAAAATAAAAATACATTCTACACACAATAATAGTCATACATAAATATTTTTGTATTTTATATTTAAAAAAGATAAGCCTGTAAAATAATGGTTTTTTGTCTTTTATTATTGTTCATTCTCTACGGAGGCGTTTAATAAAAAAATATAGGAGAGCGTACACTCAGCTTATCGAGAAAAAATTTTTTTATTGAATCATACAAGGCAGAAAAATATTTTTATGGGAGGAAAATATTTTTTTTAATAAATTTTTTATTTTTTCGCCATAAAAATTTTCTTTAATTAAAAAATAAACCAACCCGAGGCACAATAGCATCCATTCGTGGCCAATCAGAAGGCCAATCACGCCACCAACGGTCAGTATCGTGAGAACGGAACTAGAAATAAAAAAAATATTTTTTTAAATTTTAATTTAATTTAAATAAAAATAGAACAAGAAAAAAAAGTTTTTTTTTTCAAAAAATCATGCCATTTTTCGAAATTGACGCCCTACAAATTTGGGAAAATCAGACAAATTTTTGTTGTTTTCTATTTTTGTGTTTTTATTATTCTTTTTCATTTTCGGAAAAAAAATAAAAATCAGAAAAAAAATTGTTTTTGATTTTTAACAATTATTTTTGTATAACAGTCAATTTCCTTTTAACCCCTCTTTTTAACCCCTCTTTTTTGTTAAGTGTTAAGTACCCTTATATCTATAGAAAACAACTTATAAACATTGTATATACAACAAACATCAATATAACTAATTTTGGAAAAACATTCACCAACTTTTTCCGGAAAATGTTTGGGGGATGTTTTTATAGTAATTAAATAAAGTTTTCCGGAAAACATTAAAAAAAAGTTTCGAACATTCCGGAAAACGCCAAAAAAGTTTCGAACATTCCGGAAAACATCAAAAAAAAGTTTCAAACATTCTGAAAAACATATAAAACGTTTCGAACATTTCGGAAAACATGGCAACAAAGTTTCTAACTTTCCGGAAAATACATTCATATACCTAATTGTGTTTTTGTGTTTTAAAAACTTGAATTTTTGCTTCAAGTTTTAAAAAAGTTGAAGCAACAAGAAAATAAAAATACAAACTTTTTCAATCATAAAATTTAAACCAGAATATTCACACCTCTAGAAACTTTATTTTTATTTAATCTTTAATGACCCATTTTTTTCTATTACTAAGAAGATTTTTTTAATAATTTTTATTTAGTCAAAAAAATTTTTTTTCAAAGAAAATCCTCTTTATATTCGATTCTCATGAAAATCCCCCTTATTTTTTATATTTTCAAGGAGGTGAAAAAAATAATCTTTGAGTCAACGTAAAGGTAAGGTGACTAGCAGTCTTTCAAGGTGTTTATAAACAAACAAAAAAATTTTTTAAGAGACAAACAAACAATAACAAACAAAAAAAGTTCCTCTTTTTGACTCACCCGATCAAGCAAATCTCTAGGTCTAGGCCAATCCACCGGCCAATCTTCCCATTCACGGCTAAATCGGTCACGCCATGTAGAGTTCCAACTACTCAATCTACGTTCTGGCCAATCACGCCAAAAAGGATCTTCGTCCCAATGTCGGCTTGAAACCAATGCCATTTGTTTTGATTGTTTGTTGTTTTGTTTTTATTAGATAATAAAATCTGAAAATAAAGAAACATTTTAATATAGGTTTGTAAAACATTAAAACTTAATCTATAACATGTTTTCCAACCTTTCAAAACTTGTTTTAGTATAAGTTTTAAAAACATATTTTATTAAACATGTTTTAAATACCAAAAACATTATTAAAACTTGAAAACTTTTTTTAAAAAAACATCAAAACATTTTTAAAGAACATTAAAAACATGCTCAATTAAAAACATTAGAACATGTTTATATTTTTCTAAAACATGTTTTAGAATGTTTATAATGGAAAACATGTTTTAGACACTCAAACATAATTAAAACATTAAAACTTAAAAACACCAAAACTTTTTTTAAATAAACATTAAAACATGTTTATAATCTCAAAAACATGTTTATAATCACAAAAACATGTTTACCCTCAAAAACATGTTTTCTGTTCTTAAAAACATGTTTTTAATTCTTAAAAACATGTTTATAAACACTTTCCAATTTATATACCCCATTTTATTTTTCTAATTTAATATAGAAAATTCTCGAATATTTTTTTAAAAAAATTATAAAAATAAAATTGAATGTTCTCCTTCGAGAAAAATTTAATGAGAATAAAGAATGATTTAAAAGAATGTGTTTTTAAATAGTTTTTTAATTTTTCCTTTTACATATATAGTCCCCAATTTTTATGCGCGAGCATCTAAACCAAAAAAGAAAAACTTAAAAACAGCCTGTTGAATAGTCAAAAAAATTTTTTCTTTTTTTTTTTAAATTTATTACACACCAAAATTATTGAGAAATAAAAAGAAAAAAATTCTTTCCATCAACATATGTATAACATTTTATTTAAAAATGTTCAGAGAGAATGCCTTTAAAAAATTTTTTGTTGATTTTAATTGGTTTTCTCTCTTCAATCAAAAAAATTTTTTTAATTTTAAGGGCGTTGAATTAAAAAAAAAGAGAAAAGAAAAAATAAAATTGAAAATCCATGTAAAGAAAAGAGGTGATGATTCATTCAACTGTTTAATAAAAAGACAAATCAGAATTTCTTTAAAACACAATTTTGATTTATTGTGTTTGACTAATTTCCGGTTCAACGAAAATCAGAAAAAGAAATAATGGGTGTTTATAATAAATGTTTTAATGTTTTAATTGAACAAAAACATGTTTTAATGAAAACTTTAAATGTTCAAGTTTTAATGTTTTATTTAAAGTTTTAAAACTTGTTCAGTTCGTTAATAAAACAAACTTTTCTAAAACTTTTTTTCAAACATATAAAAATTAAACTTTTTAAGAAACTTTGTTTTTCTTTAAAACTTGTTTAAAACTTTTTCTAAAATTAAAACAAGTTTGAAAATAAGTTAATAAAAACAAGTTTATTAAAAACAAGTTCATTTCTAAAACTTGTTTTTATGAACATGTTTGTTTTGATATTTTATTAAAACCTAAAAACATACCATTAAAAAGTGAAGAAACATGTGGTTTGTTTGTAGATGACTCATCAAAACTAAAACAAGTTTAATTCTTTAAAAAATTTTAATTTAAAAAAGTATTTAATACAAACATGATGATTTCATTCTAAATATGTGTTTTTGTTGTAATTTTTATTTCACATTTAAAAATAAATTTTATAATATATTGCTTATTTAGATACAAGATATACAGAAAATGACTGTTCTAAAAATAGAGGAAAAGTTTAAAAAATCAGAATTTTCTGAAAAATTTTTTCTGGAAAAATCAGAATTTTTATTTTTAATAAATCAGAATTTTTTCAAAAAAATTCTGAAAAATTCCTGAAAAATTCTGAAAAAAATTCTGAAAAATTTTTTGAAAAAATCAGAATTCTGATTTTTAGAATAATCGGAGAATTTTTTCTGAAAAAAAATTTTTTTCAAAAAATTTAGAATTCTGATTTTCTGAGAAAACAGAATTTTTTGTTGGGGGGAGATGAGAGAGATTTTAAAGAAAAGGTTATAAACCCGTATACATTTTTTGGTATAAAAAAGATCAAAAAATAAAAAAATTCAAGAATTCTCTTCAAATATATTTGCTTAATCTTTGCATAAATTCTTGTAAATTTAAGTCTAATTCACTAGATGTTGGCCTATCTTCTGGTGTTGTTGTCCAACAAGAACACATAATTGAATAAAGCTCATCAGGGCAATTATAGGGTTGGGAGAGGCGAAGACCGGCATAAACTATTGCCTAAAAGTAAAAATGGGTGGATTCTGATTTTTTAAATAAAAAAATTTTTGAAATGTTTCAGAATAGAAATTCTGTTATTCCAGAAAATCAGAATTACTAATTTTCTGAAAAATTCTTTTCAGAATAAAAATTCTGGATTAAATTTTCAGAATTTTTTCAAATATTCTGGTTTTTCATAAAATCAGAATTCTGATTTTTCTGAAAAAATTTCAGAATTTTCAGAAAAATTCTGATTATTCAGAACAGAAATTCTGATTTTCATAAAATCAGAATTCAGAATTTTCTAAAAAAAAATCTGATTTTTGATCAGAAATAAAAATTCTGATTCTTTAAAAAATCAGAAATCAAATTATTATTTACTTGTTCCAACTCATCCTCATGTATTTCATTATATGGCAATTTTCCACAATTAAAAATTTCCCAAATTAAAATTCCACATGCCCAAACATCTGTAGCACTATTCCAACAATTATTTTGATTATTATTTTGTTTATTAAATTTTTTAGAAGAAATAAATAATTCTGGGGCCATCCAACGTATAGGTAAATAATTTGAATATTCTGTTTCTTGTAAATTATTTTCTTCTTTTTTATAATCTTGGGGAAATAAATCACTTCCTTAAATTATTAATTATTAAAAAAATTAATTTGAGGTAACCTAAAGCAGAATCACATAATTGAGAATGTAAGCGAACACGTCCACCGCTCATTTTTGTATGTGAAACTAAACAATTTCTGAAAAAAATTCAGAATAAAATTCAGAATAAAAATAATTTAAAAATCAGAAATTAAAAATTAAAAATCAGAATTCTGATTCCTAAGTTCTGATTTTGTATGTCAGAATTCTGGTTTATAATTCTGATTTTGAAAATCGGAATTCTGATTCTTAAAATCAGAATTCCGATGTCTAATTCTGATTTCGAAAAATCAGAATTTTTCAGAAAATCAGAATTCTGATTTACAAAACCAAAAAATTCTGAATTTTACAGAAATCAGAATTCTGATTTTTAAATTATCAGAACACATTATTACCTTGTAGCAATGTCTTTGTGGATTATACCAAATTTATGTAAGTGACGAACAGCTGAAACAATTTGTGAAGCTAATAATACTAAATTATGTATTCGAAGAGTTGTTGTTGTTTCTGAAATTTCTAAAGTTGTTGTTGCAGGAGCATTAGTAGTGGATGAAGATGAAGAAGGCGAGTTTGTTACAACTAAAAAATTTAGAAATTTTTGAAGCATGAAAAATCGAAGATGCTTCAAGTCTTTGAAGCAAGCTTCATATTTTATTGAAGCATGTTTCAAAATTTTGAAGCATGCTTCAAATTTCTGAAGCATGCTTCAGATAATCTAAAGCATGTTTCTGATTTTTTGAAGCATGCTTCAGATAATTTGAAGCATGTTTCTAATTTTCAGACGCATGCTTCATATATCTTGAAGCATGTTTCTGATTTTCTGAAACATGCTTCATATTCTTCTCTACACATATTTTTTGCAACAAATTGCTTCAACTTACCAATTCGAGGATTTTCCATTTGTCCACCACCTTCCTTTCCCTTTTCCACGTCTCTACTATCATCCTTCACCTTATTCTCCTCATCACTTTCTTTAATCACCTTCTTTTCTTCTTCTTTTAATCCATCACCACTACAACTACTTCCTTTTCTAAAACGTTTAGCCCAACTTTTAACTACAACACCAGGACTAACTGAAGAAGATTTTTTGTTGTTGTTTAAAGAAGCATTAATTGCTTGTTCTCTACATTCATGCAAAAAATTTTTTAAAATTCCAAAACCATCATGAGCATAACAAATTAAAGGTAAATCACGAACTGAGTCTGGATTCAAAAAATTACCAAAAGTTGCAGCTGCGATAACCTTGAAAAAGAAAAGTTTGTTTTTTAAGTTGAAGCATGCTTCAAGATTAAAGAAAAAAGAGGAAAAAGAAAATCAGAATATTTTCTAAACATTCCGGAAAATAAAATTCGAAACATTCCTAAAACTTTCCGGAAAATGCAAAAATATATTTCTCCCCGGAAGAATTAAAATACTCCCAACATTCCGGAAACAAAAACTTAAGACATTCTTAAAACTTTCCAGAAAACATGTAAAAATTAAAACATTACAAACATTCCGGAATTAAAAATAATTTTAACCCTTTCGGAAAATACAAAATAAAATATATTACTTTCCGGAAAAGTTAAAATATTCCAAACATTCCGGAAATAAAAATACAAAACACTTTTAAACTTTCCGGAAAACACAAAATTAAAATACATGTCTATAAAGCTTTCCGGAAAATTAATATATTCGGACCCTTCCGGAAATAAAAACACAAAACATTTTCAAACTTTCCGGAAAACACAAAAAAATAAAAATATTCTAAATTTTCAACTTGCCTGCGCCAAATTTGGATGTGGCGGCACATAATGGAATTGTAAAGCAGCACGTAAAAAACACTCAAATTGGATTCTATCCGCATCAGGCTTTAAAGTTTTACAAATTAGTGCAGTATCTTCTTTAGCATCATCTTCCCCATCATCAACTTCATCAACAACTGGCCTATTTCCATTTAAACCTATTTGGCGCCAATTAGCCCATACTAACTGTCCAAAATGTCCTTCCATTTCAGGTTTATGGCATTGTTCAAAAAGATTTCTATCTGCATTTAATTCTATTAATGCTGCAGAAACATCCACTTGTTGGTTGCTACGTTCATAAATTATTTTACTTGTTAATTTATTTTGTTGTTGTAATGCTGCAGCAGATGTTGAAGGCATTTGAGGGTCAAGTAATGGCTTTCGTTGTTCGTCGTCTAGTACTGTTTTTGAAGAAGAGGAGGCAGTAGTACAACTATTAATTGTTGCTAGTCCGGTTGTTGTTCTGAAAAATAAATATAAAAATCTGAAACTTTCCTGACAGAAATCAGAATATTTCTAAGTTTCCGGAAAACATATAAAACAATATAAAACATTCCGGAAAAATGTGTAGAAAATTATAAACATTTCCGGAAAATAAAAATAAATAAAATCTGTGCTTCTGGAAAATATAAATTAAAAACAAAAACTTTCCGGAAGGAATATAAAATCAGAATTATTCCAAAACTTTCCGGATAAAATCAAAACATCTATTTCTATTTTCCGGAAAAACATTCCGGAAAGTATACAGATACATTCCGGAAAACATGCAAAAATTAAACAAATCAGAAATTCCGGAAAATATAATTAAACTAACTTTCCGGAAAATATAAATAAATTAATTAATCAAATAAAACATTCCGGAAGGGAAACAAAAACGGAATAGTTATTCCAAAACTTTCAGGAAAAATCATAACACCTATTTTAATTTTCCGGAAAACATCTAAAACAATATAAAACATTCCGGAAAATATGCAAAACATAGTATTCTTAAACATTCCGGAAAATATGAATTAAAAACTAAAACTTTCCGGAAAATATATAAAACAATATAAAACATTCCGGAAAACATAAAAAATTAAAACATTCCGGAAAATTGTATAAATTAATTAAAACATTAAAACTTTCCGGAAACTATACTACAAAAAAACAGAATATTCCTAAAAACATACATTTTAGATAATCCGCTTTTACCACTATTAGCTGTTGAACTTTCTTTTAAAGAACCACCATTTATTAATTTATTATTATTTTTTTGATCAATTCCTTGTTGAAATAATATTTTTCTTCTTATAAGTGATGAACGTGTTGAATTATATAAAGAACCTATTTTTGATCTTCTTCTTCGAAAAGAAAAATTGTTGTTTGTTTGTTGTTGTTGTTCCTTTTCTTCTTCTTGTTTAATACAATAACAACAACAAAGCAAAACTGAACAAACTAAAGCAAAAAGAGAAACAGACGCTACAAGTAATTGACAAGGAAGAGAAAGTAAACTTATAAAAGAGAATAATGGCCAAGTTGAATATGTTGTATGTTGTTTGTTTTGTTTGTTGTTTTCGTTGTTGTTGTTGTCGTTAATGTTTAGATGGTTGTTTGAATCTTCTTCTGAAAATGTTTTTATGAAAAATAAAAAAAAGAGAAAAACATGTTTGTGAATTTATTTTAAAACATGTTTTTATGAGGAAAAACATTGTTATTGTTTAATTTTTGCGAATGTTTTTAAGAGGAAAAAGATGTTTTTGGTTTTCTTCTGAAAATGTTTTTATGAGGAAAAACATGTTTTTAAAGGAAAAACATGTTTTTAAAAACATATAAACATTCTGAAGTGCTTTGCTTCTGAAATTCCTTTAGTAAAGCAAAAAAATAGGGAAACGCATTATTACAAAACGCATTATTACATTATTACATTATTACAATTTTCTTAAACTGAAGAAGCCCAAAAAATAAAAAGAAGCCAGAAACGGTTCCTTTTTTTAATATTTTAATAATAAACTCCTCAAATTAATGAAATAAAAATTTATTTTATATTAAGCCTTCTTTTTCCTCATCCATCGATTTAACAACTTAACAACAACCGACCTTTATATGCTTTTTTAAAGTTTTTTCTTTTCAATTTTATTTTTTTTCCTCAATAATCGAAAATTAAAAAGAAAAATAATTTTCCAAATAAAATTTTTAAAATTAAAAAAATTTTTTTTCACCCTCACCTTGAGCAAAAGCTCTTCTCCTTCCTTCTCTATACGAACATATTTTCTCTTGTTTTAAAGTTAATTGTAATAAAGATGTTTTTGTTGTTGTTATATTAAAATTTAAATTAACACGAAATTGACCAGAACGTGCTCCAACACATCTATATTCAACTTGAAATTGTTGAGGAATATTTGGAACGTAACCTTTTGGTGAAATTAAAACAATTGGGACAACATCAAAATGTTGGGAATTTGCTTGAAGAGAATAATAAGTCTGAAAAATAAATAAAGTTGAGAAAAACACGTTGAAAAACATGTTTTGAATGTTTCAGTAATGTTTTAGAAAAAGTTGGAAAATTCAGAAACAATGAAAGTTACAAACAAGTTTGTAATGTTTGAAAAATAAACTTGTTTGGAAAACTTGTTTTTCTAAACTTTATAAATAAATAAAGTTGCAAAACAAGTTTGTAATGTTTAAAAAATAAACTTGTTTGGAAACAAGTTTTACATGTTTTGGAGGAAGTTAAAATTGAACTTTATGGGTTAGTAAGGCGCAGAACGTTTAGGCGCCGTTCCCTATAACTTTTGAGTGGATTACCCGTTTTTGATAAATTTGGTATCATTCGCTAAATAATTAAAATCACTAAAAAATTTACCATTCTGTCAGAACTGCTCCAAGTAAATCTAAGTCGACTAATATTTTCTGCTAATCTGTAGGGGAATTTTGTAGAATATTCATTAATAACACCATCAGTGACATAATCCATTCTAGCAGATATTCCTTTAAATAAAAAAATTAATTTAAAAAAAAATTCAAAGAAAATAGAAAAATTCAAAAAAAAATAATTAAATTTTACCCAAAGTTCTATTCATTTCATCACTTTCAATATACAAATTAAATGCACTAATAGTGTTAAATACAAAAATAAAACAAAAAATCAGAATTAAAACAAAACAAGTTGTAATTGTAAAATTGTACATTTGTTGAAAAAAAAAATAAACTTGTTTTTGTTGTTGTTGCTTCAAGTTTATTTAAATATAATTACATTTTCTGATTTTTTAATTCTGAAAAATAATTCTGAAAATAATTAAAGTTGGTAAGTGTATGTATAATAAACATTAATTAAACTTGTTCGGATTCAAGTTTATTTTTTTCTGATTTTTAATTCTGGAAAATAATTCTGAAAAAATTAAACTTGGTTATAAACATTAATAAAACTTGTTCGGATTCAAGTTTATTTTTCTGATTTTTAATTCTGAAAAATAATTCTGAAAAAAATAATTTAATAGGGTATACTACTATTTATTATTAAGCTACATATAATTAAATGTCCAAAAATCCAATTTTTGTCTATAATTTTAGAAAAATAAATATTGCCTCAAAAGATAGCTAAAGGCACAATTTATTTATAATAATTAACTATTTATTTTTATTTCAATTGCTTTTGTCTTTTATTTATTTTTTTGAAGATTTCCCCAAAATTTTTTCAGAAGAAACATTAACCTCTCCTTAAAAAGTTGCTTCAAAGACAAAAAAAGGTTGCTTTAAGGAAGTAAAATATTCAAGTCTAAAAAATATATAATTTTTTGAGTATTATGTATTTAGACTCTTTTTTAATAAAAAAATATTTTAATAAAATATCAATTAAAAAAAAATTTTTTTATGAACATGAAACAACAGTTGTAGCAAGTAAAATAATATATTATTTATGTCTAAATATTTTTTCCTTAATAAAATAATAAAAGTGTTGATAATATTAGTATAAGATCATAAAAGAAGGTTAAAAAAAAAGTTAGATTTATATACTCAACATTTTTTATTATACGAATTATTTAAATGATCGATCAAGCTTCAAGTATATAGCTAAGCTAAACATAAAACAAAAACATTTGGTGTGTTTTTATAAGAATAAATATATATATAAAATAAATAAACTTGTTTTAATTGAGTAATAAAAACTTAAGTGTTTTTAAATTAACTTTGTTTTTAATAGTTTAAAAAATAAACTTGTTTTTGGTAAAATAAACTTGATTTAAAATAAACTTGATTTAAAAAAAACTTGTTTTGTTAAATAAACTTGTTTTAAAATAAACTTGTTTTAAAACATGTTTTAATTGTGTTCTGGATTCTGGAAAAAAATAAAAACAACAAAAACATATTAAAACAATGAAAGCAGAAGGAAATAAAAACCAGAATTATCAAATCAGAATTTTAAATGTAAAAAAATACAAGAAAATTCTGTTTTTAAAAGAAAAATACAAAATTTTATAAAATCAGAATTTATAAAATCAGAATTAATTTCAGAATTAATGTTTCATATAAAATCAGAATTCTCTTATATAAGCAAGCATGTAGTCTGTTCAAAAATTAAATTTCAAATTAATTTCTGGAAAAGGAACACTTATTTTATTTTTATTCTATTTAAAGAATATATTCACACACAAGTGCTTCTTCTTTATTTTAAATAATATTTTCCTTGAATTCTCAACATTTTTTAAAAGAAAAATTTTTTTTCTCCTCTTTTTTCTATCAAATTTCCATTTTCTTTAAAAAAAAGAAATTTAATAAAGAAGAAAAAAAAAGTAAAAAAATCTCTGTGTTTTATCTTTCCTTCTCTATTATCCCCCTCCTCAATCCTTTTTCTTCACAAGAATATCAAAAATTTGCAAAGAAAAAAAATTTTTTAAAGAGAAAAGAGAGGAGATTTTTGATTGAGTTTTGGCTTATAAAAATTAAAATAAAAAATTTAAATTTTTTGGAAACAATTTTTTTCTTTTTATTTGGTATCATTTGATAGAGGATTATTAAATTCTCTAAAAAATAAGAATTAAAAATAAATTTAAAATAATTATACAAAAATAGAGTTGGACAAAATAAACTAAGTCTTTATTTGGATGCTTTTTGGGAAGATTTTTAAATGATTTTTGGTCTTAACTTTTTTTTGCAGATTAATTTTAAATTAAAAATTTTTTTTTATTTTATAGCCAATTTAATTAGCTATCAAACACTACTAAATTTGGGACTTAAAAATTAATTTTTAGTTCCAAGTTTTGAGGTAAAATGAAAGCCAGCTAAATGATTTTTGATCGATTCTGGTCGTTTTTTGGTCAAAATTTTATTCAGAATTTTTTTTCAGATTAATTCAAAATTTAAATTATATTTTTTATTTTATAGAGAATTTAATTAGCTATCTAATGATACCAAATTTGGTTAAAAAAATTAATTTGATTACAAGTTATAGAGTAAAAAGTAGTGGGACTCTAATGGTCTACATGCTTAAAATGCCTTAAATTTAGGAAAAAAAAAACAGAATTTAAAAATGAAAAAAAAAACAAATAAAATAAAAAAATAAAGGATTTAACCCCCTTCCTGAATAGTCAAAAAAATTTTAAAGGAAATCATTTAAAGTTAAAAGCGTTGATGTAATAAAAAATGTGTACTTTTTAAAAGGGTAAATAAAAAAATAACAGAATAAAATTGTTGTATTAAATTAATTTCTGATTTTTTGTTTTATTTGTTAAAAATAAAACAAATAAATAATGAACTGACTATAATAATTCTGATTTATTAATTCTGATTTTTTATACTATTGAAAAGATTCTGATTCTTAAAAAAAAGAAAAATTCTGAATTAAATATAGGAGAAGATTCCGATTTCTTTGAGAATGGAAATTCTGATTTTTAAATATAAAAGAAAAATTCTGATTGTTTTATAGAAAAAGAAACAAATTCTGATTTTTTTAAATAAAGAAATAGAGAAATTCTGGTCTTTTAAAAATAATTTCTGGTTGTATAGAAAATTCTGATTTTTAGAAAAAAATTAAAACTTAAAAAATTCTGATTATTTAAAAAATAGAAACAAATTATAATTTTATTTTGTAGAAAAAATATTAAATTCTGATTTTTCTAAACAAAAAAAAGAACAAAAAAATGTCAAATTTAAATGTCAGAAATATTAAAATTTTTTAGTCACATTTACATAAATGGTCATTGTGAAAGTTATTTTATAGTTTAGTTTTTTTTGTTGGGGTTATTTGCTTCTATTTTAAGAGTGTTGAAAAGGTAAGTGGTTGGTTGATGAGGAAGTATGTAATGGTTAGTTAGGGGTGACAGTGCGCAGTAGTTGGAGAGTTTATATTGTTATTTTTAGCCCTCATCCCCCACAAAAAATAAATAATTCATCAAAATCGTGCCTCAAAATGGCGTCTATTTCTAAATAAGACACAATAGAGTATGGAAAGGAAACAAATTCTGGAGAAGATTTTTTGGAAATGTTTTTAATTGGTAACAGAGTGTAATAGTAAAAAAATAGAAAAATTCTGGTTTTTTTAAATAAATTCTGATTGTATCGAAAATCAGAATTTTTGAAGAAAGAGAAAAATTCTGGATTTTTAAAAATAAATTCTGTTTTTTTTTGAAATTCTTCTGATTTTTACAAAGAAATTCTGATTGTATAGGAAATTCTGATTTTAGAAAAACATCAGAATTTTTTAAGAAAGAGAATTCTGATTTTTCAGAAACTTATTCCGGAAAACATTATTAAAAATAAACTTGAATATTCCGGAAATGTGTTTTATAAAAATTCTGATATTACAAAATAAACTTATTCCGGAAAAAATAGAATTAAAACAATTCCGGAAAGTAAAACACAAACATAAATTCTGAATTTTTCTTCTGACTATAATCAACTTTTTGTACTTCAAACTTAACATAATTTCCACAAAACAAAAGAAGCCCTAGTTTTAATTGTCTAGACTTAAAATTTTTACTCATTTTTATTTAAAACTGAGTGACATTTAAACTATAACTCAGAGTCAAATTAGCATATAAAACAAACTTTATATTTTTTTTTCTAAAAATAAATTATATTAAAAAGTCTGTCTTCCTCACAAACAGAAAAATGGAAAAAAATGAAGAAATAAAAAATATTTAGACAAAAAATTTTTTTCCTTCCTGAGATTTTAACACTTTATTTTTCATTAGTTTTATTTTATTTATTTTATTTTTTTAAAAAGTGTTTTCTTCTATGTATACTTATCAAGAATGAAGTGAATAAATGAATGAATTGGATGAGTGAGTGAAAAGCTTCTTCTTTAAAAAATTGCCTATACTTAAATGCTTCCTTATTTTTTTTAACAGAAGAAGAAAAAAATTTTTACGAGAGAAAGGAGGGTCAATTTTTAAGGAAATTGAAAAATAAAAAAAATTTTATTTTATTTGACACGGCAAAAATTAGAAAGAAAAATAAAAATAAAAGGAAAATATAAAATTAAATCATGAAGTTTTTTTGTTGTTTTTTCAAAAATAAATTAAAAAAAATTTTTTTAATTTAAAAAAATAGAAAATATAAAAAATTTTAAAATTTTACTAAGGATATAAGAAGAAAAAATAAAAATATTAGAACAAAAAAAAATTAATTAATTTGCTTAAAAAAGACTTAAACTAAAAAATGTCTTCTAATATTTAATTTTAAAATAAGCTACATTTTCATTTACCTATTTAAAAATCTCTAACAAAAAATTTTTTTTAATTCTAAAAATACCCCCTAAAAATTATTATTAATTCATTTTCCCCATTAATTACATATGTATTATTTATTTAAACTAGCGGAGGGGGTCGCCCTTCGGGCGAGCCCCTTCCGCTAGCCAAATCTAAACATTACACAAACTTAAAATAAAACACCTCATACATAAAACTCACTCGTCAACTATTAACTCTAATTCAACTATTAACTAAGATTTTCAATTTTCAAATATTAACTTTTAACTATAAATTTTCTACTATTAACTAAGATTTTAAACTATTAACTATTAATATCTATTTCAACTATTAACTATCATTTTCAACTATCACTTCCAACTATGTATTAACTATTAACAATGATTAAACAATTAACTAAAACTTTAAATTTCAACTATTAACTATTAATATCTATGTTTACTATTAACTATCAATTTTCACTATTAACTATTAACAATGATTCGACTATTAACTAAGATTTTCAACTTCCAACTATTAACCATGATTCAACTATTAACTAAGATTTTCAACTTCCACCTATTAACTATTAACAATGATTCAACTATTACCTAAATCAATTTTCAACTATTAATATCTATGTTTACTATTAACTATCAATTTTCGCTATTAACTATTAACAATGATTCGACTATTAACTAAGATTTTCAACTTCCAACTATTAACAATGATTCGACTATTAACTAAGATTTTCAACTTCCACCTATTAACTATTAACAATGATTCAACTATTACCTAAGACTTTCAATTTTCAACTATTAATATCTATGTTTACTATTAACTATCAATTTTCGCTATTAACTATTAACAATGATTCGACTAGTAACTAAGGTTTTTACTTAGTTAAGACTATTAACTAAGGTTCACTTCCAATATTAATATCTATACATCAACTATTATCAACTATTTCAACTATTAACCAACTTTCAAATATTAATATACAAATATTAACTATCAACTATTAACAACATTAACTATCAACTATTAACAACCCTTGTCACTTAACGTTGTCAAACCTCTATCTCAGTCACTATCGCTTTTTTCTCATCCATTCTGGGGACGTTTTCTCAAGCCTATTGAACGACTATTTTCTCTTTCCTATTGACTTTATCTTGTTTATTGGAGAACCCCTTTCTCCAGCCATTCGACGGACACTTTTCTTTTGCTTATTGCTCGAAATCTTTTCTTCACACCATTGCCAGAACCTTTTCACCCGTTTACGGGACCATTTTCGCATAGCATTATTCCAACAATCGCCAGACCCTTCTCACCCATTTACGGGACCTTTTTCTCTAACCATTATTCCAACCATTGCCAGACCTATTTCACCCAGCTACGGGACCCTTCGCCATTATTCCAACCATCTCCAGACCCTTTTCACCCATTTGCGGGACCCTTTTCGCTAACCATTATTCCAACCATCGCCAGACCCTTTTCACCCATTTGCGGGACCCTTTTCGCTAACCATTATTCCAACCATTGCCAGACCTATTTCACCCAGTTACGGACCCTTCACCATTATTCCAACCATTGCCAGACCCTTTTCACCCATTTACGGTACCCTTTTCGCTAATCATTATTCCAATCATTGCCAGACCTATTTCACACAGTTATGGGACCTCTTTCTTTTCAACATTACTGGAACTCTTCCCTCACTCTTCTATCATATGAATAACAAAATAAAACTTAAAAAATTTATTAAAAGAAAAAGCCCAAAAATTGAAAAAAATAAAAAAGTTCTAACGAAAAAACACAAAACAAATTCTAAAAAATTCACATTCTTTCTTTACTTCTCTAAATACACACTATTTTTAATTTTTGGATATTTTGTCATTTTTAATTAAAAAATAAACACAACGCCAAACACAGCAAAATTCAAAGCTGCGGACAGACAAACAAAGCATTCTAAAATTTAATATAGGATTAGCTAAAATTTTCTCTCATGCTTCTTTTATTTGCCCTTTGTTTTCATTATAATAAAAGTAGTTTGTATGTACTGTTCTTATGAAATATTAATTAATTGAAGAAGGTAAATAATGAAAAAAATATTTAAAATAATAAAGTACAGCAGATGGCAAAAACAGAAAAAAATAAAAAATAACACAACATGTGTGTGTACAATTAAAAATATTTTCCGGAAACAAATATATGTATGTATTTTATAGGTAGCTTAAATAATGATATTATTTAATATTTTCCTGAAAAGAGTATTTTCCGGAATAGAGAATAAAACATTTTCCTGAAAGAAGGAATAGAGTATTTTCCGGAACGAATATAGTCTAGAGTATTTTCCGGAAAGAAAATACTCTATAGTATTTTCCGGATAGTATTTTCCGGAATATTTACCTAAGAAGAGTATTTTCCGGAATAGGGAATAAAACATTTTCCTGAAAGAAGGAATAGAGTATTTTCCGGAACGAATATAGTCTAGAGTATTTTCCGGAATATTTACCTAAGAAGAGTATTTTCCGGAATAGAGAATAAAACATTTTCCTGAAAGAAATAGAGTATTTTCCGGAAAGAATATAGTCTATAGTATTTTCCGGAATATTTACCTGAGAAAAGTATTTTCTTTCCGGAAAAATGTTATTTAATATTTTCCTGAAAATAAATAGAGTATTTTCCGGAAAGAATATTTCTAAAAGGTCGGTAGATAAATATATGTATTTTCCGGAAAATAGAAACAGAAAGAAACAGAATAGTTCTGATAAGAAAAAAAAGATTTTTTTAATTAAAAAAATTTTTTTTTTAATTTTAATTTTAAAAATTAAAAAAAAATTAAACAAATATTCAAATAAAAAAATTTTTTACATTTCTCTCTCACATCAAACATCCACCACTAAAAAATTTTGGTAACAAACTATAAATTGGGTATTGCGTATTTCATAATGAACCAAACTTCTTTTTAATTGAAAAAAATTTTTTCTCAAATTAAATTTTAAGCTTTAAAAAATTTTAATTTAGAAAAAAAATCCAACACATTAAAAAAATTAATATTTAAAAAATTTAAAAATCATGAGGTATTTAAAAAAAATCACATCAACGTCAATGAAACTTGACGTTTATCTCCCATAAGAGAGAAGAGAAAATAGAGAAATAGAGAGAGAGTTTATTCAGGAAGTTTCATTTTATATTATTTAAAAAAAATTTTTTTTAATAAATTTATTTTAATTTTATTATAGCTGAACAAACTTTAAAAAATTAAAAAAAAATTTTTTTATACCCAAAAATTTTTTATACCCAAAAATCTTTTAAAATAAAATAGGGAGTGAATACACCCAAAATTATCAGTTTTTTTAAAATTAAAAAAGCCGCTTTTCTAAAATAAAAATTTTTTAAAAGAGAAAAATGAATAGTTTATATTCTCTTTTAATTATTCTTTCATTATTGGTTTATTCTAATAATGCTGGTGGAGCAACAAAAAGTGGAGGTAACAGTAATAAAGCAACTAGTCCTCCAAAAGGAGGAGGAGGAAAGCCACAACCAGCTTCTGGAAATAATAATGCTTCTACTAAAGATTATGCTGCTTTACAATTGGATACTTGGAGAAGTCAAAATGTAAGAAAAAAAAATTTTTTAATTGAGGAAAACTTAAAGAAAAGGGTTAAAAATAGTATAGATAAGAAACAGGCTGGGGATGGATGTAGAAGAAGTGGGGTCCTGATGGAGGGTCCAAGATAACTTGAAGGTTTATCGGCTCGGTTAACTCCGAAAAATTTTTAGTGAAACCGACAATCCTAAGATTGAAAACAGAATTGGGGAAAAAAAGGACATATTTGCTAGAAAGGCTTGAAGCAAAATTTGCTAGGGTCGGAAGAGAGAGGGGGGGGGTAGTAGGATTGAAGACAGATTTTAAAAAGACTGATTGACTTGATAATACAAATATATCACGGTTGGAACTGTCTTCATGAAAAAAGCTAAGGGAATTAAGAAGAGCTATGGGGGAGATATGAGAAAACTTGGGGCTATTATGGAATTAAGAAGAGGTATGGGAGAGATATGAGAAGACTTGGGGCTATTATGGGAATTAAGAAGAGCTATGGGGGATATGAGAAGACTTGGGGCTATTATGGAAGAAACTCTAAATAGGAGGAAAATAAAAATAAAAAACCTTCCCCTCTAAATCTATTATCCTAATTAACCTAAAAATTATTCTCCCTTTTTTTACAGAATCCAGTCAATGTATTAACAGCATCAAATGGAATGCCTGTCCCCTCATTAACAGATTCATTAACTGTCGGACCTCGAGGCCCCACGCTTTTACAAGACTTTGTACTTCTCGATAATCTTTTCACCTTTGACCGTGAACGCATTCCTGAAAGAGTTGTGCATGCTGTAGGTGCTGCAGCTTTTGGAGAATTTGTTGTTACTAACGATGTTACAAAATATACAAAAATGGATATGTTAAAAAAAATTAATCAAACTACCCGTGTTTTTGTTCGTTTCTCTACTGTTGGTTAGTTTGTTTTATTTTCTTTTTGTTTTGTTAGAATGTTTTTCCGGAAAATGTTAGAGAAAGAAAACATTCAACTATAACGAAATGTTTTCCGGAAAGTTAGAACAGTCTTTGTTAGAATGTTTTCCGGAAAAGTTTAAATCATAATGTTTTGCTAAAATGTTTTCGGAAAGGTTAGAGAAGATAAAACACAATAATAAAATGTTCTCCGGAAAGTTACAACATTTTTTGATAGCTAGGATGTTTTCCGGAAAAAGTTAAATCAGAATGTTTTGCTAAAATGTTTTCCGGAAAACTAAAACAATTTTTTGCTTGTTAGGATGTTTTCCGAAAAAGTTCAAAACATAATATTAGTTAGAATGTTTTTCAAAACATTAAAGCAAAGTAAAACAAGTTTTCTTTGTTTTATTAAAATGTTTTCCGGAAAACTTAGTGTTTAAAAACTTAAAAACATTCATCAAAACATTTAAACAAACTCTTAACTAAAAAACATATATTTATTAAAAGGCGGCCGAGCTGGAAGTGCTGATACAGCAAGAGATCCTCGCGGTTTTGCAGTAAAATTTTATACTGAAGTTGGAAATTGGGATCTTGTTGGAAATAATTTGCCAGTTTTCTTCATTAACGACGCTATAAAATTCCCAGCTTTTGTTCACTCCCAAAAATTAAATCCAGTAACAAACTTGGGTGACCCAACAATGACTTGGGACTTTTTATCTTTGAATCAGGAATCAATGAATATGGTTATGAGAGTTTTTTCTGACTTGGGGACGCCTGATGGTTTTCGTAAAATGGATGGATTTGGTGTGCATACTTATGTTTTGGTAAAAAAAAATTTTCAAAAAAAATTTCTAAAAAATTAAAAAAAAAATTCTAAAAAAATCCAAAAAATTTTTCAAAAATTTTCAAAAAAAAAAATCTTTCAAAAAATAGGTAAATGCAAAAGATGAAAAAGTTTATTGCAAATTCCATTGGATAAGCCAACAAGGACATGCTAATTTGACAGCCGAACAAGCAACACTTTTGGCTGGTACTAACCCAGGTTATTCTACTGGTGATTTATACAATGCTATTGCACGTGGAGATTTTCCAAAATGGAATTTAAAAATACAGGTTTAAAAATTTTTAGAAAAAATCAGAAAAAAAAATCAGAATAAAATCAGAAAAATCAGAAAATAAAATCAGAAAAAATCAGAAAAAAATCAGAAAAAAATCAGAAAAGATCAGAAGAAAATCAGAAGAATATCAGAAAAATCAGAAAAAAAATCAGAAGAAAACCAGAAAAGATCAGAAAAAAAAACAGAAAATATCAGAATAAAATCAGGAAAGTCAGAAAAAAATACGAAAAATCAAAAAAAAAATAAGAAAAATACCAAAAAATTCAGAAAAAATATCAGAAAAAGATCAGAAAAAATCAGAAATAAGAAAAAATCGCATTATCAGTAAAAAAACTTTTCCGTTAAAGGTGATGACTGATCAACAAGCTGCCAAGCTTCCATTCAACCCATTTGACCCCACCAAAATTTGGTCTCAAAAAGATTTTCCTTTAATTGATGTTGGTACAATGACACTCAATAGAAACCCAGAAAACTATTTCCGAGATGTTGAACAGGCTGCTTTTGACCCAGCTCGAATGGTTGAAGGTGTACTTCCTTCCCCTGACAAGTTGCTTCAAGGCAAGTTTTTGTAAACACAAAACATAAATTAATAAAAATCAGAAACAATGCAAACATAAAAACATAAAACAAAAACATAATAAACGTTTTGAAAAATACCTAAAACTTTAATAAAAACATTAACTAAAACATCGCAAAACATAAAACTCGACTAAATCTTAAAACAATAATAAACCTAAAAACATACGAACATGTTCAGATAAAATGTTCAGATCTTAATTTGCAAAAACATCGCAAAACATAAAACACGACTAAATAAAAACACTGAAACCTTTAAAACAATTGAACCCTAAAAACACCCACAAACATGTTTGGAACGCCTTTTTTAATAATTACTAAAACATGTTTTAAAAATATTTGTAAAACATGTTTGAAAAAACATGTTTGAATAACATGTTTAGGAACAAAATATCAGAAAAACATTCCTTTTAACCCAAAAACATTTTTACAGGCCGTCTCTTTTCCTACCAAGACACACAATTTTATCGTTTGGGAGCCAATCACATGTTGCTACCAGTCAACTGCCCATACAAATTTAGATATGCTAATGTTCAAAGAGATGGGGCAGCACGTTTTGATAAAAATGGGGGAGGTTCTCCAAACTATTTCCCCAACAGTTTTGGTGGGTATAGAATAGCTGGTGTTCAAAGTACCTGGAATGTTGATAATGCAACTGTTGGACGTTACAAACAAGCTGAAGACTATTTTGTTCAACCAGCAGAGTATTGGAATGTAAGCTTAAATTTCTTCCTCCCTTTAATTTTTTTCCTTCATTTTCTGGCCTAATCTACCTTTAACCTTCCCTTCTTCTATATCTCCCTAACCCTTTTATTTTTCCAAAAAAAATTTTCACCTTAAAATCTACCCCATTTTCTAGGAGTTGAGCCCTGTAGACCGTCAACATTTAGCTGAAAACATTGCTGGTTCATTAGGAAATGCTTTACAAGAAGTTCAAGATAGAATGACCCCATTGTTTACAAAGGTTAATCCAGCCTTTGGGTCAATGGTAAAAACTGAAATTGCCAAACGAAAAGGTACAAAATAAAAAGAAAGTCTAAAAATAATTTGAAAATACTATATGGATTTTCTATCAAAATTATACATATTTAAATGTCTATTCTGTATACCTATTCGCCTTTCCTATATTAACTATAAAGATAAAGTTCAGAGTAAAACAAACTTTCTTAACAAAAACATGTTTTTAAATAAACATCCTTAAACGAACATGTTAAAAATAAAACACAAACAAAACATATTTAATAAAAACATTCTTAACAAAAACATGTTTTTAACAGCTAAACAAAACATGGTCTAAACAAAAACATGTTTACCACAAACAAGTTTAATAAAAACATACTTTTAACACAAACAAGTTCTATAAAAACATTCTTAACAAAAACAAGTTTTTAATAAAATACAATCTAAACAAAACACGGTTCGAACAAAAACATGTTTACCACAAACAAATTTAAGAAAAACATGTTTTTAACAACAAAACTTGTTTTTAACCCTAAAAACATTAAAATAAAAATTACAACTTTCTTATTGCAACTTGTTTTATATAAAAATTTTAAAATCTAGGGAAAACCAAACAAACACAACCACCACCATGTAAAGGAAATTGAAAACACACAAAAACATTAAGAAAAACATGTACATATTTAAATGACAAAAACATTTGTTAAAAACATATTGTCTTTCTCAGAACTTTATTTTAACAAAACCTTTCATAACATTTTATTAAAAACATGCAACTTTTTCATTCCTTTTAATTATACACACTACTATTATTTTTTAAATTTTATTTAAAATAAAAATATGGGAGAAAATTTTAAGTGAATTTTATATGAGTAATAATATGTAAGTTAGTCAATTTTAAAATAAAATTGATTAATATTAAAAAAATTTAAAAAAAAATGGCAAGTTAAATTAAAAAAAAATTTTTTTAAGTGAAAATAAAGAAAAAATAATAAATATTAAAAAATAGAAAAATAAGAAAATAGAAAAAAAAATAAAAAAAAAATGAAGACAAGATTTTTGGCTTAAAAAAATTACTATTTAATAAAAAAATTTTTTTTTTTTTTGAATTTAATTGTTTTAAAACAATTTATAAAATTTGTAATGGATGGGCTTTAAAAAATTATTAAAAAAAAATTTTTTTTAATCAAACATTTTAAATTATTATTTTTTTTTAATGCTGAGAGGCGCAGGCACTGATGAACAACAACATCAGCACTCTCATGCTATAAAACAATTTTTATATATATATATATTTTTTTTTACTCGTTGGAAAAATTTCCGAGAAAGTTATTTAATTTAAAATTGTTTTTAACCCTAAGGGGCCATTTGAGTATACGAAAAATAAAATTAAAAAATAAAATATTAAAAAAAAAGAACCCACCACACACACAATTTAATTAGTTAACAATAAGCCTCCTCCATTTTGTTGTTGTTGTCCATCCATTACAAATTTTGTAAATTGTTTCATTTCTTCACTTGTTAGGGTTGATAAAAATATTGAAGAAGACGCATTTTTGTTGTTAGTCGAAACAATTAAATTAAATAATTGATTTATTTTAGGTATTAATTTGGCAAAGGGAATTGATGCTCCGTTGATTAATATATCGTCCAAAAACTGGAAAAATTTTTTTGAGGGAAAAATTTATTAAAAAATAAAATTTATAGGGATTTTTAAATTTCAAAAGGTGAGGATTAGAGCTGCACACGAAAACGAAAAATTTTGCCCTCAACGAAACACGAAACTAAACGAAAATCATAAAACGAAAATCTCTGGTGAGAGAGTATTTTCACACGCAAAAAAACAAGAATTTTTGAGAAACTTTTCAAAAAAAATTTTTTTTTAATTTTAAAAAGATGGAGGTAGTCCAAATATAGGTATTCCAACAAAAATTTTTTCAAAAAATTTTTTCAAAAAATTTTCACAAAAAAAAAATTTAAAAAAAAAAATTTCAAAAATATAAAATTCAAAAATATTTTTCAGATTTTCAATTTTAGAGAATGTAGGGGAGAGGGGAGTGACGTTACAATTAAAGTATTCCAAAATTATTTTTTTTTATTTTAAAAATATGGAGGTAGTCAAATATTCCCAAAAAAATTTCTGGAGAAGTCTGAGTATTTCCAGATTTTGAAAATTTATATTAAAAAATAAATTAAAAAACCTTCAAAATATTTTCAAAATATTTATTAATTAATTCATCCACCAAAGTTTTACATTGTTGTGATTGTAATACCAATAAAAGTTGACAAAATAAATTTTCCAAGTTTTGCCTGTCCACAGGATTGAGTGAAAACAAATTGAGCTAAAAGTAAAAAAAGAAAAAATTAAAAAAAAAGACATTCAGGTTTGGATTATTCAAGTATGGATTAGCAAACGCGAGTTAGCCAAAATCTAATGATCCTATGAAAATTTTGAAAAAAAAACTAAAAATTGACTTTTCCACCGTGTCTTCTTTTCTTCTTCTCCCAATCCGTAAAAAATTAATTTCTATGATTTTTAAGGAGTGAGGCCCAGGCCCGTAGCCAGGGGGGGGGGGGTAGGGGGGGGGAATTCCCCACCCCCCCCCCCCCCCCGAAATGGGAAAAAGGGAAAATTTTGGGGAAGGGCTGGGGCAAAAAAAGTGAATTTTTTTGGCCTACGGCCTTCGAAATTTTCAAAATTTTCGCCTGCGGCGCTAAAAATGGAAGAAATCTGGCTTCTTGAGGTCCAAAATTCAAAAAATTTTCGCCTGCGGCGCTGAAAATCAAAATTTTGGCGCCTGCGGCGCCGAAAAAGTGGATTTTTTGGCCTTCTAAAATTCTTAAAATTTTCGCCTGCGGCGCTGAAAATAAAAATTTTTCCCCCCTTGCCCCCCCCCCCCCCGAAAAAAAATCCTGGCTACGGGCCTGGTAAGGCCTATCGAATCCTCTATCAAAAAATGGGGTAAAAAAAGAAAAGAGAATCAATGATTGAGTTTCCAATAGAGTTTCAAATTTACGGTCAGGTGACGCTCTTTTCATGAGGACTGGGAGGGCACGGGGACGGGGGTAGCGGTGGTTTTAGCCTCGGTGACGTGGGGACGATGGCTCACCTCCCTCCTTCTCCCGGGGACGATGGGTGAAACCCTGCTTTCCAACCGAAAGTCTCCGTTTAAGGCAACCCAACCAAGTCCCGTTACGAACTCTCAAAGTTTTTTTTAAAGACCCCTCAATTTTTTTAAAATAAAAAATTTCACAAACCTTATCTCCTCTTGGCACAACAAAATTAGAAAAATTATTATTATTTTTTTCTTCACCAATTTTTTTAATTTTAACCAAAGTTTGTTCCAATAAAAAATGAAAATCTTCAAAATTAAATTTTTCAGCCAAACCAATTTTTTCAAAAATTTCAAAGCAATTAGTTTCAATTAATTTTAATAATAAATTTAATCCTTCTGTTAATAAATATTGAATAGAATCACAAAATAATATTTGGACATTTTTGGAAAAATTTTTATTTGAGTTTGTTGTTGTTGTTTCTTCACTTGTAGTACATTCAATATCGTCAAGGAAAAATGATTTTAATAATTTTCTAAAAATTAAAAATAAATTTTACACGAATTTGTACAAACGAAAAAAACACTTTTTCAAATGTATGGACCAGGGGTGGGTCGGAATTCCGATTCCCGACGTTTTTTCCCATTACGATTTCCGAAAAAATTAGATTTCCGACATCAGAGTTCCGACGTTTGAGCCAGTTCCGATTTCCGGCTCTTCCGAGTTCCGACACCTCGGACTGTTCCGACCCGCCTCTGGTATGTGCCTATGTGTTTCTGCCTTCACTGATTCGCAAAACCATAAATTTAATTTTTATAACGGTAGGATCCCTGGTTTGGAGATGGTTAATTTTCAAAGGATTCTAGGTTCTATTACTATTTTTCTGAAATTAGTTCAAAAATCTTGGTGAATGACATTTGATCCAGACTTAAAACAAATCTTAGGGAAAATAATAAGATTAGACCAATTCTCAAAACTTTTCTTGGCTCGGGAACATGGTTCGGAACATGGTTAAAATTTTTTAAAAATCAAAAAAAAATTTTTAATTTTAAAACAAAACTAACATTCCATCATTATAAATTGAAGTAGCATTAAAATCATTTAAATGTTTTGTATTTTGAATTAATTCATTACAAGCAATTTGACATAATATTGCTCTTTGCGCCTTCAATACAATTGTGACTAACGGGAAAATGGTTATAGCAGAAAAGATTTTTGAAATTGACAAAACCTGTAAAATAAAGAAAAATCAGAGGCTCTTATAAGATGGAAAGGAGTGTTACTTGTACACGTCGAAAAAAAAACTTTTGTTTGGGATCTAATGTCATCCCGGCTTACGAAACTATCATGAAGCAAAACCCCATGGAGCAATAACCTTAGAACTTGAACAAGTTGAAACCGACATGAAACGGAACGAAGGACCTATTCATTTTTTGAAACACAGACAACACTTACGGCTACCAAAAACAAACATATAAGGAAATTAGGAGATCAGAAAAAAAGATAAAAATCCTTGGAATAGTTAAGTTTGTGTTTCCCCTTTTTTTCTTTCCGCTGTAGTGTAGTGTACCGAGGTAAAAGTTTGGGACGTGACATATGTCACTCGATTCGTCTCGACGAGCTCAGTCGAACGGTACCACTCCCAATTTCAGAAAATGATTCTGGACCGTTATAGGAGTGACATGCCAAGTCCTAAACTATTACCTCGGTACACTACAGCGGAAATAAAAAAAGGGAAACACAAGCTTAACTATTACCAAATCCTTGAAACTTAAGGCATCCCTTATCCATAGAGAGGACACAACTCCAATTCCCTCCAAACACCTTTATAATCTCAACAGAACTATACCCACACTCCAAGTCTCCCAAATTCATTAAAAATACTGACAGGCCTACTCACACCGAAAACAACTCCTAAAAGTCCCCCACCTTCCACAAAAATAACCCAAATCCTAATAAAAAATAATGAACCTTTAATCTTTCCCACAGCTCTATTTTCCGTTTTGAATCAATTTCAGGTGTTGAAAGTTGTTCTAAAAGGGAATCTGTATCAAAAGTATTGTCCAACTTGGCTTTTAATTGAACTGCAATTTTGAGTAAAACTTTGTCACAAGCTTGTTGATTTAGTTCTATCATTAATTTGAGGCGTTCCTAAAGGTTAAAAAATATATTCAAAATTACAAGTTTCCTATCTTTAACTTCAAAATCGTAAAAAGGAGAACAGGATTTCGAAAAATTGGATCTCAAATTAGGTTTGAGTTGTCAGGTCGAGTCCTGAGTTGGAATCCAGGAAAACCAAAACTGAGGAAACCACAGAGCACACCTGGTCTTTCACTGGGCTTGAGCTGTTTATTTGGGGAAGTAATGGGTTCAAGTCCAGGAAAACCAAACCTAAGAAAGAAAATAATGATACACAGGAACAACGTTAGAGCCCATTAAAGCTCTCGGTTAACTCCTATTTATGTTAGTCTTTAGTAAAGATCGAACTGGGTTTAGATCAATTTTTTGTACCCAGAGTCCAGGCCCATACATTTTTTACCTTCCTGGGCCTGAGGTTTTCCTGGACTACATGCCCAGGATCCGGCCCAGACCAATAAATCAAAACCAGAACCCAGTAACAAGCCAGGCTTTCAAAAACTCAATCTCTAGTTTTTAGAAGACCGTCTCAGAAATTCCAAATAAATCTTCTCCCTAAAGATTTCGATTAAAAAAAGAAACCTCATCCAAACGTTCATCTGTCTGTTTATCTTCATTATTTTGTAAAAATGAGAAAGGTTGTCGAACATAATCGTTAAACTTTGAAGTTTCCAATAAACGTTTAGCTCCATAACATGTTGCAACAGCAGCGACAGTTCCAGCAGCAATTTTGCGCTTATGGCGTTTAATAAATTCAATAGTGGAGAACATTAGATTTAAAGAATTTTTAATCTAAAATTTTGAGAAAAATTTAAAAAAATCTGGTGATAGTCGAACGAAAAAATTTTCTTGTGAAACGGTGAGACTCAAATAGAAAGGAAAAGATAGAAGGAAAAGAATAAAAGGAGAAAAAAGAAAGGTAAAAAAGAAATAAAGGAAGATTTTTAAATAAGATTTTTTGGCGTAAACAGAATGCCAAAAATAAAAAATAATAAACGCCCTAGAGTCAAAGATCAATCGTTTAATCAAAAATGACTCACTCCTCTCCTTTTTTTACCACCCAAAAACTTCTCCAGGTTCTCCCAATCAAGCATTTTTCCATCCAATTGATTCTTGCTCGTAGAAGCACCACCACCACCATCCAGATCACTAAAAACTTCTCAAACTAAAAAAAAATTAAACAAGACAAAAAAATGGACAAGGACAAATAAAGACAAAACAAGTGAAAAATGAGAGCAATGAGGGGGTGAGGGGGATCGCAAGCGCATTTTTAGCAAATTTTTGATAAAAATCCTTAAAATTTACCAGGCCAACAGTGAAGAAAGGGGGACCACGAAGAGCATTCCATCCACTCGAGCAAGCCAGTAGACGCACCAGGCCACCAGATCTAGCTAAAAAAATACCCACCCTCCCTCCTCAATTTTTTAAAAAACAAAACCACACCGACTTCCACCAAACCAACATTGCACAGCAGCTCCAAACAGCACCACTCCAGCATTGACACCAGCACCACCCCAGCATCCATCTATTAGAAGAAAAATATAAAAATAAAAAAAGGATCATTTTTTTAAATTTTAAAATGAAAAAAAAACCGCACATGCATTGAAGAACACCAACATGAAGAGCAACACCAACCACCATGTAGAGCAACCACCAACCACCATGCAGAGCAACCACCAACATGCAGAGCAACACCAACCACCATGAAGAGCAACCACCACCATGAAGACAAAAAAATTTTTAAAAATAAAAAAAAATAAAATTTATTAAAATTTATAAAAAACAAAAAACCGCCACCATAAAAGGCACCACCACCAACATGAAGGCCACCACCACAAGCACCACCAGAAGAAAAAACATGAAAATAAAAAAGGTTATTTTTTTAATTTAAAATTTTAAAATAACATGGGGAAAATCTCACCGTTTGATGGAGCCACCATGAGGACCACATCGCAGAGCAACCATGGGGGCCTTCAAATTGAAGAAAATTAGTAAAGTTTTGAAAAATTTTTAATTTTATTTTATAAATTTTTTGCGCTCGCAGGGGGCAGTGAGAAAAAACGAATAAACGTGTAAAAATACGAATAAAATAATAAAAACGAATGAGATAAACAAGAAAAATAAAAAAATCAACAAAAAAAAACAAAAATCTCGCAAGATTAACGAAAACAAACAAAAATCCATAATCAAGAAAAAAAGTGAAGCCAAATCCTTTTAAACTAAAAATACACACAAGCTTACTGTAAGTAATTCTGTTAATTTTCAATTTGGAAATGTCAAAGTGTCAACTAGTTGATATTTTGTCAAGTACCCGAAACAATGGAGAATTCCAGTCTTTTTCCAGTCTTTTTTGCATTTACCTAATTTTCTTTTCTAGCAGCGTGATTTCTTTTTTTGTTTGTCTTTTTATCTGATTAAGGGGATCTGACTATGGCGGGATCCACTAAATAAATATACCTAGAAAATTATCAATAAATTACCGGATTTTATTTTTCTCGTTTAACAGAAATTAGGGAAACTAATTTACCTAATTTTTTATTTTTTCAGTTTCAGAGACAAAAATCTCACGCATTTCCAACTTAAAAATTTATTTAAATTGTTTTTTGTACCATCTTGGATTTTTTCAATTTATGCAGCCTTCGACTAGTGCAGTTCAAAATCTAGCCTCAAACATTTTGGACGAAAAGGATTTGGAGGAGGAAGATGCCAAATTTCTTCTAAAAGCTTTGGGTTGGTTATTTTATAATGTGGGGGTTTTTAGCGACTCTAGGGTTTTTCCTCATAATTTTGGGAGTACGGGCAGATTGATATTTGGTCAATTTTTACTCTTTTTGTCCCCAAGTGCTCCTGGAAGCCTCTACTATGTCCCTGAATTTTTCCATAATTCTAACTTTTTTGACTGCTACTTGAAGTTTATGTTCTAATGAAGTCTATGGTCTTCTCCTCAAAATTTTCCTGAAGTCTGTTTTGGTACTAGAGGCAAACAAAAAAAGAAGCTACCGTCTAATTCCATCAGACCTTCAGAATTGGGAGAATCTTGAGAACCTAACATCACTATTCTTTAAAATTATTAATAAATTTAATTTAGAAAAACAAGCTTTTGAACATGTCCTCTATGCTTTTCGGGCGCAAGGGCCGCTTACAAAATACAAGGAACTTATTCTTGAACACTTAAAATCGGCATTATTGTTTGTTTTTAATTTATTTTAAATTATTTTTTAATATTTAGCATTACTGACCAAGAATTTTCTTTGAATCTGAGAATTGCGGCGAATAATCCATACTTAAACGAAATTGTTCAAAAGTATTTTTTAAATATTTTTTAATTTTATTTTAATCTATCGGGATGTTTTCGGTATTGAAACCCTTCAGGCTTTGGCCTTGAAAAGCAGAAATAACGAACAAATTTTTTGTTCCCTGTAACGAAATTATTTTAAGAAATTTATTTTCAAGTTTTCACGGGTTTGAGCAATTACAATCTTTATATTTGTCCGTGGGTACATCCTTGAACTCTTTGAAGTTGATCCCTTGAAAATTTTTGAGGGTTAAAATTTTTTGAATAAATTATACTAGGAATGTCACGAAAAGCTCGATTATTTTTTTAAACGAAAGTTTTTCAAAAATTATTTCTTACGAGTTTTTATAATTCACAACTCTTCATCTGTACATCCTTTAATTGACTTTTCTAATATTGACCTCTTAGATACCGAAATGAATTTTTTCTTTCTCCTTTTAAATAATCCATTTTTAGATTAAATCCTTCTTACGACAATTTTTCTGAATGGTTAGCTGCTGGTCTAGACTTAACTGGAGCTGAATTGGCTAATTCTAGAAGACAACAATCAAATAATAATAATTCAACTTTGAGTGATCATTCAACCCAAATCCTTCGTGAAATTCGTCGTCACAATCGAAATCTTTCTCAGGAAAGTTGTGGTGCTAGTGAAGCAATTGCTGAACTTTATCAACTTCCAAAACGGCCTTTTAGTTTGTTTTTAATTTATTTTAATTTTTTGAAATATATGTGAGCAATTTACCGTTTAGATTTTTAACAGACATGGTTTACCATTTTGGTGTAGTGGTATAAATTTATAAAAAAAAATGAGGTCGAGTGTTCGAATACCACCGAAGTACAATTATTTCTAGATTATTATTACTTTGGTGTAGTGGGAAAAAATTACGAAGAAAATTTCTTTTTATGTTTAAGGTTCGAATCCCATTGGGGGACTGCAATTTTTATACAATTCCTGGGTGATTACAACCTTGGTGTAGCGGGATAATATTAAGAAAAAAATTATTTTTTTCTTGCTTGAGGTCGAGGGTTTGAATCCCACTGTGGAATTTTTTTAAATATAGAAAAAAACTAAAAAAATATAAATATTTTTCTAGTGCCGGAAAGGCTTCGAAAATTACTTCGAGATACTGAAGCAGATGGAGCTGTTGTTGATATCCCCACTGAAACAATTAAAAAAGAAAAAGTTGAAACAATACCTCAAATAACAACAAAAAACACTACTACAACAACAACAAAACTGGCAGAAGCAACAAAACAAATAAAAAAAAGAAATGTTGGTAGACCAAGAAAATATCCTAGAAAAGAAGAAACAAACAACAATAACAGCAACATTGAACAACATAAACATCAAGAAAAACATAAACAACATGAGAAACAACAACAAACAAAAGAAGAAACACAAAAACAAATAAATATTAATAATCACAACACGAACAACATTAATTGTTTTAAAGGAAAAATGTGGGGGAAAAGGCGTCCAAATAGGTTTGTTTTAGTGTTTTTATTACAAAAAATGTTTGTTCTAAATTCTGGTATTCTGGTTTTATATTTATGCATGTTTTTATTAAATTCTGATTGTTGTATTTTTCTTCCGGAAAATGTTTTCCGGAAATGTTTGTTCTAAATTCTGATTTAAATTTCTTGTTTTATAGAATGTTTGTTTTAAATTCTGGTTTTCTATTGTTTGTTTTAAATTCTGATTTTTGTATTTTCTTGCGTTTTTCTGTATGTTCGTTTTAAATTCTGATTTTTACATTTTAGTTCTGATAGAGTTTATTCTGGAAATGTTTATTTTAAATTCTGATTTAATTTTCTGGTTTCTTATGTTCGTTTTAAATTCTGCTTTTTATTTTTTCCTTCCTAAGAATGTTTTCCGGAAATG
This sequence comes from Meloidogyne enterolobii, assembly GCA_963681835.1. NCBI lineage: Eukaryota > Metazoa > Nematoda > Chromadorea > Rhabditida > Meloidogynidae > Meloidogyne > Meloidogyne enterolobii. The sequence goes on along the minus strand of CAVMJV010000080.1, from coordinate 325,052 downwards.
TTCGTTTTAAATTCTGATTTTTTTGTTGTTGTGTTTTCTGGAATTGTTAGGTATGTGATAATTTGTGTTAAATTAATAAATATGGAGCATATAAAAAATAATTTTTTTTTCTTTTAAGAATTAAATATTTTTTATGTTTATTTTAAATAGGGCAAGTTTGTATTGACCTAAAAAAATTTTTTTGTTTAAAAATTTTCTAATATTTTTATTTTTTTTTAAAGGTGGAAAGACTCTGACGATACAATTAAAAAAGAAGAAAAAATTGCTTCAACATTTTCTTCTTCAATTTTTGCAAATAAAATACCAGAGCATTTAAACAATTCATTCAAACAAATTTATTCTTCTACTTCAAATAATTCTGTACCCATTAATAATCATATTATTCAACCTTCAACAAGTACAAATGTTGCTAGTTGTTCAACTGAAGCAATGGAAAATTTGGCTGATTTGGCATTGGCACAATTGGCGGTTTTTTTTTAATTTTTTTTTTGAAATTTTATAAATTTTTTTTTGAAATTTTCTTTTTGATTTTTTTAAATTTTTTTTTGAAATTTTTGAAATTTTTTTAAAAATTTAATTTTTAGATTAACTTTATTTTAAATTAAAAAAATTTTTTTTTCGAATTTTTTTTAATTTTTTTGAAATTAAAAAAAAAATTTTTTTTGAAATTTTTTAGATTTTTCTGAAATTTTTTTAAAATTTAAAAAAAAATTTTTTTAATTTCTAAAGGAATTCCCATTAATTCCGTCTTCGTCTACCTCAGTTTCATCATCTATTTTAATGCCTCCACCTCCACTACCTCCCCCACCACCAATTAATATTACTTCAATAAATACTTCAACAATTTCTACCCAAATTTATGGTATTAGTAATAACTTAAAATCAACAATAACAACAAAAAATGAATTGTTTCAACAACCAAATAATAATAATAAATTTAATAGTCAACATAAAAAAGATGTTAAAAATGATTCTGATAGTATAGGTTTGTTTGAAAAAAATTTTTTTTATTAATTTTTTTTAAAATTTTGTAAACGTTCAAAATAATTGTCCATCCAATTTTTAGTAATTAGGTCAAATTAAACTCATTTTCAAAAATTTTTTTTACGTATTTAGGGTAGTCGTTTTTGAGTTGGGCCGATGGTTTTTGGACTTTTTATCAAGTCGGGTCTTGTTTTTATCAAGTACGAATCTTTTTCGGACCAGATATACTAAGCCCAACTCGATCTTTCGGTCCGAGTCGGTCCATTTGAAAGAAAATGGATAATTTGGCAACAAACCGTTTGCAATCATTTTGCACCCAACCATATCTATTTGGCAACCAAATCCATTTTTTTCAGATGAGAAAATTGTAAAAATTTTAAAAGAACAACTTGGTGCTGAAGGTACTTCATTTGTTGTTAATGCTTGTGCTCGTGTAAGACCTTTTGTATTTGAACGGGATATACAAAAGCAGAAACAACAACAATATGGAAAAGCTGAAAATAAAAGGTTTTTAAAAAAAAATTTTTTTTTTGGAATTTTTTTGAGCATTTTAAATTTGATTTTGGATATTCCTTTTTATACCTTATCTGATTTTGAGTTAAAAAATATTTTTTTTCCATCAATTCTCTTTCTCTTCGATTTTTAGTCCTTTACTTAATTTCTCTTTGCATTTTCTACTCTAATTTGTAAGTTTGGTCTTTCTATATTACAGTCGAATCTCGATAAAGCGTTTTGCTCGGAACCAAAATTTGGTGTGCATAATAAGAAGATTTGGAGACGCACACGAATTGTGAGCGATGTGATATGGAGTGATAAGAAGAGGTTATGTATTATTGTTGGCTGTATCGAGATTTGACTATTTCCTGGCTATATCGAGATTTGATTAGTACTTTCTTTTCATAAATTTGATTACCTTAAATCCTGGAATAATTACCAAGGATAATTATTATTTCGACTTTTCGTTGAAAGGGGTAATTAAAAGAGCGGTGGTAATTATTTGAGAGAGAGGGACATTATGTCAGCAGTTAGGATCTTTATAAGTTATTTTTAGAGAATTTCTCATAATTTTTTAAATTTATCCAAAAAAAATTTTTTTTTTATTTTAGCAACTTTCATTATTCAAATCTTCTACTTTCTCGTAACTGTAATAATAAATCTATTATTGATAAAACAACAACAAATAATAGTTTAACAACAAAGTATATTTCACCATCCTCTTCAAATTGTGTTGATGTTATTGTTGATGTTGTTGATGATAGTCATTTATACAATGAAACAAAAAATAAGGATAATTTGGATGATTATATACAAATTGAAAATGATGATAATTTTATAAAAAATAATTGTAAACAAGGGAAAGAACTAAATGGATTTGTTGCTGCTGATGGTGGTAGTGGTAGTGGGGAAAAAGAAATGAAAATGGAGTATTTTTTAAATTTATTTTAGTAGTAAAAAATTTTTTTTTTGTAGTGTTTCAAGTGTGGTACAACCATTACCTCCTACTACTACAACAACAACATCAGCGCCAACTTTGTTTTCGACAAAAATCATTCAAAATATTCCAGGTTTGTTTTTAAATTTTATTTCTTAAGTTGAGATAGAGGGGCGTACTTTATTGCAGTCTTGTCCAATTCTGTTGGTTTGAACTGGCCTTTTTTTAATTAGAGGGGCGTACTACTTTTCGAAAGTACTTTTTGAAATGACTTTTTGTTCTTGTGTTTTGGGGTCGTTCAATTTCTTTTACACCGGACATGGGTCGGATTACCCGGAATCTGGACTTCTTAGCTGCCTAAAACCCATCCGAAAACAATTTTCAAAACCATTCCTATTTATTTTCTTGGCCCGATCCATCCCAGGTTTATACCAAAATTAATATGTTTTTTATGTTAAAAATGGGAAAAGTCCTCAAAATTTGGCAAATCTTTTTTTGGAAGAAAAAGAAGCTTAGGAATACTCACAAAATTTTTTTTATAATTTTAGTATTAATAGAAGAGGAAGCATCTGGTCTAGATTTTTTGGCGTCAACAGCAAGTTTATTGCAACCAATTGAAATGAACAAGTCAAATAGTGAAAATAATAAAGGCAATTTATTTAATGAACAAAATATGAGTAATAATAATAAACAGCGGCATTCAACTTTTACAAAATGAGAGAGAAGAAAAGGTTTTTTTTTAAATTAAAAAATAATGGTAAAATAATAGGAAATTTTATTGTTATACATAGTATAGAGTAAAGAATAAACAACATTTGCGGACATTCGCAAATGTTTGTAATTTTTCTTTCTAAAAATTTTAACTTGAGAAAAAGATGGTTTTGATTCCGCCATTATAGGACTAGCTTAAAAGAAACTTGAGGGGAATTCTGATATTTCCAGATTTATTTTGAGGGGAATTCTGATATTGAGGGGAATTCGGATATTCCCAGATTTATTTATTTTATGAAGTTTTCATAAAAGAATTTTTTGAAATCTTGTATTCGTTTACTAGTAGTCCAATTTCCAAGTCCAATTTTCTACTCTTCAACTTTTACAAAACTTCACAAAATATTTCCCAATACCTCCCCCCCTCAGCATTTGGAACAAACATACATACCTCTCCCATAGCGTTTTTTGTTTTCGGTTTTTCCTTTTGTCCGCAAATGTTGATTCGCGCAAATTTTATCTAAAAAATTTTTTATTTAATTAAAAATGTGTGAACTTGTTATATTTTAGATTCAAAAAAACATTAAAAAAATACTCAAAAATTCCCTCGTTTTTATATATTATACTCTCTTTTTTTGCATTTACTTATAATATTTTTTAAAATTTAAAACTGAATTTATTTTTGAGGAGGAAAATTAAAAAAAAATTTTTTTTTCAAGTAAAAAATAAATTCAGTTTAAAAATAAATAAAGGTTTATGATAGTCTCAGAAACCTTTATATAACATTTTAAATTTATAGTCGAATCTTGATAAGAAAAAGAAAAAAAAATTCTTGGAACAATCTCTTAACTGCTAGCGAATTAATTTTTAACTGCTAATTTAAATGCTGTCGAATTTTTTTAACTTATATAACGTTAAAACTTTTTTTTTAATTTTTGCGGACATTATTTGCGGACAAGATTTTTTATAAAAAAAATTCTTTTTAACTGTATTAAAGCTGTTCAAACAAATACGTTTTTCAGTTAGAAATTTTTTTAAATATCTTATAAAGGTCTCTGGGACTATTTAATTACTGCTGCCAAATATATTAAATTAAAAAAAATTATATCTTACTTCAATCTTCTTTTTATTGTCCCTATTTGATGATTAAAATATTTTAAAAATGAATTCAAAAAAAAATTATTTTTTTGTCTCCCTTCTTTCTCTCTCGCATTAACTTGTTTAGAAAAAAATTAAATTAAATTCTATATATTGTCTATTAAAAAAAATTTTTTTGAGGAATAAAAGTAAAAACTTGGTCTATATTTTCTCTTGCTTCAAGCACACAAGTGTTTTGATCACTTTTAAATTTTTTTTCTAATTAAAAAAAATTTTTTTTAAAGGTTAGAAATTTATCTTTTAATGAAATCAAACAGGTTTATAATTTCAAGTTTATTTTTGTTCGGATTATGTTTACTTCTCAGCTTTTCATTTTTGTTAATTTTTACTGGAGCTTCTACATATTCTTGTAAATCGCCTACTGGTGCTGATGTTGACTGGTTTGCTTAAATTTTATTTATTGGAGGGTTGCCCTTTGTTTTTTTTATAGCTGGGGGAAGGGTCTTTTTTTTACTCCTTCAAAATTGTTTAAGTTTTATCCAGCAAGGTGTATAAAATTTTTTGTTAAAAGATATAAGAGTGGGCTTAATCTTGCGGATAAAACTTGCGGACTTTTTGGGATTATAAAAATTGTAAGGAAGAAGGTTGAAATCCAATTTGCCCTTTGAAACACTCCCAAGATGGGGCCCTATTAGTCTAATCGTTAGAGCACCTTGTATTTGTCGAACGAATAGAGCCGAGTCTGGACCATGTCCTGGGTTTCCCAGAGTCCAGTAACAGGCCCAGGCTTTTCAAAAATCTCTATCTCTGGTGCTCAGCATTGCCTGACAGAATGCTCAAGGGGTCGATGCCTGTTTCTGGGTCATTAAACTTTCTCTCTAATTATTTTAAAGGTTCGTGGCCTTCAAATTACCCAATTCAATTTCTAATGGAACGTCCTTTCTTTATGCCGATTCTAAAAATGGTCAAGATTGGACATTATCTAAAGCTAATATTGAAGATGAAACTTCAGCAATTGGTCGAATAATACTCCAAATATTTGAGGCTAAAAAGGCAAAGACTGATTTGATTGCTTTATATAATGATGAAAATCCAAATGATGGAAAACCTGATTCTGGACGAGCACATATGAAGGTTTACATAAATTAATTAAAAGGAAATGTGTCGTTTATGTAGAATCTGTCGATGAGGATCATCCTGAAGTGTTCATTTTAAGGGACCATCAAGAAAAGATATGTTTAGAGGTAAAATATTCTGATAAAATATTTCATCCTGAAGTGTTCATTTTAAGTGACCATCAAGCAAAGATATGTTTAGAGGTAGAATGTTAAATAAGATTAAAAATATTCTGATAAAATATTTTTTGATTAAAATATTACGACATTTTAGTAGTATTTTCGAAATTTTTTACAAATCTGAATTTTTAGCGCCAAAAAGGAAATATAGTTTAAATTTTTAAAAATAATTGAAATTAAATTTTTAGTTTAATAAATGAAAAGTTGGCTGCTAAAGAAAAAGAAATTGATTTACTTAAACAAAAAATCGATCTAGACAATGAAAAGTAAGTCTCTCATTCAAATAATTTTAACCTAAATCCTTTTTTTATTTATTTTATTTATTTATTTAAAATAAAAAAACAAGCAACAAAACGGGGTGAGCCATTTACATTGTTGCACTATATATTGATTTGTATTAATTACCCTATTTGGACATTTAGAATTTTATTTTTATTGTCTATAAGTTGTTTAAAAAACCATTAATAAATATCCTAAGCGTGTTTATTGTTAATATAGTGTATTTTTGAAGGGGAAGAGAAAGTTGGTCTTAAGTCATTTTTGAGCCAATAGGGGGAGATTGGCACCCAAGGGGTCTTTATATCTCTTGTAATGACTGATATTACTTTTAATCAATCCCTAAAATTAATAATCCACAAGTTTTTAGTTATATTTATTCCTTTCTACTATAAATTTAAAAATTGAGTATGTTTACTAAAGGCACCACCAACAACATATTAACATAAAAATCTAAAATATTATTATAATAAGAAATCTGAAACTTATAGGTGCTCTAAAAGGCAAAAACCCAATAATTGTAAAGGAGAGGTAAAAGCTATAAATAATGAAGTTGTTGAGCTGAAACAGCACAACGCAGCTAAATGCCAAGAGGTCTGATTTAAAAAATTTTAATTAACGTGTATGTTTATTAATTCTGTTATTTAGATTCGATTAGTCTTACGATGACAAGTTTATTTTAGAATTTATTAAAATTTTTTAAATTTTTTAGTTTGGAAATATTTTTTCGTTTTCTAATTTTATTCTTATTAGAACGCTGCGCCAACCGAAGATAGATAGTGTAAAGATAGATAGTGTCTTAAGTTATAACTTATTTTCTTCTTGAAATAGTTAAGGCGTGAGAAGCTCAAATCCATTGTTATTTTTCAAATATCCTACGTTTAGTCACCTATTGAAACCTATTGGAGATTTTTAACCTAAAATAGGTTGTAATATATTTCTATTTATATTTCTATTTCCTATTTTTGACACCTATTCTGTCATTTAATACAACCTATTTAGGCTAATGAACACTTTGAAAATTAAATTTTCTTGAGTAAAAATGCGAAACGAATGAAAAACATCATAAGTGCTCCAACGGTGAAATTAAGAGTCTTGCATTTGAAAAAAACCCGGGACCTGAGAAAAACCCGACCCTTTTTAACAAATTACTTTTCTCTAAAATCATTAGAATTTGCTTTCTACAACTCAAGAAGAAGTCGCTCAGCGTATAGCTAAACTAGAAAGTGATAGAAGTGAATTGCAAGAGAAGTGAAATCAATTGGAAGCTGCTCAAAAAGAAATTGAAAACTCTAAAAATAATTTACAACACGAGGTAGTAATAAGTTTTAATAAAAATTAATGATTATATGAGCAGATGGAACAAAATATGGCATATTATAATGACGAATTAAATAAAAAAAGAGAAAGAATAAATAAATTGGAAAATGAAAAAGAGTAAGTTTAGAAACGTATAAAAACTTAGGACAAATAAAACTAAGTTAAGTTTCCCAGTATTTGGAACAACCTTCCCCGACGTATCAAAAACCTTAAATAATCTCGAACAAATAATAAAATTAAAAAATCTAACGTAGACAGTGACGAAACAAATGAGTTCAAAACACGGATGGACCCAAAAAAAAGAAAATTTTATAAAATATTCAAATTTTGTAGAAAATTAGAAAAGGAATCTGATTAGAGATAAGCAATACGACCTGCTTAGACAGGAAAATGACTTGCTGAAATATAGGTAAACTATTTTATTTCTTATTCCAATAGATTTAACTACAATTCTTAACTATGTTCTTGATTTGTTATTATGAACAAATAACAGTAAAACTAAAAAATCTAAATTGATTGAAATTTAGATTGAAAAAATTGAAAATTGAAATTGAAATTGACAATGGAAACCCCATTAGATTGAGGGAAAAATCAAAATGCTTAAAAAATAAAACGCTTATTTTTTACAAGATCTGAAATTGAAAATATTGAGGCTGGGTACAAAAAGTTGCAGGTATATCAGGGCATTTCATATTAGAATCTTTTTCAACTTTTAGGTGGCAACGGAATGCAGGTCTCTTCTCAAGAAGTACTTCACTAAGGAAGTTATGGACCAGTGTAAAGGACTCACATCAGAACTAAGCTTGGTGCGAACTTGCTTGATATGATCCAGTCTGGAGTTGCAAATCTTGATAGTGCAATTGGTGTTTATGCGTCTGATGCTGAGTCTTACACTCTCTTCAAACCACTTTTTGACCCGATCATTCAAGTTGTTTTTAAATTTTTATTTAAATATTTTACTTCTTTCAGGACTATCACAATGGATTTGGACCTGATCAAAAGCAGCCTCAAACCGATTTTGGTGAAGGAAAGACTCAGCTTTTGCCTGACCTGGATCCTGAGGGTAAATTCATCATCTCGACACGTGTCCAATGTGGGCGTTTTCTTCAGGTTTTTGTGTGTTGTTAAAATATGTTTATTTTTCTTGTGCATGGGTATCCGTTCAACCCGTGCTTGACTAAAGAGAATTATACTGAAATACAGGACAAAGTTAAGGGAGTCTTTGACCAGCTTAAGTCTGGTAGGTTTCCCTTTACAGTTTACATTAATATTCAGATGCTTAGCTTGGTGGCACCTACTATCCTTTGGAGGGAATGACTAAAGAGGTTCAAACTCAATCAATCAAGGACCACTTTTTCTTCAAAAAAGGAGACCGCTTTTTCAAGCTGCGAATGATTGTCGTTATGCTTGTCGTATTTTATATATTGTCTATTAAAAATAAAATTTTTTTGAGGAATAAAAGTAAAAACTTGGTCTATATTTTCTCTTGCTTCAAGCACGCAAGTGTTTTGATGACTTTAAAAATTTTTTTTCTAATTAAAAAAATTTTTTTAAAGGTTAGAAATTTTCTTTTTAATGAAATCAAACAGGTTTATAATTTCAATTTTCTTTTTGTTTGGATTTTGTTTACTTCTTATCTTTTCATTTTTGTCAATTTTTACTGAAGCTTCAACATATTCATGCAAATCGCCTACTGGAGCTGATGTTGATTGGTTTTTATTTTTTTATTTTTTTTGGATTTAAGGGGGATTTTTAATATATAAGGAAATGATCCGTTATACTCTCAAAATTCTGAAAGTTTACCCGCAAGGTGTATATAATTTTTTATTAAATGATTTAAAAGGGTTATTTAGAAAGCCCTTGCAGGTTTTAAGTAAGAAATTTAAAAAATTTTGCTGATAAAACTTGCAGACTTTTTTTGGGATTATAAACAAGGGTGAAATCCAATTGACCATTAGAAACACTCACAAGATGGGGCCCTATTAGGTCAATCGTTAGAGCACCTTGTATTTGTCGAACGAACAGGGAGGGACTCACAATCAGAGATCGAACTGCGTCTGGACCAAGCCTGGGGTTTTTCTGTACCCAGAGTCCAGTAACAGGCCCAGGCTTTTCAAAAATCTCTATCTCTAGTGATCAGTAATGACTGACAGAATGCTCAAAGGGTCGATGCCTGTCTGGGTCATTAAACTTTTTCTCTAACTTTTTTAAAGGTTCGTAGCTTACAAATTACCCAATTCAATTTCTAATGGAACATCCTTTCTTTATGCCGATTCTAAAAATGGACAAGATTGGACTTTATCTAAAGCTAATATTGAAGATGAAACTTCAGCTATTGGTAGAACAATACTTCAAATATTTGAAGCTAAAAAGGCAAAGACTGATTTGATTGCTTTGTATAATGATGAAAATCCAAATGATGGAAAAACTGATTCTGGACGAGCACATATGAAGGTTTATATAAATTAATTAAAAGGAAATGTGAAGTTTATGTAGAATCTGAGGATGAGGATCGTCCTGAAGTGTTCATTTTAAGGGACCATCAAGCAAAGATATGTTTAGAGGTAGAATGTTAAATAAGATTAAAAAATATTCCGATAAAATATTTTTTGATTAAAATAAATTCTGATTTAAATTTCCCCTTTTAAATGTTTCATTACTTCAGAAAAAACGCCAGGTGTACCTCCTCCCCCTTTAGAACAACCTCCTCTACCTCATGTAGATAATAATCCTTTAAATATACCAGCAATATATGAACTTTCACTAGAAAAAGAGTTAACTTGAAAAAGAGTTAACGAATATTAAGCAACAGTTGGGGGATGCTGAAGCTGCTCAAAAAGAAATTGAAAACTAAAAATAATTTACAACAAGACCAACGACATATTAACATATAAAAATCTAAAATATTATTATAGGAAATCTGAAACCTATAGGTGCTCTAAAAGGCATAAACCCAATAATTTTAAAGGAGAGGTAAAAATTATAAATAATGAAGTTGTTGAGTTGAAAACTAATAGTTATTTGAGTTGAAAACTAATAGTTATTTCCCATTTACCACCCTTATAAAATTTTGAAAACTAATAGTTATTTTTAAAATTAAAACAAAATTATTAAACATGTAATTTAGATTAATAACGACAAATTACTGCAAAGAAGAATTGTTAAAAAAATTTAAATATACAACCATTGAAGGATGAAATAAAAAAATTAAAAGAAGATATAGATTTGAAGGAGAAGAAGGAAATTTTAGACAGGCAAAAAATTGAAGAACTAGAATTTAGGTGTGTTACAATATATCCGGGGTTTTGACTTGCTCCCGTTTATAAGCCTAAATTTTTGAGTGTTCGCGTTTAAATCGCACAATTGTCCAATTATTTTACGACTATAATAAATTCAGGCAGTTAAACGTGAGCACTGAAACGAAGTGTATTAAGAAAATATTGAGTAAAAAATTTAAGTTGGCTTAGGACATTAAATATGGAAAAATTTTTTGAAATTATAGATTGAATGAAGCTCATGGAACTACAAACGGGGAAAATGTATGCTAAAATTTTTCAGTTCTTTAAGTAGTTTACTAAAGGCAGCACCAACGACATATTAACATATAAAAATCTAAAATATTATTATAAGAAATCTGAAACCTATAGGTGCTCTAAAAGGCAAAAACCGAATAATTGTAAAGGAGAGGTAAAATTTTTAAACAATGAAGTTGTTAAAATTTTGAGTTCGTCTACACTAAAGATTTTGGTGTGGTAAATAATGTTAGACTCTAAAAGTTCATTTGCTGAAAATGTAAGTCTAGCAACCCCGACAGCAGTTCAGCAACTAAGACTCACTCGTCTCCAAATGAGAAGGCAATTCTTCTCATCGACTTTTTCAAAAAGAAAACGACGCCGCTCCACCAACATTCTACTAAAAAATACTAAATACATACTAAAAATTAAGAAAATTATAATTAAAATCTGATCTATACCCATACGATTTATTGCACTTTTTCATAATACCAACATTTGTTGCTGCATTTAACCAGCTTTTTCTAAATTTTCGATTTTCGAAAGATTTCAATTTCCTTAAGAATATACGTAATGATCAGACTTTTCTTTCATCTTTTCACTTGATTTCCCCCATGTCCCCGAGTGCCGTATCAGTTATGCTATATAATGGATTTAGAGATACCGGAGGACTATGGATGACGTCAGGGTATTTGGGGAAATATCAAAGATTAATTTCTATATTTTATCGCGCCGCAGGTGAAAATTTTGAGGGTTTTGGAGGGCTAAGAAGCTAGAATTTCTTTTTTCAACGCCGCAGAAAAAATTTTAACTCTTCTTTCTTACTCTTTAAAATAAATCATAAGTTTTTCATTTTCTTTATATCTCTTGTAATCTCCTGATATTACTTTTAATCAATCACTAAAATTAATAATCCACAAGTTTTTAGTTATTTATTCCTTTCTACTATGTTTACTAAAGGCACCATCAACAACGTATTGACATACAAAAATTTAAAATATTATTATAATAAAAAATCAGAAACCTATAGGTGCTCAAAACGGCAAAAACCGAATAATTGTAGAGGAGAGGTAAAATTTTTAAATAATGAAGTTGTTATGCTGAAAGAACACAATGCAGCTATCTGCAAAGAGGTCTGATTTAAAAAATTTTAATTAACGTGTATGTTAAATTTTTTAGTTTGGAAATATTTTCTCGTTTTCTAATTTTATTTTTATTAGAACGCTGCGCCAACCGAAGACTTTTTGGAACAAATTGGCAATAAATCTTTAAGACGCCTTTCTAACGCTTCTTTGGAAAGTGGCCTTTTAAATGCACAAGTTATTCCCAACAGCATAAGATTGTCTGCCTCTCCATTAAATGACATATCTTCGGATACAGAAAGCAATGCTGCAGAGAATGCAGAATTTGATCAATTAGATGAAATGCCTCGTTATAAGGTTAACAAATTACTTATCTAACAAACAATTTACTAATAACAAATTACTTATCTCTAAAATTATTAGAATTTGCTTTCTGCAACTCAAGAAATATTTTCTGGCAATAAATCTGCAACTCAAGAAAAAGCCGATCAGCGTATAGCTAAACTAGAAAGTGATAGAAGTGAATTGCAAGAAAAGTTGAAATTAATTGGAAGTGGAGAAAAGGTTTATTATTATTTAGTTTTTAGTAGATTGGAATTAAAAAGAATAGATTTAAGTTTGATCATAAAAGTCTTATGTTTGTTTTTTAAGGTTGATGAACAAAATGAAAAAATCAAAAAGCTTCAAGACCTTCTCACTAAATGTAAGGATGAAATCACCTCAAATCGTGGCACTTTATGGCCGTATCACTTTATTTTTTTTTTATTCTATATATTGTCTATTAAAAATAAAAATTTTTTTTGAGGAATAAAAAAAAACTTTATCTATATTTTCTCTCTTACTTCAAGTGACACAAGTGTTTTGATCACTTTAAATTTTTTTTTTCTAATTAAAAAAAATTTTTTTTAAAGCTTAGAATTTTTTTAATGAAATCAAACAGGTTTATAATTTCAAGTTTATTTTTGTTTGGTTTTTGTTTATTTCTCAGCTTTTCATTTTTGTCAATTTTTACTGGAGCTTCAACATATTCATGCAAATCGCCTACTGGAGCTGATGTTGACTGGTTTGCTTTTTTTAATTTTAGGGTTGTTGAAGGGTTGCCATTTTTATATATAGGAAATGGTTTTTTATACTCCTTCAAAGTTTTGGAAATTTTATCCGCAAGGTGTATTTAATTTTATTAAAAAATTTTGCGGATAAAATTTGCAGGCTTTTGGGTGTATGAAATTTGTAAGAAAAACGGCTAATTTGCCATTTAAAAACACTCATAAGATGGGACCCCATTGTTCAATCGGTAGAGCAACAGGTGCTCATCAGAGCAACAGGTGCTCACTGAACAGGTGCTCATTCAGTAGAGATGGAGCTGAGTCTGGACCGAGACCTGGGTTTTTCCTGTCCCAGAGTCCAGGAATAGACCCAGGCTTTTCAAAAATCTTTATCTCTAGTGCTCAGCAAATGACTGACAGAATATCCAAGGGTCGATGCCTGTCTTTTTGGGTCATTAAACTTTTCTCCAAATTTTTTAAAGGTTCGTAGCTTACAAATTACCCAATTCAATTTCTAATGGAACATCATTTCTTTATGCCGATTCTAAAAATGGAGAAGATTGGACTTTATCTAAAGCTAATATTGAAGATGAAACTTCAGCAATTGGTCGAACAATACTTCAAATATTTGAAGCCAAAAAGGCGAAGAGTGATTTAATTGCTTTATATAATGATGAAAATCCGAATGATGGAAAAACTGATTCTGGACGAGCACATATGAAGGTTTTTATTTAAATTAATAAAACAGCCAAATTTTGCGAACAAACATCTTTCTTGGGAGTGTTTGTATGTAAAATTCAAATTGCTGTTTTTTTTAATTTGATGGCCATGGGGAATAGGAGAGTAGATTATGAGGTTGAATTATTCTGAGCAATACTTCTACTTTTAAGATACCCATCATTATAAGATAAATTTTTAAACCCTCAAGTTGTCCGCAGGTCTTGTCCGCTAAATTTAACCTTATTTGTTTTAGTAGTGTAACACTGCCTAAAGGTCGAATTTTGTGTCTATGGTTCAAACCCCATTCTAGGAAATCATTTTTAATTTTATTTAGAATTTTATTTTTTAGGGTGTTGTTGTTTCTAGCAATAAAAATGGCTTTTGGCTTGTTCATTCTGTTCCAAAATTTCCTTTGTCTTCAGAAGAAAAATATTTGTATCCAGAATCGGGGAAAAGAAATGGCCAGTCATTCTTTTGTTTGTCTTTTTCAAGTGGTGCTCTTGAACAAATTGGTTTTTTTTTTGTTTTGTAATATAGTCAGACCTCCCTAATTAAGCCTGTAAGAATCGCATCTTTTAAGTGAGGTTATAAGGATATTGGGGTCATTGTTATTTTATCTAAGCTACAGACAGCGATACCCCTCATTTTAACGTTTCATTCATTGAATATTAGAGATCGAGCTGGGACCAAGACCTGGTTTTTTCAACTACAGGTCCAGGATTCGGGCCAGGTCAATAAATTAAATATATCAACAGGCCCAGGCTTTTCAAAAATCTTGCTACCAATTTAAAGAAAACAATTCGAGTTTGGGTATCTAAATCGTACTTTTGACTAAAATCTTTTAAACTTTGATTTTTGATGAGCTCGAAACCTTAATTAGGCAAAAAAAACCTGAAAGCCAAAAAATTTGAGGCAAAAATCCTTTTAATAAAAAAATATTTTTTTAAAGGTCATCAACTTTTTGTCGCTCAACCAAACTTTTATGATGTCCAATTACCTTCATCATTCGAAGAAAAATATGCAGATTTGGCTAATTCAATAAATAAAAAATCTTATCCAAAATCAAAACCTTCATTTTCTGTTGCTAATATACAACTTTTAGATGGTACAAAAATTACAAGTTTTTCAAAACATAAAAGGTTTGCTAAAGGTTTGTTTGTGGATTTTTCTTTAAAGTAGAAATTATTTTTTGGTAGGGCAGCCTTAGAAAACACCCCCATATGTTTTGATAGTTTTTTTAATTTCTGATTAGTGGGAAAATATTTTTTTGACATTTTAACAGTTAAAAAGCAGTTGTTGACCTTTAAAAAATTAATTTTTCACTTATTTCGAAAAAAATGGTAATTGTGGTTTAGTGGGTTAATTTTAATTTTTGTAGGGTAATTTCAACCCAATTTTAAAGTTGTAGGTTCGAACCCTGGCGGCGTAAAAAAATTTTTAATGTATCTAAAAGGATAGTTTCTTTGTAGTTTAGTGGGTTAGTCATGTTTTAGTAATGTAAATCCTATCAGAGGGGGTGAAGGTTCGAACCCGATAGTGTAAAAATTTTTTTTCAACACCCTATGGGTGGTAAATATTATCTAAAAATAGGATTTTATTTTTTTAATTTCATTAAAAATTTTTCAGATTTATATTATGATTTGGTAGCTCCAGAATTGAAATCTTCATTTTACACAGAAACATGGTTGGTAGGACGTGGAGATCTCCCTTCTGACTGTGATACTAATTTCAAAGTATTTTTTAAAATTATTTTTTAGGGATTTTCCGTCTTGTACTCAATTAATTAAAATTATATCCCTTGAAGAGGTTTGAACCTTCACCCCCTATACCTTTAAAAACGGGTTGAAATACCTTGAATTAACCCACTACACTACAAAAACAATTCTTGAAAATTTAGAGAAAAATATTTTTTGAAGGTCAAAAAAAATGTTTTTGACTGTTAAAAAATTTAAAAAATTGTCAAAAAATATTTTTTTTGATAGAGGTTCGAACCTACGCCCATAAGAAAGGTGGAATTTTTCTGTATTATCCCACTACACTACAAAAACCATTTTAGAAATTTCAAAAGAAAAATATTTTTTGAAGGGTAGAAAAATGTTTTTTACCTTAAAAAAATTCTAAAATACTTTAAAAATATTTTTTACCTCACAGAGGTTCGAACCTACACCTATAAAAAAAGGTTGAATTTTTCTGTATTAACCCACTACACCACAAAAACTATTTGTGAAAATTTAAGAGAAAAATATTTTTTGAAGGTTAGAAAAATGTTTTTGACTGTTAAAAATTATAAAAAATGCCAAAAAAAATTTTTTTTCCTCAAAAAATTGTCCTTTCTTCCTTTTTCAGATTCACAATATTCAATCAATTCAATTTTCAAAACCTTTTGACAACATAAAATTTGACAATACAAAAGATCACTCAAAATGGGCTGTTAGTCAAAAAACAATTTGTATTGGAGATATAAATAGACAAAAATCTCAATCAAAACGTGGAGGAGGAACTGTTTGTATGGAAAATAAAATTATAGCAAAAATGTATTTTTCGGCTATTGGGGCTGTTGAATGTTGTATTAATGAAACTGAATGTTCTCCTAATATTAAGGGAAGGAGGAAGGGAAGTTTAAAATAATTTTATTTTAATTTTATTTTATTTGGAGAGGGGGAGAGCGTGGTATTATTAAAAAAATTTTTGTAGACAAAATATTTTTCCATGTGAATTTTTTGTCCGCAAAATTTTTAAAATTTTTTTAAACATCTTAATAATGGGATTTCCTATTTTTGAAACGTGAAATTTTGTTGACGATTTTGTCAATTTGACCATGAATGGATATTTCCACTCTTTTTCTTTTAACCTTTTTTTGAAAAAAATTTTTTTGTTATTTTAAATAGGGGTTGTCTGTTCCGAAAATTTTTTGTTTCGGTTAACTGAAGATTTTGTTAATACAGACAATCCTAGAGTCCTAAAAACTTACACGCAAGCTTTTAATATTTCATGCTTTTAAAAATCATTTTTTTTTCAAGGCCTTACCAGTATTTTTTTTGTATTTAAATAATTTTTTGTATCTAAAAAAGCCAGTATTTTTTTTTACTAAATTTTGTAATTTTTTTTTAAAAATATTTAATAATTCCTAATATTGTAAAATAATAAAATTTATTAATTTTACTATTTTTAAAATTTATTTTGTGTTATTTGACCATATTAAATATTTACTTTTATTTTGGTTGTTTAGTCAATATAAAATTTTTAGAAAATTTTTTTAATGGAAGAAAACAAAAATTTACAAATTTTAAATAATTTGGAAACAACAACAAATTCCTCAGACATTGAAATAGATGATAAATTATTAATTAATGGAATTGAAAATACCCAAGATTTGCGTGATTGTTTAGCAAATATAGAACAAGAATTACAACAAATTGGTCAATTAACAGTTGAAGATTGTATTAATAATGGAGATAAAATTGCTGATTTGGCTAATGAAATTGAACAGTGTGACGGGATTTTGGAGGTTTTTTTAAATTTTGATTAAGTTTTGGGTCTGATCATAGTTCCTAGTTTGCAAAATTTTTATTTTCGTACAAATTTTCAATTTTGCGGGTAAGTTTTATTTTTGCGGATTTTTTCCTGTATGTAAGTGTGAAAAAGTTTCTTGGTTAACGTAATTTTTTATACTCTTTAAAAAATTTTTCTTAAAATTTCATGTGGGTGGTCTGTGTAAAATGAACTTTTCAGACTTATGTTGGGAAAGCTTTTTTAATCATTTTTTGGAGTCTGGGTCAAAGATTTGATTATTTTATTCATTGAAATATAATTTTACGTTAAAAAGCATCCTTTTATTGATTAATATGTACAGTAAAGATTTTTATCCGCGAATCTTATCGTTAGAATTTAGTCCGCAAATCGTTTTAAGGAAAATCCGCAAAATATTTTTAATAAAATTTTTTTTCTTTCTAGGGAATGGAAAATATGTTAGTCAATTTTTTGGGTGATCTGGGCAAAATTAGTGGGGATATGAAACATTTGAAGGAGCAATCAATTGAAATTAATCAACAATTAAATAATCATCAAAGGGTTCGTGCTGAGCTTAGCCAGGTTTTTTTTAAAGTTTCTAAATTTAAATGGAATTTTTTTTTAGTTTGTTGATGATATGGTGGTCCCACATTCGATGATAAAGTTGGTTTTTTAAAATTTTTCAAAAAAATTTTTTTTGCGGACAAAAAAAATTTTTTGCGGACAAAATATTTTGTCCGCAAAAATTTTGCGGACAAATTGTAAAAAAAAATTATTTTTTTAGAATAATAACAGAAAAAGATGTAAATAGCACAGAATTCTTAGAACAGCTTCATGAACTTCAGCACAAATTACAATTTATTAAAACTCAACAATTTAAGGACGCAAAATCTGTTGGGGATGTAAGAGATGTTGTTGAGAATTTAAAATATAAGGTTTTTGTTTTAAAATAATTAAAAGGTAAAAAAATAAACATGTTTTAAATAAAATCAGAATTTTAAATGAACATGTAAACAAAATCAGAATTTTTAACAAACATGTTTTAAATAAACATTTTAATTAAAATCAGAATTTCAAATGAACATTTTGTAAATAAAATCAGAACTTCCAGCAAACATATTTTAATTAATCATATTTTTAAAAAAACTTGTTTTGTTAAAAATCAGAATTGTAAATGAACATGTTTTTTATCAAACAAACATGTTTTTAATTAAACTTGAAAATGAATGTTTAAAATAAACTTGTTTCTACAAACTTGTTTTGATTAAACTTGAATTAAAAATTAAGTTTTTTTTTTAAACAAACTTTGTTCTTTTAGGCATTAGAAAAAATTAGAGAATGGCTACTTTTAAGAATTTCTTTGTTTCGCAAACCTTTGACAAATTATCAAATTCCTCAAAATGCTTTGCTTAAAAATAGGTTTTTTCTTAATTTTTTAAATTAATTTTTAATATTTTTATTTTTTGATTTTTCTATGAATTTCTTCTTGGAAATGATCGTCAAGTTGCTTATGAAATTAAGGATGAATATGTTGATACTACCAGCAAAATGTTTTTTACATATTTTAAGGCTTATGTAACTAGGCTTTTTAAATTACTGGTGAGTTAAACATTAAAGAAATAAACATGTTTTGAGTAAAATCAGAATTTTGGATAAACATGTTTGTAAATAAAATCAGAATGTCAAACGAACATGTTTGTAAATATAACCAGAATTTTATATAGACATGTTTTAATTAAAATCAGAATTTCAAATAAACATGTTTTAGTTAAAATCAGAATTTTATATAAACATGTTTATTAAATAAGATCAGAATTTTAACTAGACATTTTAAAATCAAATCAGAATTTCACATAAACATGTTTTAAGCAAAACCAGAATTCCTAGCAAACATGTTTTAATTAAAATCAGAATTTAAACTAAATATGTTTTAATCAAGCCAGAATTTCCATCGAACATTTATTAAAGCAAATCAGAATTCCAAATAAACATGTTTTCAGATGTCAGATAAAGCAACAAAATTTGATTTACTCGGTTCTGACAACACATGTTTTAAACAACCTACAACACTTTCTAATTTGCCAAACATTTTTACATCTTCAAATAAAACACACCAACAACATCAACAACATAAAGGACAAGCAACAGTGTTTTCTTTAGGAAATCGTCAAAATGCACTTTTGGATGATATTTTAGCTCCTTTAATTGTTCCTAATGTTGCACAGGAAAATAATGAAACAGTTAAGAAAAAAATTTTTTTATTATTTTTTTTTGTTTTTAGGGTGTTTTAATTAAACCAGAATTTTTATCGAACATTTTTTAAATAAAATCAGAATTTTAATTAAACATGTTTTTAATTAAAATCAGAATTTCAAATAAACATGTTTTAACTAAAATCATAATTTTAAACAGACATTTGTTTATAAGAAGCCTCTTGCCCTTCTAACAAGAGTTTTTCTGTCATAACTCTGTCCAGAATTAACTTGAAACGTTAAATTTGGTGTCATTCGATTCAGCTTAAAGAGGCGCATTGAATAAAAACATATTTATTTTATTTTTTAATATTCTGGTTTCCTTTTTTATTTTTAATTAAAACTTGGTTGTAGTTTAGGAGGGGGCTTCTAACGAAATTTCGTCTAGAAATTAATTTTAAAAAATTCTGAAAATTTTTTTACTTTTGAAATAAAATTTCCTTCTTGAAACCCTTTTAAAAATAATTTTAAAATAATTTTAAAAATAATTTTTTTCAGTTCCAATTTGAATCACTCTTTCGAAGCGTTCAATATGCTATTGTTGATCATTGTAGTAGAGAATATCTCTTCCTTTGTGATTTTTTTCTTGTAACAGATCAATCGGCAGTAGATTTGTTTACTCATGTTATGGGACGTTCTATTACACTTTTACTGGTTTATTTTTAATTTTTAAATTTTTTTTTGGGATTTTGATTTCTTTTTTGGGTATATTCCCAAAAATCCCATCAACTTTTTGTCCGCAAGTCAGATATATATCTTTTTATTTCCTAGAATATTTTTTGGGGCATAAAGATGATCTTTTTTTCATTTTATCATTTAAATTTGAGCTAAATTCGCTAGAATTTTTGGAATGTGGAAAACACGATTTTCTGCTAGGATTTTGGTTTAGGGTCGAACTTAACTTAGGATTTTTCGTTTAGGTTTCTTCAGTTCGGTTCCAAATATCTGAGGAGGATCTTTCAAATACCTACAACCATATCTTCCCTCCATATTGTTTTAAATAAACCCGTTCTTGGGGAAAATTAAAAAAAATAAAGACTTGCTGATAAAAATTTTTGAGGAAAGATTTTGGGGACCAGAGATGCTTCTTTTCCTTCCTACCTATAGACATTTATTTTCGTTCACAAAACTAAATTTTCATGCATCTCTGTTTGGGACTTTAACCAAAAAAATCAACAACGAAAAGAAATTTTTTTTTCTTTTTCCAGAAAACTTTAGAAGAACGTATAAATTTAAATTATGATGCAATATCTTTATTTATTTGTATTTGTTTTTGTACAAAATATCGTCAATTAATGGTTTCACGTGGAGTTTTGGCTATTGAAACATATTGGGAAAATGTTGAAAAAATGTTGTGGGATAGATTTGAAGTTGTAATGAAATCACATAATGAAAGTATTAGACAATTAGATGTTAGAAAAATGACTGTGGATACGAGGCCTCATTATGTTTGTTTGTTTTTTTTTTATTTTTTTTTTTTTTGAATTTTTTTTGAGGGTAATAAAAAGGGATTTTTTTGGGGTACTTGAGACTTTTGCTGTTCGTTATGTTATAAATTTTCCGAGTTCCGGCTAAAAAAACGGCACAAAATCCTTGCTAGAAAGGGCACTCTCTATCGAATGAGCCCGATCTCAACCATTTTTAGGTCGGACATCTCGCAACTTTTCCTTGTTAGATTAGGTTTTTTTTTCTCGGCGAGATGCTTCGATGCTCTTCCCCTGTCCTTAACATCGGCGGAGTGTTTTTGATTAGAAAAAACTTTAACTGGTGTAGTCTTCTTTTTTTTAATTTTTAAAAAAGGAAGTTGTTCGGAGATTTTTTTGCTGGTTTCTGAAATTTTACATGAATCATATTTTTTTTGATTTTAAAAATTCGGGCATCAAGCGGGTTCGAACCATTCACCTTCAAACCTCGTTGTTTTTATCTTAATTTTTATTTTCTAAAAATTTTTTTTTCTAGGTAATTAGAAGATATGCAGAATTAACAAGTTCTTTGTTGGTTTGTAGTGATTTGGCTTATAAAAAAATTAATAGTCAATTAATTGCAATTTTATCTAGACAACAAGCAGAAATTGAAGGTTTATTAAATCGTTTAGCTACACAATTAAAGACAAAAAAGGAGAGGCTAGTATTTCAAATAAATAATTATGATGTGATACTAACTGTTTTGAATGTGAGTTTAATTAAAAAAAATTTTTTTTCATTTTTTGGGGGATTTTTACGGTGTGATAAATTTTGCTAATCTTCCAGGACTTCAAAAACATCATTTTCCCCCATCGGGATTCGAACCTTGAACCTTCTATCTAAAAAATATTTTCTTTTTCACAATTTTACCCCACTAGACCTAGGTGTTAGCCTTGCCTGGTTCAAATAAAAAAATTTTTTCCCATAGGGATTCGAACCTTTTAACTTTTCTTCCTAAATTTATCCCACTACACCAAACTGGTATTTTTCCTAAGAATCAACCAAACTTTTTCGGACATTTTTATTCACAAATTTACAAACAAAAAAGTACATATAGACATATATAGATACATACAAAAACATTTATAGAAGGATATATAGGTATACAGGGTATATATGACAGAAAAATTATACATAGCATAAAGCTGGGATTAGAGAGAATATATTAAGGGGGTGAATTTTTTTGAGATTATACATATATTTAAGTCAGAAACACAGCAATATGAGGGGAAATAAGAGGGGAATATTATACATATTTAGACAAATATATAGTGTGTGGTCTAAACAAGTTTTTTTTGAGAGGGAGAGAAGAAGGGGTTTGTTTATATATCTTCTTTTATTCTTCCCTCTCTTCTCTTCATTCTTCCCTCTCTTCTTTCTCTTCATTCTTCCCTCTTTCTCTCTTCTTCTACAATTCCAGAGATGCTGTGTTATCAATTGCAGTACTAGTTCCCTTCTTATTATCACCTTCTTCAGCATCCTTCACTCTTGAACTCTTCACTCCTGCTCCTCCTCCAGCTGCCGCAGAGTTGGTAGTTTTGTCGTTCATGCTGGTCAATGATTTGGTGTTGTCTCCCTTCGATTTGGTGCCCTTGTCGTTCTGTGATTTGGTGCCCTTGTCGTTCTGCGATTTGGTGCCCTTATCATTCTTTGACTTGGTCCCATCGTCATCCTTTTTTGATTTTTTGTTGTCGCCCATCTTTGACTTGTCCTCATCATCAGCGCCATCACCGCCGCCGCCCTTCTTCAAGAAGAAAAAGAAGACAAGTGCCCCAGCACAAGAGCTACACAGAAGAAGAACCACAACAACCACAATAATGATAGTCAACGCAGAGCTTTTAGGTTCTTCAGTTGTTGTTGTAACCGTTGTAGTTGTCGGTTGAGTGGTGGTTGTAGTTGTAGACGATGTAGTAGTGGTCGTAGTTTGAGGGACGACAGTCAGCAAATCGTAGTTGGCCGTTGACTAGAAAATTAAGGAAAATTTTTCTTCTAAAAAATTTTTTTTTGTTCAAACTTACGAAAAGAATTTGAAGCTCCTCGCATTCAGGTCCTTTTGGCGATTCCTCACTCACTCCTTTTGGTATTTTATTACCAATTGGAGGCAAAGACCATTGTATCATGCGAGATGCCTTTTGCGGAAGGAGATGGAAGGCCAGCAAATGTTTCTTCTTTGGGTCCACAGGATTCGTCCCATTAATCTCCCATGTCAAGGGCGTGAGGATGTTTCCGGCAGGATTTTGCGTACAGTTGTATTCGTTGTATGGTTCCAAGGCTTCGTCCTTTCCAAATCGGACAGAATATTTATCCGCTTTCTCGATCTTTACTTTTCCATACGTAGTACGCTTCTCGAACAATTTCATTTCTTCCGAAGCATGTTTATACGAAGGACTGCCAACTGAAAATTTTGAAATTTTTATTGGACAGATTGAAAAATCTTTTTCTTACTTGGATTGATTAGAAGATCGATGTGTTCGACATTCTTGAAAGATTTGGCCCATCTAAGTTCGAGGCCCGTCTTTTTGATACACACCTTATCAAAGCAGACATCACTCTTGCATCCAGCGGCAGAAATGTCTAGCTTTGGTCCTTTCTCCCTGAGTTCTTCGAGAATGGTTGGATGGCTGTAAGCGAAGGGCAGTCTAAAAAATGATGAGTTATAAAGCTTTTTGAGTGAAGAAATTTCAAAAAAAAATTTCAGAGGAGACTCACACGTTGTCATTGTAGCCATCGAATTTTTTGTCATCCAATTGTTTGAGACATCCTGCAGGACCACCACCCTCCACATTTCTCAAGAAAACATTGAATTCGATCTTGTCTTCCAAATCGGTGTAGAGATCCACAGTGCAACCGCTTTCAGCCGCCTTGGAGGTTTTGGAGTAGCTGAGAATACTAGAAAAATGGGGAAAAATTATTTTTGAAGGAACTCTTAGCTCTTGGACTTACATGTATCCTTTCTCTTGATCTTCGCCAAGTTCAACATCGCATGCCTCAGGATATTTCTTCTTGTACCCCTCATAGTCTTCTTTGGTAGTTGCAGGTTTTGAGCCAACAAAAAGTGTCACTTTCTTCTTTCTATCGTCCAAGATGTGTCCTGCCAGGCCGACGGGTCTTTCTTTTTCCTCTGCTTGCATCACTTCATTTTCCTCTCCTCCTCCTCCATCTGCGGTAGCGGTGTTGTTGACCATCATTCCTCCAAGCAGCAGCAAAAGAAGAAGAATTGTGACAGCAACAAGTGATGATGATGACTTCATTATTACTGACATGAGAGCGTTTGTTGTTGACTTGACTTGACAAGAAGCGTGAAGCAGCACACACACACGTTTTTGTTTGTGTTGAGACGATTGTAGAGAGTGTTGGAGAGATTTGTGTTGAAGAGGTTTTGTTTAGAGGAAGAAAACAGGCTTTTATAGTGCAAAAATGATTCACTTAAAACAGCATTTAAAAAATGCTTAGTTGGAAGTTAAGCGATCATATAGGGGAAAAAGGGAGCACCTGTGAATAGGTGTAGGCGAGGCTATAGCGAGCACAGTTAGCGTTGTCGTGGGTTCGAATCAAAGGTGAGTCGGAATTCCGAGTTCCCTGACCTACGTTTTTTTTTCCTTCCGATTTCCGAAAAAAATGTTTGATTTCCGAATTCCGACTTTTGAGCCAGTTCCGATTTCCACTCTTCCGATTTCCGACATCTCTGACTGTTCCGACCCATTTCTGGTTCGGATTCGAAATGAGGGGTTTTAAGTTTAAGATAGAATTTTTTAAAAGTGTCTATCTGGGTAAATCATGCCTCAACCAGGACTATTTCAAGCTTCAAAAAAGAGACCGGACTGGGAGTGTCATAAGAGAATCGAGAGATCTCGACTCGGCCCGGTTTCTACTTCAAAATGCTTTTAAAAAATTTTTTTTTAATTTTCAAAATTTTTTTTAATTTTTAAAGGAAAAAGTAGTCCCAGAATCAAAAGAAAGGACAAGCTTTTGGGAATTACAACAAACAAAAATAGCAGCATATGTTGAAGAAATATTATCACCACATTTTTCTCCTCTTATACAATTTGTAAATGAATGTGAACCTTTAATTGAATCAAATCATTCACAATTATTAGCTAGATATACAGTTAAAGTTGTACAAATTGTAAGAACATTTAGTGCTGAATGGAGACGGTCTGTTGAAGCTATAAACAATGAAATACTTCATTCTTTTACAAACTTGAAAAATGCTGCTAATATATTACAGGTATATAAACTTGAGATTACAAACTTGAGATTACAAACATGTTTTTAAGTAAAATCAGAATTTTGGATGAACATGTTTTTAAATAAAATCAGAATTTTGGATGAACATGTTTTTGATTAAAATCAGAATTTTAGCTGAACATGTTTTTGAGTAAAACCAGAATTTATAATAAACAAGCATTGAATAAAATCAGAATTTTAAATAAACATGTTTTTAAACAAATCAGAATTTCAGATAAACATGCACTGAATAAAATCAGAATTTTAAACAAACATGTTTTTAAACAAAACCAGAATTTTAAATAAACATTTGTTTTTTTTTCTTTCAGTTAGCCTTCACACAATTTATTAACTACTACCAACGTTTAGACAAGGTAACTTCTCATCAAGTTTTTCGTCAATGTCAAATTAGTGGTGATTTGGTTTCATATCAACATATTGCAGAAACAATAAAGAAATATAAACCAATATTTTGAAGGTTTTTTAAAATTTATTCAAAGGGCATAATTTTAAATTAATCTAAAAATGTGATATTTTTAAGACAAAAATTCCAAAAAATATTTTTAAAATTTTATTTGAAACATTTTTCAATAAATGTAGCTAATTTAACATCTCTTTCTGATATTCCTTTCACATCATGGCTGCTTAAAGTTATATCAACCTGTTAAAAAATAAATTTAAAAACATGAACGAAAACACAATTGTCTTGAATAAAATCAGAATTTTAGGTAAACAAGTTTGTTTTAGTTAAAATCAGAATCAAAAATATACTTGTGTTTTAATAAACCCAGAATTCTAAACAAACAACTTGTTTTAATAAAATCAGAATTTTAAACAAACATGTTTTTAAACAAAATCAGAATTAAAAATAAACGTGTTAGTAAAACCAGAATTTTAAACAAACATTTCCCTTAAAAACAACAACAAAACTTCCCACCTTATTATAAACATTAAACCATTCTGGATGATGATTCATCTTATCTGCTTTTAAAGCTATACGAGTCATAAAACCAAAAGCTTCATTAAAATCTTCAAATTTAAATTCTTTTTGTATAGCGTCTCTGCCAGGTGTTATTTTCCAACCCTTTTCTTTAATTAAAGGTTGTAGCAAGTTTGAACGTTGTTCTGATGTTAAAAGTGGAGAGCCGCAACTCATGTTTTTTGTTGTTTTTGTGTTGTTGTTTTGTTGAGCAGTGAAAGATAGAAAATGTTTTGATGTTGTTGTTGTTGTATCAATAAGTTTCTGTGAAAATGTTTTATGTTTTAAAAACATGAAGATAAACAACAAAAATGTTTTGAACATAACAGAAATAAAACTTGTTTTAAAACATGTTTTGAAAAATTAAAACATGTTTTATTAAAATCTTTAAAACATGTTTTGAACAAAAATACAACTTGTTTTTAAAGAAACTTGTTTATTAAAATAAACATGAAGTTTTGTTGTGTTTTATTCAATGTTGTGTTTTATTCAATGTTTTTTGTTTATACATATAATAAGAACAAAAATGGGGTGAGAATGAAAATAAAAACATTCTTTCTCTTATCTATAGCAGCAACATTAAAAATATGAATAATTTACTGAGTTTATAAGGGGCAGCTTCGGTCGATAATACTTATTGTGGCAATAATAAAGTGTTCTTTTTAAAGTAAACAAATTGGGAAAAATAATTGAAGTATTTTTCATTGAAAATAAAATAACTAAAAAGGAGAAAAATATAATTTGTGGTTTTTGATTCTTGATTTTTAGGACTAAAAAAAGTTGAAAAGTTTGTAAAAGCAAAGTTGAAACTTGCTAAATTAAAAAAAATTTTTTATTGGATTTTAGCTTTCGCGTACCTTTATGTCGCATTTATGGTAGTGTACCATTTTGTCGTTGTAACCATTTTGTCTTTACACAGAATGAAAGATGAGAGAGTGTGACAGACTGTTAGAGAAAATCCCAGCGCGGAAAGTTTCTAGTGCCGTTTTGTCGCACTTTTGGTAGTGTACCATTTTGTCTTTCAACCATTTTGTCTTTACACAAAATGAAAGATGAGAGAGTGTGACAGACGGTTAGAGAAAAAAATATTTTTTTGACAATTTTCAAGTTGAAAATTTTTTTTTTGTTTCTTATTCTTTTTAACAATTTCTTTTACATTTTCAGATTGTTATTAACTTAAAATGTTGGCCGATTTAAACGATTTTGTTTACAAAGAAGTGTTGGGAGGTGATCCAACACGCAAATCTTTGTTTATTTTGTTGGAGAAAGGGGAGGAACAAGCTGTTTTGATTTGTATGTTTTTTTGGTTGCTTGTTGATTTTTTTAAATCAATTTAAAGGCAATAAAGAAGCATTTGAAGAAGATAACAATTTAATTCCAAAATGGCTCAAAAGTGCAAAATTACATTTGTTGACGGAAAATGATAAATATGGAAATTATGAAATGGCTTTGGATCCGGAATTGAATTGCAAGTTTTTTTTCTTTTTTTTAGTTTTTGGGGTTTGGATTAGGTTTTTATTTCGAAACTAAATAGTATTGAGAATGTGACTCGATTTATACCAGGGATGTGCCAGTTTCGAATTTTGTCGATTTTCGACTTTCTTGAGCGACATTTAGTCTTTCGCCTTTTTTGGATTTTCGTTTTTCGCCGTCCGCTTCTTAAACTGCCTTTCTCATTTTCGCTTTTTTTAAATATATTTCGGCACACCCCTAGGTTATACTTACTGCTTGGCACATTTCTTTTTTGACAAGATTTAAAGTCCTTCAAATTCAGCTGAAAAATCCTGCTAATTTTTTTTCTAACATCTTTATTCACAGCAAATATACAGACAAAAACTAGCATAGGTATATTATAGGACATACAGAAACATATTGGCATAGTATAAGACATAACATATTAGAAAAATATATATGTATATTAAGGGTGAATTTTACAATATTTAAGTCAACAAACAAAGCTATGGGGGAAAAGGGAAATAACAAATCTAACAAAAAATACATATTTATTCTTTTTATATATATCACACATTGAAGAATTTTATTTTCTTCTTTCTATCCCCTTCATGATCCCTTTATATTTTTCCCATAGACTTTGTTTCTTCAAGCGCCGTAGATATCCTTGCCTCCAGCATCCTTCACTTTTGGATTCGTCGCTGCTTCCGAATTGGCAGATTTGGAGTCCTTGTCCGTCTTAGATTTGTCGTCGCCTTTGTTGTCCGTTTTTGACTTGTCGTCGCCTTTGTCGTCCTTTTTAGATTTTGCGCTTTTGTCGTCCACTTTTGTCTTGTCCCCACCATCAGAGCCACCACCTTTCTTCTTCTTGAAGACAAAGAAGACAATTGCCCCACTACAAGAGCTTATCAGAAGAACCACAACAATCACAATGATGATAGTCGTCGCAGGGCTTTTGGGTTGTTCAGTTGCTGTTGTTGTTGCAACCTGTGCATTTATCGCTCGAGAGGAAGCTGTTTCACCCTGTTTATTTGTCGCTCGAGAGGGAGTTGTTGTAGTAGTAGTGGTGGTGGTGGTCGTAGTAGGAGGAATGGCAGTCAGCAAGGTGTATATCTTCGTTGGCTAAAAAATGTTGAGAAAAATTTTTACAGTTTTCAAAGTTGTGTAACTTACGAAAAGAATTTGAAGCTCCTCGCATTCAGGCCCGTTTGGTGAAGAATTTTGTACTTCTGTTTTTTGTAGTGCTACGAATGCTGCTATACCAGCAAATGAATCCCGTTGGATTATGCGTGATGCCTTTTGTGGAAGAAGATGGAAGACAAGTAGACGTTTCCCTTGCTTTGGCGGTATCATTTCCCACGTTATAGGTGGAAGGACATTCTCCACAGGGTCGGGTGTACAAGTTAAATCTGGACGTTTTTCTTCTGTTTCTTCATGATTATCCTCTTCAAAACTGACAGAAAAATCCGTTTGTTCGACCTTCACTGTTGGATACTTCGTCGATTCTTTTCCCAATATTTGCGGTACTTCTTGAGCTATTTTAAATGAAGGACTGCCAACTGAAAATTTACAGATAAATTATTTAATTCTAAAGAACACAATCTTCTTACTTGGATTGATAATGGAAATGAGAATATTGTTTTCGAAGAGTCCCATGCCATGGAATATCTTATTGCTCCATCTAAGCTCAAGTGCCGTCTTTTCGATACACGTTTTTCCTAAACAGATTTCACTGTTACAGCCTTTACTAGACTTTGATTGGATTGGCCCTGTATTTGTGAGATTCTCGAGAATGGTTGGATGGCTGTAGGCGAAAGGCAATCTAAAATATGATAATTGAAAATTTAAAATTTTCGCGAATGTAGAACTCACACGTTCTCATTGTAGTTATTTCCTGACTTCATACAATCTTTAATACCGTCACCAATATCATTTTTCACATAAGCCTTGAACTCGATCTCATTCTCAAGAGTTGTGTAGAGATCCAAAGTGCACCCATGTAGCGCCGCTTTGGAGTTTTTGGAGTAGCTAACAATGCTGGAATTGAAAAAATTTGTATTTTTACTCAAATACAAGATTAAATATCAACTTACATATATCCCTTCTCTCCTTTCTTTTCGCCAAGTTTAACATCGCATGCATCAGGATAAAGCGTTTTGTACTCCTCATAGTCTTCTTGGGTGGTTGCTTCTTTTGAGCCCTCAGCAAGTGTCACTTTGTCCTTTTTCAAGATGTGATTTGCCAGGCCTACGAGTCTTCCTCCATCTGCGTTGGCGGTGTTGTTGACCATTCCTCCAAGCAGCAGCAAAAGAAGAATTGTGACAGCGAGTGCAATGTTGTAGATGCTCTTAGACTTCATTCCTGAGCGGTTGTTGACTTGACGAAGAAGCAGGAAAACACAGATTTTATTTGTGTTGTGACAAAGAGGTTTTGTTTAAGTGAAGAAAACATAGGCTTTTATACTATGAACGCAACAACATCTTTAATATCTCCCTTGTGTTTATTTTATGTACATGTGTCTAAGTTGGTTAATGCACAGGCGGTACTTTTCCGTTATGCCACCTCTTCCTAAATTAATGCTCAAAATGTCATTAGGGTGATAACCACTCTTTTTTCACGGAGATGCCTGTGGATCGAGATTAGGGCCCAAAATGGTCAAAAACCATTTTGGGGTAAAAAAATTCGAATATGCGAATGGAAGCTGATTCAAATGAGTTCATCGAGCTAAGTCGAAAGATAAATCAACGAAATATGATTTGATTAGACCGAGATGCAGGCATTTGAACATTGAAGTACCACAATTCGTTTTTTTATCGTAACGTTGTCAAAACTTTTTCAATCACGATGATTTTGGTGTCATTCGACTTACCTCGTCGAGCTCTTACGAATGAGCTTTTAACAGTATATTTGAATTTTTTATCCCAAAAATGAGCTTACTCCCCTCTATAGTTTTTGACAATTTCGAGCCCTCATCTCGATCCACAGGCATCTCCTGGAAAATAGAGTGGTACCGTTCGAATCAGCACCTTTTATTACCCTATATGACATTTTGAGTATTAATTTAGGGGGAGGTGGCATAACGGAAAAGTACCGCGCAGTCTGAAATGATAACTGAGGGAGGTTCGAATCCCTTTGTGGAAATTAGTTACTCTTGTGTAAAAGGAGTAGGGTTTAAGGTTTTAGTTTTTGAAGTAATAGAGTTTCAGTGTTTCTATGGGCGTTGAGTTCAACCCTTGGTAATTTTTTTAATTTTTATTTTGTATCCATTACTAATTAATAATCAAAAAAACAACCAATTTTCTCTCACAACTTTATTCACAAAAATATAGACAAATTATTATAGTTATTATAGGGCATACAGAGACATAGTAACAGGGTGAATTTTACAATATTTAAGTCAACAAACAAAGCTATGGGGGGAAAGAGGAAAATATTATATTTAGATTTAGAACAAATAACAAATCTAACAAGAAAATATTTTATATATATATCACACATTGAAGAATTTTATTTCCTCCTTTTTATCCCCTTCATGATCCCTTTATATTTTTCCCATAGACTTTGTTTCTTCAAGCGCCGTAGATATCCTTGCCTCCAGCATCCTTCACTTTTGGATTCGTCGCTGCTTCCGAATTGGCAGATTTGGAGTCCTTGTCCGTCTTAGATTTGTCGTCGCCTTTGTTGTCCGTTTTTGACTTGTCGTCGCCTTTGTCGTCCTTTTTAGATTTTGTGCCTTTGTCGTCCACCTTTGTCTTGTCCCCACCATCAGAACCACCACCTTTCTTCTTCTTGAAGACAAAGAAGACAATTGCCCCACTACAAGAGCTTATCAGAAGAACCACAACAATCACAATGATGATAGTCAGCGCAGAGCTTTTAGGTTCTTCAGTTGTCGTTGTTGTTGCACCCTGTTTATTTGTCGCTTGAGAGGAAGCTGTTTCACCCTGTTTATTTGTTACAATCTGTGCATTTGTCGCTCGAGTCAAAGTTGTTGTAGTAGTAGTGGTGGTGGTGGTCGTAGTAGGAGGATGAACGACAGTCATCAAGGTGTATTTGTCCGTATGCTAAAAAATGTTTGAAAAAATTTTTTACACGTTTCAAAATTGTGTAACTTACGAAAAGAATTTGAAGCTTCTCACATTTAGGCCCATTTGGTGAAAAATTTTCTACTTTTGTTGTGTACTCATCTGTTTCTTTTTTATTAGGATCTTGTTGGATTATGCGTGATGCCTTTTGTGGAAGAAGATGGAAGACAAGTAGACGATTCCCTTGCTTAGGCGGTATGATTTCCCACGTTATAGGTGTAAGGACGTTCTCCACAGGGTCGGGTGTACAAGACAAGTCTTTGACTTTCTTTTCTTTACAAGTTCCCTCTTCACAACTGATAGAATAACCCGTGCGATTGACCTTCACTGTTGGATACTTCGGCGATTCAACGTTGAAATTTTCCATTAACCCATATGATAATTTAAATGCAGGACTGCCAACTGAAACAAATTTATTAAGCAAATCTAAAGAACACAATCTTCTTACTTGGATTGATAATAGGAATGATAAAATTTATGCCAAGCCTTGCACTGCTCCATCTAAGCTCAAGGGCCGTCTTTTTGATACACGTATTGTCTAAACAGACTTTACTGTTACAGCCTTTGCGCGACTTTGATGGGATTGGCCCTGTATTTTTGAGCTTCTCGAGAATGTCTGGATGGCTGTAGGCGAAAGGCAATCTAAAAATGATAATTGAAAATTATAAAATTTTCGCGAATATAGAACTCACACGTTCTCATTGTAGTTATTTCCTGACTTCACACATTCTTCAATACCTTTACCAATATCATTTCTCACATAAGCCTTGAACTCGATCTCATTTGTTAGAGTTGTGTAGAGATCCAAAGTGCACCCTTCTAGCGCCGCTTTGGAGTTCTTGGAGTAGCTAACAATGCTGAAATTGGAAAAAATTTTTAGAGGATATTAACTCCAACATGTCTAACTTACATATATCCCTTCTCTCCTTTCTTTTCGCCAAGCTTAACATCGCATGCATCAGGAAAAGTCTTCCTGTACTCCTCGTAGTCATCTTGGGTCAAAGCCTCTGTTGAGCCCTCAGCAAGTGTCACTTTGTTCCTTTTCAAGATGTGCTCTGCCAGGCCGACGGGTCTTCCGACTTCTTCTGCTTGCAGCACTTCATTCTCCTCTCCTCCATTTGCGGTGGTGTTGTTGGCCTTTCCTCCAAGCAGCAGCAAAAGAAGAATTGTGACAGCGAGTGCAATGTTGTAGATGCTCTTAGACTTCATTCCTGAGCGGTCTTTGACTTGACGAGAAGCAGGAAAACACAGATTTTGTTTGTGTTGAGACGGCTGTAGGGTATTGGATTTATGATGAAGAGGTTTTGTTTAGGCGAGGGAAATATGGCTTTTATAGGATAAACACAACAACATCTTTAATGTTTCCCTTGTTGTTTTAGTTTGTGTATTTGTGTCTAAGTTGGTTAAGGCGCAGGCTAAAGATGAAAACTGAGGGGAGGTTCGAGTCCCTATGATGGAAATAAGTTATTTTTGCGAGCATAAAGGCTTGGAGTTTCTATGGGCCGTGAGTTTGAGCCATTTTTGGTCTAAATAATTTTTAAGGACACGTTTTCAGGTTGTTAACTGTGAAGAGAAATTATAGTAAATAAAAAATTCCAAAAAATTTTTTTAGAAATCTATTTTTTTAATTAATTTTTTAGTGCTCAAAACAACTATAATTTATCCAGCAAATGCTTTTGATATTCAAAAATATCGACGTCAAGAATTTTTTATTTTGAATGAAACACCAGAAGATTATAAGAATATTACTTGTAATTATTTGGTTGAAACTAAACAATTGGAAAATTTGAAGGTTTTTATTTTTTAAATTTTATTTTGTAGAGAGAATGTGTCATTGACTTTTTATGAGGCTGACTGTTTGTACTCCTGCTAGAAAAATTTTTTGTGGATTTTCATTTTAAAAATTTAAAAAGGCCTTAGCCGTCAAGGCCGTAGCCAGTGTGTTTATTTCAAGGGGGCTTTCCCTCTCAAAATTTTGGCATTTTCCTCATTTTAGAGAGGGCTATATCCCCTTCAACCCACTTGGCTGCGTTCTTGGTATCCGTAACAGCCCCAAAAAACAAAAACACTGCGTTGCGTTTGCTCTTTCGACGCAAACAGAGAGATGTCTTTGGACGCATTCCTTGTATATTATAATAGTAAATTGGGTGTTTTGTCCTCCTGTATGTCATGTCTCCTTATAGCCGTTACTTTTTCACCCTCTTCTACATTTAATTGGATAATGGTCGGGGATTTTATTCCTCCCCTAATCCTACTGATTTCCCTATAGCGTATTTCGATTATATATATTTTCTTCTTAAAGCATCTTATGTTAGGCTTTAAAAACTCAAAGCATTTTTGTCAATTTTTATTTTTTAAGTGGGTCTATAATTTTTTGGATAAGAAAAGTGAAGAAGAACGCATCATCTATGAGAACCCAGACAAACATGAAGGTTTTATTTTGGCTCCAGATTTGAAGTGGAATGGGACAAATTTGGATGAACTTTATTTGTTGGCTGTAGCTCATCGACGTGATTTGCATTCTATTCGGTTTTTTTTTAATTTTTTACAAGCGCAAACGCTTAATATTTTTCGGCTCTGGTCTAGTTTATGAGTCTAAAAACCCTTTATCGACTCATAAAATTTTGTCTGGATTTATTATTTTTTCTTTTGACCCATGATGCTTTATTGGACTCATAAACTATAGCAGAGCCGGTCTTTCGTGTTTGTTTTCTTCGCGTCCAAAATTTAAGACGGCTTGACGACTGTTCGAGATCGTGTTTTAGCTTTCCCGCCATTTTCGTCTTATTGCTTTTAAAACTAGGAAGGGGCCTGTTCCAGGATTTTGGGTTTGATTTAATGGCCTGGACCGGATCCTGGTGGGTCTGTAGTCCAGGAAAAACCCAGGAAGGCCTGAACCTGGACTCTGGGTACAGGAAAACCCCCAAACCTTGGTCCAGATCCAGCTCGATCTCTATCTACTTCTTAAAAATCGAAATAAAAAAAAATAAAAAAATAAATTTTTCAGTGATTTA
This sequence comes from Meloidogyne enterolobii, assembly GCA_963681835.1. Lineage (NCBI taxonomy): Eukaryota > Metazoa > Nematoda > Chromadorea > Rhabditida > Meloidogynidae > Meloidogyne > Meloidogyne enterolobii. The sequence continues at coordinate 290,597 of CAVMJV010000080.1, read as the reverse complement.
ACTCCAAATGAATTGCCTCTTTTGGAGAATATTCGTAATGAATGTGCTAAAACTATTGAAGAAAAATATGGATTAAAAAAGAATCAATTAAAAATGTATTTTCATTATCAGGTTTATTGTTAAATTTTGAAGAAATTTTTAAAGAAAAAAAAATTTTTTTACAGCCAACGTTTTATCATCTTCACGTTCATATAGTCCATATTAAATATGAAGCGCCAGGTTTAAGTTGTACTTCTGTGCTGTTGGATACGGTTATTTTTAAATATTTTTTTTAATTTTTGGGTTCTTTCGGGTCCATAAGCTTGAAAAGTTTTATTTCAACTAGGATTATGTTGAATATTTTTAATGGGAAAAATTCTTACAAGGAGACAGTGTTATATACGGGGTAAAGAAAGATGTATGATTTGGATACCCGATAAAAGCCCGGGATATCTGGATGTTTCTGTTCTAATATTAATTCTGGTTTTGAATATCCAAAAGTTTTTCAGAATTTGTCAAACTTGAAAAAATGTGCCAAATTCCTGTTTACATAGACAATGTTCCCTTGTTAGATTAAAATGAATCCCTGTTGCGTTCTTTCATTTTTGTCCAAAAAACAAAAAAAATTTTTACATTTATTTTCATTTTATTTTTTTAAATTATTTTTTATAGGTAATCGAAAATTTGAAGATTTATTCTGATTTTTATGCAAAAGCTACATTGCCATTTTTCCGTAAAGAAAATGATCCGCTCTATAAAAAATTTGTTGAAGCTGGACGGGTCTAGAGCTAATTGAAGAAAGGATATTTTTGATTGGAAAAGAGAAGAGGTTTTCTTGTTAAAAATTTTTTTGATTTTTTTGCCAAATTAAAAATCTCAGTCATTTAAAAAAAATACTTTATTTATTTTATTTTTTTTTACTGCAATGCAGTAATTTACCAAAGTCAGACCTCAAAATTTTATGTATGTTCCCCCTCCCCTTCTAGAATTATAAATCGACGACACCGATATAAAAAAAAATTTTTTTAATTTGGGTTGGGTCCTAAATATGGGAGAAAGGTGTAAGGGCGGGAGAAGGGTAAGGAAAATTGAAAAAATAGGAGCCTCATTATACGGCAATTAATTTTCTCAATTCTTAAGGAGTGGGGGATATGTAAAAATGAGGTCTGACTTTAATTTATTTATTGATTATTTATTGTTTATTTTTTGATTATTTATTGGAAAATAAATTTGTTTTACTTGAAAAAATTGTTTGATTTTTTTCAGTTTTCATTACTTTTGTGAATTTTTTTTATATTTTTTTTTAATGCTTTTGAGTTTTAAAAAAATTTTTAGAGAGGCAAAAGGGATACAACCGGAAAAGAATGCTCGTTTTCTGGTTTGTTTATTTATTAAAGAAATTTTTTAATTGAAAAAATTCGGATTAGAAACTAAACGCGGACCATTATTTAAAAAAAATTTGGAACCAAAAGTTTGGTTAAGTGGCTTAGGAATGTTAAATAGGGTTGATGGTTCGAGTCCGTTTGCTTGCGGTAATTTTTTTCTTGTAATAAAAAATATATTAGAGAGCATTTTGAAAGACAAAAAAATTATAAGAGGCGAGAGGACTCGAACCATTGACCTATTTTCCATAAAACTCAACACAAACCCCACTTGACCACCCTGACCATTCTTAGGTCGATGGTTCAAGTCCGTTGGTAATTTTTTTAAGTATATTAAAGAGAGCATTTGAGCGATAAAAAAATTATTAGAAGCAAGAGGGCTCGAACCGTCGACTTATTTTTATCAATAAAATTCAACACTACCCCACTTAACCACCCATCCCATTTTTAAAAATTTAATTTCTTTTTCTAGCCCAGCCTGTGGTACTTTATTAACACTTGGAGAAGGAAATTCTTGCAATCAATTTTCATGTAAATCTTGTAGTTATGTTCTCCCAATAGTTGAAAAACTTTCAAGCAAAATTTATACAAAGAAAAAGGAAGAAGAAAAAATTTTGGGAGGTGCAGAAATGTGGGAAAATGCGCAAGTGACAAATGGTTATTTTTATTTAATTAAATTTTATTTAAAGTTGGGGAGGATCGTTGTTGGTGTAATGGGTAGTGTGTTAGATTACACCCCCAAAAGGGTGAGGGTTCGAGTACCGGGCTGGGCCATGATTTTTATTTTGGTTGAAAAATTTTTTCTAGGCCTCCCAAATTTTTTTTAAAAATGTCTTGGTGGTTAAGTGGATAATGGGGTGAATTTTGTTAATAAAAATAGGTCGATGGTTCGAGTCCTTTTGCCCCTAATAATTTTTTTCTTTAAAAATTCCCTCGAAATTTTTGTTTTTCTGGAGGGTAGAGTTGAAAAAAATTTCTAAAAAAATTTTTTTATTTTCTAGAAAGATGCCCAGTTTGTTCACATGATAAAGCCTATTTTCAACAAATACAAACTCGAAGTGCTGATGAACCTATGACAATATTTTATCGTTGTGCAAGTTGTGCGCATAGATGGAAGGAATAAAAAAAATTTTTTTGGTTGTTTTTAAGTGTATTTTGTTAAGAAAATTTTTTCATTCAATTTTTTATGAATTTTTCTTGTTAAAAACAGTTCAAAAAATGCTCCAAAAATACAAGGACAAAGTAGAAAGCCCTCTTTAACAATGTCGGCTGGATATGGAGATTCGTGGCCCTTTTTTGTTGGCCTAGCTTTACTGTCGTTTGTTTAAGCACATTTTCGTTAAAAATGGTACCATTTTTCTGTACCGTTATGTCGTGTACCATTTTGTCGTATTCCCCTTTATGTACGTTTTGTCATCACTATTTGAGTACCGTTGTGCCTTCTGACATTATGTCGTTTTTATCCCTTGTACCATTTTGTCGTTTAACATTTTGTCTAATTTGTAACTAGTTGGTGTTTCGTAATATTTCATATGAAAAATATTCACCTTGACATTCTAGAATAAATTGAGAGAGTGTACAGTTAGACGGTTAGAGACATTTTTTTAAGAAAGAAGAATCATTATTTAAGGGAAAATAGACTTTACGCGGTTATGCAACGTCAGCTAAAATTTTACCCAATAAAAGCGCGACATGTCTAAAATGCGGGAATGGGTCAACACTAAGCATCATTCAGCACTTGAGAAACAACTGCAAATCCTCTCAATATATGCTAGAATTTTGAGTTAAATTTTCACTACAAAATTTTTTTAATTACTTCCTTTTTAAATTTTAAATTCTTAAGCTTTCCTTAAGTAAATGGAGGATTTCCTTGAGTTAATTAGATTGGGATCTTGAGATTTTGTTGAGTAATTAGAAACGGGGTTTTACTGCCCAACCGTGAAATGTTTGGGTAACTCCTTGTTCTTGTGTAGCCTCTTGTTGAACAAAATTTCTGAGACCTTCCAGTTCCCCTATTTTAAGATCCGTCCTTATTTCTAAGGTCCTTCAAATAGTCTAAGTGAGGGATTATGGGCTGTTGAGAGGTTTTACTCGGCTTGAGTGTTCCCTGAAGACTTAGATTTTCTTCCATTTCTTCTCTATAATTATGAGATTTCCACATCGAGCTGGATTTTGCCTTGGGATGTCTTTCTAGATGTGAGAATGTTCTTTTTTCCGATACCCATATTTTTTAGAAGCTTTTTATTTCTGTTGGGAAGATATAGACATTCAAATATAATTTGGCATTCTGTTATATTTATTTCCCCGCCTATTTTCCATCCTCATTTTCTCTCTATTTAAGCTCTTCCCAAATACCCCATTTTTACTAGTTCAGTTGCTCAGTTCTGTGTGTGTTATAATTTATTCAGCGCCTTATGCTTCCACAGTTATATTGATTTGACTTAATACTCGTTTGTGTACTCGTTTGTTGTAACGAGTACACAACAATTTCTCTCCCCTCCATTACTTATGCTTCGCCTTTACTTTGTTTTTGATTTTAAATTTCTTCATATTCTTTTCAGAGTATTTTTTTCAAAAATGTTAACAACGACAAAGTTTATTCTGATCTCTTCAATTCTTTTATTTTTGTCAATATCTCATGGTCTTGGACGTGATGAGGGAGCCAAAAACGATTCTGCCAAACCTAAGGATAAAGACAAAAAATATGGAACGATTATTGGAATCGATTTGGGAACAACCTATTCTTGTGTTGGTGTCTATAAAAATGGACGTGTCGAAATTATTGCAAACGATCAAGGTTTAAATTAAGAAATAGAAAAGGACCCCTCTGGTTTACCAACATATACCAAATGGTTGGGAATAGTCGAAAAAACTGGCATAAATAGTATAAGCGGTCCACCTTGGATGTCAAAAGGCTGGAGATAACTCAGTAAAAGTCAAAAAACCATAGGGATTCAAAGACCCTGTAGATGTCACATTACCCCCTCTATTGGTCAGGTTACCCAGAAGGTCAAATTCATATATTTGGGGCGGATAAGATGACTTAAGATCAGGAATACGTTTACCTGCTCCATTTGCCTTATTATCCATTTGCCTTACAGTCCCAATAAAGAAGGTCATTTGACCTCCTGGGTCCCTCTGGGTTGATCTCGCATAATGAGTATGTGGGGAAATAAGTTTCGTTCATCATTTATATTCATAGGTAATCTAGGAATGTCAAAAGGCAGGAGACAAATACCCAAAGGATAAAGACATAACCCCACTAGACCCAGCTATTGGCCAAAATACCCAGGTCAAATCCAAACATTTGTAGCGTGTAAAGATGACTCAAGATTAAGGATACGTTTGCCTGTTCATTAAGCCTTATTATGCTCCATTCTGCCTGACAGTTGCACAAGGGCAGGACATTTGATCTCCTGGGTTTGCCCCTCTGGGTTGATCTCGAATAATGACTTTAAGGGAAAATAAGTTTCATTTGTTATTTATATTCATCTTTACATAGGTAACCGTATTACTCCATCCTACGTGGCGTTTACTGAAAATGGTGAAAGGTTGATTGGGGACGCGGCAAAGAACCAGTTGACGTTGAACCCGGAAAATACAATCTTCGATGCAAAACGTTTAATTGGAAGGGAGTTCACGGACAAGACTGTCCAGGATGACATGAAGTTGTGGCCGTTCGGGGTATTTTTTCTGATTAAAATTTGACTTTGGGGGTTTTGCGGATGATTTTTGCGGTCAAATTTGGGTTGGAATTTTTGTCCGCAAATTTTGGAATTTTGTCCGCAAGTTTCAAATTTTGTCCGCAAAATATTTTTTTGGGACCAAATGTCATCTCATTCTCCCAACATTTTTCAGGTTGCTGATAAAGCTAACAAGCCACACATCAAGGCTAACGTCAACGGAGAAATCAAACAATTTGCTCCAGAAGAGATTTCAGCAATGGTTCTTGGAAAAATGAAGGAAATTGCCGAAGCCTATTTGGGTCATGAAGTTACGCATGCTGTGGTTACGGTTAGCTTTTTGTATTTCACCTTACCTTACAAAACCTTGTCTTTTAAGGTCCCCGCCTACTTTAACGATGCTCAACGTCAAGCTACCAAAGATGCTGGAACCATCTCTGGACTTAATGTTGTTCGTATTATTAATGAACCAACAGCTGCGGCAATTGCTTATGGATTGGACAAGAAAGAAGGTTTAGAATTTTTTCATTTGGGGGTGACTTGTGAAAACGTCACTTGGTTTTTTGTGAATTTTGCCAATGGGGCCAAGACTCCGGGCTGTCCGGACTCCAAACTATTCTGTTATAGGGCTCCGGATACCGAATTGTATGGATCCTTCTGATATTCTCCTCACAAAGTTACTTTTCTTAAACTTCATTTTTTCTTAGGGGAACGCAACATTCTTGTCTTTGACCTTGGCGGAGGCACCTTCGACGTCTCATTGTTGACTATCGATAATGGAGTTTTCGAAGTGTTGGCAACAAATGGCGACACTCACTTGGGAGGTGAAGATTTCGACCAGAGGACGATGGAATACTTTATCAAATTAATCAAAAAGAAGACTGGAAAGGATTTGAGGAAGGATAACCGTGCAGTTCAAAAACTTCGTCGTGAGGTTTGTTTTTGGACTTTTTTTGGGGTTTAAAAAATTTGTAGCGTTTTTTAACACTAAATATGTTGGGAGATTTCTAAAATCGATATTTTTTATTTTAAATGACTAAAAATTTGTGTTGCCACTGACGGGGTTCGAACCCTGTACCCTCTTCCCCGCAATATTTTTAATTATACCACTTAACCAAAAGGGACAATTTTCCTTGTTTTGTTCGTTTTTTCTTCCCTTTATTCTCCTTGATGTTAGAGAGGCTTTTCACAAATTTTTTTAAATAATTTCCGGTGTATAATTTATACAAAATTTTTCTCTTTTAAAGGTCGAAAAGGCAAAGAGAGCCCTCTCAGTCCAGCACCAAGTCAAAATGGAAGTTGAATCCTTAATTGATGGAATTGATTTTGCTGAAACTTTAACTCGTGCCAAATTTGAAGAATTAAATATGGATTTGTTTAGAGGAACACTTAAACCTGTACAAAAAGTTTTGGAAGATGCAGGTTTTTTTGAGGGGAATTTTTGAAATTTTGAAAATTTTCTGTTTAAGATATGAAGAAGGATGATATTCATGAGATTGTTTTGGTTGGTGGATCAACAAGAATTCCAAAAATTCAACAATTATTAAAAGATTTCTTTAATGGAAAAGAACCTTCGCGTGGTATTAATCCAGGTTTAAAATTTTTGTTATTTTTAGTGTTTGGTGAATTCAATTACTTTGAGATTGAATATCCTCAACACTAATGGGTATTGGACGTTGAATTCAGATCCTATCCCCTACTCCCAATAACTATGTACTTGATTTTGGGGCGGTTTTTTTAAATTTGTTTGGCCATTGGGTGTGGAGAGTTATTTAACCGATACCTCACAAGTCGGGTCGAAAAAGTCGGTTTGAGTAAAAAAGTGGCCTCTAAATAAGACGTTTCTAAAATCAGGTTGGTCATTGAGTTTTTGTCAGTCTTAAGTGTACCAGGGATGGGCTTGTTGAGAAAAAATCAACAATCGGGAACGTCCATTGCTTCTTCTGATTAGGGTTCATTAGAGGTTTTTTAATTTATTTTTTACAGATGAGGCTGTTGCTTATGGTGCTGCTGTTCAAGCTGGAGTAATTTCTGGAGAAGAAGACACCGAAATTGTTTTGTTGGACGTCAATCCATTAACTCTCGGTATTGAAACTGTTGGTGGTGTAATGACAAAGTTGATCAATCGAAACACTGTTATCCCAACCAAAAAAGCACAAGTTTTCTCTACTGCGGCAGATAATCAACCAACTGTCACAATCCAGGTTTTTTTGAAAATTTTTAGGAATTTTTGAAAAAAATTTTTTCTTTAAAGGTCTATGAAGGAGAACGTCCAATGACTAAAGACAACCACATGCTTGGAAAATTCGATTTGACAGGAATTCCACCAGCACCTCGTGGTGTACCACAAATTGAGGTTTCTTGAAGTTTTTTAATTTTTAAAAATTTTAAATTAAAGGTAACCTTTGAAATCGACGTCAATGGAATCCTTCATGTAACAGCTGAAGATAAAGGAACTGGAAATAAAAATAAAATCACCATCACAAATGATCACAACCGTTTGTCTCCTGAAGATATTGAAAGAATGGTTAATGATGCGGAGAAGTTTGCTGAGGAAGATAAACGTGTTAAAGAAACTGTTACATTACGTAATGAATTGGAATCACATGCATATCAACTTAAAAACCAGGTTTGTTTATGAAAAAAAAATTTTTTCTTTGAGGGGTTTGACATTGGGGACTGACTTTCCTGAGAACTGATTTTAGCCAAATGTGTATTCTTCAAGGGGTTGATTGTCTAGAAATTATTGAATTTGAAACATGGTCATAAAATTGGGTTTTTCTGAGGGAATCCGTTTGATTACTATAACTGCTTTTAAGCGTCTTGGTTTAAGACGTCGAGGAGGTGTCTCCCCGAACCATACCGGAGGCTGTCTGGAATTCAATAAGACTGACAATGAGAGGAGAAATAGCTTAAGTTGTCAAGGAGGTCCTGTTTAGGCGATCTTTGTTTAACACTGCGTGTACTAACATAAGGATGGGATGGTGGAGGGATGGGCTGTCGATAGGATAGGATGAAGTAGGGATAGACTAGGGCAAGGGCTGTCTGATACACCATCTTTGACCACCTTTTCGTCTGCTGTTTTATGTCTTTAGGCTTTTTTAGAATGCAGTAGGGGGACTATCCCATGGGTGTTGTATCCTTCTTGAAACCCTCTTTAAACCGAATTTTATTAATTCAAAAATTTTTTAAAGATTGATGACAAAGAAAAACTTGGTGGAAAATTGTCTGATGATGATAAGAAAACAATTGAAACTTCTGTTGATCAAGTAATTTCATGGTTGGATGCCAATAGAGAAGCAACTGTTGAAGAATTGGAGGCCCGCAAAAAAGAGTTTGAATCAAAAGTGCAGCCAATTATTACAAAATTGTATGCTGCTGGAGGTGGACCTCCACCACCAGGTTATGATGGAGGTGCTGGTGGAACTCCTCCTGGTGGGGAAGAAAAGGATGAGCTTTGAGAAGGAGGAAAGATGAAGGAAAAAAATGGAAGAGAGGATGATGAGGATGAAGAGGAGGTTTTTTATATTTATTTGTTTGTTTTGGGGGTTTTTTTGGGTATTAAGGATGTGTTCGGTGTTTTTTTTTAAAGTGCAACATAAAAGAGACTATATATTCCCCACTTCCCCCAACTTTCCTCCCCCCTTTAAGTCTTTTAATTTTGAGTTGTTTTTTTTTGTGTGGGAATTGATGAAGAAGAGGTGAGGAAAAAAAATGTTTTTTTGAATTTGCGGACAAAACTTGCGGATTTTTGAAAATTTTTTGAAATTGAAAATTTTTTTGAAAAAATTTTTTTAGAATTTTTTGAGTAATTTTAGTCTTCTTCTTCATCATTTCTTTATTATTATATACCTAGTTGGTCTTTTTTCTCCCTTTAAACACCTATATATTGTTATCGTTATTATATTTTTGTTGGCCTTTTTTTTTTGGAATTTTTTCTCTTGGATTTATTAAAAAAAATTTTTTTTGTGGACTTTACTCTCTTCTCTTTTCTCTCTCCGTCTCTTAAGACCTTATATTATTAAAAAAATTAAAAAAATTTTTTTGTTTTTTCTCTCTCTATTTTACTGTAAAATTTTTGTGTTTTTTTCTTCTTCTCGACCCTCATTTATTGTTTAAAAATTTTTTTTTCGAAGAAAAAATTTTCTTGATTTGCGGACAAAACTTGCGGATTTTTGAAAAAAATTTTTTTTCGAAAAAAAATTATTTTTTGTTTTTTTGTGTTTTCCCAAAAAAATTTTGTGGTTTTTTATCAATTATTATTATATTTATTTTAGATAAAAAATGTTGGAAAATTGAATTTTTTTTTTGTTTTAAAAATTTATTATTTTTTTGATTATTTTTATTTAATTTTCTTAAAAAATATTCTTGTCACGCTTTTGAGAGTTTTAATGTAGGTATGAATTTTAAGGAAGTTTTATAAATTTTTTAGGTGAAGGCGCCGCGAAACGCCATCATTCAAAAATTCCATAATGACAAAATGGAACATTTTCCCTTTTGTGACATTTTGTCGTTTTCTGGCTGCGTTGGTATTTTGTCGTTTTTTGCCTGTGTTGGCGTTTTGTCGTATTTTAGATGAGTTGGCATTTTGTCGTTTTTTGGCTGCGCTGGCATTATGTCGTATTCTGCCTGTGTTGGCATTTTGTCGTATTTTCCCTGTGTTGGCGATTTGTATTTCCTAAACATTGTTGTCATAATGAAGAAACAAAGAGACAAGAAGCTGTCTAGCCTTTGTTCTCTCTAATTTTTTGTATCCTTCTCTACCCTAATTATTTCTCAAAATGAACTTTATTACAACAATGTTTAAGGAATGTTCGCAAAAATGTAATAGAGTAGAAGCAGCACAAAAATGCTTTTAAAAGCAAATTTTTCAGACCACACAAAACATTTGTCTAATTAATCGCAAAATTGGTTTAAACAAAAACAATGTTTATTTAATATTCTGATTTTTAAAAACATCGGAAAATGTTTTGTTAGAAAATGTTTGTTGTTATAAAAATCAGAATAAAATGTTTTTAATAAATCAGAATATAATTAAAACATGTTTGTTTGTTTAAAACATGTTTTAGTGAATATTCTGATTTATTAAAAACATTTATTCTGATTTTTACAAACATTTTTATTAAAACATGTTTTTTTTATTTTAACAAACAAACATGTTTTATTAAATGTTTTTATTAAATCAGAATAATGTTTTTAATAAATCAGAATATTCTACAAACATGTTTTTGTAATAAACATGTTTTTACTCTTTTATTAAATGTTTTGATAAATCAGAAAAACATTTTAATTGTTTTAATAATTTCAGAAAAACATGTTTTGTTGTTATTTTACTATTTAAACCGTGTTTGTTTGAACTAAACTTAAAGTTTGCGATTAAATGGCTTTCATTTAAAAATTGGGGGGGAATTTCCTAATTTTTACTTGCTTCTTAAAATTGCTTAAAAAAGAACAAATGCTGAGTCAGGCGTTGAAAATTTTTTTTATTTATTTTTTAATTGATTTTAATTAAAAAAAATTTTTTTCAGAAGTTTCTTCTTAAAAATCGATAAATTCTTTAATTTTATTTTTTGCTTCTGAAGACGAAAAAATAATCAAATATGGACACAAATGGTGTAACAGACAAATGTATCGACAATACTATGGAACAAGAAAAAACAACGACAACAACAGCTTCTACCCAACAAACTCAACAGCAACAACCACACAAAGTTATTGTTACTGATGATTCTGTTGAAGAAGAGAAAAAGGTTTTTTTGTATAAATTAAATGAAAATTAGGTTTAGGGGGTTGTTTTTGGGGTTTTCTGAAATGATTTGTCGGAGTTGATTTTTTGAGTTGTTTGGTGCTGACTTTGGGTTGATTTAGGAAAGGGATTTTAATACTCTAATTCACAAAAAACAAATTTTCAATGATTTTTTTGGGCGTTTCAGACACTCATTGAAAATTAAAAAAATTCCCTGGAAATTCTCGCAACCCAAGAATAGGAATTTCGTTAAAGGATCCTTCCATGGGTCGACCGGTTCAAAACCTTCAACTTTTGTTTTTTAAAGTTTTAAAACTTATAAAAAATTAAGGATGACGAAATTATTAAAGAAAAGCAGCAGCAACAAGTTGTTGATAATATTGTTTCCGTTGAAGGAGGGGAAGTATGTGGAGATAATGTTAATAATGAAGAAGGTGACGGGGAGAATAATCTGGAAGAGAGGCAAAATTTAAATAACAATAATTCTTCTTCAACTACTCAAATACCCATAATTTCATCACCGCCGCAATTAAATATCAACAATTTATCTCTTTCAACAACTTCAAAATTGAGACAAGAACATCGACTCAAAACTCGTTGGACTTTTTGGTTTTTAAATTCTGATAGGGAATTGACATGGTTGGAAAGATTGAAGAAAGTTTGTACAATTGAATCTGCGGAAGCGTTTTGGGCGTTAGTTTATTTTTATTTTTTTTTGAACGGGGTTTTAAACTATAGGGGAACCGAAACAAAAATTTAAATCGGGTGCGTAACCAGGGAGTCGATTTCATTTTATCATCTTTCTCCTGATATTTTTCTCTTTTCCCCATTTCAGAGAGGGCCCCAGAGCCCCCTTCACATCCTTGGAATTAGGAATGGATCTGGCTGGGGTGATAGAAAAAGTCAGTTCGGCTTTCGGATAAGAGTTTCTAAATTTTCTTTAAATCAGGTTTGGCTTAAGAATAATTTTGGGCTTTGATTTCGAGTAACTCTCCTGTGTTCTATCGATTGGGTGCTATAGTCCAAGAATATAACCTCTCGGTCCCGCTCTCTTCTAGACTCAAAGCACACTTTAAAACTTAAAAAATTTCTTTTTCCAGACTTTATGACAACATTCGACCACCTTCTGCAATGCAGTCTGGTTGTGACTATAATTTTTTCAAGGAAGGTATTCAACCTGTTTGGGAAGTTCCAGAGAATAAAGATGGGGGAAGATTGATTGTACAGGTTTGATTTGAGATTTGGTTTCCTTAAGGATGGGTCGGATTGAGGAAGAAAATCGGGTAGGGTTTTTGGATCGGGTTTTGAAAAATAAAATTTCTCGGGTCGGATTTTGGAAATTTTCCAGGGTCGGGTATCTGTCAATGAAATGACCAGGTTGCGGGTAACTCGGCCCTTCCTTAGTTTTCTTGTATCATTTGTTAGGACGGGGCCAGGATTTTATGTGTCTGGCTGCCAAATCGAGATATTGATTTTTGAATAACGACCACTAATCTGTGACCAGATTTATTTTTGTTAGGTGTTTACTAGAAAAAGCCTTTAAAAGCTTGTGGTTGAATTAGAGATGGGCCGGGTTATCCGAAATCCGAACAGCTCGATCCGAAGCCCAAAATTAATTTTGAAACCCCATCCTGACTTTTTTCTTAACCATGGGTCGTCCTTTGTGTATGTCGAGACAATCATGACGGGCAAGGACGTAGCCCTCCCTGAAATCGACTCCCAGGCTATGCCCTTGATGGCCGGCGCGATTAAATATATACTGTTTTTTTCAAGATTGATAATAAAAATAAAATTGAACATTTGGATGCTTTATGGTTAGAATTATTAGTTGCTTTAATTGGTGAGCAATTTGGACGTGATTCTGAATATGTTTGTGGGGCTGTTTGTAATATGCGTGGTAAAGGCCATAAGGTTTTTTTGAGACTTTTTTGGACTATAAAAAATTTTTTCTCTTTAGATTTGTCTTTGGACAAAGAATGCTGAAGCTGAGGAGGCTAATAGACGGATTGGGTATTTTTTATTGATTAAATGATAGTTTGGTGTAGTGGGAAAGTGTTAAGATTTTGCTCTTAGGGGGTCTAAGGTTCGAACCCCGCTAGTGGAAATAATTTTGTTTTTGATGTAATTTGAAATCTAATTTGATTTGAGTTTTGTTTTAAGTCGTAGGATATTTAAATTATTTTTTTAAAGTGACATTTGATCCCAGAAATGGATTTTAAAAATTTTTTCCCTTATTTTATTTTTATTTTTTAGAGCAATTTTGAAGAGCCGATTCCAAGATACTACTAATTGCAGTATTAGGGTTAATTATGAAGGTTTATTTTAATTTAAAAAATTTTTTTTGTAATTAAAAAAATTTTTTTCTAGAACACAATGTTTCGCAGCACAAATCGTCTAGTGCCACTCAAGTTCGTTTTGTTCTTTAACAAGTTTATTTTATTATAAAGAGAGATATATTTATTTTAATTATATCCTTCTTTGTTTTTTTTTTGCTCACCCGTTAATTTTACAAACATTCTCTCTATATTATATTTTTCGTTTCTTTGAGGTAAAGAAAAAGGTGGAGGTTTGTGACGAAATGGCTGATTTTCTCTTTTGGGGCAAAATGTGGTTAAACTTTAAATAAACATGTTTTTCCGGAAAGTTATGTTTTAATAAACAAAACATGTTTTTAATTAAAACATGTTTTCCGGAAAGTTTATATTACATAATTATACTTTCCGGAACTGTATACATTATATTTTCCGGAAATATATCCATCATGTTTTCCTGAATGTTTTTAGTCAAACAAAACATGTTTTAAAATAAAATAAAAACATGTTTTTAATAAAAACATGTTTTTAGTAAAACAAACATGTTTTTATTAAAATAAACATGTTTTTAATAAAACAAAAACATGTTTTTAATAAAAACATGTTTTTAATAAAAACCTGTTTTCCGGAATGTTTTAATCATTTTTTCTTTACCTCTCTAAAATACCGCCACACATATAAAAAATATTATTTTACTAAATTTGTTGTTTTGTTGTTGTTTTTCTCTCTATATAATATTTTATTGTTTTATCTCTCTCTATCCCTCAAAAACATAAAAAAACGTACTATATATTTTATATAATTGTTCAAATTGTTGGAAACGCTTCAAAATTTTATTTTTTTTTTGGTAAAAATGGAAATTGATGAATAATGCTGAAAAGAAGTTTCTCTACACAAGTAATAGATCAACATTTTAAAAAAAACATGGGTAGTTGTTTTTAGGAAAGAAAAAAATGTTTTTGTTTGGTATTTTATTTGTTGTTATGAATGCAGGAATATTTGTTTGGTTGAACAATGTTTTGGGAAAATACATGTTTTTCCGGAATGTTTTTAAGAAAATACATGTTTTTACGGAATGTTTTTGTATTTTGTGTTTTCCGGAATAAATGTATTTTCTTTTGTATTTTCTTTAAAACATGTTTGTTTTGATGTTTTTCTGAAACATCAAAAAAGCAACTTGTTTTGCAAACTTAAGAACTTAAGTTTTTAAGTTTACAAACTTGTATTAGTTTTCAAGTTTAATCTTTTCCGGAAACTTAAGTTTTTAGAATGTCTCCAATAAAAAATATTTTTGCATATATCCTATTATATTTTATTGTCTCTACACGTTGCCTTATTAAATATATTTGAAAAATTGAAATAAATTTTCAAAAAATTTTTTGAAAATTTTTGAAAAATTTTTTTGAAAAATTTTTTTTTCAAAAAAAATTTCATTTTTTCTTTTATTTTTATTTTTTGTTTGCGCGTTGTTATTCATTTATTTAAAAAATTGGAAAATGTTGATTATAAATAAATATATTGCTTCAAAAAAATTTTTTTTTTCTTCTAAATTTATTTTTTATTAAATAAAATTCATTCAATTACTTTATTAAATTTTAAATAATTTTTTAGACAAATTTTTATATATTGATTGCTATTGTGCGGCTATTTATTTTTGTTCGTCATCCTGTTCTTCTACGCTCTCCTAAAATTTTTTGAAGTTCATATTTAAAGGTTCTTTTTCAGTTTAATTAGAATTTTTATGGTACTATGCGTTTATATCCCCGCAATTCCGCAAATGTTTGTCCGCACTTTTTTTCATTCATTCTCCTCATAAAGGATTAGAAACGGTCAAGTTAACTTTTTTCTTCGCCTTCTTTTTTCCTCTCACAAAGATTAAATGTTCAATTAAGAGAGAATGACAAATATTCGCTTGTAGAAAAATATAAGTGTAAAAATAAGAGAATGTTCAGAAATTATTTGGTAATAGGTTGTTTGGTACCCCCCTCCCCCATTTTTCTGACCATTTTTAAATTTTTCCTTTCCTTTCTCCCTTATTGGTACTTTTCCGTTCTGTCACACCACCATAAATTAATGCTCAAAATGTCATATATAGGTAATAAAAAGGCTAAGTCGAACGGTAACACTCTTTTTTCCCGTCAATGCCTGAGAACCGAGATATGTGGCTCAAAATGGTCAAAACCGTAGGTGCAGCAAGCATCGTAACTTTGTCCAATCTTATTCCATCACGCTGATTTTGGTGTCCTTTGACTTATCTCGTCGCACCGCTTCTCTTATTTTTACCTTTATATTTTCTATAAGCGAATATTTGTCATCCTCCATTTTTACTTGAATATTTTAATCTTTGAGAGAGAGGAGAAAGAGGGCGAAGAAAAAATGGGGGTTAACTTGACCGTTTCCTTCCTTTATGAGGAGAAAGAATGTTAAGAAGTGCGGACAAACATTTGCGGAATTGCGGGGATATAAACGCATAGTACCATTTTTATTAATTTTTGTAAATTTTTAGTTGAATAATTTTGGAATTTATTTGGGAGGTTTTTCTCATTGTGCTTTGGAATAAATACAAGGTTACTATTTTTTTGATAATTTTTTGGTTGGGATTTGGTTGGATATTCCTAAGAATTAATTTTTGAAAGAAAAAATATAGAAATTGATTTTTCGAAATTGGGGGAAGGGGAAGGAAAAGCCACCAAAAATTGACAATAGGTTATCGACCACGCTCTACACGTTGGCATAATTTTTATTTAAAAACAATTTTTCGTAATAGCTCGGAAGATTTCCTTTTTAGTCTTAGAGCTCTAAATTTATTTTTTCTTATAAAATTTTTACTGGGCAGGCCAAAAAAATTTTTTCGAATTTTTATTTAATTCGAATTTTTTTATTATTTTTGATTTTTAGTTGACTAATTTCGGAATTTATTTAGGAATTTTTGGTCATAGTTCGGAAGGCATAGATTTTTTCGAGAATTTTTTTAAACAAACCTGAATAATTTCTACATCCGTTTGAATTTTTGTAGGGCCTCCTTTTTCTTTTTTTAACCTTTCAATTTTTGCAACTCTTTGTTGTTGTTTTTGTAAATCCTCAGGTTTCTTCTCTTTTTCAAATAAATTAATTTTTGGAATATCCAAAGGAAATTCAGAAAATTTAATTAAAGTTTGTTTTGACAAATCATAACCAAATTTTTTTGTGTTTCTAAATATTGAAGAAAGGGATAGATTTACAAAACCTTGGGTAGATACTCGTGTAACTGAAAAAAGAAAATTTTTTTGAATTTTTTTAGTTAATTTTTTAAGAAGGAAGCCCAACAAAAATTAAAAAAAAATTTTTTAAAGAATTTCTGAATAGAGCGATATTTGCGAACACTCGCTTAAAAATTTATTTTATAGCCTAAATAAACTTTTTGGACATTAAATTAATTTTTATAAGCTTAGGATATTCCAATAAATTTTATAAATTTTCTTGGGAACTCAATTCAATAATTTTCAATTTTTTTCCGCAAAAATTTTTTTAAAATTAAAAATTTTTATTTTTAATTTATTTTTATTTTTCAGTCTATCAATCAAAAAAGAAGAAAAAAATTTTTCAACTCGCCTTCTCTCCCTTCACTTTTGGCAATAATTGTAGTATCAATAAATTCAGCTCTACGTCCAGTCAATAAACCAATTATTTTTTGAATATTTGTAGTTGCTTGGGGTAAGAAAATTGGACATTTTCTTTTTATACTTTTTTTAAAATTAAATTTAAAAATTAAAAAAAATTTTAAGTACTTCCCAGGTGTAGTAGGTAAATGTGTAGATGTATACCCCCTTATTACATCGTTCCCAAAGGGGTCTTGACCATAAAAACTTAAAACAAGTTGAGGCCCTTAAAATAAAAATGTTTGTTGTTTTGTTGGGAAAGTTTGTTTGTTTTAATCAAAGTTGCAAATGTTTTGTGTTTTCCGGAAAAGTTTGTTCGTAAGAAATTATAGATGTTTTTATAAAAGTTGGAATGTTTGTGTTTGTTGATATGTTTTTATTGAAATTGAGAGAAATGTTTGGTTGTTTTGTGTTTTTGTTTAAGCTTGTTGTGTTTAATCATATGTTTAGATGGAATGTTTTTCCGGAAAGTTTTTAATAAAATAAACATGTTTTCCGTAAAAGTTTGTTTTTCCTCTAAATGTTTTCCCTAAAAACATGTTTTTCTCAATTCAAGTTTGTATTATTTTTACAACTTGTTTTGTTTAATGTTTTTCCGGAACAAGTTTGTTTCTCCAGAATTTATAAATGTTTTTATTAAAGTTTGTAAATGTTTTTCCGGTAAAAGTTTGTTTTTACATTTAAATGGATTTGTAGAAGAGAATGTTGCTTCTATTGGGGTGTTGAGCACAATTTGATTGTTGAAACTTCTTTCTGTTTTGTATGCTGTTGCACTGATACCTTGAAATACAACACTCATATAAAAATTAATTTAACAAAAAAACCTTCCTCCATTCCTCCAACTTGTCTCCAATCTGGTCCGTATACAAAACAATATTTACAATAAACATTAGATATTGAAAGAAACTTGAAAATTTAAATAAACTTGTTTTTCGGAAATTTTGAGAATGTTTTTGAAGTTTGTCTTTAGGATGTTTTAATGTTTTCCGGAAAAGTTGTAGTTTGGTGTTTTTAAAAAAAGTTAATGTTTGTCTTAGAATGTTTTCAGGAAATAAACTTGTTTTCCGGAAAGTTTTTACACGTGTTTATGTTTGTCTTCAGGATGTTTTAATGTTTTCCGGAAAAGTTGTAGTTGGGTGTTTTTAAAAAAGTTAATGTTTGGTTTAGAATGTTTTCCGGAATGTTGTGATATTTGTTTTAATGTTTTCCGGAAAGTTTGTTTGTGTTTGTTTTTAGTATAGAAAAACATTTGTGTTTGTTTTTCTGGAATGTTTGTAGAATGTTTTCCGGAAAAGTTGTAATTGGTTTTACTAAAGTTTGTTTTTAATATTTTTTTCTGCAAACCTCAACAGTTTCAATCTGTCCAGTAATTAATAACAAAAAACAATTTTTGTCTTCATTTTCTAACGATGAAACTTGTTGTTGTTGTCTAATTGTTGCTGCACTGCTTGTACTTGGTCCAGCTTCATCAAATATTTGTTGACTCATACAAATATAATTTTAATTTTTCGTTGTGTTTTAATTAAAAAAATTTTTTTGTATGGTCAAAAAGCAACGTTTTCTAGTTACCATGACAACAGAATCATTTTTGCATATTATGCTGAATTTGAGCGTTATGTCTAGTGCCCATTTGTTTCTGGAATCTTTTAGTTTTTAATGTTTATTTTATATTCTGGTTTGTAAATGTTTTTGTTTGTTTTAAATTCTGATTTTTTAAATGTTTTTATTGTAAATTGTGTTTTGTTGGCAAATTGTGTTTTTATCGTTTGTTCTGATTTTTTAAAACATGTTCAATTTAAATTCTGATTTTTAATTTCCAAGTTTATTTCCAAACAAACTTGAATAAAATACAAAACAGAATTTTAAATAAACATTAAATTAAAAATCAGAATATAAAATGAACATGTTCTGATTTTTAATTTTCATGTTCATTTTAAATTCTGATTTTTAATTTAATGTTTATTTAAAATTCTGATTTTTATTCTGTTTCTTTTTTTCAGAAAAACAAAAACATGTTTGTTCGAATTAACCGTGTTGCAAGTTTTTTTTCTTCTCTACTCAACAACAATTCTTCCCAACATTGTTGTTCTGGTCATCCAAACATTTTAATTCAACCAAACATTTGTTCAATTCAACAAAAAGCAAGTTTAACTTCCAAATGGTTCTTAAAACTTCATTGTCGTTATTGTTTCTTTACTCGTCGAAATGGACGTTGGATGGTTGATTGTACTCGTTTTTCAAACCATAAAAGTATTCAAAGAGGATTTAATCCAAAACTTTATTGGTAGAAAAATGAAGAAGGAAAAATAATTTGAAAATTTTTGGACACAAGTTAGTTGAATTTTTTTTTGTTTTTTTGTATAATTTAAAGAAAAAAAATATTTTTTTTGATTAAAATTTAAAAAAATTTTTTTAAATTAAAATTGGATTTTTAACCTATTTTTCTTTGAATATTTAACTAATTTATTAATTTTTTTCATTGCATCAACGTCCCCCTTAAACTATCTAAATGTCAGCATGTTTTGTCCACAAATTGTATTTTTTCAGGTTTTTTTTTAATTTTTAAAACGAATAAATAAATATTTTTATTTTATATTTTAGTCTTTTTTCTGCCGTTTGAGCATAAATTGTTTCTTAATTGGAATTTGGTGCTGTTTCCTTCAACTCTGCCCTTCAAAATATGGCTTAAACTCTAGTTGGAATTTCTTAGGTTTTTTTAAATTTTTTTTTGAGATTCTTAATGTATGTAAATGTAAGAGAGTAGAGATCGGCTCGATACGATTTTTCATCGATAATTATCGATATTTTTCGATATTTTTTTTCGATATTATCGAAAAAATATCGACCGAGAAAATTTTGACTTTTTCGATATTTTTCGGTATTCGATATTTTTTCGATATTTATCGAAAAATATCGACCGACAAAATTTAAAAATCGAAACAATCGACCGACTAAATTACAAAAAATCGAAAAAATATCGAATGTCATTTTTGACAAAAATTTGGATTTTTGGCGCCAAAAAGGATGCATTTTTGCTTCTTCCCCATCAGAAATTCAAAAAATTTTCGCCTGCGGCGCAAGAAAGGAGGAAGGTTTCTTCTATATTCACGATTTAGTTTGCCAAAGCGAGAAGAGAGTGTGATAATATACAGTGATGTCAAAGTTCCAGTTCCGGAACTAATTAGTTCTAGTTCCAGAACTAGACAACAAATCCCTTGAAATCCCAGAGACACCACTAAACTCTCCGATATTTTTCGAATCCAACTTAATCCCAGTGAATCCCCCGATATCCCCCTTCATCCACTATTGATCCGAAAATGGAAATATTATATAACTAACAAAGGATTAAGTGGATAAAATGGATCTCGAGGGATCAAGACGACTTGGGAGAGATAGATATCAAAACGGATATTAAATCCAAGATTTTTTA
The DNA here is from genome assembly GCA_963681835.1 of Meloidogyne enterolobii. Lineage (NCBI taxonomy): Eukaryota > Metazoa > Nematoda > Chromadorea > Rhabditida > Meloidogynidae > Meloidogyne > Meloidogyne enterolobii. The sequence goes on along the minus strand of CAVMJV010000080.1, from coordinate 270,427 downwards.
TCCTCTGATATTTCGTTACCCCCGATATCCCTCTTAATACACAAATCCCTTGATATCCCTCCTTATCTCATAAATCCACAATATCACACTTACTACCTCTAAATCTCTCGATACACAATCAGCCCTTCAATATCCACCTTAATTCCTTAAAATCCATTATCCCTAGTTAAAATCCACTTATATCCCACTTGATCCTTTGATATCAAATACAAGTCCATTGATATTACATTTAATACTTCCAAATCCACCAATATCCCATTTAATCAATCTTAATCTCATTAACCTACTAGGTCTATTCTGTTATTCATTGGTTATAGAAAAATTTTTGAAAAATCGAAAAATATCGAGACTTTTTTTTCGATATTTTTCGGTTTCGATATTTTTCGATATTTATCGAAAAAATATCGACCGAGAAAATTTTGATTTTTTCGATATTTTTCGATATTCGATATTTTTCGATATTTATCGAAAAATATCGACCGACCTCTTCGGCCGATCTCTATAAGAGAGTGTAGGTGTGAATTTCCTTTAAGGATTCCTTTAAAATTTCTGAGAAAAATTTTTTTAACTAACTTCTCGAGCAGCCAACTTACATATTCTCTCTTTGTTTAGTCCTATAAAACACTCATTTTTTTCAAATCACACATATTTTTTTTATTTTTTACTTTTTATGTTGACTAGCAGTATTTTTTATAAGTAAGAGATCGAATGAGAATTTTCTTTAATAATCAAAAAAAATTTTTTTCTTCTGATTTTCTCTTTCAATTTTCCTAAGCAAAAGCAAAATATGTGTGATGCATATTATAAAGTTTCTCGATAGGATTTTGTTTTTGTTGTTGTTGCTGTTGATTTTCTTCTTTATTTTTGTCTTGATTATCTTCTTTTTGAATATATAATGAGGGTGGATTTTCATTTAAATTTTTTTCAATAACAATTTCTTTTTCTTCCCATTCTTCCTCTTCGTCATCTAAACAGCTATCGACATCAAATTCATCAGAATCTTCTTTGAAAAAAAAATTTTTTTTGTTAATTTTTAAATTTTTTTTTAAATTTTTTTTAATTTAATCTTCTTGAATTTTTTGAAAAAAATTTTTAAAAAATTTTTAATTTTCGAAAAAAAAACTTTTTCTAATTTTTCTCCCTTACCTTCCCCTACTATAATTCTGAAAAAATTTTTTCAAAAAATTTTAATTTTAGAAAAAAAATTTTTTCAATTTTTTTATTTTTTTTTAAATTTTTTCTTCTTTTCAGACTAATTAGAATAATTTCTAAATTTTTTTTAACTTCGAAATTTTTTTTCAAATTTTCGAAAAAAATTTTTTTTTTAATTTTCCCTTACCTTCCCCCATAATTATTTCTTCTTCAGCACTTGAACCGCTCTGTTTCCCTCCATTATTATTTTCAAAAATATTTTGTTGTTTGTCTAATTCTCGTTTAGTACTCTCCTTCTTTATTTTTGCTCTAAAATTTTTTTTCAATTAAAAAATTTTTCCAAAGAAAAAAACCTTTGGTTTTGAAACCATACTTGCACAACACGAACACTTAGGCCTGTTTCACGCGCTAATTGTTCCCTTACCTTTTAATAAATAAAATGTTTGTTTTAAATTCTGATTTGATCAGAATTTGTTTGTTTTTATGTTTGTTTTAAATTCTGATTTCAAATTCTATGTCGTGTTTATGTTTTGATTTTTTAAAACTTGTTCAGTTTAGATTCTGATTTAATCAGAATTATAAAGGAATAGTTTCTATGTTTGTTTTAAATTCTGATTCGTGTAGGTCGTGTTTATGTTTTATTTTGATGTTTTAATTAAATTCTGATTTTTTTTAAACATGTTCATTTCAAATTCTGATTTTTCCAAGTTTATTTAACATTCTGATTTTTATATTTTATTCGTTTTTTATTTTCTTCTCACTTTTCTTGTTGGTTTCTGTCCTTTCTCAAAAGCATATTTAAAAGCTTTCCTCTGTGGTGCATTCAAGATTGTTCGGGGTCTTTTTGGAATCTTTTTTGATCTGTCTCGATGTCGACGATGAGGTCGATTATTATAATTTTGTCTTTGTAGATTGAATTCTAGTTCTGGAAATTGTGGAATAGGTAGAAAATTTGTTTGTTGTGCTGAAATGTTTATAAATGTTTTTCCGGAATGTTTTTTGTTTTTTAAAAATGTTTTGGTGTGTATTTGTTTTCCGGAAAGTTGAAATGTTTTCCTCAAATGTTTTGTGTTTTTCCTTAAACATGTTTGTTTTAAAATAACCAGAATGTTTTTCCGGAAAGTTTTGTGTTTTTGTTTAATTGTTTTTCCAGAAAGTAAAATGTTTTTCTTGAAGGTTTTGTGTTTTTCCTTAACTATGTTTGTTTTAGAATAACCAGAATGTTTTTCCGGAAAGTAAAATGTTTTTCTGGAGTGTTTTGTGTTTTTCTTTAATAGTTTTCCGGAAAGAAACACAATTTATATAAATGTTTTTAATAGTTTCCGGAAAGTTGACATGTTTTTCCGGAAAGCTTTAATATTCAGGTTTTAATTCATGTTTATTTTAAATTCTGATTTTTACTATTCAAAACAAAAACATTTATTAACTTACCCAAATGCTGTTGTTGTTGTTGTAATCTCCACAAATTAACTTCTCTTTGACAAATTAATTGTCCTGCAACATTAATATATTGTTCCCCTAATGTCAATTGTTGTCCACAACAAAAACATGTAAAACAATTTAGATGATAAACAAAAAGGCCTGCACTTCTATATACAAGTTCTGTAGGTGTTATAGATTGACCACAACGAGTACATGTTGCTTGGGCATTGGGGCCAAAAAGCCTGGAAAAATAGGATATACATCAATTAGTTTTTGTTTTTATTGTGGGTTTCTGGTGTGTTTTTCACGGTGTTTCGTATGTTTTTCTGTTTTTACTGCATGTGTTTTTACAAATGTTTGTTGCGATGTTTTTGTGTTTTTACTGTTTTTATTTAAATGTTTTTGCAGTGTTTCTGTTTTTGTTTGAATTTAATTCTGATTTTCCATTGCTTGTGTTTTTACTGTTTGTTTTCCAGAATGTATTTTCCTTTGTTTTTGTTTCTATTTTTGTGTTTTTGTTGTGATTTAATTCTGGTTTTTTCTGTTTTTTTTTGTTTTAATTTAATTCTGGTTTTGTATTTTTGTTTTAATTTAATTCTGGTTTTGTATTTTTTGTTTTATTTAATTCTGGTTTTGTGTTTTTGTTTTATTTTTCTTAACCTTGTTATAAATCTCCAATAAATAGCTTTAAACATTTATCAAAATTTTATATGTTTTTCTTGTCATTTTTCTAATTTTTTATATCCCCTTCTCGTAATTTAATGACTTTAATATATTATATACTCCAAAATTAAATAAAAAAACACGGCAAGAAGCCTTTAAATTAATTTATTGTCTCTTCTTTGATTCTCATTTTCCGCTAATACTCATTATATTATTTTTTATTATCCTTTATTATCCTTGTATATTAAGAAGCCTTTTTTCTCTATATTTTTAATTGCAAAATTATTATAGTTATTAAAAATACATGTGTTTTTTTATAATCGCATGTTTTAAAAATACATGTTTGTTTAATATTTTGTTTGGTTGTTTATCTTCGGGATGTTTTGTGTTGTGTTTTTGTATGTTTTTCACAACATTGTTTTCCTTTGAAAAATGTTTTCCGGAAAGTTTGTATTTTAATATTCTATGTTTTCATGTCTTTTTTGTTTGTGTGTTTTCCGGAATGTTTGTTGTTTTTATAAATGTTTTCCGGAATGTTTTAATATCTGTGTTTTTCATGTTTTTTTCTTTGCTGCTATGTTTTCCGGAAAATTTAATTAATTTATATTCCATATTGATTGTGTTTTTGTGTTTTTATTGTTTTTCTGTCACTCATTTGCTTAAACCCAATAAAAACCTCTTGTGTCAAAAATATGTTTTTAAAGTGTCAAAAAATCTTCTCTTGAGTTAAAATTAAGAGAAGAGGATATATATAAAATTAAATGAGGGTTAATCCGAGAAATAAAAATTTTATTTTTAGAATTATCTGCCTTTCTTTTTCAGACTTTATAAAATATTTTAAATTTTCAAAAGTAAGCATTCAAGGATTTTAAGGCACGCATATTCTTAAAAGCTTTAATATTTTTAATATAAGTTTGTTGGAGTGTTTTATAAAGTTTGAGTAGAAATAATAAAAAAATGTTTTCCGGAATGTTCAATGAATGTTTTCCGTTAATATTTTAATGTTCTGTTTTCCCATGTTTTTGTTTGTTTGTCTTGTTTGTTTTGTGTTTTTAAAACAAGTATGTGTTTTTCGGCATGTTTTGGTGTGTTTTCAATTTATGTTTTCCGTCTATGTTTTAATATTTTATTGTGTTTTGTTTTTAAAATGAATGTTTTTCCGGAAAGATTTTAATGTGTTTTTTTCTTGTTTTTATTTTTTTCGCCGGAATGTTTTTGTTGTGTTTTCCTCAGAATGTTTTTATAACTTACATAGAATAATCTTCAATGCAGAATATTCGCCCGTCATGAACAAAACATTTATTATCGTTTCCAACATTTTTATTACATTTTACACATGTTAAACAATTTTCATGCCAATAACTTTTCTCTAAATTCTCTAAATTTTTGCTTAAACAAAGTAAATGCCTGAAAATTTGTTTTTATTGAGGAAATTTTTTGTTACAAAACCTTTCATGAATTCCCATTCCACAACCATCACAGTTTATAACTGATTGATATAAATTTTCATTTTGATAAGCTTTGAACGATGTTTCACCTACTTATTTGTTTTTTATTGTTTTGTATTTACTTGTTAATGTTTTGTGTTTTCTTATGTTTCTTTGTGTTTTTCCGGAAACTTGTTTTTATTTTCCGGAATGTTTTTCTGATTTTTATTTCCACATGTTTTATATTATGTTTTCCGGAATGTTTTGTATTTTTATGTTTTCCGGAATGTTTTTAGTTTGTTCTGATTTTTCCAGAATGTTTGTATGTATTTTTTCTAATGTTTTGTGTTTTCCTATTTTCCATAATGTTTTTCCGGAAACTTATTTTTGTTTTCCTGAATGTTTTTTCTGGTGTTTGTTATTTCCAGAATGTTTTGTATTTTTGTGTTTTCCGGAAAGTTGTATTTGTTTTACAGTTTGTTTTAATGTTTTTACCGCTATCTATGTTTTCCCTAAATATTTCGTTTGTTTCCTCAAGTTGTTTTACAAAAAATGTTGTTGTTGTTGATGTGAATGTTTGGCAATTTAAATTAGGAGACTGTAGCCTTATCACAAATGGAATTTTATCATTGTTGTTTAAACTTTGACTAGAAAATGAGAAATCTAAATTTTCTGGAGAAGAAAAGTTATGTTCATGTTTAGAGGTTGATGTTTTGTTAATAGATGAGATCTGAAATTGAGAAAACAATGTTTGTGTTTTGCAATGTTTTCCCTTGAAATTGTTTTCCGGAAAATGTTTAATGTTTGTTTTGTTTAGGAAAGTTTGTTTTGTTTCCTCTTTAAATGTTTTTAAGGTTTATTAGTACTAATGTTTTATTAGAAATGTTTTTCCGGAAAGTTTATGTTTGTTTCTTTAAAATGTTTTTCCGGAAAAGTTTAATGTTTTGTTTCTTGCAGGTCTTTCCGCAAAGTTTAATGTTTTGTTTCTTGCAGGTCTTTCCGCAAAGTTTAATGTTTTGTTTCTTGCAGGTCTTTCCGCAAAGTTTAATGTTTTGTTTCTTGCAGGTCTTTCCGCAAAGTTTAATGTTTTGTTTCTTGCAGGTCTTTCCGCAAAGTTCAATGTTTTGTTTCTTGCAGGTCTTTCCGCAAAGTTTAATGTTTTGTTTCTTGCAGGTCTTTCCGCAAAGTTTAATGTTTTGTTTCTTGCAGGTCTTTCCGCAAAGTTCAATGTTTTGTTTCTTGCAGGTCTTTCCGCAAAGTTCAATGTTTTGTTTCTTGCAGGTCTTTCCGCAAAGTTTAATGTTTTGTTTCTTGCAGGTCTTTCCGCAAAGTTCAATGTTTTGTTTCTTGCAGGTCTTTCCGCAAAGTTTAATGTTTTGTTTCTTGCAGGTCTTTCCGCAAAGTTCAATGTTTTGTTTCTTGCAGGTCTTTCCGCAAAGTTTAATGTTTTGTTTCTTGCAGGTCTTTCCGCAAAGTTTAATGTTTTGTTTCTTGCAGGTCTTTCCGCAAAGTTCAATGTTTTGTTTCTTGCAGGTCTTTCCGCAAAGTTCAATGTTTTGTTTCTTGCAGGTCTTTCCGCAAAGTTTAATGTTTTGTTTCTTGCAGGTCTTTCCGCAAAGTTTAATGTTTTGTTTCTTGCAGGTCTTTCCGCAAAGTTTAATGTTTTGTTTCTTGCAGGTCTTTCCGCAAAGTTTAATGTTTTGTTTCTTGCAGGTCTTTCCGCAAAGTTTAATGTTTTGTTTCTTGCAGGTCTTTCCGCAAAGTTCAATGTTTTGTTTCTTGCAGGTCTTTCCGCAAAGTTTAATGTTTTGTTTCTTGCAGGTCTTTCCGCAAAGTTTAATGTTTTGTTTCTTGCAGGTCTTTCCGCAAAGTTCAATGTTTTGTTTCTTGCAGGTCTTTCCGCAAAGTTCAATGTTTTGTTTCTTGCAGGTCTTTCCGCAAAGTTCAATGTTTTGTTTCTTGCAGGTCTTTCCGCAAAGTTCAATGTTTTGTTTCTTGCAGGTCTTTCCGCAAAGTTTAATGTTTTGTTTCTTGCAGGTCTTTCCGCAAAGTTTAATGTTTTGTTTCTTGCAGGTCTTTCCGCAAAGTTCAATGTTTTGTTTCTTGCAGGTCTTTCCGCAAAGTTCAATGTTTTGTTTCTTGCAGGTCTTTCCGCAAAGTTTAATGTTTTGTTTCTTGCAGGTCTTTCCGCAAAGTTCAATGTTTTGTTTCTTGCAGGTCTTTCCGCAAAGTTTAATGTTTTGTTTCTTGCAGGTCTTTCCGCAAAGTTTAATGTTTTGTTTCTTGCAGGTCTTTCCGCAAAGTTTAATGTTTTGTTTCTTGCAGGTCTTTCCGCAAAGTTTAATGTTTTGTTTCTTGCAGGTCTTTCCGCAAAGTTTAATGTTTTGTTTCTTGCAGGTCTTTCCGCAAAGTTTAATGTTTTGTTTCTTGCAGGTCTTTCCGCAAAGTTTAATGTTTTGTTTCTTGCAGGTCTTTCCGCAAAGTTCAATGTTTTGTTTCTTGCAGGTCTTTCCGCAAAGTTCAATGTTTTGTTTCTTGCAGGTCTTTCCGCAAAGTTTAATGTTTTGTTTCTTGCAGGTCTTTCCGCAAAGTTCAATGTTTTGTTTCTTGCAGGTCTTTCCGCAAAGTTTAATGTTTTGTTTCTTGCAGGTCTTTCCGCAAAGTTTAATGTTTTGTTTCTTGCAGGTCTTTCCGCAAAGTTTAATGTTTTGTTTCTTGCAGGTCTTTCCGCAAAGTTTAATGTTTTGTTTCTTGCAGGTCTTTCCGCAAAGTTCAATGTTTTGTTTCTTGCAGGTCTTTCCGCAAAGTTTAATGTTTTGTTTCTTGCAGGTCTTTCCGCAAAGTTTAATGTTTTGTTTCTTGCAGGTCTTTCCGCAAAGTTTAATGTTTTGTTTCTTGCAGGTCTTTCCGCAAAGTTTAATGTTTTGTTTCTTGCAGGTCTTTCCGCAAAGTTCAATGTTTTGTTTCTTGCAGGTCTTTCCGCAAAGTTCAATGTTTTGTTTCTTGCAGGTCTTTCCGCAAAGTTTAATGTTTTGTTTCTTGCAGGTCTTTCCGCAAAGTTCAATGTTTTGTTTCTTGCAGGTCTTTCCGCAAAGTTTAATGTTTTGTTTCTTGCAGGTCTTTCCGCAAAGTTTAATGTTTTGTTTCTTGCAGGTCTTTCCGCAAAGTTTAATGTTTTGTTTCTTGCAGGTCTTTCCGCAAAGTTTAATGTTTTGTTTCTTGCAGGTCTTTCCGCAAAGTTTAATGTTTTGTTTCTTGCAGGTCTTTCCGCAAAGTTCAATGTTTTGTTTCTTGCAGGTCTTTCCGCAAAGTTTAATGTTTTGTTTCTTGCAGGTCTTTCCGCAAAGTTTAATGTTTTGTTTCTTGCAGGTCTTTCCGCAAAGTTTAATGTTTTGTTTCTTGCAGGTCTTTCCGCAAAGTTTAATGTTTTGTTTCTTGCAGGTCTTTCCGCAAAGTTTAATGTTTTGTTTCTTGCAGGTCTTTCCGCAAAGTTTAATGTTTTGTTTCTTGCAGGTCTTTCCGCAAAGTTTAATGTTTTGTTTCTTGCAGGTCTTTCCGCAAAGTTTAATGTTTTGTTTCTTGCAGGTCTTTCCGCAAAGTTTAATGTTTTGTTTCTTGCAGGTCTTTCCGCAAAGTTTAATGTTTTGTTTCTTGCAGGTCTTTCCGCAAAGTTTAATGTTTTGTTTCTTGCAGGTCTTTCCGCAAAGTTCAATGTTTTGTTTCTTGCAGGTCTTTCCGCAAAGTTTAATGTTTTGTTTCTTGCAGGTCTTTCCGCAAAGTTTAATGTTTTGTTTCTTGCAGGTCTTTCCGCAAAGTTTAATGTTTTGTTTCTTGCAGGTCTTTCCGCAAAGTTCAATGTTTTGTTTCTTGCAGGTCTTTCCGCAAAGTTTAATGTTTTGTTTCTTGCAGGTCTTTCCGCAAAGTTTAATGTTTTGTTTCTTGCAGGTCTTTCCGCAAAGTTTAATGTTTTGTTTCTTGCAGGTCTTTCCGCAAAGTTTAATGTTTTGTTTCTTGCAGGTCTTTCCGCAAAGTTTAATGTTTATTACACCACAAACTTAAGTTTATTTTAATTTACCAGAATGTTTTGTTCATTTTCTGAGTTTGTAATTCCATTAATGTTGTTGTTTTGTTCATTGTTTTGTAAAGCGAAAAATGTTTGTTGTAATTGGCCAACTTGTTCTTCCAAATTCATTAAAATTTTGAGGTCATTAGAGTCTGGTATTTCATAAGCAAAAATATTTTTTTACTATCTCATACTTGTCTAAATTCTTGGCACTTTAATAACAGAAAATAATTTTTTAACTTACGTGCCTGAGGGTTTTTAAAGTTTTTGTTTCTAAAAAATAATGAAAAAATGGGTTTTAAAGCCGTTACCTCCTATACTCTATTTAAACCAGAAAGAGTTACACTATTCAATAATTATAAGGATTAAACTCAACCAAGTCTCGAAGGCTTGGGGCGGTCTTTTGTTTTTATAAAAATAAATTTCCGGCTAAATAATATCCTTTTTTCTTCCTTTTTTACCCTTTTCGCGCGTTTTTTCATTTTCTTCTCTTATTGGGTGTATATATTACAGTAATAAACTAATACTTATTTGTTTGCTCTTTCAAGTCTGCCTTTGTAAGGAAAAAGGGATGTTAAGAAACACTAAGCTGATGACTAAAAACAAACAACACTAAAACATTGACTAATTAATTTTATTCAAGTTTGCGAAAAATGTTCTTCAAGTTTACAAACTTGAAAATATGTTTTCCGGAAATGTTTTTGTTCAACTTGGATGTTTTATTTATGTTGTGTTTTCGGTGTGTTTATTTGTTGTGTTTTCCGGAAAACTTTGTTTTAAACAATGTTTTTAGCTTTTTCCGGAAAACATTTCTAATGAACATTATTTTGAATGTTTTCCGGAATGTTGAATGTTCGAATTTTTCAAAACATTGTTTTTAATGTTTTTCGTAAAAGATGTTTTGTAAGAATAAGATAAACGGAAATTTAATTAATTTGTTCATCCTTCGAAATATGCAAATTTAAGATGGATGCACATTCAATTGCACAACTAATCTTGCTCAATAAAATTTAAGTATTTCTTCTATATAGTATGTGTTAATCTCCAACTTGAATTTATTTTTAAATGTAATCCAAAAGGATTTTTGATAAGGTGATCTGTTGGGTTAAGCGTTTTGGAAGGTGACAATATGCCCTGAGGCAATTCACAAAAACATTTTATCATTAAAAAACAAAAATTAACAAAACAAAGAGAAGGAAGGTCTAATTACTCTAATTACTTCATTTCTTTGCCTCAAATAAATATATAGTGTTTTTGAACGCAGAAAATTCCGTAGACACCAATATTTGTGAAGCACATAACAATTAAATACCAACAATATAGAAATAAACAAAAATGTTGTTAAGGAGAATGTTATTATTGAATGATCATCTGATTAAATGGAGTAAATTAGAATTAAGACTTACGGGAATACGGGATCTCATATGAGTGTCCTCAGTTACTAGGAAATCACGACACATTTATCAGCTCATATCTTATTAAGGAGCGATTAGAGCTTATCAGTCCCGCTGAGAAAAATAATCAGTAGACCCAGAGCTTTCGATTGATACATAAATCGCTGAAATAGATGGATGTTGTACAAAGTTATGGGTAAACAATGGGCGGAAATCACGGTTTTCCGCACTTACCAGCTTATAACTTTTTATGGACTGACTGGATCCTATCATTTCCACTGGGAAATATAATCAGTAAATTCAGGTCTATCGATTGATATTTAAATCATTTAAAAATATTGAAGTTCAAAGAAGTTATGGTCCAATAAAGAGCGAAAATCACGATTTTCCGCACTTATCAGCTCATAACTTTCCTGGGAGTGATCGGATCTTATCAGTCCTTTTGGGAAAAATAATCGAAACATCCAGAGCTATCGAATGGTAGTAAACCATTAGACCCTTTATCCTTCCCCACCTTCTATCCTCCTGTATTTCCATTGGATTACAAGCCTAAGCAATGCATATCCAAGAGGGCCAGTAACTCCAAGAATAAAAGTGAAGACTAAGAGAAGAACACAAACAGAACATTCCATAATCTTTCAAAAAATTTTTTTTTAATTTATTTTAAAATTTTTCAACCTTCAAAGACAACAAAGGCCAAAGGTACTTGTAATGTTTTTCACCCCGTTTTCCTCCAAAAATTGGAATAATTGCTAGAAAAAATCCAACAAGAGACCAACCAATTTGTAAAGAAGTTGAAGCATCTATACGTCCAATATATGGAATAAAATAAATTAATTCTATTGCTAATCTGAACAAATCAGCGAATATCAAGAGGCGAACAGTGTCGGTATATAAATATCAAGAGAAAATGTTTTTAAGTTTGTTTAAATGTTTTTACAATATGTAAACGGCCAAAGCATGCTCGAAATTCCTCTCCTAGAAAATGGGGTTGTTGGGAAACATGTTTTTGTTCATGTTGTTGGGATGTTGCTCTTAAATAATTGTTGTTGTTGTTGGGAATCATTTAAATGTTGTTTTCATTATGGATAAAACAAAACAAATAAATAAACTTGTTTTACAAACTTGTTGACAATAAGGTTTGTAAATAAAAACATGTTTTAAAACATGTTCTAAGAAATAAATTTAGCAAATAAATAAACTCGTTTTAAATAAACTTGTTTTGCAGATAAAGTTTAAAATAAAAACATGTTGCAAACATATTATAAGTAAACAAACTTGTTTTTACAAATAAATAAACTTGTTTTAAAAGATGTTTAGAATAAATAAGTTGTAAAACAAGTTTTAAAACAAAATTTTGAAATGAACTTGTTTTAGAATCATAAAATTAAAATATTTTTCAAAAACATGTTCAGAATAAGTTTGTAGATATAAACTTGTTTTACAATTAACTTTAAGATTACAAACTTGAATTATTTTACTGAAAAAACAAATCCATGGATAAAGAAGATTAAATGTCTGTTTAGTTTTGGGGTTGACACATCACTCAAAGACGAGAAAAAAAAATATATTTTAGAAAATGAGAAGAGCTCTAAATAAAACAGTCAAAATTGAATGACAAATGGCGTTTTAAACTGAAGAAAAAAAACATGGAAAGGGAAGGAAAAACCTTAAAAAATAATAAACTAAACCTTTTTTTATGAAATTTTGAAAAAATATGGAGACAATAAAAAAATATTATTAATTGCTGTTGTGAATAGGAAAGAAAAGAATAAAAACAAAAAAAAAATAATTAATAAGGTCTATGTTGATTGTGAGGATGTTGTTGAGGTTGTTGTCCCATTCTTTGTTGTTGTTGAGACATCATAAATTGTTGTTGTTGTTGTTGTGGATTTATTACTCCCATTTGTTGTTGTTGTGGAGGAAACTGCATATTTTGTTGTTGTTGAACTAAAATATAAAATCAGAATAAAAACAAGGAAAAATCAGAAAAACATTTACAAACAAATATAAACATTTTAAAACAAAAAGACAAACATGTCGCTTAAAAACATGTTTGTAAAACACATGGCTCAACAACATCAAGTTTTCTGGAAGTTTAAATTATTTACTTCCGGAAAACTTGGTGTTGTTTGTTTTACAAACATGTTTTTAATGTTTAAAACGTGTTTTTAAGTTTTCCGGAAATAAAACATAATTAAATTTTCTGTTTCCGGAAAACTTAGTGTTTTTTGTTTTGTTTGTTTTAATATTTGTTTTACAAACATGTTTTTAATATTTAAAACGTGTTTCTAAGTTTTCCGGAAATAAAACATAATTAAATTTTCTGTTTCCGGAAAACTTAGTGTTTTTTGTTTTGTTTGCTTTAATATTTGTTTTACAAACATGTTTTTAATATTTAAAACGTGTTTCTAAGTTTTCCGGAAATAAAACATAATTAAATTTTCTGTTTCCGGAAAACTTAGTGTTTTTTGTTTTGTTTGTTTTAATATTTGTTTTACAAACATGTTTTTAAGTTTTAAATAGAAATATATTTATTACTATGTTGTTGTTGCATTATTTGTTGTTGTTGGTGGTGTTGTTGAGCTAAATGTTGTTGCTGATGTTGTAATTGTTGTGAAAACATTTGATTTCTTTGAATTTGTTGCATATTTATTTGTTGTTGAATAAAATTTTGTTGTTGTGAAGTTTGTTGTTGTTGTTGTTGAGATGAAGACAACATTGTTTGTTGGTTATTATTGTTAGGTATTTGTTGTTGCATGTTTTGTTGTATATATTGTTGTTGTTGTTGGTTTGGATGTTGTATTATTTGTTGTTGTCCGTTATTATTCTGAACATTTCTCATTTGTTGTTGAGGAATCATTCCGTGATGTTGTCCAACCATTTGATTGTTTATTTGTATTTGTTGTTGTTGAGATAACTAGAGGAAAAATCGGAAACATTATAAGAGCTTCTAGTTTTTGGGTCATAACTCTTTTCGATTTCAACATTTTTTGATGATTTATATATCATTCGAAAGCTCAGAATGTCCTGATTCTTTTTTCTAAAAGGATTGATCAAATTCGATCATTTTCCAAAAAGTTATGGCCCAATTAAGATCGGAAATCACGATTTTCTGCGCTTATCAGCTGATAACTCTTTAGGAAGTGATTGGATTTTATCAGTCCCTTTGTGAAAAATAATAAACAGATCCAAGGCTTTCGATTGATGTATAAATTATGAGAAAAGGCTGAAGCTAAAAAAAGTTACGACCAGATAAAGATTGGAAATCACGATTTTCCGCACTTATCATGTGACTCTCCGGGAAGTGATCGGATCTTATCGGTCCTTTCGGGAAAAATACTCAGTACACTCAGTGCTTTCGATTGATATATAAATCATAAGAAAAGATTGAAGTTAGAGAAAGTTATAGCTCAATAATAAAGTACATACATGAGCTTGTTGCTGCTGTGTTGGTTGTTGAGGAACATTAGAGTGAAACATTTGGGGTTGCTGCATTGGATACCCACCACTAACTATTTGTTGTTGTCCTTGTTGTGGTCCTCCTCCTCCAGTCATTATATTATGGGAACCATCAAAATGTCCACCACTCATATTTTGTTGCTGTACTCCCCCACCTTGTTGTACACCTCCAACTTGTTGTTGTACAATATTTCCTCCTCCATCCATATTTCCCATATTTGTGCCAAATTCAGTTTTCATTTGCATTCCTGAATTTTTTAAGACTAGAAATTTCAAAAATTTTTTTTTAAAAACCGTGCGCCATATTTATTTGTGATTGATGATCAACAACCATTTGTTGTTGTTGAGGTTGTTGGGGAATAACTACTCCCCCACCAGTTCCTCCACCACCCAATATTACCATTCCATTTCCTGTCATTATAGGTTGTTGTTGCTGGTTTTGTTGCTTTATCTGTTGCTATAAAATTTTTTTGACAAATTAGCAAATTTTCTCCGTAAATAATCAAAAAAAAATAAAAAGGAACTTAAGACATGGACCAGGGCCAGTAGAAAACATCTAAGGGCATAACCAGCTTAGATCGAGATTTTTGAAAAGCCTGGGCCTGTTCCTGGACTCTGGGTTTAGATTTATTGACATGGGTCGATCCTGGGCCTGTAGTTCAGGAAAAACCCAGGAAGGTCAAAAAATGCCAGGGTCTGGACTCTGGGTACAAGAAAAACCCAAGCCTTGGTCCAGGCCCAGCTTGATCCCTAATAGCCAGGCCCTAAAATTCGACCCTAGCTACGCCTAGCTAACGCTACTGTAAACGGATACTTGGAGCCTCTAACATAATAGAAAAGGAGAAAGTGTGATTTGCGAACTTTTGAGGTAAAAGTGGGAAAAGAACCCAAAAATTTTCTTTAAAAAACCCCCTCAAAACCTGATGTTGTTGTGTTAAACTTGAAGTATTTGTTCCTCCACCAGAATGAATAACTTGGTGTTGTTGTTGTCTAAGTTTCTTTGCAGCAGGTGGTTCCATTGTTGGAGGATTATGTGTATGTGCTGGAACTGTTGGGGGAACAGCTACTACTGGTAAAGTTGGGGCCTTCAAGAAAAAATTTTTTTACTAAAAATTTTTTTTGCAAAAGAAACCTGTTGTTTAGAACCACTATTTCTATCTTCTGGTTCGTCTTTAAGAAATTCCCTTCTTGGATAGGGTATAAGACATCCAGCAAAAACATCACTTGCAGGTGTTGGTTCAAGCTACAAAAATATTTTGTGATTTTTAAGATTTGCGGACAAAAAATATTTGCGGACAAAAATTTATTTTTGCGGACAAAATTTTTTTTCTTCTTAAATTTTCTCAAAACAATTTAAAAAAAACCTTAAAATATCTATGTTCCTTAGCCTCAGCTGCAGTTATTCTCTTTTGTGGATCCATAGTTAACATTCTATCCAAAAGAGAAAATGCTTGTTCCCAAATTGGTGTTTCAGTTAATCCACTTGTATTTCTATATTTTTCCATATGTTTTTTTAATGATGAACCTTTATATTTTCCTTCTCTTCGTGGTTTTTCAAAATCGTCATAAAGTTTGGAATATCCTGGCATTTTCTTTAAAAAAATATAAAAAATTTATTGGAAGATTTTTACGGACAGAACTTGCCAAAAATTGCGAACAGAAAAATTGCGGACAGAAAAACTGCGGACAGAATTTGCAGCAGAATTTACGGATTACAAATATGGCTACAAGGTATACTGCTGAAATACCAAAAGCAAAACCAAACCCACCAAAACCGCCGAAATACCAAACTGTGGAAGAGACGTCGAAACATAACAAAATACGTCGACTTTTAGGGGTTAGCTATTTCGACGCTTTGGCGCTACGGCCACGTTATTTGTTTACGAGAGACTCAAATAAACTCCAAATAAACTCAGAAAAAAATTTTTTTAAACAACCTTTATATCAGGCCATTCATCAAGATGTGGATATCCCATCACAGAAAATATTTTGTCTAATTGCGCGGGATGGTAAGGAGTTTGAGATTTTATATCTTCCTTAAACAGTAAAAGAATTAAAATTGCTAACAATTAAAAAAACCTCAGGACAAACAAAAATAGGTTCAGACGTTAACAGCTCAGCAAAAATACATCCAATTGCCCATATATCAATTCCCTTCAAAGAAAAATTTTTTTAAGTTAGCCTAATTAGGATCTCCAAAGGACTAGGATCTCCAAAGGACTTACTGTTCCAACAAGGATCTCCAAAGGATCTCCCTGTTCAATACCCTCCCAAACACCCCCAAAATTCAACAACATGTTTTTAAAATTTTTGTAAACGTTAAAAAACACTTTTATACGAAAAAACAAACAGAAACACGTCAAAAACTGCCACACGGACTCGAACCTGTTACCCCTAAGAACAACTTAACCCACTACACCACAAAACCTAACGCAATTATATATTTCAAAAACCTTTGTATAATGTTTTGAGCACAACAAAAGTTCAGGTGCACGATACCAAAAAGTAACAACAACTGGATCTAAATCAGATAAAGGCTATAAAAAATTAATAATTATTTTACTTTTAAACTTAAAAAAACCTTTAAAGGCATATGAAAAACTCTAGCAAACCCCATATCTGCAATTTTAACTCTTCCACGTTCAATTCCTGTTCCTTCACCCATAACGAGTATATTGGCTGGCTTTATTTAAAAAATTGTATTTTAAAATTTTTTTTGAAAGATTTGTTTCGCTCTAGGCTTCAAAAAAGTCCGCAAGTTTTCTTCCAAAACTTCGCACACTTAAAAAATTCCCCTCTATGGGAAAATGAGTTTATCAACGTAATAAGATGTATCCTTATTAGGGTTGCCAACATGGCCCGCTCGGGCCGAAAGATAGAGTCGGGCCTAAGATATCTGGCTCAAAAAAATTCGTACCGGCCGGCCGGCCCGACAAAAACAAGCCCGAAAAAATGCCTCAGCCCGACTCGAAAACGGCAATCCTAATCCTTATAGAAAGAAAAGGCATGTTAGAAAGGCTTTCGGGGGGACTACGTTTAACTGGATCCTTTACACAACAAAACATAATGAAAAAAAATTGATGAAGATAGAACTTGCGGACATTTGAAAATAGTAAAACATTCCTTTTTTAATTTAAAAAAATAAAAAAACCTTCAAATCCCTATGCATAATCCAATTGTCATGTAAATAATTAATTCCTTCCAATATTTGATAAAGTAAACTTTTCACCATTCCTTTGGGTACCTTTCAAAAAAATTTTCTTTTAAAAAATTCAAAAAAACTTCAAACCATAACTGGACGATTCTTTTGTTTTGCCGCTCTATGATATTTTATAATATGCCACAAATCATGTTCAGCATAATCAAAAAGCAACCAAACACGTTTTTCAGCAGTTAGGAAAACACGCAATAATTTAATTATATTTTGATGACTTGAAAAAAAATTTTTTTGAAAAATTAAAAAAAAATCAGAAACAAACTTCAATTCCCGCAAAAGAGAAACTTCACGACACGCAGACATTGAAAACCCTTGTCCTAAAAATTAAAAAATAATTTTTTACCCAAAAATAGTTAAGAAAACCTTCAATAAGTTTTAAAGCAAAAGCTTTATTTTCAGACCCAATGGGCGCATTTTTTAACATTGCTTTGTAAACATGTCCATAGGTTCCTCTGCCCACCTTTTTTAATAAAAAGAAAATATAAAATTTAAGAAAAAATTGAAAAATTTCCAAAAAATTTTCTCAAATTTCAATTTTAAAATTTTTTCAAAAATTCTAGAAATTTAAAAATTTTTCCAAGAAATTTTTAGAAAAATTTTTCAATTAAAAAAAATAAAAAAACCTTATTCCCTTCATAGTTATAAATATCTTCTACTTTTTCACGCCTTCTAGACAATTCTTCTCTAAAATTTGCATCAACCATAATAATAATTTTTAAAAATTAAATTTAAAAATAAGCTAAAAAAATTTTTTTTAATTAAAAATATATAAATATAAATTAAATATTTTAAAAATAAAAAAAATTCTTCAAAAATTTTTTTTTATCCAATTTCTACCTGAATATAAATCTATGCTATTAAAAGCATGGCAAAAACAAACATAATAAACAAAGTGTTTAACAAAACAACAAAAATATTCTATAAAAGGAAGAGAGAAAAAAAACTTGTAAAAATAAACACAAGACTTTTAAACATGTTTTACAATTATAATTTGTTTTTACAATTCCTGAAAAACAAATTGTAAAAACTTTTCCGGAAAACAATAATAAAATAAACTTGTTTTTACAATTTGTAAAATACAAAAACATGTGTTTTTCCATTTTTAAAAACATTTCCGGAAAAACACAAAAAAACACAATGTTTCTCTCCTATGTTTCTCCCTTGTATTTTCATTCTTAAACATTTCCAGAAACAAATTTCCCCTAAACCCAAATAAATTTTTTACAAGCATCCTTTTCCAATGAAAAAAATTTAAGGTCAGAAAAAAATTGATAAACTCTAATTTTTCTTTTAAATTTCTTTAAACTCTCTATAACAATAAATTTCTTCTAATTTTATTTATAGATCCTTCCAATATTTTTTGAGCATTATATGCCAATATATAAATACCATAAAGATAAACACATATTCCCGCAGCTAATAATAATTCAAAAATTGCAGGTTTTACAATGTTTGCAGTCAATGTATCTTCTAAAAAAATTAAGTGTTTATTGATATTTTTACAATTGTAAAACAACATGTCTTTACGATTAAAACAAGTTTGTTTTTAGATGTTTGTAAAAACATTGTAAAAACAATGTTTTACAGTTCCAAAATAAACTTGTTTGTAGACACTTTTGTTTTGACAACTATAAAAATAAACTTGTTTTTACAACATAAAACAAACTTGTTTAGAAACAAGCATTTAAATCGAAACTTGTTTTAAATAAACTTGTTTTTAGAAAGGTAAAACAAACTTGTTTGTAGAACTTTAAAACAAACTTTGTTTTTACAATTTAAATCAAAACATGTTTTACAATTTAAATTTGTTTTTATCCTTGTTTTTCTACAATTCTAAAATAAACAAACTTACCAACAATTTCATACAAAACAAAATCATTAATTACAACTTCAGACACTAACGAAGTATGCGAAAACTTTTTTACAACTTGTTGTAAATTTGCAATTAATTGTAATTGTAATGTATTTGTAGGTCTAGGTTTACTTCCAAATAATTTAATCCAAACTGCCAATCTTTTCCTGTCAACATTAATTGATTCATTTAATAAAAGAGAACATTCTTCTTTTGTTTCTTTTAAATTTGTACATAAATTTGAATCCAAATTGAACACAAATGAAATTAATGAACTTGAAATTAAACGGGCATTTGATTCTAATATTGAATAATCTAATTGTTTGGGGGTATCCAACATTGAATTTCTGAAAATAAAAGAAATTGAAGATAGTATATAAATATTAGATAGACTTTCCGGAAAAGTATAAAACATTCCGGAAAAACATCAGAATAACTGTTTTTAAAAACATCAGAATATACAAACAAAACATTCCGGAAAAACATATAGAATGTGTTTTTAAAAACATCAAAATATCTAAGCAAAACATTCCGGAAAAACATCGCCATAATATTCCGGAAAGTATAGAATAACAAAAAGTCCCAAACATTCCGGAAAATTACAAATTGTAAAAACATTTCCAAACAAACTTCTTACGGAAAATAAAATACAAAAACAATGTTTGTTTGTTTTACCTTGTGTTTTTCTATTTTTAAAAACATTCCGGAAAAACACAGAAAATGTTGTTAAAACAATAATTGAACTTTTCCGGAAAACACAAGTAAAACACAAATTTTACTGAAAACACAAAGTTGAGTTAAGTTTCCGGAAAATACAAAATAAAGTTTATTTTTGCTTCATAAACAAAACAAGCTTCATAAAAGTAAAGCAATGCGTTTATGAAGCAAAATTAATTTTAAAATTAAAAAAATCTTTTTTCTCCTCACCTTTCCCCATCATCAAATTTTTCAAAATTGGATAAAGTCAACGAATGTATTCTTCTAATATTATAAATTTCATGTTCCCAAACCAATTTATCCGCTCCCAAATTAATTTTTTTAGTAACTAAATTTATTTTCTTTTTATTAATTCCAAAATTTTGTAATGTTGAAATAAATTTTGAAGTTGTAGAGGTTGTTGAGGGTGTTTTTGATAAATGAATAAATAATGGTTGTTGACTATTTTCTTTTAAAGTTGTTGACAATTTTCTTCCTAAACCATCCAAACATATTGCTAAAGCTATTTTTTCATCTGAAAAAAATTAAAAAAAAATTTTTTTATAAAAATAATTCTGATAAAATTTAAAACATTTTTAAATTTGCGGATAAAAATTGCGGATTTTCTAAGCAAAAATAAGTTTCTTAAAAAATTTTTAACTAAAAGCACAACACTTTTGGCTCAATAAAAATGGACCTCAGTGGTCATTAAAACTTGAAATTTTACAGTAAAAGAGCTCAATCAGCTCCAAAACGTTTTCTCAGCTACCTGGATTAATAAGAATTCGTCCTAAAATGCTCTGCACCTTTCAAGATAATGTAGAGAGCAGAGGTTAACTTTGAATTTCCAAAAATCTTAAAAAGGAAAGAATGGAAGGACCCTAAAATTTGATCCTTACCCATACCTAGTAAGTTTATAAATTTAAAAATTGAAAACAAACTTGTGGACTTTTTGTAAAAAACAACCAAAAAAGCCCTAACCCACCCGATATATTAATTAAAAAATAAAATAAAAAAACAAACCAGAATGTTTTTCATTAAAATCATCAATAAAATTTCGACTTCCTTGAAAACTAAATTTTCCTGCTGCAGACAATACAAATACCAAATTATAACGAGCGCCATGTGACGGCAAAGAATATAATTGGTAAAATATAGCAAGTAATTCCAAAAGTATAGCTACTCCACTTCCATTAGAATCTGAGCCTGTTGTTAAACCCTTTAAAGAAAAAATTTTTTGAACTGCTTCAACTTGAGGTCAACTTAAAAAAATTTTTTTGTACTCCTTCAACTTGAGAAATACTTAAAAAAAATTTTGAACTGCTCCAACTTGAGGAATACTTAAAAAAATTTTTTGTACTCCTTCAACTTGAGAAATACTTAAAAAAATTTTGAACTGCTCCAACTTGAGGAATACTTAAAAAAATTATTTTGAACTGCTCCAACTTGAGGAATACTTAAAAAAATTTTTGAACTGCTCCAACTTGAGGAATACTTAAAAAAATTTTTGAACTGCTCCAACTTGAGGAATACTTAAAAAAATTATTTTGAACTGCTTCAACTTGAGGAATACTTAAAAAAATTTTGAACTGCTCCAACTTGAAGGAAATTAAAAAAATTTATTTTGAACTGCTCCAACTTGAGGTCAACTTTTAAAAATGAAAAACTCAAAAAATAATTACCAAACTGCTCCACAGATTATAAAATTAAAAAACAAACCGGAACAACTCCATAATTATCATAATATGCCACAATAAATAAATAAGGAAGTCCTCTTTCTTGAGCATTTAATTGGGCCTAAAAATAATTTTTAATTAAAAAAACTTTGTTATTATCCCCCACATGTCCGCAAATTTTACTTACTTCTCCTTCCTTTTTTTCCTCCCCTCGTAAAAATTAAAAATGATCAAGGACTGGTAATATTCTAGTTTTAAAATTCTTAAGAGAGGAGGAAGGAAGGAAAAAAAAAGAAATTTTGCGGAAGTAGGGGAAGAGAAGAAAAGACGATAAAGCAAAAAAAGTTTATTGCGGACAGACATTTGCGGACAATCAGTCGGGTAGAAAATTTGCGGACACCAAGTCGGACAAAAAAATTTTTGCGGACAAAAAAATTTTGCGGACAGACATTTGCGGACAAAAAAAATTTCAAAAAATTACAATAACGTTGTAGACTTTAGAATTAGCCAAATTTCCAACTGCTGGATTAGTTGAACTTATTTGGTAATTATCCGCCACCACAGAATTTATTAATTGTTGAAATGCTGTTGGTGAACGGCCCGAATTTGTTGAAATACTTGTCAATAAAGATTGAAGGTCTGAAGAGTCTGGAGCGAAGTATACAGCCAATTCTGTTTTTAATGAAGCAAATTTTTGTTCAATTGAAAGAAAAGCCTAAAAGAAAAAAAATTGTGTGACAAAATGAGAAAAATTGGGGGGACTGACCATTTTGCAACAAAAAATTTTTTTCTAAATTTTAATAAAAAATAGAAAAAGCAGGGCAAAAATAAATTCCAAAGAACCTAGACTAAAAGAAAGAAATATGTGACGAAATGAGAAAACTTTGGGGAACTGACCATTTTAAAACTAAATAAATTTTCGTTCAAATTTTAACGAAAAAATCAAAGAAACGACACATAAAAGAAACCTGATACTCCTGTTTAGTCAATTCATTAACATCTTTTGGAAGTATAATTAAAACAGCACCAAGGACCGCCGAAAATTTGTCTTCAAAATCAACACCAATTAAATCCCACCATTTAATTACAACACATTTGCGAAGTGCAGATTCGTTTATATCAACAGCTTGGTACATAACCTTGAGGAAAACGATTTTTAATAAGAATTTCTGAAAAGAAAAAACACAAACTCTGACCCGACACAAAAACCAGTATATACTCCGAATTCCACTAGAGAACGAGCTGGAGCTTGGCCAGCGCCTGGGTTGTCCTGTACAAAGACCCAGCCATTTTTGGACTTGCGGGATTTTCCCGGAATCCAGGCCAGCACTCCAAACTCACTAGAAATTTAATTAGGGGCCAGATCTAGTATTTTCCTGTACAGATTTCCCCAAGACATTTTTGCGAATCCTAAAGATTTCCAGTAAAACAGGCCATACTTTTCAAATGACAAAGTAATTCTGACCATTATGAGCCCACTGGGGAAAGAAAAAGGGAAACTAGGCCCAACTTTTAAAGAAAAAATCTCCTACAAACCTTCCACGATTTACTTCCAAAAACTTTTGCAGTAATTTCATATTGTTGTAAACGATAAGCACGTATTTCAATATCCATTTTATTATTTCCAAAATTTGTAGAAGTTCCTCCTCCACTAATTGCTGCAAAAATTCCACTGGGCATTAAAAACCAAATCCAAAGTATTGTCCAGATATTTTTTAAAGCATCAAATAATTGTTCTTCAGTCATCTTAAAGAAAAAATTATAAAAAAAACAAAAAAGGAACCCCCAAAAAAATTTTTTTAATATAAGAAAAACCAAGGAAAAAACCTAAACTGCATATGAACACATTTTGCCAATTCCATATTTTGCCAATAAGGCTAGAAATTCACGTTTCGTCAATAAGCTTATTGGCAAAGTGTGGGAATATACCCTTATTGGCGAAATATGGTATTGGCAAAA
Organism: Meloidogyne enterolobii; assembly: GCA_963681835.1. Lineage (NCBI taxonomy): Eukaryota > Metazoa > Nematoda > Chromadorea > Rhabditida > Meloidogynidae > Meloidogyne > Meloidogyne enterolobii. Next base: position 247,444 of record CAVMJV010000080.1, on the reverse strand, counting down.
TATGAAGATACGGAAAAACAAGAAACTTGCTGCCAATCACCAATATCTATACTATTTTCCTTCTCTTACGTCGCGTCTCTCTCAACAAATCTACATCTCTCTCCATTTTCTTCTATAACTTAAAGTTTACGTTATCTCTCACCAAAATTCTAACCTTTTAATTTACTCTAATTTCTCTCATTCCTATTACTCTCTCCTTATTTATTAATCTATTTTTAACCTTTTTAACCTTACTCACAAACAAAAGTTTTTGGCGAAATGACTTTTCTATTACATTTCCGGTTTAACTGAGAAACGCCCAAACCGGCGCGCTTCCATAACGGCGTTAAGCCCTAACTTGCTTAAAAATGTTCGAATCTTTCCAAATTTGGTATCAAACGATTCCTCTCATTGAGATAAAGAGATTGGTACCAAAATTGACAAGGGCCAGACATTTTCCAGCAAGTTATGGCTTTGCGCCGTTATGGACGCGCGCCGGGATGTACCCTTTAAACAAACAGTCATCCCAAGCATTTTTCTATTCTTCCCAAAAATTCCTAAAATTTTTTTAAAACTTTTTTTTCTTTATTTTTCGATTAGATATTTGTATACTCTATAAAATACATCAATTTATGTATTTGTTTGTATGAATTCTACAAAAACATCAACTACAAAATCAACTAGCAAACCTAACGGACCAATTAATGAATATATAACTACCACTACTGTGATAACAAACGAACCAACTTCAACTACTAGAATGGCTACAACAACAGTTTCGACTACTTCTACTTCTGCACCACAAGTTACTCCACGTGCTACTTTTAGAGATTTATGTTCACTTTTTTGTTGCCCTCCATTTCCTTCTTCTATTGTTGCTAAATTGGCTTTTATGCCACCTGAACCTAGTTATCGGATTTTGACTAGCGATACTGGAAGGTTTGTTCTTTTGCTTTTTTATTTTTTAATTTCTTTTGGGGGCTTCTAAACTTTTGGGAAGTAAAAAAATTTTTTGCGGATAAAAATTTTTCTGTCCGCAACTTTTTTGCGGACAACCGAACCTTTTCTTATTAGAAGACCATTCAAGCTTTGCGATTAAAAAAATTTTTGCGAACTGAATTTTTGCGTATATTCTTTGCGGACAACCTCCTTAACCTTGAATCCTTATCATGAACTCAGCCAATTCCCATTCCCTCCCTTTCTCCAATCAAATAAAACATGTATTTTTAAGGACTTCTTTGGAGCTAGTTGAAAATCGAACAGGTTCTGAATGGCCACATGGACAAGGTTTTTCTTTAAAACAAAAAATCTCAGCTCTACTACAGTTTATGAGTCCAATCAAAAAATAATTGGATTTTTCTTGGTGTTGGCAGGTTCCTACTTTGCAACACCAAAAAAATCCAATCATTTTTTGATTGGACTCATAAAGTTCCATTGGACTCATAAACTGTAGTAGACCCAAAATTTCTTCTAAACTCACCCCTAAACTTTCAGAAGAACTCAAAAACATAACCGTCTTTTTTGCCAAAACTTCTCGAAGAAATAAAATTGCTTGTATGTTTATTAAACCAGTTATACCTACACGCTTTACAATTTTGTTCTCTCATGGTAATGCTGTTGATATTGGGCAAATGTGTTCTTTTTATGTTTTGTTGGGGTATCGACTTGGATGCAATGTTTTCGCTTATGATTATTCTGGTTTTGGATTTTTTAAAAATATTTTTTTCTAGAAGTCTAGGGAGTTGGGGATGGGAAGCATATAAGGGGAAGTTAGTCTGTACACAAGACCGGTGCAAAAAAAGATTGGAACGGGCAAAAAAGGACGTAAAACCGGTCTTTTAACCCCTTTTGTCCGTTCCGTTCTCTTTTTGCATCTGTTTTTTGTACAGGAGCCAAGGGAAAGTTAGTCTGAGACTTCAACTCTGTGACATATAGGGACGACCCAACAATAGCCTCCCAGAAAAGGACCGAGTCTGATGTGAGGTAGGGTTACTAAGTGTAAGGCGAATTTTGAAAAATATATTTTTCTGGCAAAGATTAGAAATCCGAAACTTAGCTGGAACATTTCCTTTTTTTGACATCGCAAATATGTCCATAAACGTTCTCAAAAAAAATTTTTTTTAAAGGTTATGGCCAGTCAACAGGACGTCCTTCAGAAAAGAATCTTTATGCAGACATTGCAGCAGCTTTGAAAGCCTTAGAGACAAAATGCCAAATTCCGCCAGAACGTGTAATTTTGTATGGACAAAGTATTGGGACTGTGCCATCAGGTTTTTTAATTTAAAAAAATTTCCAAAAATTCCCCTTTTCACAGTTGACTTAGCCAGTAAAAACCCACGTGTTGCTGCACTTATATTACACTCTCCTCTACTTTCTGGTATGCGTGTAGCATTTCATGGCATTCAACGAACTTGGTGTTGCGATGCTTTTCCGTCTATTGAAAAAATTCCACGAGTTTCTTGTCCAACGCTTGTTATTCATGGGACAGAGGATGACGTAATTAAGAGAAAAAATCTTTTAAAAGAAATCAAAAAAATTATTTTTAGGTTGTTGACTTTTCTCATGGGGTGACTATTTATGAGCAATGTCCAACTTCGGTAAATACACTATTTTTAATATATTTAAACTTTCCGGAAAACACGCACTTAGACATTTCTTCCGAAGAATAAAAAATCAGAAATTCCGGAAAACTAAAAATAAAACTAAAAACACGAAAATCAGAATAAGTGCAAAAATTCAGGAAAAACAAAATACAAAACTTGTGTTTTTTCTAAAACATTCCGGAAAACACGATTGAAACATGCACCACTATAACATAGGAACAACAATTTTGCACAAACCTTCCGGAAAACATGTTTCTAAAACATTCCGGAAAAACACAAACTCAGAATATTTAGAAACTTGTGTTTCTCTTAAAATTCCGGAAAACTTGTGTGTTTTTTTCTCATAATTAAAAATAAACCTTTTCTTTCAGGTCGAACCTCTTTGGGTTTCTGGTGCAGGTCATAATGACGTTGAAATGCATGCAGCATATCTTGAACGCCTTAGAGCATTTATTGAAGGAGAGGTTTTTCTTTGAAAAATTTTTTTTCTTAAATTAAATTTTCTTTCTCAAAGGTCTCATCCATCCGTGAAGATCACCAACATAATAAACACGAAAACTCGGAACAGAAGCAACGCAAAAATTCGCGGTCGGCTTCTCGTTGATATTTGTGTGGGGAAGTTAAAGAAGAAATTGTGTAATATATATAAAAATTTAACTCAAAAAAGAGGAGGAGGATATAAACGGGAAGAGGTTTATACTATATATATTTTGTAAATTAATTTTTTTCTTTGTTTTTTGACACACATACTAAATTGTGGTTTAAAAAAATAATATTTTCTAAAAAAATGTTGTGTATGTATTTATTAGAGATCGAGATTTTTGAAAAGCCTGGAATTTTCTTTTCTGGACTGTGTTTGATTTATTGACCTGGACCTAGATTTTGGGTACAGGAAAAACCCAGGCCTTGGTCCAGATCCAGATCGATCTCTAGTATTTATAACTAATGTAGAAAAATATTTTTCCGGTCATCCTCTGAAAAAAATACTAGCAACCTTTTTTTGATGGTTTTTTGGGTATTTTCTACCGCTCATCCATTTTTGGTGTTATGAAAAATTTTTTTTAATTTTTCGAACGAATTTACGACGCCTTCCAAAATTTTCTAAAAAAAAAGAAGTAACACAACATTTTTAAGAAAAATATTATTTTTTAACCATATACTTTCTAAAATATAAAACTACCTAAATTCTGCTTCTTGCTTTCTTCATTTTTTTTTTGAAATTATTTTTTGGGTGTAAATGTTTTTGGGGACATTTATTAATTATATAAAAAAGAATTTTTGTATTAAAACTGTGCTAATTGAGGGGAATAACTAAAATATTCCTTTATTCTCGTATTTTTTTGTTTTTATTATTATTGACTTCTTATTTTTTTTCTAAACTACAATTAATTTTCAAGAAAAAAATAATAATTGGTTAATTTAGCTGCTGAATATACAAAAAGAAGGGAAGGGAGATGGTCGGCCAAAAAAATTTTTTTTTGGCCAAAAGACCAAACAAAAATTAATCAATTTTTGTGTTTTTTAAATTTAAAATAACCAAATTATTATTTTTTAAATTTTTTTGGCTCTTTATACCTATAAGAATTATTATTTTTTGCTAGCATGAAAGGAAAAAAACCTTGGCCAAAATGTTTTTTGCACAAAATTTTTACCTTTTTTTTGTAAAAAATGTTTACAAAATAAAGTTATTAAAAAATTAACAAAAACTTAAAAGTACTCATACATTTGGTATCTTCTTCTTCGGGCACCTTAAATTAAAAAAAAAATGTTTAAATAACCTCCCTATTTTTCCAAAGTGGTCAGTTTCGAAAGAGGGAGATTGTTGGGGAAATTTATCTAAAAGACTTTTTAATCTCGCCAATAATTAGAGTAATTCCACGACAGTTCTCGGTTATTGTTAAAGCACATTTGAGATTGAAGTCCCATGAAAACCCCCACCTTATTTGAAACCTGGAATCACCAGATTAGTAAAAATGTCAGGGTTTCGAGTCGAAAAAAAGGTCAGAGTTCAGAGGTAACACGACCCTTCCCTGGCTGAAACCCCAAGTTGAACCCCCTCCTTCTTGATATTAATAAAAATAATTAAACAAGAAACCTTTATAATTTTCATAATAAACTATCAGGATCATCATCAATTTGATTTTTCTTTTCATCTTGATTTATTTCCAATTGTAGTACTTCACTCCAATCAATTTTGAATTTGCAAGAATGAGAAATTTTACAAACTTTTGGGTAATACTTTATAATATTGCTCTCTCCGTTTTCATCTGGTTTCAAGTAAAAAAATTTTTAGTACCGTCTAGGCCCCCTAATTTAAAAAGAAAGTAAATCGCCGCCCTTAGAGTTCCTTATAGTAGTTGACCTCATCCAAGCCTAGTAGCACTCCCAACATCTCCCCCACCTCTGAACGTGGTGAAACAAATTGTTAGAGCAATAAATGCCGGGAAGAATAATTCTCCTACCTAATATTCTTACTTTTAATGGTCTACTCTATTTTTTATAAAATACAGAAAGTAGTGGAGGGTAAGAGTGAATAGAGTTGTCGGTTCCTGGAAATTCTACGGATATCCGTAACCGAAACCGAAGAACCGAACCGAAAAATCGAACCAAAAAATCATCTGTTCTTCGGTTCGGTTCAAAACGAAGAACTCTGCTAATAACCGTCAAGCCTCCTCCCCTCCTCTTTTAATTAATTTAATTAAAATAATTAATTAATTAAACCTTCAATTTTGCAGAATGATTCCATTTTTCTTTCAATATCCCCTTCATCATCTTCTTCCTCTTCAAAATAAATTTTAAAATTTAATTTGCGTCCATAATATTCAATCTGTGTCGAATTCAAATTTTTAAAAATTAAAGCATTTCCAAAATAGCATTTTACAAAATGTACAAAAAATTCAAGTTTTGAAAGTTTTGACCATTCTTGTAATTTTATTTCATTTTTAGACAGATCAGGCTTTAATAAAATATTTTGTAAAGGTTGTCCAAATGATTTAATTAATTGTAGACGAATAAGTGAAGAATCTAATGTTTGTTGAAATGTTGGAGGGAAGGCAATTTGCATTAACGGGATCTGAAAAATCAGAATTTTAATTTAATTTTTGTTTAAATCTTTCCGGAAAACACATAAAAAACACAACACAAACACATTAAAACACAAAACACACCTTTTCATATAAAACATTCCGGAAAACAAGTAAAATTATTTTAAGCTTTCCGGAAAACACAGAAACACAAAAAGAAACCTTAAAAACATCTTCCGGAAAACTTTGGGATGTTTTATTTGGTGTTTTCCGGAAGATGTTTTAAAGTTTTTTTAATCTTTTCCGGAAAGTAGAATTAACTTAAAGGTTCCGGAAAACACAAAAATAAATTTTGATAAAAACATTTTCCGGAAAACATATTAATAAAACATGTTCCGGAAAAACGCTTATAAAATCAATTTTTAAACATTTTCCGGAAAACACAAAATAAAAACACAATCCGGAAAACACAAAATAAAATCAATTTCTAAATTTTCCGGAACAGAAAAACACAACTCTAACATAAGTTTTACCTCAATACAAGGCCAGAGTATAACAACATCAACAGCAAAAGGTATTTCATTCTCCTCAGAAATTATAGCAAAAGCAGTTCTAGCAAGTGCGGAGATTGCAGAAAGCATTTCTAAAATTAAAAAATTTTTTTTAATTTTCAAAAAAAAATTTTCTTCTCCCATACCAGGATTAACCAAAGCAGAATGCCTTCGTAGCCATCCATACAATTCCATAGGAAAATTTTTTTCCCAATCTGCTTCATCTTTTAAAAAATGTAATTCAAGAGCCATTCCATTGTTTGGTTCAATTAACGCTATTTGGGTAGAAATAAAACCATCAGAATTATTATTACAATTAAAAGTTCCGGTTGATGAAGGACGTTTACTCCTTGTTGTGTTTTGCTAAACCTTTTGTAAAATCATTCAGAACAAAACATTTTTATAAACACATAAAATCAGAAACTTTCCGGAAAACACAAAAACACGGAATTTAATAATTCCGGAAAAACATTATTAATTAAACAAAACATTCCGGAAAACATTTCAGAATATTTAATAAAAAAACACACAAAAACACATAAACATCAGAAAACATTCCGGAAAACACATGTTTTTAAAACAAAACAGAAAATAAAGAAATCAGAAACATTTCATTTTTACGGAAAACATACAAAAATGTTTTAAAACAGTAAATAAGAAAAACACAAACCCGGAAACCATCAAAAACATATCAAAACATACAAAACATATTTAAAACCCCGGAAAATAAACAAAAACATTCTAAATTTTCCGGAAAACATGTTTTAAAACAACATAATCAAAAACATTCCCCCAACTTTTCGGAAAAACATCCAAACATTTGTTTAAAGTTTTATTCACCTTGTTTACTCGTTTATGTACCAATAATTTAGGTGTTTCTACTATACAAGATTCTGATAAATTTGTTGTTGTTGTTGTAGCTTCATTATTTAATTTTGAATGTTTATCAATATCTTTTGCTAATACAAAACAATTACAACTTTTACATTGAATTAATTGTTTAAAACGTTTTTTGCTTGAAGAAGAATTGTTGTTGTTGTTGCTTTTGTTGCTGCTACTTGTACCTTCACCATTCATTCTTTCTCTCCTATTTTCTGGTTGAAAAAAATTCTAAAATTAATTTTTTTTTAATAAAATATAAAAAAATATTCTTATTTAATTAGAAATATTCTTAATAAAAAAATCAAAAAAACTTAAAAAAATGTTTCAGAAAATTTTTTCTCATTGTCAAAAAATTATAAACAAAGAAAAAAATTATTTTCTAATCAAAATGAGATACAATTTTTTAAAATGGCAAATATTATATAATATCCTAAAATTTAAAATGCGCGAAAGATTTTTTGATAAAAATTCAAGTGGAGAAATGATAGGGAAAAATGCAAAGGTTAATAAAGTATTTTAAAACAGAACAAGAAAAAATTGTGTATTTTCCGGAAAACTTGGAAAAAAGACAAGTTTATTAAAATGTTTAAAGTTTTCCGGAAAACATACAAAACCGGAATTTGTTGAAAATAATATCTGGAAAATAATAAAAATCAGAATATCAGAATAAAACATCAGAAAAACACAGAAAAATACAAAACATAAAATTTCCGGAAAACATGAAAAACAATGTTTGTGTTTTTGTTAAAAAATGTGTTTTTGTTGAGAAATGTTTGTGTTTTTGTTATGTTTTACAAATTAAATTTAGCAAGTTTTTGTGTTTTCCGGAAAAACATACATCTGTGGAAAACAATGAAAATCAGAATATGTGTTTGTGTTTTTGTATTTTATATAATTATGCTAAAACACAAAGTTTTAAGTTTTTGTATTTTTGTTTGTTTGGGAGGTAAAAACTTATTTAAAAACATGCAACATTTTAAGATGAACATAGCCGATTAGCCGCAGCATTGACATTCCACTGTTCACAATCTAAAGCGGATGCAGCCAATTCTCTATCTGTAGCTAGACCCATTTCTAAAAGCTTATCAATTTTTAATTGTTGTATTGCCCTTTCAGCATCAAATTGATTACGCCAAAGTTGTTGGCGACATTGTTCTAGGCTGTAAAAAAAGAAATTTTTTAATTTATTTGTCCGCAAAAAAAATTTTTTTTGTCCGCAAAAATTTTTGCGGACAACTTTTGTCCGCAAAAAATTTTTTTCTATTAAACAAAAAAAATAAACCTAGCAAAATCTACAGCATCTTTAACTTGTTTTAATAAAGCATCAGTATCTAATTCACTTAAATCAACTATTTGATGATGAGGTATTTTTTGTTGAATATTTCTTGTAGTAGATGTTGGTTCTTGATGTTGCTGTAGTTGATGAGGTATTTTTATTGGATTTAATAATTTTGGAATATCATTTGGATGGCCATAAGTATTTGAATTAATAAAAGATAAAGAGGAAGACGATTTTTGTTGTTCATTTTGTTGAGTTGGTAAAATAAAAGAATTTGCGGACAAATTTTGCGGACAAAAATTATTTGCGGACAAATTTTGCGGACAAAAATTTTTTTCAAAATTTTCATCAAAATAACTTCCCCCTCCATCATTTTTTGAGATTAACTGTTCTCCTTGTTGTAATTTTGCTGAATTATTAATATCAAAAATTAACGCATTATTAACTAAAATTGGTTGTTGTTGTTGAATAGGATGTACAATAGCTACATTACTAGTATTACTGCTAAAACCACCATTACAAGATTTGTGTATCTCACGATATGGCAATTTTGTATTTAATAAAGTTTTTATATCGTCTTTTACCTATAAAAAAAGAATTTTATTAAAAAAATTTTTAAAAATTAAAAAAAATTATTTGCGGACAACTTTTGCGGACAAACTGTAAATATAATTTTTTAAACAAAACCCAAATAGAAATTATCAATAAAAATGGTAACCCACACCCGACGGGAGCAGGCCAAGTTACCGCAAGCGTAGTTTTATTCAGAACTATCGAATCCGGGACACCCTGGTATGGTTCTATGCGTCGACGAGCTGAATCGAACCATACCAGAACGTAACAGATTCAGCAATTCTGAACAAAGTTACAGCGCTGCGGTACATTAGGGTCACCCCATTTTACAAAGTTAAAAACATTTCCATTACCAATCGATTATATTTTAACTTAAATTGTCCGCAAAAATTTTCGTCCGCAACTTTCAGAAAAATTTTTAAATTTTTCTTCATAAATAAAAATACTAGTATACCGTAAAAGGATCATCTATCAAAGAATAAGGTTGTTTTATTGAAGCATTTAAATGTTGTTGTTGTTGTTGTAATCCTTGTTTTAGTTCATCAAAAAGAAAATGTGCAGATTTTGGTCTTTGTGTTGATGCTTGTTGTTGTTGAGGAAGAAAATTATTCAAATTTAAATTAACAAATTGTTCTTTTGATAAGTCCAACAGTAAATTTGTATTTGTTGGTTTAAGAGGAATATCCTCAATTTTTGAGATTTTTTGTTGATCTACATTTTTTGTTAAATTTTCTTTACTCAAATCTGGAGGGGTTAAACTAAAAATAAATAATAAAATTATTTTTAATCAAAAATTAAAAAACCTGTTAGTTGGCGAAATTCGATTTGGACGAGGAATTGACATTGAATAATCATATTCTTAAAAAAATATTTGAAAAAATTAAAAAAAAATTTGCGAACAAAATTTTCTTGCGGACACACAATTAATTTGGCGATGTGTCAAAAACACAAAAAAAATTTTTGAAATAGATAAACAAAAAAAATTTTTAGTATTTATTAGGTATTAAAAAAACGACATTTCCACCGTAAGGCATTTTATCAATTTTTGAAGGGCTTTTGACTAGGGTTGTCGGTTCCTGGAAATTTTTCGGATGTCCTAAACCGAACTAAAAAACCTTCAGTTCTTCGATCCGGTTCAGAACCGACAATCTTACTTTTTGACTTTACAGCTACATTTTGTCCGCAAATACCAAACCAGGAAAAAATTTTTTTTTATTAAAAATTTAAAAGAAATACTAGTTGAAGATGTTGTAGATGTATTTGCACCATTTGACAGCCCATTATTTTTACTAGTTGGAGGAGGTCTCAAAAATATAGAATTTAATGACGGTTTTTGTTGCTCCTGTTTAATTGCCCCAATTGTTGGTAATGAATTTTTTCGAAGAATTCCATTTCCATTTTCTTCATTTTTATTATTTTTAGTAGTGAAAGGATCAAAAAGGTCAACATCAAAGATTGATGTTGGTTTTTCATTTATTTTTGTTGTTGTTATTGTTCTATGGTATATTTTATTATTTTCATTTTCCTGCTGAGATTTTGCTTTAAAAAAATTAAATAAAAATTTATATTAAATTTAAAAATCCAAAAGATTTTTTTAATCCGCAAAATTATTTTGTAACAGCACATAAATGAGTCAGATTTCAGGAAGGGTTACAATTTGTGTACAACAAAAAACCAAAAATGGCTAGGAGGATACAGCTTCAACTCAAGCACCCTACGCTGCCCTTGGTACCTTCTTCCCAAAATTATCAATCTTTCTCATAAAATTTCCAAAAATGCGGACAGAAAAAAATTTTGCGGACAAATAAAATTTTTTGCTGACTTTCCGCAAAATTAAAAAATTTAAACAAAAAAATAGACACAAACCTTCATTCAAATTTGTAAAACTTTTACTATTATTTTTAACACAATTTTGTAAATTTAATAATGATGGCACAATTATTGGAGGTTGTTGGTTTGCATTAATATTTGTTGTAGATGCACCAATTATTGGATTTTGTAAATATATTTGGTCAATATGGTCTACATGACCCCAACATTGACGCTCATCTAAATCACCATGACCAGTATGAATAAATGAACCTAAAAAAAAAATTTTTTTTAAAATGTAAAAAAATTTTGCGGACAAAAAATTTTTTGCGGACAGAATTTGCGGAAAATAAGACATTTTATCCCATTAATAAAAATTTTTATAAAATAGAACACATTGCCCAACAACAATTAAATGAACATTGTGTCCCGTAAAAAAAATTTTTTTTAATTGAAAAAATTTTTTTTTGTGGACAGAATTTGCGGAAAATAAGACATTTGATCCCATCAGTAAAAAAATTTAGAAAAATTGGACATATTGCCCAACAATTAAATAATCCCGTAAAAAAATTTTTTTCATTACAATCTCCAAAAATAAAACCCAGTTTTTAGGAAAAATTTAAAATAAAAAAAATTCAAAAATTAACCCTTACCAACAACAGGAAAAGAAATTTCCCCTCTTTTTGCTTCTTTTAATTTTATTGTTGTTGTATTATTAATATTATTTGTTATTGTTGTTTTATTTGAAGAATTATTAATTTTTGTATTTTCCTCATTTCCTCCTTCATTATTTACAACACAACAAATTAATTTCGGAAATTGCCCAAATTGTCTAGTTTTTAAATTTTGTCCAAAATAAAAATTTAAATTTTTTTCACAAATTAAACAAAATTGATCCCCTTGAGAAATATTTAAAAATGTTGCTTTTTTAGCAAAATTAATTTCATCATTATTTAATTGAGGTGTTGAAGTTGATAAAGAATTGTTAATATTATTGTTGGTATAAGATTGACGACAAACAACGTGTGTAAATTTAATCTAAAACAAAAAAAAATCAGAATTAATTAAAATGTTTTTACAATGTTTTTGATAAATGTTTTAACGAACATGTTTTTATGATATTTTTACATGTTTTTCTTAAATGTTTTAAAAATTCGTGTTTTTAAATGTTTTTATATGTTTTTACAAACATGTTTTTGTGAAATGTTTGTATTTTTGTTAAATGTTTTTACAATTCATGTTTTAACAAACATGTTTCTACAATGTTTTACAATTCAAAAATAAACTTATTCTGAAAAACAAGTTTATTTTTAATTATTAATTCTGGTTCGTATTTTTACAAACTTAATTCTGATTTTTATTTGTGTTTTCGATAAACACTTCTCTTTATTAATTCTGGTAATAAAACTTGACCAGAATTTTTTCTTATTAATTCTGATTTCAAGTTTATTTAATTAATTCTGATTTCACTGTTTTTCCTATTAATTCTGATTTTATGTGTTTTTCCTATTATTTCTGATTTTATGTGTTTTTTCCATTTCTACATAAACACACAAACATGTTTTGCTCAATAATTCTGATTTTTAAAAACATGTGTTTTGTTTTGTATTTTTCTCTAATTTTTAATATATTAAAAACAACAAACATCCAACAACATTTTCCTCAAATGAACAAATTTAGGTCTTTGTTCAGGTTCATTATACCAACACATTTTCATAATTTCATAAATTTGTGGAGGACAATATTCTGGTTGTTTAAGACGTTGACCTGATTCGATTAATTGGAGAACCTTAAAATTAAATTTTTTTTTGATAATTTAATCTTTTGCGGAAAATCTGCAAATTTTTTGTCCGCAAAATTTTTTTTGTTCGCAAAAAAAAATTTTTTTTTGCAGAAAATCCGCAAAAAATTTTTTGTCCGCAAATAATTTTTTTTTGAAATTTTCAAAAAAAAAACCTCAGCAGCTCTACAACCAGCCCACGGCTCTTCACAAAATGTATATAATTCCCACATTGTAACTCCAAATGCCCAGACATCTTTAAAAAATTTCTTGAAGATTTAAAAAATTTTTCAAAAAAAAATACCCGATTTATGTGAAAATTGTCGATATCTTAAAGATTCTGGTGGACACCTTTTTATGAATAAATTTGAAAAAAAAATTTGAAAGAACAAACCAAGAAAATGGAACTTTTTTTAATTCATTCATAACATATAAACGTTCATTTTCGCTTAATGCACGAGCCAAACCAAAATCACAAATTTTAACAATCTGCAAAAAGAAAAAAAAATTGTTTAGAAATTTACCAGAGGGGAGGGGGGGGGCGTCTTCAGTTATATTAAAAAAATGCACAAATTCTCCGTTTGCCAAGCCCATAAATAGAACAGTTCATTTTTAAGTCTTGGTCTGTTAGTTAATTCTTAAGGTTTCGACAGTACTCCTTACTCCCTTACTGATTTAAAAATCAAAGTGTAGTAACGGTCGATTAAATAAGTTCCGAATGTTCCAGGCTGTTCCAATGATTTAGAAGTACCACGATCTTGGAACCAGTCAGAACGGGAAAACACTGCCCCATCTATAAAAATTTTCAGAAACCCCAAACCTGTTCATCATGCGCCAACAACACATTTCTAGCAGCCAAATCTCTATGTACACACCTTCTAGACTCCAAATAAGCCATTCCATTAACTATTTGTTGTGTATAATTGTGTAAAGTTGTAATTAAAGGTCTAATTTTATCAGCAAATTTTCCATTTCCACAATTCTTTAATCTGTCTAATAAAGACCCTCCTTGACAATATTCTAATACCATCAATGTATTTTCACCAAAAACTACCCCAAAAAGTTGAACCAAATTTTGATGGCGTAATTTTTGCATATTTGTAATTTCTGCCAATAAATCTTTTCTAAATATTTCTGTCATGTTGTTATGTAGAATTTTGACTGCACACTCAATTTTTGATGAATTGTTGTCTGAACGATTCCATATTGCTCGTTTGACAATAGAAAAGTTGCCTTCTCCCAATGTTTCGTATAAAGAAATCTGAGGAAAATATAAAAAAATCTCTTTAAGAATTAAAAATAATAAACTTGAAACTTCGTTAGAGTCAGGGATCTTCCAGGCAATGTCCAGGTCGGGTAGTCTATAAGTTCCCCGCAGTAAACTCAGACCCAGAAACTCAGCTATCAGTCTACCAGACTCGTCCCTCCCTCCTAACAAGACTAAAAAAATCTGGCTTATGTTAGATAACTCATGGGGCTATTGGACTTCTAACAATAAGTCAGGGTCAGGAGTACTCCAAGCAATAAAAGTCCAGGTCAGGTACTTTATATGTTTCCCGTATTAAACTCACAAACAGATACTCAGTCAACCAGACTCGTCCCCTCACTTCCTAAAAAGACTAAAAAATTTGGCTTGGATAACTCTTGAGGCTGCTGACAAAACAAATAAGAGACAGAACTTCCCATCCCCAAAACCCAATAATCACTCAATAAAAACCAAAACCTCATCTCGTGTTAAACTCATACCCAGACACTTAAGTTAGTCTACCAGACTCGTTCCCCTCACTCCTAAAAAACTAAAAAAATCTGGCTTGGATAACTCATTGGCTACAGACGAAACAAATAAGAGACAGAACCCTTCCCAAGCCTCGAAAACCCCAACCCCTTTTAAAAAACCCAAAATCATTTAAAAAATTAAACCTCATTTTCTGATATTAAGAATGGTTGTGTATTGTTAAATTCAAAGCCTCCTTCATTCAAACTTTTATTACAAGAATTAACCGTCTTCTCCCTCTTAACTTGGATCAATTTAACATTCTTCTTTCCTCCACCTCCAAATAAAGTTTTCGATTGCTTCTTAGATTTTTTAACAATAGCTTGTCTAAGACGACGAATAGCTGGTTCAGACAATCCATAAGACTTGAAAAAAATAAATATTTTGATAATATTCAATTTCCCACCCATTCCCTATTTTTCACTTCTAAAAAGACTCAAAATGGTCAGACTTCCTCAACCTCCTCTATTTCCATATGGGATCAAAATAAATCGATTACTAGGCATATGGAGATCGTGAAGTTGAAGCAGACCATTTTCAAGTATTTGAGGATGGGAAGGAAAGAATGGGAGCGGGATTTAGAATTAAACATCACCAAAAAATTTTAAAAATTAAAAATTCAAAAGAAAACCTTCAATTCTTCATCAGTTACATCATAAAAATGTTCAAGTCTAGTCAATTGCTTATCAAATACAAATAAAGATTGAAATCCAATTAAATCGGTTTCAACAAAAACTTCATTTAATGCTTCATCAATTAGTGCTGTTTCTGACATTTTTTTTACTAAAAAATTTTCTCCTGTAAAAATAAGAAAATTAAAAGCATGATGATTAATACGCGCAAAAATGTATAACAAAAGGACCAATTAAAAAATCAAAGAATAAAATAATTACCTTGCCTAACAAAAAGAGAAAACGGGTAATTGAAAAAGGGCAGAGCTCTCCCCATATGTTGCCAAAAAGGCTAAAAAACGACATTTTGCCCATAAAACTAAAAAACGACATTTTGCCCATAAAACTAAAAAACGACATTTTGCCCATAAAACTAAAAAAACGACATTCTGCCAATAAGGGTAAAAAACGACATTTTGTCAACACTACCTTATTGACAAAACGTCGTTTTTTAGCCTTTTTTGGCAAAACATGAGATTGGCAAAATATGTTTAAATGAGAGAAAGGAAAAGAAAAAATAAAAGTGTAAACAACTAGAAAAACGTTAAAATGATAACTTTTAAAAATGGTAAATGCCAAGAAAGGTAAATTGAGAAGTAAACACCTTGTATTTCACCCAAAACCTTAAAAAAAATTTTTTTAATTCAAATTTATTCAATAAAAATGGATATAGTTTATTATTATTGCAAGATATATAGGGACGGAAAATATTAGATAAAAATTAATAAAAAAATTATGGGGGTAAAAAATTTAAGGGAAACATTTTTAGGCACTTTTATTTGGAAGTAATGGCAAGTTTTGTGTTTTTCCCAAGGAGAAAAACACATTTCTACAAAATTAAAAATCAGAAAATAAACTTATATAAACATTTAATTCTGATTTGTGTTTTTCTCGCTGTAAAACATGTTTTTAAGTGTTTTTCGGAAGATTAAATAAACATGCTTTTCCGGAAAAACAATATAAAAAGTGTTTTTCGAAAATGTGTTTTTTTAGTTGTAAAACATGTTTTTCAATGTTTTCCGACAAACAATGTTTGTGTGTTTTGTGTGTTTTTCGGAAATGTGTTTTCCTTGTTGTAAAACATGTTTTTAGTGTTTTCCGGAAAATTAAATAAACATGTTTTTTCCGGAAAAACAATTGTTCATTTTAAATTCTGATTTTTTTCTCTTCTCTCAACATAAGGCAATATTAAGTAGTAATTAGAATATTAAAGCTGTGTTTTTAACAAAGTTTTTAATTATAATATGTGTTTTCTTTCACATTTATTCTGATTTTTGTGTTTTTCTTTTATTATTTTGTTTCTGGTGATTTTGATTTCATTTTCTGTTTTTGATGGTGTGTTGTTGATGGACTTGCTTCAAGTTTATTTTATAGTCTAATTTCAAGTTTTTATTTACAATTTGTAAAAGTACAATTTGTAAAGTTTGTATTTTTTACAAATTGTAATTGTTTCAAGTTTATTTTTTAGAGTTTGCTTCAAGTTTTTTTTAATTTGCTTCAAGTTTTTGTTTCAGGTTTAAAATTTCAGTTTGTTTCAAGTTTTTTGCTTCAAGTTTATTTTTTATTTAAATAAATGTTTCAACTTTTACCCGATCTCCTACGTAATGTATCTGCTTCCCTTTCTTTCAAATTATCGCTTATACGCTTTTTTAATTCATTCGGGAATTTTTCATAACATTTTTTGCATACTGGTTTCATATCAAATTCAAAGAATTTTGTTCTAAAATTTAAAAAATAAAAAAAAATTAAAAATATTTTCCCTTACTTTTGATCCATTTTTTTGTCACAAAGTGAACATGAAAAACATTTTACACACCAAGTTTTACCCAAAGCTTGAAATACTTCTCCACCACAAGGATTTCCACATTTGAAGCATATATGGCCATAAAGCTAATTTTTAAATTAAATTTTAAATTTGAATTAAATAAATTAATTAAATAAAATTCTGAATTTTTTCTGATTTTTCTAATTTAATTCTGATTATAAAAATAATAAAAATCCTGATTAATATAAGTAATACCCAAGGAAAAACGGATGGGGATTGTTGTCATGAGAAAAAAAATCAGATAGGAATCTCGAGTCGAAAAAGAGTCAGTTGGTTTAGGGAATCCTCAAAAGTACAAAAATCAGAAAAATAAATTATTTTTAAAATCAGAATATTTACTAATTCCAGAGGGTCTTGTGTCTCTTTGTCTGAATTTTTTTCTGGAATTTTGAAATTTCTAAAATTTTTGTTCTGAAATTTCCCGAAAATATGGAAAAAAATTTATATTGATCCTATTTTTTTCTTCTCAAAAAAATTTTAAAAATTAAAAAAAACCAAATGAAAGTGTTGTTCACAATAAGCAAGTCCTTTACGTTCATAATGCTTATGACCAAGAAAAGGTTTTTCACACACAGCACAGACAAAATGCTTTAAAT
The DNA here is from genome assembly GCA_963681835.1 of Meloidogyne enterolobii. Lineage (NCBI taxonomy): Eukaryota > Metazoa > Nematoda > Chromadorea > Rhabditida > Meloidogynidae > Meloidogyne > Meloidogyne enterolobii. The sequence goes on along the minus strand of CAVMJV010000080.1, from coordinate 230,099 downwards.
TAAAATTATTTTAAAGCAAATTTAAAAAAAAATAAACCTCAACATGCCATTGTTTTCCTAAAGCAGTAACTACACGTTCTTCAACTGGACGATGACAAGCACCACAAATTGGAATTCCCATCTAAAATTTATAATTTTTTTTAATAAAATAATTTTTTAAATCGTTAAAAACTCAAAAATCGGAAAAAAAGAAAAATGCTCTCTAATATTTTCAAAGATCCGCAAGTTTTGTCCGCAAAAAATTTTTTAAAAATTTTTTTGTTAAGAAATATTTCTCTATTTGAAAATTAATTTAATAGGTACCCAAACCCCTTCGATTTTACCAAAAAAATTATAAAAAAATTTTATTTTCAAAAAAATCCCTTATTTTTCAAAAATCCGCAAGTTTTGTCCGCAAAAAACTTTAAAAAATTTTTCCTTAAGAAATATTTCTATATTTAAAATCATTTTAATAAGTACACAAACCCTTCAATTTCACTCAAAAAAATCAAAAAAATCCCCCGAACTTACCAAATCATGACATCTTAAACAATACAAAGCACCCCCAATTTCTCTAGCATCATCAGTTAATTCAACATCACATCTTTTACAATTAAAATGATAAGGATGGAAAGAATCTCCTCTAAATTTTATATGACGTCCATCTTCTATTATTGAACGACATTTGTGACAAACATATTTTCCTTGTCCAGCAGCTTTTTCAATTTCATTGCATTCACGGCATAATGCTCTTTAAAAAAATGAAGAAAATGATTTTTAAAAAATTAAAAAAAATTTTTAAGTGACAAAAAGTCCTTTAAAATGTTTAAAAAAATATTTGGCGAAATTATTTCAAACAGAAAAATGATAGGAAGCAACAGGGATTGAACCTACAACCTAGAAAGAAAAACACTACCACTTAACTAAAGAAAAATATTCTTTAAAAAATCATAAAAAATTTCTTAAAAATATTTTTAAGTGCCAAAAAGTCTTTAAAAATGTTTAAAAAAATATTTGGCAAAATTATTTCAAACAGAAAAATGATAGGAAGCAACGGGGGTCGAACCTACAACCTAAAACCAAAAACACTACCACTTAACCAAGGAAAAAATTTTTTTCAAAAATCTATAGAAATTTTTTAAAAATATTTTTAGATGCCAAAAGTCTCTAAGAATGCCTAAAATAAATATTTCGCAAAATTATTTCAAACAGAAAAATGAAAGGACGGAAAAGAAGTCGAACCTACAACCTAAAATCAAAAACACTACCACTTAACCAAAGAACAAAATTTTTTTTCAAAAATCATTAGAAAATTTCTTAAAAATATTTTTAAGTGCCGAAAAGTCGTTAAAAATGTCTAAAATAGATATTTGGCAAAATCATTTCAAGCAGAAAAATGACTGAAAGCAATAGAAATCGAACCCACAACCATCAACCACTCAAAACCATAAAACGCTACCACTTAACCAAAAAAAATTTTTTTTCAAAAATTAAAAAAAATTCTTAGAAATATTAACAGCCTATTTAATTTGTAAAAAAATAAATAAAACCTTCCAGCATTACGTAGAAACCCAACATCAGCCAATTGTTTATTGCACATTTCACAAGTAAAACAGTGTGGATGCCAGTTTGCGTTCATTGCTTTAATTACTCGGCCAATAATGAATTCATCTTAATAAAAAATATTAATTATTGACCAAATTTTGAGGGTTGCGTCTGAAAAAATTTTTGAAAAATTTTTCAAATATTTTCGAAAATCCGCAAATTTTGTCCGCAAAAATCGAAAATAAATTTTCGTTAAAAACCCACTAAAAAATTTAAAAAAACTTACTACATTTACTACAGCAAGGAGAATATAAAACATGAAAATCATGTTCACAATATTTACGTCCTTCAAATTCAAAATATATTCCATCCTGGAATGGTTGAAAACATTGAGCACATCTTAAAAGAAGAATAAAATCAGAATTTAAAATAAACTCGTTCAGATAAAATCAGAATTTAAAATAAACATGTTCAAATAAAATCAGAATTTAAAATGAACATGTTCAAATAAAATCAGAATTTAAAATAAACTCGTTCAGATAAAATCAGAATTTAAAATAAACATGTTCAAATAAAATCAGAATTTAAAATAAACATGTTCAGATAAAATCAGAATTTAAAATAAACATGTTCAAATAAAATCAGAATTTAAAATAAACTCGTTCAGATAAAATCAGAATTTAAAATAAACATGTTCAAATAAAATCAGAATTTAAAATAAACATGTTCAGATAAAATCAGAATTTAAAATGAACATGTTCAAATAAAATCAGAATTTAAAATAAACTCGTTCAGATAAAATCAGAATTTAAAATAAACTCGTTCAGATAAAATCAGAATTTAAAATAAACATGTTCAGATAAAATCAGAATTTAAAATGAACATGTTCAAATAAAATCAGAATTTAAAATAAACTCGTTCAGATAAAATCAGAATTTAAAATAAACATGTTCAGATAAAATCAGAATTTAAAATGAACATGTTCAAATAAAATCAGAATTTAAAATAAACATGTTCAGATAAAATCAGAATTTAAAATGAACATGTTCAAATAAAATCAGAATTTAAAATAAACTCGTTCAGATAAAATCAGAATTTAAAATAAACATGTTCAAATAAAATCAGAATTTAAAATAAACATGTTCAGATAAAATCAGAATTTAAAATAAACATGTTCAAAACAACAAAAACACAAAAAACACAATATTTAAACAAAAACACAACAAAAACACAACTTACACAAAACATTCAGCATGCCAAAATTGCCCACCAGAATTAACAACAGTTTCGGAAGGTATAAATCCATCATTACATCTTACACAAATAAAATCATCCAATTTTATTTGTTGATCAAATTGTTGATTTAATAAATTTTCTTCTTGTTGATTTTCTAATATTCCTCCTCCATTAGTGTGATAATTTTGTTGGTATTTTTGTTGTTGTTGTATTCCTCCTATTTTTAAAAAATCAGAAATAAATTCAGAAAAAATCAGAATTCTGGTAAAAAAATCAGAAAAATTCTGAAAAAAATTCTGGTAAAAAAAATCAGAAATTCTGGTCAGAAAAATCAGAATTCTGAAAAATTCTGAAATTAGTTCTGATGAAAAAATCAGAAAAAATTCTGGTCGACAAATCAGAATTTAAAAAATTCTGAAGATAATTCCGAAAAATCAAAAATTCTGAAAAAAAAATTAGAAAAAATTCTAACCTCCTCCACCACCTCCACTACTACTTGTTCCATTAACATAAGTATTATCTATATTATAATCTTTATTTTGTTGTTGTTGTTGATAATTTATTTGATCACTAGTTATTGGATAAACTTTTTCTTGACCAGGTATTTGATAAGTATATTTATGTAAAGGGTGTTGTTCGCTATTATGAAACATTTTAAGAAGAGGAAGAATAAAATAATTAAAAAAAATTAATTAATTAAATGACTAATCTGAAAATTAAAAAAAATTTTTAATTTTTAAAAAATCAGAAAAAATTAAAAAATTAAGAAATACTCAAATGACTGGTAGTGGACGCTTGAAAACCTAATTTATAAAAAGATGCTTCAGTTCTGATTTATTTTATTTTGTAAATTTTGATTTTAAATTGTAAAATATTCGCAAAAGTCCTGATTTTAAAAATTCTGATTTATAAAATTCTGGTTTTAAAAATTCTGATTTTTACAAATTCTGATTCTGAAAAATTCTGATTTTTAGAAATTCTGATTTTTAAAATTCTGGTTGAAAAATTCTAATTCCGAAATTCTGATTTGTAATAAAAACACAAAATTCTGATTTCTTGTATTTTACTGTGTTTTTTTTAATTTCTGAAAAAATACATTTCTTGGTCACAATAAAATACATTTATAATAGAAAAAAGCTTTTAGTGATCTACTTTGATTTGCAAAGGAAAAAATATATAACAGACACATTTTTAACTATACTATTTTAGTTAAACAAGGAGATTAAGGAGCACAATTGGCTTTTTTTTAAAATGGATTGGATAAATAAAAAGAAAAAAAATTTTTTGGCAGGAGAGAAAGGAATGTGCTTAAGGAAAAGGATATGTGTATTAAAATAATAGTAAAATAGTAACAAGGTGGAAATATTTTTTGGCGAGAAAAAAAAAGATTGGTGAAAAAAAGGTGTTTGCTTTTTGCATGTATTTTAAAAAGAAAAAAAATTTTTTAAAAGAATGTGTTAAATTTAAAAAGATAAAATACAAGTCACATGGGAAAGGAACAACTTTGTGTGAAATACAAAGTTTCAGAATTTGTATTTTGTGTGAACATTCCGGAAAATGTTTCTGTATTTTTTTCCGGAAACTTAGATTTAATTTAAAACTTGTTTTTGTATTTTAGAAACATTCCTGTTTGTTTTTTCCGGAAAATGATGTTTTAGAAACACTTTGTGTTTCTAACAACAAACATTGCTTAGTTTTCCGGAAAACTTATAACACTTAAACATGTATTTTACATTTAATTTTTCCGGAAAACATGTATTTTAGAGAAATACATTTTTCATAAACAAAATTTGTTCGGTATTTTCCGGAAAACATTAAAAGAACTTATTTTTGTATTTTCCGGAAAGATGGAAAATATTGAGTGTGTTTTCCGGATTTGAGGGGAAAAATGAGGAAACATGTCTTATTTCTAAAAATTATTAAAACAAATAAAAATGTGTATTTTGCGGGCATTCCGGAAGACAAATAAAAGGCTTAATTAAATAGTTGCAATTTTCATTGCAATCTCCTTTCTTTACAAAGTTTTTAGCCTAATCAGAGAAGTAAAAAGAAAAATAAATATTTGCCATCGATTTATTGAGAAAGCAGTTGGCCAAAAACAGATTTGTTGTGTGTGTTTGGCCTTTCCTAACAAATAAATTGAGGGAAAAAATAAATAAAAATAAAAGGGTGAATTGGATGGAGATTGAGACGGAAGTGAGTAACAAAAAGAAGGTTTTGGTTGTGGTAGTGGGCGTCTGTTTCAAGTTATAAAAATATTTTAGGGAAGAATACGAGGGCAATTAGAAGCAAAAAAATTTTTTAATTGAAAAATAATTTTTTTTAAATTTAATTTGGAAATTTATGAAGAATATAACAAAATTAAATTAATTAACCCCACTAAAGGATTCGAACCTTAAACATCTCAGCACCTCCCGTCTCGAAAAGCATAACGTTATTGCAACAACTACAACATACAATAATGTTTTTGCTTCCGGAAAACATGTTTTTGTATTTGTCAGAAAAACATGTAAAACATGTTTTTAAAACTAATATAAAACGCAACCTCAGAACCTTCCGGAAAAAAATAAAACACAATCCGAAAAAACACAAACAGTTCCGGAAGGAAAATACAAATCAGAATACAATTTAGAACTACAAAAAATACATAAAATAATTTTAAAAAACACATCAGAATAAAAACACAAAAACACAATCTTCCGGAAAAACACAACATTAAAACAAAACAACAAACACAAACATAGAAGAAACACAAACAAGAATTAAATAGCAGAATAAAAACACAACTTCACCAAAAACACATCAGAATAAAAATACAATCTTCCGGAAAAACATAAAAGTAAAACAAACAAAAACACAAACAAACACAAACACAGGAAAAAACACAAACCAGAATTAAATAGCAGAATAAAAACATAACATTTCCAGAAATAATTTACAACAACTAATTAAAAATATCAGAATTAATTAATTATTAAAATGATTTAAAATAATATTTTTTTAATTAAAAAAAAATAAAATTTTTTAAAAATAAAAATTCTTCGCATACCAAAAAATAAAAATTTTTTCAACATTTTTTCCTATTTCTTAAAATAATTATTTTAATTACCACACACAAACAAAACTCAAAATTAATATAATAAAGTTTAATAAAACGGAGAATGGAATGTACATAAATTTTTAATTTTTTTAACGGGAATGCTTTTGTCCTTTCCCAAATAGTTTTGAGGTCATCGAGATTCTAAGGTCATTTAAACAAAAACAGAAGAATAACAGAACAAATAATTTCAGCAAAACATTCTGGAAAAATACAAAAACAATTAGGAAACAACATTCCGGAAAAATACAAAACACAACAAAACATCAAAACAAAACAAACACAACTTTCCGGAAAAACATAAACCAGAATAAAACTTAAAAAACAAGTTTTTAGAAACATTCCGGAAAACATAATTTTCTAAAGCATTAATAAAACACAAAACATTCCGGAAAACATATAAAACACAAAACATTCCGGAAAACATATAAAACACAAAACATTTGGAAAATATATAAAACACAAAACATTCCGGAAAACATATAAAACACAAAACATCCCGGAAAACATATAAAACACAAAACATTCCGGAAAACATATAAACCAGAACAACAACAAACAAAAAATACAAAAACACAAAACATTCCGGAAAACACAAACCAGAAAAACAACAAACAAAAACACAAAACTTTATTTGTAAAACATTTAAAATAAAACACAAATTTATAAGTGTTTTAAAAACATTCCGGAAAACATCATAATTATTTAAAATGAAATACACAAAACACAAATGACCACACACAAATAAATTCTCACACCTTTTTTAAACATATCTCATAAACAAATATTTTTTATTTTAATTTTTATAGACACCTTAAACTAATATTTTTTGGTATTTAACACAAACCCCCTCCCCACTCTTTTATTTTCTCTAATTTATCACATTAATGCGCGCATGCATTTTATACAAAAAAAAATTAAAAAAGGTAAAAATTAAAGAAAAAAAAAGAAAAATTTTTGACGAGAAAAATGCAGAGCAGAATCCTGCTTATAAAAAAACGTGCCCGCACAAAATACCGAATTCTCAAAATCGCGAATAGGCTAAAAAAGCTCAAAATCGCGAATCGGTAAAAATATCTCAAAATATGGAATCGGCCAAAAAAGCTCAAAATATGGAATCTTAAAATATCGAATCTCAAAATCGCGAATCGGCCAAAAAAGCTCAAAATACCGAATCGGCTAAAAAGTAGTTAAAAATGTCGAATTTTTTAAAAACGAAAAGGGCCGTTTGAGTGCCGCTGCAGGTCTTTTTCTGATTATTCAGGGATCTGTAACTCAGTCCAATCAGGTCGGATTTCATTGATTTTGGTATCATTCGATGCAGCTCGACGTGCTCTTTCAGATGAGCTATCATTCGGAAACTCGAAATTCGGTTCGGGATTCGAAATTCGGTTCGGGTCCGGGATTCGACTTTTTCAAAATCCGAGCTGAGATTCGTAATCAGCACATTTTTTTACCTTAGAAAAATACTTTCTCTTATTTTTAAAATTTTTTTACGAAGAAGTTGGTCACAACTTTGTTCAGACTCAACTGGCCTTTGCCGCATTGTCGATATTTTTCGATATTTTGAGCTTTTTTTGCCTATTCCATATTTTGAGATTCGATATTTTGAGATTCCATATTTTGAGCTTTTTTAGCCGATTCGCGATTTTGAGATTCCATATTTTAAGAATTCGGTATTTTGTATGGGAGCCTAAAAAAATATTATTTTATTCAAAGGGCAAATCACGCCGAGAAAAATAAAAATAAAATTTATTTTTAGTTTCTTTAATTAGAGACATTTATTAATTTATTTCTTATTATTTTTTATTAATTTTTAATTTAATAGAGAAAGAAGCAGAAAATCAAAGAAAAAATCACAGAAAATTTTAATGCTGCAACTAAAAATAATAAAAATAATTTTTTCGCGCAGAACAAAACGAGAGACAAGTTGAACTAATATACTATAAACAAATTAATATTTTTTTTAATATTTGCTATTTAAAGCGACACATTTTTGGTCACAACCCCCTCCCCCTTTTCACAATTGACAAACACATAAATACAAAAAAAGAAAACTCGCGTAGTATGTTAATATCACTTTAAAAATGTTGTGTTTTAAAAAATGTAAAAATACAGTGTTTATAAAGCGAGAAAATACAAAAGTTTTGGCACACACAAACATTTTTCTTACAAAAATACACAAATCAGAATAAAACACCTTACGAAAAAACATTTTTACTCCTTCCAAACACATTCCGGAAAACAAAAACACAACCTAAAACAACTTAAAATAAAACACAAATCTTAAAACACAAATCAGATCTTTCCGGGAAGAAATAAGTTTTATTCTGATTTTTACAACTCTCCGAAAAAATACACATAAATTAGCGCCAAACAAAAACACAAACAGAAACACAAAAAATCAGAATGTTTTAATTTACAAAAACATTCACAACTCTTCCCAAAAACATTTCATAAAAACAACAAATTCAGAATTTCCTAAAAACATTCCGGAAAACATTTAAAAACATTCCTTTTTCTTTCTCTCCCTCTATTCCGGAAAAACACAAAAATCAGAATATTTTAATTTACAGAAACATGTTCTTTCCAAACATTCCGGAAAACACATACTCCTTCCAAACACATTCCGGAAAACATTTATAAAATTGAAAAACATGCCCTTTTCTCCCCCACAAACATTTTTAAATTAAAAATTAAATTTTTTAAAACACGTCCAAACAAATTAAATTTCAATTCAACAAAACAATTAAAATATTTTAAAAGAAACACACAAAACAAAAGAAAAATATAAGGAACATCTGCCTTGCGGCGATATTTACTCTCCTCTCTCCCCCTCTTAACTAATTTAAAAAAATTAATCACCCGTTATTTTTGTTCTCAATTTATATTTATTCACAAATTTAATGTTAAAACAATTAAAAAAAATTTTTTTTCTACATTTTTAAACTCCAAAAAAAATTTAATTTTGCTCCATTCATTAATTTCCGTTTTTTAAAATTAAAAAAATTAATCTAAAAAAAATTTTTTTTCCAATTTCTTTTATATTTTTTCCAATTTCTCCTCGTGATTGAAAAAATTGGAAATTTTTAAATTTTAATTAAAAAAGGTAACCAAAAAAAGTTTCATTTTCTCATAAACGCCTAGAAACTGAAGCAACTCCCCTCCCCAAAAAAATAAAAAAAATTATCAAAAAATTAAAATTTCAAAAATTTCCTCTTTTTAAATTAATACTATGTATTATGTAAAATAAAAAAAATACAAGAAAACAATGTCAATAAGCATTAATATTCACGACCCCTCATTCCCAGCTGAATTATATGAAATTTTCTTTGCAAAACGCTTATTCACTTATTACAAACAAAACAACAACAACTTTTTATTTTTTAATCAAAACTTAATTAATAAAATGTTTGGATTCTATTCTGAAAATTATTTTAATACAAAAACACCAACTTGGAAACAACAACAAAACACAAAATTGTAATGTTTTTAGTCATACTTCCGAAAAACACAAAAACCAGAAATTCCGGAAAACTTTGAATAAAACAACGTTTTATAAAAAATTATAATAAAAACACAAACATATAGAAAAACATAGGAAAACACAAACACAACCCAAACAAGTTTTACAACTTTCCTGAAAATACAAAAATTAGAAATTCCGGAAAACTTTAAATGAAACAACGTGTTTTTAAAATAATATTTTATAGGAAAAACACAAACACAAGAACAACCAAACATAAAGCTCAAACTTTTTCTTTTAAACATTTTAAAACTGTTCTGGTTTTTTGTGTTTTCCGGAAAGTTTGTAAACCTCTCTGTTTTTTGTGTTTAATAGGTAACTTATACCAAATATTTTTAAAACATTTTATAGGAAAAATACAAACATAAACAACAACAACAACAAAAACAACAAACACAACATTTTGTCCTTACAAATTGTAAAAGAATTTTTCATTGATTTTTGGTGAAATATTTTTGAAAAATATCAGAAATGATTAAAAATATTTTTTAGCAAAATATTCTTACTTTATATTAAATTTAAAATTTTTATAAAATTTTCTTCATGTCCCAATTAAATTTTTTTAATCTTTACCAAACCAAAGTACAACTACCACATTTATTTTTGGTAAATAATTAAATTAAAAAATTAATCACTCATCGGATTAAACAAAAAAAGAACTAACTGCCTTGAGAGTATTTTTTGTTTTTGTTTATTTATTTCCCTATATGTCCATTGTTTTTGTTTTTATTTGGGTGGTCGATGAACATTAAAAAAATTTTTTTTATATTTTTTGCTGCTTTTCCCCTTACTAATAAAATAAATTTTCAGAATTTCTGATTTTTGTCTTTCTGATTTTTATGTTTTCAATAACTTATACACACATACAAACATGTTTAAATTAACTCAATTTTCCTACACTTTCCCAAACCATAAAAACGTTTTTTTTAATATTTAAAAAAAAATTAAAAAGGTTGCACAAAATTGTGCAAAATACAAAAAAAATATTGAACTAATTTGCAATTTTTAAAATTAAAAAATAAAAATAAAACACGCTGTAAAAATAGTCCCTCACTTACAAATTAACGCGAAACACTTAAAAACACACAAAAACATTTTAAAATCAGAACAAGTTGGGCTGTGTTTTATGTGTTTTTATTAAAACACATTAACAACAAAAAAAATCAGAATTTTTTTAAAACATTCCGGAAAAACATCAGAATGTTTTTAGAACATTCCGGAAAGTATATAATAATCAGAATGTTTTTAAAACATTCCGGAAAAACATCAGAATTATGAAAAACACATTTCCAGAAAAACACAAATTGTTGTAAAAACATTTCTGATTTTTCCGGAAAGTTTTATAAGATATTCTGATTTTTCTTGTTTCTTTTTAATTATATAAACTAGTTTTGCTTTACTTTTTTTTGCTTCAAAAAAATTAAACAATTTAAATTAAAAAAATTTTTTTTCTAATTCTTTCCTCTATTCATTTGACGCTTTTTTGTTTGTTCAGCAAGTATTGAACGCAAAGTTTCAGAAGAATAATCAAGTTTAGAATGTTGATAACAACAACAAAAACAAAAGAAAAATTTTTGTAAAATTGAGCAAAGTTGTAAACGATAAAATGAAACACCAAAAAGACAAAATAATGATTGTAATAGAGGTGAAAGTTGTAATAACCAATGAGAAAGCTTTAAAGAAATTAATAAAATTTGAAAAATAAATTCGGGAGGAACGAGAAAATTAATTTAAGCATGCTTCAAAAAATCTGAAACATATTTTGAAAAAAACTGAAGCATGTTTCAGAAAATCTTAAGCATTTTTTTAACTTGAAGCATGTTTCAGAAAACCTGAAACATTTTTAAAAAAAATCATAAGCATGTTTCAAGCAGCCAGAAAATTATTTGAAGCATGCTTCAAAAAATCTGAAACATTTTTAAAAAAAATCTGAAGCAGATTTCAAAAGGCGTTTGAAGCATGTTTCACCAAGAATATTCCCCCAACCTCAAACAATTTAACAAGAAATGTTTCAATTTTAAAATTAAAATCCTCGGCATCATCACCTTCTCCAAGTACAATTCGAACAGAAAAATTAACATAAAGTAATTCAATAAATATTCCAATTTTTGAAATAAAATCAATCCAAATTATAATAAAAAATATGAAAATAAAAGAATAAAGATCAGAAAAATAATTTTTTCCAAAATTTTGTTTAATTTCTTGTTGTTGTTTTGAAATTGTGAATAAACTGCTGGTTGAGAATACAAGTGAGATTAGCATTGAGAAAAATAGTGAAGCAAGTCTAATGATTTAAAAATTATTTTAAAAAATTATACATATTTCTAAAAATGAAGAAACTAAATTGAAAATTAGACAAAAGTTGAAGCAAGAGTAAAAAATAAAACTGAAACAAAACATGAAGCAACACACAAAGCAGAAAACTGAAGCAAGAATTAAAGCTAAATTGAAACTTATTGAAGCAAAATATGAAGAAACAAAAAGGAAAGACAAAGCTGAAGCAAAAACAAAGTTGTAGCAAAAAATAAATACTGAAGCAAGAAATAAAGATTTAAAACAAAAAAAATTGAAACAAAAAAAAGTTGAAGCAAAAACCCGAAGCAAAAAATTATAAAAATTTTCTCCAACCCACCTGACAACATTAGCAGCATTTTTAGTCAAACAAAACCATTGCTGCAAAACATTCTTGTCAAGCAATACAAAAGAAAATAAATAAGGAGCAACAACAGCTACAATATTGAAGGAAGCATAATAATTTGAAAAATAATAATAATTGTTGTTGCAATTGAAGAAAATTGTAAAATAACAATAAATTGCTGCGAGTAAAATAATAAGTTGTTGCACAGTGAAGAATTGTTCTACAAATTCTGTATGGAATAAAAACTGAAAAAATACAAAGAAATACAAATAAAACACAAAAAACACAAACAAGTAATACAATTATTCTGGTTTTTACAAAACTTTCCGGAAAATGTTTAAATAATATTCTGATTTAAATTCCGGAAAAACAATTAACTATGTTTTTCCGGAATAGTTTAAATGTTTAAAGTTTATTTAATGTTTTCCGGAAAAGTTTAAAACATTCAGGAAATTGTTTAAAATAAATTCTGATTCATGTGTTTTTCCGGAAAGTTATTAAAATAAAATTCTGGTTTATGTATTTTCCGGAAAATGTTTAAAACAATGTTTTGACTTATTTAATTATTCCGGAAAATTAGTAAAACAAATTTTTAATTTTCCGGACAATGTTTAATAATTTAACCAACTTTAGCAACAATCCAAATTTCCTTAGCAAACCGAGGCAGTTTTGAAGAAGCTTGGCCACCATTAATAAGTAAAAGTGTGTCGAACGAATCTACATGGTAATAAACATCAATTAAAAATGTATAAACAAATAATCCCAACGCTAAACAAATGTTGCAGACAGCTAAATTGCCAATGAGAAATTGTGACCTATCTGAAAAAAAATAAGTAAACTTGAAAAATACAAAAGCAAGAAACACATAAACATGAAACACAAAAACAAACTTGAAAAAATACAGAAAATAAACATAAAATACAAAAATCAGAATTTCTAAAATATAAAATCAGAATAACAAGTTTTAAATAAATTCTGATTTAAATGTATTTTTCCGAAAAAGCTAAGAAACTTCTGATTTACTTGCAGAAAAACAAAACATTGATGTTTTAAATAAATTCTGATTTTTAAAAACAAAATCAGAACAAAAACACAACATTAAAAATACAAATAAAAATAAAACTTATTTTTATGTCGTATTTGTCTTTTTCCAAAAAGTGAGAGAATAAGCAACAAAAAGTTTAAAATAATAGCAGCCAAATAAATCAGAAGCCAGCCCAAATAACCACAAAGTTGCTCATAAAATTGATTCAATTCCAGCGGCCTAACAGTAATTAAAGGTTGCCTAATTTTTTTAAAATTCTCAATTTAAAATTAAATTAATAAAAACCCTTACCCATTTTCTGTATAAATTAAAGAACGATTTGAACGTAAAAATAATAAATCTGCTATCCAAATATCAGAAGGTAAAATTGTTTTCATTTTAGTTAAAAATATAATTCATTTGAGCAGAGGGGGAGACACATTTTATTATTTTTATTATTTTCAAAAAATCTGCCCAATTTCAAAAAAATGTTATGATGCGGATTATTATTACTCAAATCCCGCAATTACCTCATTTATTGAAAATATGAAGCAAATGGACCGGAAAAAACTTTTTTACAAAACAAGTTGTGTAAAAAAGTTTTAATAGACAGCAATTTAAATGTTTCAAGTTTTTAGTGTTTATATAAGTTGAATGTTTTTATTAATGTTTTGTATTTCAAGTTTATTTTGTTTGTGTTTTTAAACTAACAAAAATTTTGCTTGTTATTTTTAAAATCAGAATTTAAATAAAACATGAATGTTTTTAAAAATCAGAACTTTCCGGAAAAAATTCTGGTTTTTGTATTTTCCGAAGTTTTTAAACTTTACCAGAATTTAATTAAAACATGCATAATTCTGATTTTATATTATCTAAAAAATTCTGGTTTTTGTATTTCAAGTTTGTTTATTTGTATTTTATTTTTAATTCAAGTTTATTTAAATGTCTTAAGTAAAATACATAAAAATACATCTAAAAAAGTTTGTAAGTAAAATATAGTCTATAAAATATGCACAGTTAGTAAATATATTTGTTTGCTTCAAGTTTAAAAAAAAATAAATTATATATACTTCAGAATAAAGACACTTCAACGGATTGTAGCCACTTTAACGGATTTTTTAGAACCAGAACCAGCATGAGCAATTATACGATTTATACCTTGATACATTTGTTTTTGCCTTTCCTTTTCTAATTTTTGGCGGTGTGGGGACTCCTCAAATTTTCTTTAAAAAAAATTTTTTTTAATTAAAACTTTCTAAAATTGAAAAAAACCGTCTTGAAGCAGCACGCATTTGACGCAACAAATTAGGGAATGCACAAATTGAAGAAGAATCGTTTGAAAGAATTCTTTTTGCTTCATCATCTGTTAAAAAATTAAAAAAATTTTCGAAAAAAATTTTCCTTTAAAAAAAAAACCTAATTGACGCTTTCCTGTTAAAATGTCAGATGCTACAGCACGTCGATTAGCTGCTATTATTGCCTTTAAAAAAAATTAAATTTTAAAATTAATTTTAAAATTTAACTCGTTTGCGAGAAGCTTCTTCAATTGCACGGCAACGTTGTTCAGAACGCTCTCCGAGAATTTGAGCCTTAAAAAAAAGAAATTAAAAATGATAAAATAAAATTAGTCAAAAATATTAGTAAATAACAAGAATGTGCCGAAATAAAAACAGAAATAAAAACGAAATAAAAATTAAAAAAAGGAATATTCAAAAATGACGAAATTCAGGAGAAGACTGAAGCAAAAAAGTCAGAAAAAAATTATATGAAATTTGCCAAAAATATAAGCATCAAAAAAAATCCAAAGTAGAATTTGGGCCTGTGGACACTGGGGTTTGATTTATTGACCTGGGCCGGATCCTAGGCCTGTAGTCCAAAAAAACCAGGAAGGTAAAAAATGCCTGGACCTAAACTCTGGGTACAGGAAAAACCCAGGCCTTGATCCAGGCCCAGCCCGATATCTAGTTGACAACCTATTTCCAATTCTTGGCTTTTTTAGCCCTGACCCCAATTTCAAAAGTTATAGGTCTTTAAAGTTTTTTTTTCAAAAAAGTTCTTTTTCTTCAATTCCAAAAGACCTATGACTTTTGGAGAGGTCGAGTCTCTCCCACATTTCTAGTTTAAAAAATAAAACAAAACCTTTCTATCGTTCAAATGAAAATTCTCATCAAGAGGAATAAAGAATGATAAAGAAGACTTCTTTTGTTGAATATTGTTGAAACCATCAAAATTCTTTTCACGAACTTTAATAACCTTGTTGCTTTGATTTTCAATATTATTATTGTTGTTGTTGTTTTCAACAAAAGGTGTTCGAATACATATTGTTGCTGATCTAGCAATACTGTTAGCCATTCTTTGTCGCCTTTTTCCATTCCTTTCATTGTTGATTAAATCATTACGAATTTGTGGAGTTTCAAAAAGAGGAGGAGGAACTGGAAAAAATTGGAGTTAAAAAATTGGAAAAAGAATTTCAAAATTTTTAAGCTACAGAAGTAAATGTTCAATTAGTATTTTTTAGACTAGTATTTTTTAGACCAATCTTGAGACAAAGACTCGTAAGAGAAAAAAACATTTGAAGTTAATGGCGAGACCCAATAAAAATTTAAAGTAGTAAAAAAACCTTGAGGATTATTATTAAGAAGAGCAGCCCGTCTGTCATCTCGTCCCTTTTCAATTATATCATTACACAGAACAAGTTGTTTACGTCGCAGTTCTTCAATAGTCTTGCAAGCTTCTTGAAGCTTTTTGTCCAAATCAGCTTTATTTGCCAAACATAGATTCTTTAAAGAAATTTCTCGATTAAGTTGAGATTTTAATCGGTCTCTTTCTTCTTTAATGTTTGTACACTTTGAACATAACTGAAAAAAAAATTATCTTGATAAAAAAAAGAAAAAAAGGGAAAAAAGGGCACGTAATACCAAACGCCTTAAAATCTTTAAATCGACAGCGATCAACAATCTGTTGGCAATATTATAATGAAAAATTTTTTGAAATGTCAAGACGTTTCTGGCACAATTTTTATAAGACTAAAATTATGCCTTTACTAGTCTTGAAATTTTTGTTGTAGCCCTGCGCAATAAATAATGCCTAATGTAAAAAGCAATATTTCATGATAACAGGGCGTTAATTTTAAACTATGGCGGTAAATCAAGAATTGTAAAACGATACAAAAAATAAAAATACACAGAAAATCGAAAAATAAACTTGAGAGGGTGAGGGGACGTTTGGTATTACAACGCCGCTACTAATAAAAAAAAGAGAAAACCTTCTTATTATTGTTTGTAAGATGACTTGGTCCTTCTTCCGCTGATCGATTTAAATTTTCAGTAGATGAGAAAGCACTCTTCTGAAGTTGTCGAATGATGATATCCTTGTTTTTGAGCCAATCCCTCAACTTAAAAAAAATTTTAGATTGAAAGTATCCTATTCTTGAATGTCTGAGGGCTTTGATCAAACAAAAAGGTTTCTCCGTGATCCTCCAAAACAATTAACTAGGAGTATTTGGATCTTTGAATAGTGCAAAGGAGCCTTCCCACTGATTGTCAGAGAACCTTGACGAGATCTCCCCTTGACTGTCCGAGAAATTTAATTAGTCAGAGATGTCTTCCCCTTGACTGCAAGAGGACCTATGGTCAGTCAGGGTGTCTGATTGTTTTTATAAACATTAATTAATCAAAGATGTCTCTCCCCTTAAGTGTCAGTGGACCTTGATTAGTGTCCTAACCCCAAATATCTTATATAAAAAAATAACCATGGTATTCTCATTTTCAAGAGCATCAGCAATTGTCCTCAATTCATAAAGCTGTTTTTCACTCTTTTGAGCTTTTTCATTTGCATCAACTTTAAAATGTTGGAATTGTTTGTTAAGATCAGCCATTCGGTCAACTGCTCTTCTATATTTTCCTTTATGTTCCTCCAACTCGTTTAATTTTCCAGTGACCTAAAAAAAATAAATTTTCAAATCCCTAACAAAAAAATAAATAATACAAATTTAGTGCAGTCTTCCCCTTTGTAGTCCTTTAAATGAGGAATTGATCTTCTAAATTCCAAATTTTCGCTTTCCAATATACGCAATTGACGCGTCAAACTTTCTATCAATTCTGCATAGTTTGGAGATTCTGCGCTAGTAGAAGCTTAGAAAAATATTAACAAACATTAACAGTCAAAAAAAAAACTATAAAGTTTACAAGGGAAACTTCCAACCGCTCCAAAATTCAAAAACTTTGAACACCAATAATTTTCGATTTGGGGGTCGGAGCCAAAAAAGCCAAAAATTGGCCATAGGTAATCGACAACGCTCTACACGAAGATATAATTTTTATTCAAAAATTTTTACTGGCGGTTTGGAAGTTTCCCTTGTAAGACACTCACCACTATCCTTTGAACTGTTGATCACGCTGACAAATTTATTAAAATTAATAAAGGTTCAAAAAAATAAACTTAACAAACCTCAAGTTCTGGTTATTATCATCTCCTGTTGAAGTAGCTTCATTCATTGATTTTTTCAAAATAAATTTTTCAATTAAATTAATGTTAAAAAAATGTATAGTTCTAAAAATAAATTGATTAAAAAAAATTTTTTTAAGTAAAAAAAATCGTCAGAGTATTCAAAACTCCTTTAAAAAAACACACAAAAATATAAAATTAAATCAAATTAAATTTTATCTTTAAATGTCTTTAAGTAAAATTCATGAAATTAAAAAAACAAAAAATTTGGGGTGAATTCTATAGTCTATGAAATTATACACAGTTAATGTTAGGGTTGCCGGCACGATCCGGTCCGAAAGATCAAGTCAAGCATCGAATTTTGGCCCGAAAAAGACTCGGTCGGGCCGGCCCAAAAAAGACTTGCCGGCCCGAAAAAAATGAGGACCGAAAAAAATAACTCGAACGTCGGCCCGACTCGAAAACGGCAACACTAGTTAATTTATATTTTTGCTTCAGGTTTTATAAAAAAAAAATAAATTAAACTTTTGAAAAATCAGTTGAGCAAACTTTCAACGGAGTTTGGTATTGGTATATATACTTCAGAATAAAGACACTTCAAAGTTTTTTAGCACCAGAACCAGCATGAACAAGAATTTTATTTATATCCTGATAAATTTGTTTTTGCCTTTCATTTTCCAATTTACGACGAAGTGGAGATTCCATAAATTTTCTTTAGAAAAAAATGAAAAAATTTTTAAGAAAAAAATTTAAAAAAAAACCGTCTTGAAGCAGCACGCATTTGACGCAATAAATTAGGAAATGCACAAATTGAGGAAGAATCTTTTGAAAGAATTCTTTTTGCTTCATCATCTGTTAAAAAATAATTATAAAAAAATTTCCCTTCAAAATAAAAACCTAATTGACGCTTTCCTTTTACAATGTCAGATGCTACAGCACGTCGATTAGCTGCTATTATTGCCTGTAAAAATTAAATTAATTTTAAAATTAATTTTTAATAATTTAACTCGTTTGCGAGAAGCTTCTTCAATTGCACGGCAACGTTGTTCAGAACGTTCTCTGAAAACTTGAGCCTTAAAAAAGTAAAATTAATCGAGGATACGAGTAGAAAATTTGATTAGAACATGGTCGATAACCTATTAACAATCTTTGATTTTTTGGCCCTGACCCCAATTTCAAAAAGTTATTTCAAAGTTTTAGACTTTTGGAGCGGTGAGTCTCCCTTGTTTTTAGTCAAAAAAAATAAATAAAACTAAAATCAAAACCTTTCTATCGTTTAAACGAAAATTCTCATCAAGAGGAATAAAGAATGATAAAGACGACTTCTTTTGTTGGATATTATTAAAACCATCGAAATGTTCGCATTCTTTTTCAATATTCCTATTATAGATGTCAGCTAGAGGAGTCCGAATATTTCGAATTTGTGGAGTCTCAGAAGGAACTGGAAAAATTTTAAAAATTGAATAACCACTAATTTTTTAAAGATCTTATAAGCCTGAAAATGTTAATGGTTTCTATAGACGAGGAGAAAGAAGACAAGTGACAAGGGGAAGCAGTCTTGGCAAAAGCTTGAGGAAAAACAGTTTCTACGCAAATTTCAAAAAACAGTTTCTACGCAAATTTCAAAAAACAGTTCCTACCCTAATTTAAATTAACCCCAGAAAAATAAATATTCATTTAAAAAAACCTTCAGGTCTATCATTGAGAAGAGCAGCCCGTCTGCCATTTTGTCCCTTTTCAATTATATCATTACACAGAACAAGTTGTTTACGTCGCAGTTCTTCAATTGTTTTGCGAGCTTCTTGAAGCTTTTTGTCCAAATCATCTTTACTTGCCAAACATTCATTCTTCAAAGAAATTTCCCGATTAAGTTGAGTTTTTAATCGATCTCTTTCTTCTTTGATGTTTGTACATTTTGGACATGACTGAAAAAAAAATTTTTAATTTTTCAAAAAAAATTTTATGAAAATTTTTTTAATTGTCAAGACGTTTCTGGCATAAATTTTTATGAAATTAAAACTATGCCTTTACTAGTCTTGTATTTTTATTATAGCCCTGCGCATTAAATGCCTATTGTAAAAGGCAATATTTCATGATAACAGGGCGGTAAGTTTAAAGCAGCAAATTCAAATCGTAAAACGATACAAAAAATAAAAACCATAAAGATAAAAAAATAAACTTAAGGGGGGGGGGGAGTTTGGTATTACAACGCTCTATTTAAAAAAAGAGAAAAGAAACCTTATTATTGTTTGTAAGATGACTTGGTCCTTCTTCCGCTGATCGATTTAAATTATCAGTAGATGAGAAGCATATAGCATTCTTGTGAAGTTGTCGAATGATAGAATCCTTGTTTTTGAGACGATCTCTCAACTTACAATTAAACAAAAAAAAATTTTAAATTAAAGAAAATAAAAGTATTCCCTTCTTGAATGTCAGAGGGCTTTGATCAAACAGAAAGGTGTCTCCGCGATCCTCCCAAATTTTTGACTAGGGATCTTTTGGATCCTTGAGTAGTTAAAGGGAGCCTTCCCACTGATTGTCCTAGGGATTTGTCTAGTCACGTGGTCTTCCCCTTAATTTTCAGAGAACTTTAATTAGTCTTTTAACCCAAAATGTCTTTTATAAAAAATAACCTTGGTATTCTCATTTTCAAAAGCATCAGCAATAGTTCTCAATTCAGAAAGCTGTTTTTCACTCTCTTGAGCTCTTTCATTTGCATCAACTTTGAAATGTTGGAATTGCTTGATAAGCTCCTCCATTTGGTCAACTGCTCTTCTATATTTTTCTTTATGTTCCTCCAATTTTCCAGTGACCTAAAAAAATTTTTTTTTGCATTTTATAATGCAATAAAAAATACGGATCGAGTGCGTTGAGGGATCAATTCTATAATTTCCAGATTTTCGCTCTCCAAAATACGCAATTGACGCGTCAATCTTTCTATCAATTCTGCATAGTTTGGAGATTCTGCGCTAGTAGAAGCTTAAATATTGAAATATTAAATCAAAAATACAAACTGCAAGACTCACCACTATCCTTTGAAATGTCGATCACGCTGACAATTAAAAAATAAAAAAAAGGTAAAAAATAAACTAAAAACCTCAAGTTCTGGTCATTATCACCGGTTGAAGTAGCCTCATTCATATTGATTCTAACAAAATAAATTTTACAATTAAATTAAAGCTAAAAAATGTATAGTTCTAAAAAAATAAAAGAAAATTAGCCTAAAAAATTAAATTAAAAAAATATTAAAGAGAATTCAAAACTCCTTCAAAAATAACCCAAAATTATAATTAAAATCAAATTTTTTTTTTAAATTTAACAGAAATTAATTTTTATTATAATCCTCTTCATCTTTTTCCCCATCCATTTCCTCCACCTCCTCCTTATCCTCTTCAATTACCCCAAGATTTTCATGATTATCCACTCTCATATCATTCAATCCGAGATCATCATCTTGTTCAAAAGTTCTTGTATAAAATTCTTTATCCAGTCTTTCATCGTTGAGAGGAGCTGTAAGACTCTTAAAAAAGAAACTTTTATCGAGAATTAAGAAAATTTATATCTCTTGTGGTCTATCTTAAATGATCCTTGATTTCTCCTTAGAGTTTTTCCTAAAAGACTTATTATTGGAGCTCTCCCTGGAAGAAGGGTTCTACCAGGGAAGATTTCTTCGGCTAGGAAAGTTCCCTGGGGTCTCTCTGAAAACCTGTATTCTTTAGTCCCTATCGAAAACCTTCGAATCCCCAAAATACAAACCTGTATATAACTATTCCCAGAAGGGTCATCCAACACAAGTGTACATTCTTCTTCCATTTTAACAAATTTTTTCATTCTTTCAATTAATTCAACAAATTTTTTCTTTTCCTCTTCAGTACAACTATCACCAACAAAAAATGGTGCTTGACGTTCAAGTTGTTCACAAATAGCAATTAATAGACCTTCAACTGTTGTAAATCGTCCACAAAGAATTCCAGCACCAACTTCAGTATCAATTTCAGGTATATGAACGGAACAAGTGTCTGACTTGAGTAAATCACGTTTTAAGTCTACTGGCTTGAAGAAAAATTTTTTTAATTAAAAAAAAATTTTTTAAAGAAGAACCTCTTTTATCCTTAGCGAAAGACGAATTCCTTTATCTTGTGTTACTCCACCACTTTTTACATCATTCGATTTAAATCCACAACGATCACAATCTGTTGACATTATTATTACTGTTTGGAAGTATGGAATATCTGAAAAGAAAATTTTTTCTTAAAAAATACAAAAATTTTTTTGACTCTCCTTCAATGTCAAAACCTTACTAACACGATTTTTTCAAAATTAAAATTATGTCTTTACAAGTCTTGCATTTTAGTTATGCCCTGCACATATAATGCCCATTGTAAAAAAAACAATATTTGATTATAAAAGGGCAATAAATTTATATGAAATTCTGGGGGTAGAAGAGAACGAGTTTAGCAAAAGTTTAGCCACGGGCAGGATTGGAACCTGTGACCTCATGACAGTTATTGCTAGGAGTTTTCGCTCACCATATACATGAGCTCTACATTGAGCTCCCGCGAGGCATTGCCTAATAATTTCACTTTTATCCTTTTAGATCGTTTAACCCCCGCCTAAGCGTTTTAAATGCTCTAGGTGAATCATCCTTAAAAAGTAAAAATTTTATGGTCTATAGAAACAGAAAATTCGCTAGCAAATATTCTAAGCTTTAATTTCAATAGCTTACACGATTACCCTCAGGCAAAACTTGAAAACATCGACAACCATTTTTGGTCTTTTCTAAGGTAAACCAAGTTATAAAATTGTGATTTTCATTTTTAAAGTTTATGACCTCCTCAGTTTTAATTAAAATTAGAAACCTGTTGGTTTCATTCTAGTTTCACAAATAGCTCCACAAGACTGACACGGACCCATAAAATGCATAACTTCATTTTTCACATCCTGGTAAGATTTCCATTCATTTTCTGCTTGTTCTGCCGGGTCAATTTTTTGTTTTAATTCGATTACTTGGTCGTCATCCAAAAATCCCAATAATTTTTCTTCATCAATAGAACGGCAATAATGGCTAGTAATACAATGAGGGTCAACATGGAAAGGATTTGGGTTTTGGATGAAACAATTTCCTGATGGGTCGCGAAGTTTCTATGAAAAAATATTGAGAAGTTTTAAGATTTTTTTTTAGAATTTCAGCGAGTAAAGTTGGACAAATAAAAAAATGAATTTGAAGAATAAAATGCTTCAAGTCTCTCAAAAGATAAATGGGTAAAAGTTGAATCTGTTGGCCCATAGAAAATATCAATGAAGGGCTCATTTGATACACTTAAAGTTTGCCAGTGAGTGATGGGCAATGCCAGTGAGTGTCAGTGAGTTCAAATCTTTTTTACGAATCCTAAACTTGAATTTAGACAGGCTAAATGCGGTTTATAAAACTACTGGCAACTAAAAAGCCCATCTTCCTCAAGTATTTCTAGGAGTCAGTAAAGTCAACATTTACCAATATTCTGATTCAAGTTTACCTATTTCTCTTAAAATTTCTTTAAAAAATAAACTCTTACCAACGTCCATGAATTTTCCAAGGAAAGAAATTTGTCAAGTTTCTCCAAAAATTGATCAATTTTATCGGCCATAGCAGCATCCAGCTGTTTACGTAAAGGCTGGGTTTCGCCCAAATCTTGTTTAACTGATTGAAGTACACCCTCGACCGTTGTTAGGGCTTAAAATTAATTTTGAAAAAATGTTAAAAATAAAAGAAACCTCCAGACGAAGATTTTGGAGGTATTGTAAGTTCAAGCTCGGGGATTTCGAATATTCCATATTCAGACCTCACAACTGTTCTGTTCAGATCAGCAGCATTCTTCACTTTTAAAACAATCTCTGTTCCGTATTCCTGAAAATAATGATAAAGGATAGTTACAAGGAGCTAACAAGGTGGGTTTTGGGAATTGAAAGACTGTCATCAAGCCACTCCAACAGTCTGTCTTTCTGGAACTAGCAGACTCCTCGAAAAGCCCCTTTAGCTCAACTTCCTGGAACCGGCTAAAACCAAGAAAGACAATCCAAAAAATCCCGGGAGGCTAGCATAGGTTTACTTCTCCCCTAGAAACTGGCTGGGCCCATAAATCGAACAACTCACAACTGTCAGAAAGCCACATCAAAAGTGTGTCTTTCTGGAACTAAACTACTCCTCAAAAAGCCATCTAGAGCTCCATGAAGTCTAGCAAAGGTGGACTTCCTAAAACTGGCTAGAATCAAGATAGACAATCCAAAATGTCCGGGAAGGTTACTAGAGGTTTCCTTTCTTCCTATAAACTGGCTCCTCAAAGAAAGCCAATAAAGTCAGTTAACATTCCCAAACACTACTCAGAGCAGAAAAAAATCTCCTGGAATGGATCTCCCAGGCTCTGGCAAGTGACTAAACATGAGAAATAAATAAATTAAAAACCTGAGCCTGTTCTCCCGATTGTAAATTATTGTTTTGAAGTCCACAATGTTCACAAGCAAAGGACATAACAATAACTTGACGATAGAAAGGAATGTTGATAGAAATAATCTTTGTAATTCCATTTTCGTGACAGTTTGGGCAGATGGATTCAATTTCCATAGGTTTTTCAACATCATCAAAATCATGTTGAGAGGTAGAAGGTGAGGTTAAAGTTGGATCAGTTGAATCAGTCATTCGATCTGAAAAAGGCAGTGAATTGATTAGTCATCGTGATTTGGTTGGAAAGCGGGAAAAGTAAACATTCTAAAGTCTCAGAGTCAAAGGTTAACCAAAACGTAATAAGGGAGGGGGGGGGGGGAAGTAGAGAAGACGAAGCTTGGAATTAACTACAGCTCAGAAAAAATGAAACGGAAAACTTCCAGAAAATTTTTCTGTTACTTGAGTATGTGTTTTGAACGAATTAAAACTAGTTGACACTTTGACATTTACCACTTTGGAATTTCCAATTCGATTTTGCGAGCATTTTTTACTCAAATTTTTGAGGCTTAATTTTGGCTTCACTTTTCTTATCTTTTATCTCGAGATCTCGGGTGATTTATGCCGGTTTTTTTCGCGTTTTTTTCGTTTTTTCTCATTTTTTTTAATTTTCATCTGTTTTTTATTTGTTTTATTCGTTATTTATTCGTTTTCCCCTGCTGCGCACGCTTAAATTTAAAAAAAATAAAAATTTTCTAATTTTCTGAAAAATTTTAATTTTCATAAATTTAAAGGTGCAAGCCTCCAGTCAACGTGCAGAACGCTTGGCCTGGTTAAAATTTTGTTTTTTTTTATTTTAAATTTGTTAATTTATAAAAAAATTTGATTTTTTTAATTTGAAGGCCTGTTGCTGCTCTACATGGCCTGATGGTGCTCTACATGGCCTGAAGATGGTGGGTGCTCTACATGGAGCTGCCGATGATTCGGTGGTTTTTTTTTCTTTTTTATTTTTTAAATTAAATTTAAATACCAAAATAATCTTTTTATTTTCATATTTTTTTTTGTGCTGCTGCTGCTCAACATGGATGGCCTGGCTGGTTCCAATGGATGGTGGCTGGTTTTTAATTTTTTAAAAATAAATAAAATAAAAAATAAATTTTTTTTATTATTTTTATAAATTTTTTGCGTGTGGTGGTGGTCAACATGCTCTTGGATGCTTGGTGATGGTGTTCAATATGCTTTTGGCTTCTGGGTGGTGGTCAAAATGCTTTTGGATGGTTTGGTGGTTGAGTGGCTAGTTTTAATTTTTAAAAATTATAAAATAAAAAATTAAATTTTTTAATTTTTTTAAAATTTTTTGCTGATGGTGGTGGTGGTGGCTGCTCATCAATACGGCTGTTTTTTTGTTTTTTAAAAAACCGAAAAAAAATTTATTTATATTTAGTTGTGTCTACGTGCCCTCAACATCCGTGCTCTTCAACATGCTCTTCTTGGTCGCGCTCTTCAACATGCTCTTCATGGTGGCTGGCCTTATGGTTTTCTGGCCAGGTAAAAAATTTTTTGATTAAAAAATCAAAAATTTGCAAAAAATGCGCACGCGGGCCTTATTTCCTCTTTCTTGTTGTCCTTTGTCTTTGTTTTCATTGTTTGTTCAATTTTTAAAAATTTTGTTTTCATCAAAAAAAGGTAAATGGACTGGATGGTGGTGGAGTGGATGTGGAGTTGTGGTGGTGGATGGAATTGGTAATGGAAAAATTTTCAGGTTTTTTGTATAGGTTTCTGATTTTTAAGGGCAATTTTTGTTGTGAAAAAATCTTATGCTAGAGGGGTCATGCCACTTTTTTTCTTAAAATTTAAATTTGGCATTCTGTTTACGAAAAATGACAATTTGTCCCAAAATAGAAAGACTACAGCTAGAGAGAAAAAGTAATTCTTTTCGTAGGGTCATTTGAGTATGAACATGAGAGTTAATTTTTATGAAAATTTTTTTTATTTTTGTGACTATCAAATGAACCTTGAATTGTTCTTTGTTCTTTTAAGGTTCTTTATCGATTTCCCAGTCCTTTTTGTGTATTAATGTTTTGCTCTTTGCACTTTTTGCAACTCTTTTTTGTTTACTATCAGAGACATCCATTAAAAAAATTAATAGTTCTCTGTTGCAATCAATAAAATTGTTGCAATACTTCAAGCCTCTTTTTATTAATGTTTAATTGTGGAACGTTTTAATTTCCGCTTGAATTGAATGCTCGAACCTCTTTTAATTCTGATTTTTGTGTTTCTAGTTTATTGTTATTCGGTTTATTTTTCTTTAAATTTTGTCCCAACGAAGATCTATCCTTCTTTTATTGGGCAATCCCGGAGAATCGTGGTCCCTGCGGAAAAAAATCTTAAAAATAAGAAAAAGGATTTTTCTAGGGTAAAAAAATATGCTGATTACGAATCTGAACTCAGATTTTGAAAAAGTCGAATCCGAACCCGAATATAGGTCCTCGAATATCGAAAAACCATAGGGGGGACCAAGCTGATTTTGGGGTAAAAAATTCGAAAATGCAAATTATACCTCATTCGAAAGAGCTCTTCAAGTTGAGTCGAATCACACCAAAATTATCGTGATTGAACAAGATCGGACGAAGTTATACCACAAAAAACAAACAACGTAAGCCTAAGTTTTTTGTGTTATAGCTATGTCCAAACTTGAACAATCAAGCTGATTTTGATGTCATTCGACTCAGCTCGTCGAGCTCTTTCGAATGAGATATTATTTGACCAATTTGCGCTCTGTTTATTATTCGAAATTTTTCCAAAAATGTCAAATGTTCGAATTTCGGGTTCGGGATTCGACTTTTTCAAAATCCGAGTTCAGATTCGTAATCAGCATAATTTTTTAACCTAGAAAAATCCTTTTTCTTATTTTTAAGATTTTTTTCCGCAGGGACCACGATTCTCCGGGATTGCCTTTTATTGTTCTTATGACTGCTTTTGTGTTCCTCAAATTATTAAAAAAATTTTTCGATTTTTAGATTCCTATTTAATCCAAAACTTATTATTTCAAAACAACGCTACTCTCTCTTTCAATTCCTTCAAAATTTATTTTAAATGTCTACTGTTGAGGAGGAAACTCAAAAATTGGATGCAACCAACGGAGAAGGTTTACCTTTAATTTTGTAAATTTTTAATTTTTTTGGTTTTGTAGATGCTTCAAAATCAAAGAAACCATCCAGAAAGGAGCTCAAAAAACAACAGAAACGTAATGAATATGAAAAGGGTTTGCAGGCGATGGGGTCAAAGCTGCATAATTTAAATGAAGAGGAACAAAAGTCTCCAGTGAAAAAAGGTTTTTTTTTATGAAATTTGAAAGTTTAGGCAAGGAAACTGGTGCCTTTGAGGGGTCGTAAGGCTTGCCATTTCTATTCGAATATTTCCTAACCTTTTTGTAATTTCTCGCCCGTGTGTTTAGTGAAGTTGAGGGGTCGTGGGTTCGACCCCGCTTGAGGAAATTAATTTTTTTAAATATTCAAAAAGTTATGTGAAACGAAAGTTATGTATGGATAAATTGCTTAACCTCAATTTCTCAATTCCCTCAAAATTTTGGCAATAACCGCACCGTTGTTTAGTGAATTTGAGGGGTCGTAGGTTCGACCCCGCTCGGGGAAATTAATTTTTAAAAATACCTGTAATGACTTTTCTGTTAAAAATCATGTCCAAACTACTTGCCGAGAACTAGTCAACCCCTAATAAAATTCCATTTAAATTTTTGAAAATTTTTTTAAAGGTGGAATAGGCTCTGGTGCAGAAGTTGGTGATCAATTTACAGTTTCACAACAAGTCAAAACTGATGCTCAATTAAATTTAATGGAAACTGCTGTTGATATAAAGGTTTTTTATGAATAAATTGGCTTAATTTAAATAATTTTCAAGGTTGAAAATTTTGATATTTCTGCTGATGGAAGGCAATTGTTCAACAAAGCTTGTTTAACTGTTGCAATGGGTAGACGTTATGGATTGGTTGGGCCCAATGGAATGGGTAAAACTACACTTTTGAAACATATTGCTGCTAGAAAACTGGCTATTCCTCCAAATATTGATATTCTGTATTGTGAACAAGGTTTGATTTAGATCTTAAAAGAAATGGGAGGGCAATTTTTAAAAAATATCTACCAAAGATTTATCTTTAAAAATACTGAACGAGGTCTAGTTAAATCAGAGACAGTCCCTCCTCATAATTTGAAACTATACATTTGTAGATAAGAGGCTTGTGAGTGCCTGCCTGCCTTTTTAATGTCCCACAAAAAATCGTTGAAGGAAGTCCCTCACAAAAATTTGGTTTTGTGGTTAAGTGGTCTAAGTCCATGCATGAGAGACGAAGACGGGGTATAGGTTCGAAACCTTTTCAGGTGTCTGCACTCAATAAAAATTATTTTCTTAAAATTTGAAAAAATTTTATTTTTTAATATTTTCAGAAATTGAAGCTGACGAAACTTCAGCAATAGAAACAGTTTTACGTTCAGACAAAATTAGAATGGAATTAATAACAAAAGAAGCAGATTTACTATCAAAATTAGAATTGGGTGATACAAATGTTACAGAAGAATTACAGCAAGTTTCGAATGAATTAAAAAATATTGGGGCAAGTTCTGCTGAATCTAGAGCTAGAAGAATATTGGCTGGGCTAGGATTTAGTAAAGAAATGCAAGAAAAAGCTGTCAAAGATTTTTCTGGTGGATGGAGAATGAGAATATCTTTGGCTAGAGCTCTATTTTTGGAACCAACACTTTTATTATTGGATGAACCTACTAACCATTTGGATTTAAATGCTGTTATTTGGCTTGACAAGTTTGTGAATTTTTTTGTATTTTTTAAATTTTTTTTTAAATTTTTTTGGGCAAAATGCTCACATCCGAAACGTTCAAAAATTGAAAAAACGACAAAATGTCCAGAATTTTGAAAAAAAAATATTTTTTAATTTTTCTGATTTTGTTTATTCTGAAATTTTCAATTTTTTTTTTCGGAAAAATGTCCACTCCCGAAATGTCCATTCTTAAAACGTCCAGAAGTCGAAAAAACGACAAAATGCCCACAAAATTTTTTTTCAAATTTTTTAAATATCAAAAAAAATTTTTAGTTATCTTCAAAATTGGAAGAAAACATTATTAATTGTTTCTCACGATCAATCCTTCCTTGACAACATTTGTACTGATATTATTCACTTGGATAGTCAAAAACTTTTTTATTACAAGGGAAATTATAGTTAAGTGTTTTGAATTTTTATTTAAAATAAACTTGGAATGTTTTGTTCATTTGAAATTCTGATTTTATTTTAAATTCTGTTTCTAAAAATAAACTTTAATTATTTCAAGTTTATTAAAAATTCTGATTTTAAAAATAAACTTGAATTATTTCAAGTTTATTTTAAATTCTGATTTTACTTTGTGTAATTCTGATTTTAAATAAACTTGGAATATATTCAATGTTTATTTAAAATTCTGATTTCAATTTTATTTAATATCAGAATCTTAAACAAACATGTATTTTAGTTATTTTATGTTTGTTTAAAATTCTGATTTTATAATTCTAATTTACTTTAACAATTTTCAGCTTCATTTCGAAAAATGTATGAACAAAAATTGAGAGAACATTTAAAGGCTTACGAAAATCAACAAAAACAATTACATGCATTAAAAAAGGGTGGAAAAAGTGGAAAACAGGCAGAAGAAGAAATTAAAGGAAGAATGAATGCAAAACAACAAAAAGCTGTTGGAAAAAAGAGTGAAAGAGGTTCAGCAACTATGGGGGATGAAGGTTAGTTGGAGGGGGGATTTTTTGAATTTTTTTGTGATTTTTAAAAAATATTTTAAATTTTTTATTATTTCCAGAAGACGCTCCTCCACCCGAATTATTACAAAAAATTAAAGAATATTCTGTTAAATTTGTTTTTCCTGGTACTACAAAATTGGCTCCACCTGTTTTGGGATTGCATGGTTTATATTTTTTCTTTTACCTAAATGATTTTTTAATTTTATATAGATGTTTCATTCGGTTATGCAAATGCTAAATTATTGTTCAAAAATGTCAATTTTGGTATTGATATGGATTCTAGAATTGTGATAGTTGGACCTAATGGTGTTGGAAAATCTACATTGCTAAAATTGTTGAGTGGAAAAATTGCTCCGGTTTCTTTTTGAATTTTTTTTAATTTTAAAGTTTTTTTAAAGACTACAGGTGAATTAGTTAAACATAGACAACTTAGAATTGGGTGGTTTGATCAACATTCAAATGAAGCATTAAATGGTGAACAAACTCCTGTTGAATATTTGATGGTTAAATATAATATTGATCATCAGGTTTGTGAAGTTTTTTTTTGCTTTTATTGTAAGAGGGGTTTGTGGTAATTCTATAAGGTTGCTGGGTGTTTTTTTTTGTGCCTTTTTTGGGGGTCGAAAAATGTGATTCCGGTTTTTCTATTCGATTAATCATTTTTGAAAGAAAAATTATTGAGATGAGTTTCTATCTTATTGTTAGGAGAAGGGAAAGAGAAGTATCCTTGGAGGAGGATGCTTGAGAGGGTTTTGGGGAATTCTTTCTTGATGTGGATGAATAGGGAAATTTGTGTGTTTTTTTTTCTTTGTTTTTTTAAAGGCATGATAGCATTTTAAATAATAAACAAAATATTATTTAAAATTTTAATAATTTTTTTCATTTTCTCTAGAGCGCCAGAAAAAATTTGGGAATGGTTGGATTAATATCGCAAGCACACAATGTAAAAATTAAAAATTTATCTGGTGGTCAAAAAAGTCGTGTTGCTTTAGCTGAATTGTCTTTAACAGCGCCAGATATTTTAATTTTGGTATAGATTTATTTAATTTTATATAAGGAATTTTATCTGGGGGTTAACTCTATGTAATTGGATGTGTGTTGGGATAAGCTGTCACTTTTAAGAAGGAGTTTTTGAGTGATTTTGGGTTTACTAAAATAAGGAACCGAGTGAGAGCATGTTTGGATATGATCTCTAAATTATACAAATCCCAAATCTATATGATCGAGTCATCGATCGAGGTTAATGACCCCTAGATTCAAACCTTATACCAACCTCGTGTTAATTGATCGAGTCATTGATTCCTGGATCCAAATCAGAACCTTGTTGTCATCTTTATAAAGAGTTCTTCGATTCTTATGGGCTCACTGATAAGTTCTTCAAAATAAATTACTCCTGGTTCTTATGGGCTTATTGTTATTGACCTCGAATCAATAATCAGTGATTTTTGGGTTAAACCTAGGACCATTTTGAAAATTTTGGGTCATAAACGGAAGGATTTTTTCTTCTAATAAGGAGCAAAACATATATTAAAAACATTTAAAAAAAAATTTTTTTTAAAGGATGAACCAACAAACAATTTGGATATTGAGTCAATCCAAGCATTAGCAGATGGTATAGAAACATTTGGTGGAGGTGTATTAATGGTTACACACGACGAAAGATTAATTAGAGCAACAAATTGTCGTTTATGGATTGTTGAAGATGAGAATGTATATCAAATTGATGGAGAATTTGATGATTATCGTAAAGAAGTGTTGGAACAAGTTGAAAAGAGGCTAGCTTCTGATGGACTTTAAATGGAATACGGTGTTTTTTTAATTAATTAATTAAAAAAATTTAAAAAATTTTTCGGTTATTTTCTGTTGATATATAACATAATAAAATACACAAAATTCTATTTAAAAAGAAAATTTTTTTCGAACCTTTATGTAAGAGGAGAGAGAAGTTAATTATAATTAGTAGTATATATCCGGTTTTATAACATTTAAATGGGAAGGGGGTAAAATGGTTTTGAAGGGGGGGGGGTAACTGGGAGAGGGATAAAGGAAGGTTGTGGGGATTGTGTAAAGAATTATAAAACACCAAGAAAAAAGATTGGTGTGGAAGGGAAATTTGGGAAAAAATTTTCAAAAATTCGTTTTTTTTTAAATTCATTTTTAAAAACTTCCAAAAAAACCTTTAAAAAATTTTTTTATTTTCAATTATTGAATTTTTAAAAAACATATGCTTCTCTATTTTACATTTTTTTTTCTTCTTTTACTCTCTATTTTTCAATGTAAAAATTTTTTTCTCTCAATATTCGTGGCGCTAACGCGCGCACGTATTTCTCAACCAATTTCTCTTTTAAAAAATTTTAACTGACAGCTGGTGTGCGTGTGCCGGCGCTGTCAGGGGTCTTTTAGAGTATTAAAAATATATTTTACTGTGAATTTTTGAATGATTTTTTTAAAAAGATTTTGAAGGGATTTTTTTAAATATATAAGATGTTGATTGGAGAAAGTATCTAGTGGGTGGGATTGGATTGTGGGGTTGTGATTTGGGGGCTGGGGGAGTATATTGTGATTTGGGAGTAAAATATTTGTATTTAACTGAATATGAAATTAGTTTTCTTTGGGGGTTCTTGGGGGTTTTTCTTTCTTTTTAATAGTTAATTTTTCGAATTTTCTTAATGTTTGTCCCCCCATCCCCTCTCCCTCTAAACAAATTTTCGGCGAGGATTTTATCAAAAGTTATTGAAATTCCTCATATATTTACTAGTTTTTTTGCCATATGATGAAATCCTCCAAATTCTATTTTTGTTTATTATGAAATTCTAAAAAAAGGAAGAATCATATGACTATCATTTTTATTTATGTTTTTCATTTTTTATATTTTTGTCAACAACAACAATTTTTTTAGAAATATATTTCAAAATTTTCTTTTCATCCCTCCATACACTCACCCCACTATTCTTTGCTTTGCTTGCTTTACTGGCTATACAACAACGGCTGTCAATAACGCCCGCTTATTTCCTCATATACACAACTCACCCCACCGTTCTTTGCTTGCTGCACGGCTGTCAGTTAGACGCTATCGCCTGCTTTTCTTTAATGGCTGCTGTTGTTGTATACACACATGAAGGCTGTCAATAACGACCGACTGCTTCATTTATTCTCCTTAAAATATATACTATTTTTCTTTTATTTCTCTAAAAATATTTTTCTAGAAATTTCTCTCTCAATTTTTCTGCGTCGTGTGAGCTGCGCGTCGCTTCTTTCCTCATACAGCCAGCCAGCCCACACTAACTCCGCCCATAAAAATTGTCTTTAAATAGCCCCCCAAGCGCTCCATAGCAAGTCATTCTTTAAACATTTTTATATTTAATTTTAGCCTTTTTACAAATTTTTAAAATATTTTTTTTTAAATTATTTTTTGTCAAGTTTTTGTTCGCGTTTTTATTTTTTTAAATTTTTTAATATTTTTTAGTGAATATTTATTTTTTCCTTTGAATGCGTGGGTATTAAAACATTGTAAAACAACCTCTACTATAATTAATATACATACTCCTCCGTTGTCTTTTGTTAACCAGCACCTGAAAATTTTTTAATCTTCAACACAAATCTACACTCCTTAATACCAGTTTTTTTCTTCAAAATATTTTTTCGTGCTCCAATTTTTCAAATAAAATAATGGCTGCCATTTATTTTTCTTTTAATGCATGACTTCCACTACTCTTGCGCCATTTTATTCTTTTCTCTCAACAATTTTCCATTCAATGCTCGCAACCACTCTGTATCTAACACACAATATTTTTGACCAAATTCTCGACTAGCGGCCTGTTTTATTTTAAATAACATGTGATTTTATAGAGAGTGAAAGGGAAGGAAGGTTCTTTCTACTACACTGCTATAGATGCTTTTTTGCTTTTACCCAACAATGTGACATGCGCGTGTTCGCTACCGTGTTAAAATAAATGAAGAAATCCAAAAGCTATAAGAACTACTATAATAAATCCAACTGAATCCTTTGTCTATTTTACGTCTGTCAAGAAGGGATAAGGCAGAAATTAAATAAATGCCAAATTCATTCTCAAAGTCAATGGATTAGTGGGTGGCTGTCGTTGTATTTTTTTTTAATATTTTAACTCATCGGGATGGGGTGTTTGATGATATTTTTAGATGAGAAATCCAAGTCAATCTCCTTTTTGCGTTATTATGCTTTTGATAAGAAGGAATAGAGTTACACAATAATGAAGATAAAGGCGCCGTTCTCGAATTCAATGCGTGTTTGGTCATTGTATTTTTTCAAAAATATTTACCCTTAATGGGATGGGGCTGGTTCCTTGATGATAAATTTAGATGTGTATTAAAACTTCGTTCAAAACCTGTATAAGAAATCTAAATCTCAATCATTTGCGTGTATCTACCTACCACTACTTTACGTTCTAACTAATAGAAGCGGTTAAAATGTGTGCGGCAATAAGAAGATACGAAAATCGGGAGATCGCGGATCATATTATTACAAAGCCTAATGGATTTTTCGTTCCTTGCGGTATTTGATTAGTTCCTTTAATGATGAATTTAGATGTGTTTTTCAAAACTACGTTAACCTATAAGAAATCCGGATCAATCTCTTTTGCGTGTATTGCTCAATAAAATGAAAATAGAGACTTCATTCTCAAATTCAATTTATTTTCAAACTCTTTGTCATTGTATTATTTTTTAAAATATTTTCCCTTAGTGGGATGGGGGTTTGGTTCCTTGATGATAAATTTAGATGTGTATTTCAAAACTGCTTGCATAAGGAATCGAGATCAATCCTTTACCATACACGTTCTTTCTACATAGAAGGGATAAGAAGATGTATGTATGATACAATAATAAGAGGAAAAAGTGTCTTCAATAGTTGGGAAATTTGCGATCATTCTCTTAAAACCCCAAGTGGATATGTGGTGGTTTTTCATTTTTTTCAAATATTTTTACTTAATGGGATGAGGGCTGGTTCGTTGTTGATTTATTTAGATGTGCCTCAAAATTATGTATCCAAATCACAATTTTTTGTATATCTTACCAATTTTTGTTTGATTGGAAGGGATAAAGCATGCGTCTTTTGTGAAGCCAATTTGAATCTCTTAATTTATTCTCATTAGGATGGGTTGGTTTTTTGATTATAGTATACTTATTTTAGATGTTTCAAAAGTACTTTTTTTCCTACCATATCACTGTTAGGCAGGCTTGTTTGTCTTTCAATGTATATTCTACATTTTTACACTTAAATGGGAAGGGCTGGGAGTTTATTTTTAGATTTTTTTTACAAATCCAAGCCTGTAAACTCACTCTGGCAAAACTATGTTTGTTTAGACAAGCTTTTTGAGACCTTCACGATTTTGATGTTGTCCAGGTCAAATTCAAAATAATTTTTGTTATATTTGGGGGTATATTTTTTGGGGTTATCTAAATTTTAGGTCTATACCTATTTTTCTTGGCAAAAAGGTATTTTTATGTAAAATGAAAGAAATAGATTTTAGTCTGAGGAGTTTTCTTACTTTTTTGCTCGAGGGAGCGCGTTCCTTGTATTACCTTTTTTTCAAACCAACACATAATTTTTTTGTGTCCAAGTGGTACCAGAATTTGCTTCAAATAAATATTTTTGAATATATGTATTAGGGTGTGTGTGTGTGTCAATTTTAACATATTACCTACAACAATATTGTGTATCTTGGTGGGGTTCTTAAATTATTATGGACATTTTTTGGCTAATGTTTCAAGACAATTTTTTTTTTGGATAAGAAAAGGAATTAAATTTTTGAAGAAGCTAGATTAAGATTAGGATTAAAAGAGAAGATGTTTGAAAAAAATATTATTTTTATTATTATCTTTTGGATTAATCTTGATATTTAACATTTAACAATAATAACAACAACAATAATAAAAATTTTTGGCTGCAAAAAAAATTTTTTTTGGGTGTTTGTATTTCTATAACGTGACAATTAATAATAACATATATAACAATTCAAAACTTTTCTTTTGTGGTATGAAATTTTTTAACCCAAAATGAAGCGATTTAAGGAAGAAGAAGAGTGCATGGGGATTAAAAATGCGTGTTTTTATTTTTTATCATGAGTACATGAAAGGAAGTGTGTGTATTTCAATATCATAATCATATAATTTTTGCGAATAAAAATTTTAAAGAAGAAAGAGAGTGTTGCTCATTTGAAAAAAATTTTTGAAATGAAGAAGAGCGCGATTATAATATTTTTAAATGCTTGTCTACAAAAATTCGTTTTTAATCAAAAAATTTAATTTCAAATTCTAAACAACACAAAATTGTGTGTTTATTTTTAAGGAGGAGAGTAATGCATAAAAACCATTGATAAAATATTTTTTTTGATAAAAAGAAGGGGGAGAGAAGATTGTGTCATATGTATGGTCTCTTCAACGCGTTCTTATAAAATTTAAAAAAATCTCAAGTGTTATAAAAAAAAACAAATATTTGTGTAAAAAGGTTAATAATGTGTAAATATATGCGAGGTGTTATTATTGGTACGAAAATTAATATTTTTTCCAAATAATTCTTTTTAGAATGTTCTCAAAAATCTTTGCGCCCACCTATATGGTTAATCTTTGGGTTTATAATTGATTTTAAAAATGAACAAAAAATTATTTTACAATTAAAACAATTTCTAATATTCAAAAAATGCTAAATAGACAACGTATCTTACAAAATTTTATTTTTATTCCAAGTTGGGTTCGAACCTGCAACCATTTTTCTTAAATTAACCAACTTAACCACAATTCTTAAGGCTTCAATTTTTATTTAATTTTTATTTTTCTGAATCTACAATCTCAAATTAATTAAAATTATTTTTTCCGAGCCTTCAAAAATATTTTTAAAAACAACAACAAAAAACAAAAAGATTTTTTCTTAATATTTTTTTTCGAACCCACCACACATACGTTTCCTTTTGTTTTGCGATTAACCAACTTAACTACACAAGTTTAAATTTTAAATCCAAATTATTAAAAAAACTTCAACCAATCTGAAATTTTTTCTAAACATTAAAAAAAAACATTTGAAAACAACAACTAATTAAAAATAGTTTTTTTCTCAAATATGATTCTTACAACATTATTTTTCTTTTCCTACGTTATTAATTTAAAAGAAAAACTTTTTACCAACTTAACCACAATATTTACAAAAGGGGAAAAATCTCGAGTATTTACTACATATGTTTTTTTGGTATACCAAAAAATGAAAGGAAATTTTTAATCAATTTAAATAATTTTTTGAACGAATAAAAACCACATTTAAGAAGAAAATTTAATGTTTTACCTATGAGGGATTCGAACTTTCATCTCTTTTTTACGCGTTTAACCAACTTAACTACAACGTACAAATTTGTTTAATGTGCAATAATTTTACTCTTTCAACTCACAAATTATTTTTAAACAATCAAAAACATCTGTAAAACAACGTTTTTTAATGATTCGATTTATTATTTAATTCATGCGGGATTCGTACTTTTCCCACTCCTATTCCCGCGCTTATATCCAACTTAACTACAAAATACAATATACAAACTTAAAATCCAAAAATTGAAAATTTCTTTACAACCAATCTCCCAAAAAATAATATTTGTGTGTTTTTTCAAACCGGATGCTTGAACCCCTTTTGAAAAATAGCCCCCTAATTTGATGAAAACTTCACAAACTTAACTAAATAAACCATCCAATTAATTCAATGAAAAAAAATTATTAATTTTTAATTTTTCATTATTATTCAATTTGATCTTCTAAATTTAAAAATTTATACAAAATTATTAAACAAATTTTCCGGAAAAAATATTTTTTTACGTGACTGGATTTGACCTTACACAATTTTTTTTACTCGAATAATATTATATTTTAAAATTTGTCCAACTTAACTAAAAAATTACAAAGGCAAACTTTTGTCAAAATTGGAGTTTTTTTGAAGGATTTGTTTATTTTTTTAAATTAATTTATTAAAATTTTTTATTATTTTTTTAAATTTTAATCTTGCGTTGGTGCTTTTTTTGTATTTTTGTGTGTTTTTTGATTTAATAGGGGATTTATTCTTTTTAATTTTTATTCAAACATAACACTTATTTTTTAATTCTTTTTTTGGTTAATCAAGCTATATTTTTTAACAAATTCAATCAGCTTACTTGTTCAGCTTTCTTTATCATTATTTTTTAATCAAATTACTTGGCTAAAATTTTTAAATATTTTACAATTAATTATGGTTTTTGTGCTTGGTTAAATGGCCCAATCTATCTTGTTAATTCTAACAGTTTTATCCCTTCTGGTT
Source organism: Meloidogyne enterolobii (assembly GCA_963681835.1). Classification (NCBI taxonomy): domain Eukaryota; kingdom Metazoa; phylum Nematoda; class Chromadorea; order Rhabditida; family Meloidogynidae; genus Meloidogyne; species Meloidogyne enterolobii. The sequence goes on along the minus strand of CAVMJV010000080.1, from coordinate 192,068 downwards.
TTTTTATTCAATAATTGGATGTTTCTTTTATTTTGGCTAACTTTTTATTTTTTGGATGGATAGTATCCTTAACATATTTACAACATTTTTTTGGTGGTTAAAAATAAGCTTTTTTTTCGATGGGTAACAAGAAGAATTTTTTGATTGGTCAAATTTGTTTAAAAAAATCATGTCTTGGATTATCTGTTTATTTGGAAGGAATCCTTCAATATTATTTATTTTTTTGGTTATTTTTATCTCTTATATCTTCTGGTTTTTTAAATTCAATTCTTGCCGAATGGTTATTCTATTTATTCAATCGTGTTCTAAATTAAATTGTTCATAATGAGGGAAAAAAGGAGATTACTCAATTATTGTGTGCAGCAATATTTTTAACCCTTAGGTAGTTTGGCTAATTTTTTAATTTTAATCTCAAAAAATTTATTTTAATCCTTAGTTTTCTTTAAATTTATTTTAAATTATTTTTTAATAGGAAAAAAACCGTTTTACCACGATTGGATTCGAACTCGCGACCCCTCTCACCTATAGACTACAACACTACCGACTTAACCACATGGGACAATTTTTCTTAAAAATTTCATTTCTTTGTCTCAGATTTTATTTGGAAGGAATCTTTCAATATCTTTTGGGTTCTCTATTCAATTCTTATTTTGCCATTACGAATTTCTATTTGCTATACATTTAAAATGAGTAAAAGTTGCTCGAGTTTGTCCGCAGCAAGATTTTAACTTGTAGGTAAATTGGGTCAATTTTTGGCCTATTTTTTAATTAAAAAAATTTTTTTCATATTTTATCCTTACTTTTCTTTAAAAATATTTTTTAATTTATTTTTCTATAGGAAAACAAAACCATTTTACCACGTTCGGATTCGAACCCGCGACCTCTCTCACACTCATAGATTACAACACTACCAACTTAACCACATGGACTTTTTAAATTTTTTTTGTCTCTGCGGGAGCGTGCGGAACGAGTAAAATATTTTAAATTTATTAGATTTTTTTTAAATTTAAAGGTGTTTTTCCTGGCTTTTTCTGTTCGAAAATTGGTATTTGCCACACTATTTTAACCAGTTTCTTTAGAAAGAAAATTTTTTACCTTGAGGGATTTAAAGTGTCTTTTAAAAATATTTATTTATTTATTTTTTTTACCAACAAAAGAACATTTTTAAAATTTAATTCCATTTTTATAAAAAATAATTATCAAAAAATATTTGCGCGTTTATTTATAAATATAAAAATTTTGTTTTTTTTCTAATTTCTGGGATAAAAATTGTGGTATATATATTTTTTTAAATTTTTATTTTAATTAAAAATATTTAATAAAAAATGCATTTGCCAGGTTAAATAAAAAAAAAGATTTTCCGTGACAGGATTCGAACCCATGACCTCTCTTTCCTGTGTACTTAACACCACTACCGACTTAACCACGTGTGACAATTTAGAATAACTTCCTTTGCGAGAGCTTCAGAATTCCCTCGTCCGGAATTTATTAAAATCGAACTTTTTTTAACCTCTAATACATATTTTCGCGTTCATAATTTGTTTAATTTTTTTCCACCCCTTATTTTTTAAAATAATTTTATGCTCTACGTTTTATATTTTTCACACATTCTTAAATTCAAAAAAAATTTTTTTCCTAAAACTGTGCACAGTTTTTTCTATTTTTTCGCGGTTAAAAAAGAATATGACCGGTTTTAAAGGCCTATTTATTGTGTAAAGAATAATTACGAGAGAGAGAAATTTAAAAAAATTTTAAAATTTGGTGTTGAAAAGCGCTTTTAGAGTTGTACAATATGGGATGGAGTAATAATTAAAAAATGTTTTTGGTACATTATAAAATTTAAGAGGTTTTGAGGTATTGAAAAATGGGTAATGAAGAGTATTTTTGAACGTGTATTTTCGAGTAGAGACACACATAATGTGTTTGTTTTGGTATACTTAAAGGATAAGTTGTGTTGGGTAATCTGTTTAGGTTAAAGTTTGTTTTTAATTTATATAAGTTTTTGAATGTTTTGTTTGTTTGTTTTGGTTTTTTTATTTTTGTTGTGTTTGTTGTGTTTCTGATGTTTTTGATCATGTTTTTGTTTGTTTTATGTTTGTGTTTTTGTTGTGTTTCTAATGTTTTATGTAATTCTGATTAAAAATACAAAAATTTAAACATTTTCAGGCAAACTTTTTTCGGATACTTTTTTGGATACACAACATTTTCGGCAAATAATAATTTTCGGCAATTTTTCGGCAATTAATAATAATTTTTTTCGCTTAATTTTTTCGATTAAAAAAAAGAATAAATATTTTTTCGGCCTATTTGTTGTTTTTTTATTGTTTATTTAGGGGTAGAGAGGCTATTTTTAGGGGTCTTGTTTTAAGGATCATAGGGAAATTTTAGCTAATGTAGGGAATTTTTTATAAGATTAAGAGAATTCATAAGTATTTTTTAGCCTCATTTTAAAAATATTTATAAAATAAAAATTATTTTAAAAAACAGTCAGAATCTCGAATTTTACTTACAATCTAAACATAACTGAATGAGGGGGAAGCTTGTTCAAGAAAGCTTTTATCTCTTTACAATGTTTCACCATCACTTTATATTCCTAAGGGTGTACGTACAATCGAGATTTGACTGTAATATTTTCATGAATTAAAATTATAATTTTTTTTTGTTTGATAAGGCATCTTGAAACGATACAGAACTTGAATTAATCTTGACACAAGTACAAGATTTTTCTCGGATCTTTCTTGGAAGATTCTTCTTGGCCCCTCGACCTCGATCTATTCTTTTCAGCTTCAGTGATCCTTGGTTTCTGATTTTTAAAAAATCTTGACCTTGTCCAACTCTAGTTAAAAGAGACTTGTGTTTGGATTTTTTATTGTTTTTATTCTCAACCAGAATTCATAAGATGATCATGCAAGTTGAGATGGAAGCATCATGGATAAGCCCAAATTTGAAACAAAAGCACAGTGGAGCGTTATATGTTGGGAGTATTTTCTTCAAGGTTGACACAACTACTTCTACAAGATTTTGGCAAATATATTTTTTCGAAAAAATTTTTTTTTATTAATTTGTATTTTAAAATAAAATAAAAAATGTATTTATTCATTTTCTAGTTAACAAAAAATTTTTTTAGATTATTTTTTAGAAAAAAAAATTTTATTTTTTGATTATTCAGCGCTTCATTCTCTTGTAATTTAGATCCATTCCTCCAAACTTCCAATACTTTTCTTATACTTAGTCGAACATTGTTGTTCTCGTTGTTGTTGTTGTTCTTGATGTTGGGTTCTCATTTGTTCTTGTTTTTCTTTTTCCCAAACATTGTCTCTCCCAAACAAATGATGTTTTTCCAAAACATTTGTGTTTTTCCCGAACAAATTGTGTTTTTTTGTGTTTTCCAAAACATTGTTGTTTCTCCCCAACGAATTGTATTTTTTTGTGTTTTCCAAAACATTTGTATTTTTCCCCAACAAATTGTGTTTTTTTGTGTTTTCCAAAACATTGTTGTTTCTCCCCAACGAATTGTATTTTTTTGTGTTTTCCAAAACATTTGTATTTTTCCCCAACAAATTGTGTTTTTTCATGTTTTGTTCAAATCTTTTGTTATAAACTTGTCTCATTATTTTGTGTAAAATAAAGCCTATAATTGAAACAGTAAAAAGAAGAGCGCTAATAAATAACAACGGAAGAAGTGATGCCATTGAAGAAAGGAAAGTTGATGAAGTAGAAATTTGTTCAAATGTTGTTTCTGATACCATTTTTTTGTTAGAAATCAGAATTTTTGTTTTGTTCTGTTTTTAATTAGGGGAATTATTAAGGCAGGGGAAATGTGTGTTGGGAAGGGTCTCATTCCAGACTTGATAACTCTTGATTGGATTAACTTTCTGTAACGGTTTTGGTATCATTCGTTAGAGAATTAAATTTGTTACAAACCAGGGGTTTTTCAGATTTTTGGGTTGTCGAGGAATAAAATTGTGTGATTTTTTGCTGTCATTTTTTAAGGTTTTTGATGGTTTTCAAGGGTTTTTCGACCTTAACTTTTTTAAGTCTACACAAAATTTTGATTTATATCTCAATTTGTAGGAAATTTAATCCTCTTTCGAATGGTATAAGTACCATTCAGAAGAAAAATTTGGTCCCAAAGTTATCAAGCCAGAACTGAGGTCCTTCCAGAACTATGATTTAGTTAAGCTTTTCTTACCAAATTTTTAGAAGTTTTTGTTTTCAATGGCTAGGATTATCTTGTTGTTTTTTAGTTGTTATTTTTTATCCCTTTCGGGTATAAAAGTTTCGACTATCCGTTCTCGTCCAGATTGTCAAGCAATAAAAGTAAAAATATGCGCAACGACGCCAAGTTGAATAATTCGTTAAAGGTGAATGACACCGATTTAAATATTAAGAAAAAAGAATCTGTATTTATCTGAAAAAAGGGGGGTTTGTTAAAAATTCAATTTTTAAAGTGAAAAAAATTTTTTTGATGGAAAAAAATTTTTTTTGACAGAAAAAAATTTTTTTTTGACGAAAAAAAATTTTTTTTGACAGAAAATTATTTAAAAATGAGAACTAAACTGTGTAAAATAAAATATTAAAAATTGATTTTTCTGAGTAAATATTAAACACACACATATAAAATATAAAAAAATATTTGTACAATTATTTTGGTAGTTTTGTTCTTATCAATTTAATTATAAAATTGGGGTCATAGGGTTTTGATTTGTGATTGTAAAAAAATTTAAATTTCTGGTTGGGATTTGTTGGGGGAAATCAGAATTTTGTGTATTTTTGAAATTGTGTTTGTGTTTTTATTATTTGAAAATTCTGATAGTATTTAAAAATCAGAATTTCTAATTTTGTAATTGAAGAGATATCAGAATTTTTAAAAATTTATATCAGAATTTGTAATTGTAATTCTATTAAAAATCAGAATTTTTAAAAAATCTAAAAAATCAGAATTTATTTAAAATCAGAATTAAAAAGAGATCAGAATGTAAATAAATATCGAATTTAAGGAAAATCAGAATTTTTACAAAATCAGAATTTAAAAAATCAGAATTTAGAAGGAAATCAGAATTTTTAGAAAATCAGAATTAAAAAGAAATCAGAATTTTTTCTTTAAAAAATTTCAGAATATTTAAAGAACAGGTTTTTACAATTTGTAATTACAATTTGTATAATTCTGATTATTAAATAAATAAATAAATATTATTATTATTATTTATTTAATTTATCAAGTAATAATTCTGAAATGATAACAACTAATAAATAATATTTTTCTTCTAATATCACACATCATTTTACTATTTATTTTTATTTAAATTCATGTCAGCCTCCTCCAATCTCGTGTTTTTTTTTAATATTTTTAATTTATTCAAATCTTTATTATTGAGAATTTGTGGGGGTGTTAGAGAGAATTTGAGAGATAAATCCCCTATACTAGTAGAAAAAATATTTTTTTTATTTTTTATATGATGTGAGAATTAAATTAGGTAGATAGTGTGGGGGAGATTTAACGAACATGTATATTTTATATTAAGTAAAATAAAAAAAAATTTTTTTATAAATTTTATTTGTATTATGAAATGAGGAGAATTTTTTTAGTTAAGAATTTTTAAAAATTTTTTAGAAAATTTATTTTCATATTTTTTGGGGAAGGATAGAAAATAATATGTAGAAGGGTTTTAAATATTTTTATTTTATTGTTTAGAGTTTGTTGCTCAACTCTAAAAATTGTGTTTCTTCTATAAATAGAAGAAGATTCAATTAAGTTTTTACACAAACATAAAACATTAAAGTTTAAAATGAATCAAAAATCAGAAAAGACTATAAAAACGTGTATGTGTTAATTAATTAATTCTGATTGATTGTTGTAAAGAATTGTTAAAAGTTGTGTTTTAATAAAGTTTCATAAATTAAAATATGACCAGAATTTAGTTTAAAACACAAAATACATTTGAAATAAAAATACAAAAGTTTTCCGGAAAACATTTTTACAAAATGTGTATTTTATTATATACAAAAACTTTCCGGTTATATAACATAACTAGTTAACTGTAAACATTTCCGGAAAATACAATATTTTTTTTGTATTTTAAATAATATTTTAAATAAAATACAATAATAATTTCTGGAAAATACAATAAAACATGTAAAATACAAAACCTTTCCGGAAAACAAATTTATTAGAAAAATACATTTTTAAATCTCGGAAAATACAAATTGTAAAATACAAAACTTTTCCGGAAAACAAGTTCAAAATAAAAATACATTTTTTGAATAAATTGTTTCCGGAAAATACAATAATGATAAATACAACACTTTCCGGAAAACAAGTTTATAAAATAAAAAAACATACTTTTTTGAATATAAATTGTTTAAATAAATGTTGTGGAAAAATAAATTTAAAATTTTTCTTTTACAGGGTGCGGCATAAGTAACCGGACACTTTCTTTCTCTCATAACTTTATTAAAACACAATCAAATAAAATCAAAATACAATCAAATGATAGAGAATTAAATAAGGAACAAAAATAATCAAGAAAATTCGAGATGCCCACCCTTGGCTTTGATACAGAGGCAAAGGCGCGAAGAAAAATTTTCGCAAATAGCACGCACCTCTTTGAGGGTAATTAAGTCCCACTCTCGGGTGATAGAGTGTCGCAGAGACTCCAAACTTTTTTGAGGCTTAGTACAGGCCCTGGACTCCATAATAGACCAAAAAGAATAATCCATCGAATTCAAATCGGGGGAGTAGGGCGGTCATTCCTGAGCGCTGATGAACCCAGAAAAATTGGCCTTGCACCAGTCCTTAACTTCTTTCGCCTTGTGTGCCGGAGCAGAGTCCTGTTGGAAAATCCAGACTCTGCGACTGAAATGGCTCTTGAACCGAGGCTTCACAACACGCTGAAAAAATTCTCGCAAGTAATAGTCTTTATTGACTTTTACCCCAGGATCCACGAAAATAAGGGGTTTTTTGACTGACGCGCAAATACCGGCCCAAACCATGACAGATTGGGGATGTTGTGAATGAGTGATAAGCTTATCGGAAAGAGGAGATTCTGAAGTCCAAATTCTATAATTTTGATGGTTATGAACGGATTTCATTGTAAAAATTTTTTCGTCTGAGTAAAGAATGTCCGGACATGCGTGCCACTGTAGGAGGAGTTTGCATCTTGCAAGCCTAACTTTTTTGGTTTTTTCTGTTAAGAGTTGTGCTTTTTGGATTTTGTAGGGTATTAACCCAGGTTCATTTTTGGCTATTCGTCTGACGGTCATCTCACTTATTCAGGTTTCACGAGCCAATTTTCTTACGTAGGGTCGATAATTGAGATGCACCCACATTTTGATCATTTTAATATTCTTGGAAGTACTGATGGAATGCGGACTTTCACTTTTTTGTAAGTTCTTAGTTGTGCCATCATTACTAAATTAATTTCAAAAAAATTTTCTCCCAAAAAATTTTCACGAGAATTTTTTGATTGTCTATTGTACAGTGCTTCTTGGGACATCCAAAAGAGATGAAATTTTGCGGACTGAATTTTTTTGCAAAAAAAGTGAGATTATAGAATCACGTTGATTAGCATAATAGAGAATTGAATAAGCTAAAAAATAACCCTAAAATCAATTAAAAATATTGACAATAAAAAAAGTTATTAGGAATTTAAAAGTGTCCGGTTACTTATGCCGCACCCTGTATAAAAAATGATGTCAGAAATTAATAAATATAGAAAATGCGAGAATAAAATATTAAAAATATATAGGGGAAATATGGTGAAAGATTTTTTTTTATTTTATTCTTTTATCAGTCTTTTTACGACAACAGGAAATGTACGAGAAAAATACATAATTCGCTAAAAAGTACCCACATATCACACATCTTTTTTTCATATTTTTTCTTAGATAAAAACAAATAATTGATTTCATTATTTTATCGGGGAGATAAAATTAAAATACAATTGTTAATATTTTTTGATTAGTATTTTCTTTTCGGGTTTTCCGGAAAGAAAATAAAACCTAAAACACATTTATAGTGGATGTTTGTTACTACATTTCCGGAAAACACAAAAATTCTTACTGTTACTTTTCTGATTTTATAAACACAACAACTTTTCCTGAAAATACAATAGAAACACATAATTACAATAAAACACATAATTTTTACACGAGGGAATAAATGTGTTTTTCCGGAATTTTTATGTTTCCGGAAAAAGTTTTATAAAAATTCTGATTTTTTTTTGAAATAAACTTTTTCCGGAAAAACATCAATTAAAACATTTCCGGAAAACACAAAAATATAAATTCTGATTTTTGTATTTTTTATTCTGATTATTCTTTACTGTCTCTCTCATTTTATTGTATTCTCTCCTCAATTAATTATTTGTTGGATAGGTAGATTTTTATACGATTCTGGTGGTAATATAACTATAGGCCTTCGTTTATCTCGTATATATTTGCCCATAAAGGTGTTGCAAACAGAGCAGTAATGTTCTGCATCCATAAAACAGCTACAATAATGTGGAATACGCGACAGAACGCAAATAACAAGTCTAAGGGGAAAATAATTTTTTAATTAAAAAAAAATTTATAACTTACCCAGAAGTAACCAAAACAATTGGTAAAATTAAACCAATATTACTATCAATAATACCCAAACCTTTTTTAATATTTCTAATAGCAAAACTGAAAAATGCTATAATACCCAGCGAGCAAATAATAAATCTTTGAAGAAAATTTTATTTTAAATTTAAAATTAAAAGTATAACCCGAGCAATGCTATAATCCAACCTGCCCGAGTTTCGGTAACAAATTTAAGTTTAGTTTTTGTATTTTGGTTACAAGTAGGGCAATAAACCTTTGAAAATTGAGGGTGAAAATTTTTTTTCTTTAATTAAAAATTAATTTTACAAGTTGTGGTTTAGTTCCAAAATATTGAACATTCCCCACATAACTACTTGGTTGAACATAATTCGGTCTTAAATTCCACACGCACATCTTTTCTATTTTTTTTTTATTAAGAATTTTATTTAAGAATAATAAATATAAGAATAAAATAATTGTTTTTTGAGAGAAAAATTCTTTTTTATTTAAGTTTTGTTTTACACGATAGCGTGAATTATTAAAAAATACAAAATTTACACTAAAGACGTGTATTTACATGCCACACACACATTTGTTTTTTTTAAATATTTTTTCTAATTATTTTTGTTTTTCAAAAATGATTATTCTCAGAAAATAACCTCCCCTCTTCCCCCCAAAAAATAAATTTAAACTCTCCCCCTAAAAATTAATACTCGATCCTAAAAATCACATTGTTCCCGCTATGGTTGTTGGCCATTTTTAACACTTTATATCTCGGCCTAAACTTAAACATTCATTGATTCCAATCGTCTCATCTCGACGAGACGAATCGAATGTTATCGCGGGGAGTAATTCCGAAACTTCCACCGGCTAAAGTACAAAACCGAGATTTGTTTTATAAAAATTCTGATTTTTTAAAGAAATAAACTTTTTCCAGAAAAACATTATTAAAAATAAACAATTAAAACATTTCCGGAAAACACAACAAAAACATTTAATTACAACAAAACACAAAATTTTTATAAGAGTGAATAAATGTGTTTTCCGGAATTTTAAAATATTTCCGGAATTTATGTGTTTTATATAAATTCTGATTTTTTAAAGAAATAAACTTTTTCCGGAAAAACATGGAAAAACACACAACATTCCGGAAAACACAACAAAAACATTTAATTACAACAAAACACAAGATTTTTACAAGAGGGAATGTGTTTTTCCGGAAAAACTTGAATTAAAACATTTCCGGAAAACACAATAAACACAACATTCTGATTTTTGTATTTTTTATTCTGATTATTCTTTACTGTCTCTCTTATTTTACTGTATTCTCTCTCTAATTAGTTAGGTTGGTAGATTTTTATATGATTCTGGGGGTAATATAACTATAGGCCTTCGTTTATCTCGTATATATTTGCCAATAAAAGTGTTGCAGACAGAGCAGTGATGTTCTGCATCCTTTAAACATTGAAAATAAAGTGGAATACGCGACAGAACGCAAATAACAAGTCTAAGGGGAAAAAATAATTTTTTTTAATTTTTTAATTAAAATTTTTTAACAAACCCAGAAATAACAAAACCAATTGGTAAAATTAAATTAATCATATTATCAGTAAATCTGTAACCTTTTTTATTATTAATAACATAAATAATAATAAAACTAAAAAATGCTCCCATAATACTTATCAAGCAAATAATAACTCTTTAAGGAAAAAAAATTTATTTTTTTTTTAATATTAAAGTATAACCCAAGCATTGCCATCATCCAAACTTGCCGAGCAACAACAAATTTAATTTTAGTTTTTGTATTTTGGATACAAATAGGGCAATAAACCTTTAAAAATGGGGGGAAAATTTTTTTAATTAAAAAAATTAAGTTTTACAAGTTGTGGTTTAGGTCCAAAATATTGAACATTATTACCCCCATAACTTGGTTGAACATAATTCATTTTATTAGGCATAATAAGAATAATAATAAAATAATTATTTTTTGAGAGAAAAATTATTTTTCAAGTTTTGTTTTAGTGTGAATAATTAAAAAATACAAATTTTACTTAAGACATGCCACACACACATAGACACGCTTTTCTTTTATATTTTTTTCCTAATTAAAAAATAAAATTCATTCTTATTCTTTAAGTTTAAATAAATGAAAAATACAAAAGTACATGTCTGTTTTTTTTTGTTTTTCAAAAATTATTATTTTCAGAAAATAAGGGGAGTAATTCCGAACCGGCTACCGACTAAAATACAGCCCCGAAATTTGTGTTTTATAAAAATTCTGATTTTTTAAAAATAAACTTTTTCCGGAAAAATATTATTAAAATAAACGAATTAAAACATTTCCGGAAAATACAATAAAAACATTTAATTACAACAAAACACAAAATTTTTATGGGGGAATAAATGTGTGTTTTCCGGAATTTTTATATATTTCCGGAATTTATGTGTTTTATATAAATTCTGATTTTACAAAAATAAACTTTTTTCGGAAAAACATGAAAAAACAAAAACACACAAAAACACATTCCGGAAAACACAACATAAACACAACATTCTGATTTTTGTATTTTACTGTTTCTCTCTAATTATTCTCTATTGTCTCTCTTATTTTATTGTATTCTCTCTCTAATTATTATTTTTATTGTTATGCGCTTGTTGATATAATTCTGGCGGTATAATAACTACAGGCCTTCTATTGTCACGAACATATTTACCCATATAAGTATCACAAACATTACAATAATGTTTAGCATCCTTACAATTGTCACATTTAATTGGAATAAGCGAAACACAACAAACTGCAAGTCTAAAAAAAATTTTTTTTAAATTAACTTTTTTATAACTTGCCCAAGAAGAAGAAAAAAAATAGGCATCATCAAAGCATATTTATATTCCGGACCCAAACCATCTTTAATAATTTTAATGACCAGAAAAATACCAATTGCGAAAAGCGAAAACCTTTAGAGAAAAAAAATTTTTAAATTAAAATTTAAAAAATTTTTATTACCCATTAATTGCAATAACAAAACAAATACATATAAATATTTATTCCAGTAGTAATATATTCAAGTTTAGTTTTTGTAATTTTGTTGCAGGTTGGACAATAAACCTTTAAAAATTGGGGAAAAAATTTTTAATTGATGAAAAAAATTTACGCGTTGTGGGTTAGGTCCAAAATATTGGGCACGGCTAGGGCCGGACAACAAATCATATATTGGATGACGATACATTGTGAACAATAGGTAATAATAATTGTTTAGAAAGAAATAGTATTGTTATCTAAAAATAGAGAAAGAAAGAAAATTAAACTTGAAAAAATAAAGTCGCAAAAATACATTTAGAAAAACACAAAAATACAGAAAAATTAAAATGTTTAATACAAAAACACAATAATAAAAACACAATAAAATACAAGGGGAATAAATAAATAAATGTGTTTTTCTGGTTTTTATAGTGTTTCCGGAATTTGTGTTTTATAAAAATTCTGATTTTATAAAAATGAACTTTTTCCGGAAAACTTGAATTAAAACATTTCCGGAAAATACAATAAAAACAATTACAACAAAACAAAAAATTTTTATAAGAAGGAATAAATGTGTTGTTTTTCCGGAATTATTTATATTTCCGGAATTTATGTTTTATAAAAATTCTGATTTTTTAAAATAAACATTTTCCGGAAAAACATGGAAAAACACACATTCCGGAAAACACAATAAATATAAATTCTGATTTCTGTATTTTCTCTCTAATTATTCTCTATTGTCTCTCTTATTTTATTGTATTCTCTCTCTCTAATTGTTTTGTTGATTGGCTCTTTGTTGATATAATTCTGGCGGTATAATAATTATAGGCCTTTGACTGTCATGAAAATATTTGCCAATATAAGTATCACAAACATTACAATAATGCCTAGCATCCTTACAATGGTCACAATAAATTGGAATAAGCGCCAGACAACAAATTATAAGTCTAGAAAAATTTTTATTATTTTTTTTAAATTTCTTATCACCCAATAGGCAGAAGGATAAGCAAAATAAACAAATCTTCAGAACTTTTAGCACCAACTGTAATAATTCCAACCATAGTAAGTAAACTCGACAACCTTTAAAAAAATTTTTTTCGATTAAAAAAAATAAACTTATAACCCCCAAAATGCAATAAGAAAACTACAACATTTAGTTTTTGCATTATTAACATATTCAAGTTTAGTTTTTGTAATTTCGTTGCAGGTTGGACAATAGACCTATAAAAAATAGGGGAAAGATTAAATTAAATTTTAGAAAAAATTTTACGCGTTGTGGGTTAGATCCAAAATATTGGGCATGGCTTGGGCCGGACAACAAATCATACAATGGATGACGAAACATTATGAACAAGAATAATTGTTTAGAGAGAAATAGTATTGTTATCTAAAAATAGAAAAAGAAAGAAAATTAAACTTGAAACACAATTAAAAAATAAACTAGGAAAAATAGACTTTAAAACACAAATACAAAAACACCTATAATAATATTTACCTAATACAAAAACACAATGGTAAAAACACAGTAATAAACAATAAAAGTGTTTTTCTGGTTTTTATAGTTTGTTTCCGGAAATGTTTATGTTGTGTTTTATAAAAATTCTGATTTTACAAGGAAATAAACTTTTTCCGGAAAAACTTGAAAAATAAACTTGAAATAGAACTTTTCCGGAAAATACAATAAATATATTCTATTCATATATTCTGATTTTATAAAAATAAACTTTTTCCGGAAAACTTGAATTAAACACAACATTCCGGAAAACACAAATAAATTCTGATTTTTGTATTTTCTTTATTTATTCTCTATTGTCTCTCTTATTTTATTGTATTCTCTCTCAATTTAATTATTGTTTGATTGGTAGATTTTTATACGATTCTGGTGGCAGTATAACTATAGGCCTTCGACTGTCTTGAACATATTTGCCAATATAGGTGTCACAAACACTACAATAATGTTCAACATTTTTACAGCGATCACAGTAAAATGGAATAGGCAAACAACAACAGCAAATACAAAAGCTAGTGGAAAAAAGATTTTTTAACAGTCACTTTTTGTATAACAAACCTAAGGACAAGAACAGTAAGAGGCCCAGCTGTGTTTAAACCTTTATCAACAGCATTGCTAAGAAATAAAAAACCATATCCGCAAATGGTAAACCTTTGGGGGAAAAAATTATTTTTTTAAATTAAATATTTGAGAAACTAACCCAAACATTCCTATAATAAAACACCACAACCAATTATTTCTTCCAGTAACATATTTAAGCTTAGTTTTTGTATTTTGGTTACAAGTAGGGCAATGGACCTTTAAAAATGGAAGAGAAAAAAAATTTTTTTTAATTAAAAAAATTAATTTTACAAGTTGTGGTTTAGGTCCAAAATATTGAGCATAACCATAGGTTTGAACATGAACATAAACCATTATTAACAATAATAATTGTTTAGAGAAAAATAGGTTATCTAAAAACAAAAGAAATAATAAACTTGAAACACACACAATTAAAAAATAAAGTTGCAAAAATACATTTTAAAAAACACAAAAATACAGAAACAAATATGTATGTATAATAATTAATACAAAAACACAAATAAACAAAAATTAAATGTGTTTTCCGGTTTTTATAGTGTTTCCGGAATTGTTTATGTTGTGTTTTATAAAAATTCTGATTTTTCAGAAACTTATTCCGGAAAAACATTATTATAAATAAACTTGAATTACAACATTCCGGAAATGTGTTTTATAAAAATTCTGATTTTTGAGAAATAAACTTTTTCCGGAAAAATACAATTAAAACATTTCCGGAAAATACAAATAAATTCTGATATTACAAAAATAAACTTTTTCCGGAAAAACATTAAACATTTCCGGAAAACACAAATATAAATTCTGATTTTTGTATTTTCTTCTAATTATTCTCTATTGTCTCTCTTATTTTATTGTACTCTCTCCCTCTTCATTTAATTATTGTTGGGCTGGCAGATTTTTATATAATTCTGGTGGTAGTATAACTATAGGCCTTCGAACGTCACGAAAATGTGTGCCAATATAAGTGTCACAAACACTACAATAATGTTCAACATCCTTAAAGCGATCACAGTAGAATGAACCAAACATACAACAACAGCACATACAAAACCTAAAAAAATTTTTTTAGACAAAATTTCAGTTTATAACAAACCACAAACACAGAAAAATACAAATCAAGACTATACGAGATGCTCGAGAACCTTCTGTAGTTTCAGGCTTAATAATAGCATCGATAAGCGCTATAATACCAATAAAACCATACGAACCCCTTAAGAAAAAAAAATTTTTAAATTAAATTTAATATTTGAAATTAACACAAAAATTCCTATAGAAATACAGCACGACCAACTACCCTTTCCAGTAACAAATTCAAGTTTAGTTGTTTTATTTTGTTTGCATTTTGGACAATAAACCTTTAAAAAATGAGGGAAAAAATTTTTTTAATTAAGAAAAATAAATTTTTACAAGTTGCGGTTTAGGTCCAAAAAATTGAGCATAACCATAACTTGGTTGCTGAACATAAACATAAGACATATTTGATAGTAATAATGATTGTTTAGAGAAAAATAGGTAGTATTGTTACCTAAAAACAAAGAAAGAATAAATAAACTTGAAAATACACAAATTAAAAAATAAAGTTGCAAAAATACATTTTAAGAACTAAAACACAAATTAAAGCGCTTAAAATTAAAATACAAGAAAAATACAATACACAATTTTATATTCAATAAAATACACAGAATTAAAAACACAAAAATACATTAACAACACATCAACAAAGTTTTAGTAAATGGGAGGGAAATAAATGTGTTTTTCCGGTTGTGTGTTTTCCGGTTTTTATATTTCTGTATTTTGTGTTTTATAAAAATTCTGATCTTGGAGAAATAAACTTTTTCCGGAAAAAACACAGATTAGAAATTAACATTACAAAAACATTTCCGGAAAATACAACAAAAACATTTAATTACAACAAAACACAAAATTTTTACAAGAGAGAATAAATGTGTTTTCCGGAATTTGTTTTATAAAAATACTGATTTTTCAAAAATAAACTTTTTCCGGAAAACACAACATTCCGGAAAAATATGAAAACACATTCCGGAAAACACAATAAATATAAATTCTGATTTTTGTATTTTATTATTTTCTCTCTAATTATCTTTATCGTCTCCCCTAATTATTATATTCTCTCTCTAATTATTGTTTGGTTGATTCTGGTTGATTTGGTGTTATTGTTGAGGTGGTAATACAATTGCAGGGCTTCTATTGCCGCGATAATATTTCCCAATATAACTATCGCAACTACCACAGTAATGTTTAACATCCTTACAAATATTTAAGACGAATGGAAAAACCGAACAGAAGCAAATTGGAAACCTGAAGAAAAAAAAGGATTTTTTAGAAAATTATTTTAAGCAAAAACCCGACAAGGACCACCCAAAAACCATAACATATCAAAAGGTCTAAAAGAGTTATTGCACAATATTTAACTGATATCGAAAGAGGAATAAAACATCTGTAAAAAAATATTTAATTTTCATTAAATGAAAGACAAACCCAAAGAATAGCATCCCAATACAACTCCACCAAGTATAACTACCATTAACATACTTAATTTTAGTTATTGTATTTTGATTACATTTTGGACAATGAACCTTTAAAATTGAAATTTTTTGGTTAAAGATTTAAGAAAAAATTTTTTTACCGGTTGACAGTCAGGTCCAAGAGATTGAACAATAGGCGTATACATTATTAACAATAATTGTTGAGAGAAAATTAGGAGGTATTATCTAAAATTAAAGAAAAGAAAAATAAACTTGAAAATATGTACACAATGATAAAATAAATAGTAAAAATACACTTTAAAATAAAATCTAAAATACAGAAACACAAAATATTTAATACAAAAACACCGGTTTTTGTAGTAAAAATAGAATGGGTAATGAATGTGTTTTCCGGTTTTTATATGTTTCCGGAATTTATGTGTTTTATAAAAATTCTGATTTTTCAGAAATACTTTTTATTCCGGAAAAACATGCATTAAATACAACATTCCGGAAAATACAATTAAATTCTGATTTTGTATTTTTTGTGTTTTTCAAAAATTCTGATTTTTCAAAAATAAACTTTTTCCGGAAAAACACATTCCGGAAAACACAATAAATACAAATTCTGATTTTTGTATTTTATTATTTTCTCTCTAATTATCTCTATAGTCTCTCCTAATTATTATATTCTCTCTCTAATTATTGTTTGGTTGATTCTGTTTGACTTGGTGTTGTTATTGAGGTGGTAATACAATTGCAGGGCTTCTATTGCCACGAAAATATTTTCCAATATAATTGTTGCAGCTACCACAGTAATGTTCAACATCCTTACAAATGTGTAAGAGGAATGGAAGAATCGAACAAAAGCAAATTGGAAACCTGAAGAAAAAAAAGAATTTTTAAAAAATTAACAAAAATAACCCAATAATAGAAAAAAAAATAGAACAGAATATAAGGTCGCTAAGACTCTTTGCACATCTGAAGGTTTCAACAACACCAACAAAACAACTTTAAAAAACATATTAATTTATTAAAAGAAAAATACAAACACAAGAATTAGTATCCCAATACAACTACACCAAGTATAACTACCGTTAACATATTTAAGTCTAGTTGCTGTATTTTGATTACAGTTTGGACATTGAACCTTTAAAATTGGAAAATTTTTTTTTAAATTTTCTATCTTTTACCATAATCGGGTCAGGTCCAAGAACAATAGGCATATACATTATTAACAATAATTGTTTAGAGAGAAATAGGAAGTGTTATCTAAAAATAAAAAAAAGAAAAATAAACTTGGAAAATACACAATTAAAAAATACATAGGCAAAAATACAGTTTAAAATAAAAACTAAAATACAGAAACACAAAATATTTAATACAAAAACACAAGGTTTATATAGTAAAAATAGAAGGGAGCAATTAATGTGTTTTTCCGGCTTTTATATGTTTCCGGAATTTGTGTTTTATAAAAATTCTGATTTTGTAAAAATTAAACTTTTTCCGGAAAAACATTATTAAAAATAAACTTGAATTAAAACATTTCCGGAAAGGTGTGTTTTATAATAATTCTGATTTTTTTAAAATAAACTTATTCCGGAAAAAGAATTAAAACATTCCGGAAAATACAACATATTCTGATTTTTGTATTTTTATTATTCTGATTATTCTCTGTTGTCTCTCTTATTTTATTGTATTCTCTAATTAATTAATCATCGTTTGGTTGATTCTGATTGTCATCTTGTTGTTGTTGTTGATTTCCTATTGGTAGTATCATTACAGAATATTTCTCGTCACGAAAATATTTGCCAATATAAGTGTTACAATGGCTACAATAATGTTCAACATCCTTACAACATTTTAACATATATGGAATAAGCGAGATACACCAAAAAGGAAGCCTCAAAAAAATTTTTTTAATAAAAATTTTATTTTTGTAAAACCCAAAAAGAAGAAGAATAAAACATCTATGAAGCTCGTTGTCATTTTTACTTGTACAATTGATGAGTGGAGTCGAAACAACAAAAAACCTTTAAAAAATATTAATTAAAATGAATTACCTATTTTCCGGAATTTAAGTATTCCGGAAAAAACATTAAAAACACATTCCGGAAAACATTAAAAATTCCGGAAAACATTAAAAATATATTCCGAAAAACATTCCCTAATCCGGAAATTAAAAAGGAAAAATTCTGATTTTTCAAAAATAAACTTGTTCCGGAAAAACATTACATACAACATTCCGGAAAACACAATAAATATAAATTCTGATTTTTGTATTTTTAATTATTTTTTCTCTAATTATTCTCTGTGTCTCTTATTTTAATATATTCTCTCAATTATTACTTGGTGGGTTAATTAATGAATTCTATTATTTCTGGTATTTATTATTTCAGTAATTTAAGTGTTTTTATAAATTCTGATTTTTCAGAAATAAATTTATATTCCAGAAAAATAATGTTGACACACTCACCCAATAATTATGTACAAGTAACACATTCCCCACGTATATCTACCACTAACATGGTTAACTTTTGTTATCATTTTTTGGTTACATGCTGGACAATGAACCTTAGAAATTGAAAAAATATTTTTAAAAAATAAATATTTTTTACCAGATTTGGGCCAGGGCCAAATAATTGAGCATTAGGTATGTAACCATAAGTGTATGATGCATTTTGAAGAACATAATTTTGAGAATGACCATTACCCATTTTATTGCCAATAAGAGATAGAGAAATAGGTAGGTAGAATTATTTAAAAACGGAAAAAACCCCTAAATTAGAATTAAAAAATAAATATAGAAAAATAAAGGCAGAAACACAAAAAATAAAGTCGCAAAAATACAAGTAAAACACAAAAATACAGAAACAAATATAATAATATGTATTTAATACGAAAACACAATAACAAAAACACAATATTAATAGGAATGTGTTTTCCGGTTTTTATAGTGTTTCCGGAATTTTATTTTGTGTTTTCTAAAAATTCTGATTTTTCAGAAACATTCCGGAAAACACAATTAAAAATAAACTTGGATTAAAACATTCCGGAAAACACAATAAATATAAATTCTGATTTTACAAAACATTCCGGAAAAAATGGAATTAAAACATTTCCGGAAAACACAATAAATTCTGATTTTCTAGAAAACTTATTCCGGAAAAACACATTCCGGAAAACACAATAAATTATAAATTCTGATTTTTGTATTTTTATTATTCTCTATTGTCTCTCTTATTATCATACAGTCTCTACTAAATTATTATTCTTGGGTTGATAGACTTTATGTTTATATGATTCTGGTGGCAGTATAACTATAGGTCTTTGAGGGTTTCGTACATATTTGCCCAAATAATTGTTGCAAACACTACAATAATGTTTAGCATCTTTATAAACATCCTGATAAAATGGAGCTAACGAGCAAGCACAAGCAAGAGGCCTAAAGATAAATATTTTTTAATAAAATTTTTATCCATAAACAAACCCCACAATAAGACAAAAAACAAAATAGATGAGTATAAGTGGATCACCACCTTTAGCAATAAGAACATAAAGAAAAAGAATACCGAACGTGCAAGCAACAAAACTTTAAGGAAAAAATAAGATTTTTAATTAAATTTAATATTTAAAATTAACCCAATAAGCAAAGACGCAATACAATTCAACTGAGAATTCCACCCAGCAACAAATTGAAGTTTAGTTTTTGTATTTTGATTGCAGGTTGGACAATGAACCTTTGAAAAAAATTTTTTTAGTTAAAAAATTAATTTTTACAAGTTGTGGTTTAGGCCCAAAATATTGAGCATAGGTAGTTGGACCGTAAATAGCCTGATTCGTAGACATGAACATAATAATAATTGTTAAGAAAGAAATAGAAATACAGTTATCTAAAAACACAGAAAATACAAACTTGAAAATACACAATTAAAAAATAAATTTGTAAAAATACATTTTAAAACAAAAGAAAATACAGAAACACAATAATGTTTAATTAAAAACACAATAATAAATAAAAGGGAAAGAATGTGTTTTCCGGTTTTTATATGTTTCCAGAATTTAAATTGTTTTATAAAAATTCTGATTTTTTAAAGAAATAAACTTTTTCCGGAAAAACATGAATTAATACTTTTCCGGAAAATACAAATAAATTCTGATTTTCTAGAAAAACTTATTCCGGAAAAACACAAATTAAAATATTTCCGGAAAATACAATAAATATAAATTCTGATATTCTGATTTTTGTATTTTTTATTATTCTCTAATTATTTCCTCCACATTAATTATTTTCAGAATGTTTTATAAAAATTCTGATTTTTGTATTTTCTTCTATTTATTCTCTATTCTCTCTTATTTTATTGTACTCTCTCTCCATTTAATTATTGTCTGTTTGGTAGATTTTTATATAATTCTGGTGGTAGTATAACTATAGGCCTTCGACCGTCACGTACATGTTTGCCAATATAAGTATCACAAACACTACAATAATGTTCTACATTTTTACAATCTTCACAATAAAGTGAAAGTGGCGAAAGAGAGCAAATGACAAGTCTAAAAATTTATTTTTTTAAATAAATTTTTATAACATACCCAATAATAAGTATAATAATAGACCCGATTAAACGCCTTTCATGTAAAGGATTATCAAAACCACCTTCTTTAATAATATCGATAATAGCAATGATAACCAATAAAATACCAAAAAAGCTAAATAAACCCCTATAGAAAAATTTTTTAATTAAAGTGTTATTAAAATTCACCCAGCAATTGCTATGATAAAACAATACGCATAAGTATCCGTAACAAATTCGAGTTTAGTTTTTTTATTTTGTTTGCAGGTTGGACAATAAACCTTTGAAAATTGAAAAAAAATTTTTTTAATTTAAGAAAAAAATTTACAAGTTGTGGTTCAGGGCCAAAAAATTGAGCATAACCATAACCATGTTGATAAGTATTAGACATTATTGACAGTAATAATAATTGTTTAGAAAGAAATAGTAGTATTGTTATCTAAAAACAAAACAAACAAAAAAATTAAACTTGAAATACAATAACAAAATAAAGTTGCAAAAATACATTTTAATTAAAATACAGAAACAAATTTAATACAAAAACACAATAAAAACACAAACAAAAACACAATAGAAAGGGAGTAAATGAATGTGTTTTCCGGTTTTTATATGTTTTCCGGAATTTGAGTGTTTTATAAAAATTCTGATTTTTTAAAAATAAACATTTTCCGGAAACTTGAATTATATATAACATTCCGGAAAATACATATATTCTGATTTTTGTATTTTTGTGTTTTATGTAAAAATTCTGATTTTATAAAAAAATAAACTTATTCGGGAAACATTATTAAAAATAAACTTGAATTAAAACATTCCGGAAATGTGTTTTATAAAAATTCTGATATTACAAAAATAAACATTTTCCGGAAAACATGAATTATACACATCATTCCGGAAAACACAATAAATATAAATTCTGATTTTTGTATTTTTATTATTCTGATTATTCTCTGTTGTCTCTCTTCCTATTATACAGTCTGTAATAAATTATCCTTAGGTTGATAGACTTTATGTTTATATGATTCTGGTGGCAGTATAACTACAGGTCTTCGAGGATTTCGTATATATTTACCAACATAATTGTTGCAAACACTACAATAATGTTTAGCATCCTTACTCTTATTCATGTAAAATGGAGCAATCGAAAAACAGCACAAACCAAGCCTTTAAAAAATTTTTTTTGAAAAAATTTTTTTATAACAAACCCAGCACTAAAAAGAATAAAAAAGATGACCATAAAAACCCCACCATCATCAATAGTTTTGAGAAATAAAACAAAACAATTTGCGCTAATAAAAAGCCTTTAAAAAATTAATTTTTTGAATTTAATTTAAATTAAAACCCAAAAAGTAAAATCGCAAAACAATCCAAATAAGTATATCTTCCAGTAATAAATTCAAGTTTAGTTTTTGTATTTTGATTACAGGTTGGGCAATGAACCTTTAAAAATGGGAGAAAGATTTTTGTAATTAAAAAAATTTAATTTTACAAGTTTATTTATTTTATTTATTTATTTATTTACACCACTAGGGTGTGACAGTCAAAAATAAAACAATTTAAAGTGAAATTACGAAAAATAAAAATGCTAATAAAAAATGTCCTTAAAATAAAAATCAAAGCAGCTTAGCAAATAAAATTATCTCATTTGTCATTTAAGATATTGGAAATATCCAACTGTTCAAGAAGTTTAGAAAACATTTTGGGTGTATTTTTTTTAATTTCTATAGGAATTAGTGAATAAATTCTAGCAGTTCGAACAAAAAAGGAGTTGTACCGAATCATGGTTGAACAACGTGTTGGTTGTATTTTATATTTTTCGCCCCTAGTTTTTGTTTGTTTTATGATATAGGAATTATTATGGTTAATTTTAATTTTCCCAAATATATTTTGATGAAATAGCTTTAAATCAGCTTTAAGTCTTCGACTTTCAAGGGATTCTACTTTGAAATGTTGTAAAAGTGTTTTGTATGGTGGAATATCTTCTATTTTTACCTTTGTGATTCTTTTGTAAACAAATCTTAAATATCGTTTTTGTATGTTTTCTATTAATTTAATGTTTTTCTTAGTTAAAGAATTCCAAACCGGTGACCCAAATTCTATAATTGACCTTACGTATATATTAAATGCTTCTATAAGAATTTTAGGATCTTGTGATTTTAGAGATTTAATTAATGCATAGCAGTTTCTATTGGCCCTTAGAGATATTGTTTGAATATGTTTATTAAACTTGAATTTAGAAGTGAAGAAAATTCCGAGATCCCTATTCTTGTCTTCATTACTAATTTGGAATATTTTGTGGTTTCCTATTGAGTATTGTAATTTAGGGTTTGATTTACCTATATATAATACTGAGCATTTATTTAATGATATGTTGAGACCATTGGTGTTACAATATTGAATGAATTTATTAATAAATAATTGTAAAGAATTGTTAGATAAATCGGTTTTTTTTAGAATTTGATAGGCTTTGATGTCATCGGCAAATAATTTTATTTTTATTTCAGGAGTGTAACAGAATGTTGGTAAGTCCGATAAGTATATATTAAAAAGGAGCGGGCCTAAGATAGATCCTTGCGGAACTCCACTAGTAATAGAGAATTGTTCAGAATATTCATTTCCTATTTTAACAACAGATTTTCTGTTGTGTAAGTAATTAGAGATCCATTTTAAGAGTGATTTTTCAATTCCTATTACTTTTAGTTTTGTTAAAAGACGTTCATGGGGTATAGAATCAAAGGCTTTAGCTAGATCGAAATAAACTATGTTTATTAAATTTTTATTATCCAATGCAAATGATATATCATCTTGAACCTCAATTAGTTGGGTAGTGACGGATTTGTTTGGTCTGAATCCATGTTGACAATCTGGTAATATACCATTTTGTTCAACATAAATTGATATATGGTTTGCAATAATTTGTTCAATTACTTTTGTGATTGAACATAGTAATGAAATTGGGCGAAATTCTTCTATTTTGGGTATCTTTAATGTTTTTGGTATTGGTATTATTATACTTTGCTTCCATATTTCAGGAAGTGTTGAAGTCATTAATGAATAAGAAAAAATATAATATAAAGGATAATAAAGACTTTTAGCGCATTTTTTAAGGAATATACATGGTATTGAGTCATAAGAAGAGTTAGTTTTTTCAGGTAGCTTAGAAAGAAGATCAAAGATTTGAAGTTCATTTATGATTACGGATTGACATGTATTTTGATTTGTTATAGAGTTTAGATCTGCATTGTCTAATGAATTTTTATTAAATACAGAACTAAATTGGGTACTTAGAATTTGTGCTATTTTATTATCAGCGTATACTAATTGATTATTTTTATCCAAAATTGAAGTTATTTTCCTGTTTTTGGATTTAAGAAATGAAGAGATGTATGAGAATTTTTGACTGATAGTTTGTGTTTTATGCTTTTCTCTATTTTTTAAAAATTTGTTAGTTTCAGAATCTATTCTTTTTGATACATATGAGATTTTACGTGTTAGCTCTGGCGTGGATTTTTGTTTCCACAGATTTTTTAGATATAATGTCATTTTTTCAATGTGTTCGGGTTTTTTGAGATTGTTAGATTTTACTTTAGATTCGGGAACAAAGGAACAAATAACATTATGTATAATCGATTGGAAAGTGAAATATAGTTGATTTATATCAGAGCATTGTGTGAATACTAGATTCCAGTTTATTGTTGAGAAATGTGCATTAATTATTTCATAGTTAGCTTTACGAAAATTTGGATATGTATAATTATTATCTTGGTAATTGTTAGTAGAAGATATTTCAAATTCTATTGTATTATGGTCAGATTTACTTATAGGCGGATTGATTGTTATAGCCTTTATTAATTCATCCTCATTAGTTAATAGTAAGTCTAATATATTTACTCCTCTAGTGGGTTTATCAATTTTTTGTTTTAGTCCTAAACTTTGAATATATTCTAAAAATAATGTTTCTTTGGTATTTTTGGTTTGAGTACTATAATTTTCCCAATCGATATTGGGTAGGTTAAAGTCTCCTAATAAGATAAGTGGGTAGGATACAGCCGATATATCATACAAGATTTGCAAGATAGATTTAAAATCCTTAATGGTTTCTTTAGTGATTGATCTATAAATCAAAATAATACGAATTTTTTCATCTGGGGTTAATAAATCTATACAAGATATCTCTGATAAAGTTTGGGGGATTTCTATTTTAATAAATGGTATTTTATTTGATATAAATAAGCAAGTTCCTCCACCCCTACCATTGGCCCTATCAGTTCTGATAATATTATATGGGGTACCATGTAGTAAAAGATTATCATCAACTATATCAGTCAACCATGATTCAGTAACCCCTATTAACTTATAACGGTTTTCTAATAACAGAAAGTGTAAATTTGACAATTTGTTTTTTAAACTTCTTGAATTAAAATATAAAAAATTAATAGTATTTAATCTATTTAGATTATTTTTTTGAAGTCAGATTTTTTTATTTTTTCTAAAAATGTGAACCTCCGATCTTAGAATTACTGCTTCTCCATAAACTATCCAGTCCAATTGAGGGTTCTCCATTCTCTTCTTTTTGCACTCTTCAATTAGTTCCCTTCGTCGCTGTAATTGTTCTGGTGTCATTGAAGCACGCATATTGACTTGGGGGAAAGATTTCTTGCCATTTGTTTTCCATTTGTTGAGAAGTTCACGCTGAAATTTTCTGGATGGTAAAACAATCTTTAAAAGACGGGCATGACCATTATTGGGTGGGTTAGACTGACGTCCCATACGGTAAAAAAACCTGGGTGCGCACTCAACCCCCACCGAGTCGAGTAAACTTGTTATTGTTTTGGAGTCATCCGCCATTTTCTCTGATGGAAGTTTTTTTGTAGATTCCGTCAAACCAGTCACAACAACACTTCTTTCGCGCTCTAGCTCCTCTGCTGAAATAGTGTTTAATTTTGTTGTTCCTGAAAAATATCCATAAGGTTTTTCTTGTTGTTTTTCTTTAAGTGAATCGATTGATTTACTAAGAAGGTTAAATTGTTCAGTCAGAGTTTTAATAAAGTTTAATAAAATCGGAGTTTGCTCTGTTGTCATAGACGGAATAAAAGTATTGATTGTTGTTAGTGTTGTTTTCACCAAATTGACTTGACAATCAATAAGAAAATTAAGAGAATTTGGATTTTCGTTGTTGTTGCTATTATTGGAGAGACAAAACAATTTGCGCTAATAAAAAGCCTTTAAAAAATTAATTTTTTGAATTTAATTTAAATTAAAACCCAAAAAGTAAAATCGCAAAACAATCCAAATAAGTATATCTTCCAGTAATAAATTCAAGTTTAGTTTTTGTATTTTGATTACAGGTTGGGCAATGAACCTTTAAAAATGGGAGAAAGATTTTTGTAATTAAAAAAATTTAATTTTACAAGTTGTGGTTTAGGTCCAAAAAATTGAGCATAGGTAGTAGTTGAACCATAACCGTCATTCATATACATTGAAGAAGTAAGCATTAACAAATTAGAACTACTACGCATAGTAGTAATTGTTTAGAGAAATATGTAGTATTGTTATCTAAAAACTAAGAAAGAAAAATAAACTTGAAAACACAAAAAATAAAATTGCAAAAATACATTTAAAAAACAAAAATACAGAAACAAATATAATTATATTTAATATGAAAACACATTAGCAAAAACACAATAGTAAAAAGGAGTATGTGTTTTCCGGTTTTTATATGTTTCCGGAATTTTATGTTGTGTTTTCTAAAAATTCTGATTTTTCAGAAACTTATTCCGGAAAACACATTATTAAAAATAAACTTGAATTAAAACATTCCGGAATTGTGTGTTTTATAAAAATTCTGATTTTATAAAATAAACTTGTTCCGGAAAAAATAGAATTAAAAATTTCCGGAAAACACATAAATATAAATTCTGATTTTTGTATTTTCTGTTAATTATTCTCTATTGTCTCTCTTATTTTATTGTATTCTCTCTCTCTAACTGATTATTCTTAGGTTGATATACTTTATGTTTATATAATTCTGGTGGCAGTATAACTACAGGTCTTCGAGGATTTCGTATATATTTACCAACATAATTGTTGCAAACACTACAATAATGTTCAACATCCTTAGAACTGTCCCAATGAAATAGAATAAACGAAAACCCGCAGATAACAAGTCTAAGAAAAAACTTTTTTAAAAAACTTTTAATTTAATTTTTCATAACAGACCCAAAAATAAGAATAATAAAAGACGCGATTATAAGAGATGCACGAGATTCATCCTTATTGGCAGGTTCTGTAATAGCCCCAATAATAACTATAAACCCCATTACGCAAACAAAAAGCCTTTAAATCAAAAAAATTTTTTTTGGATTACTTGCTAAAATAATAACCCAAATAATGCTATAGCAATACTGTCCAGCCAAGCAGATCTTCCATTAACATATTTAAGTGTAGTTTTTATATTTTGGTTACAAGTTGGGCAGTGAACCTTTGAAAAAATGAGAAATAAAATTTTTAATTAAAAAATTAATATTACAAGTTGTGGTTTAGGTCCAAAAAATTGAGCATAACCATAAGTTGGTTGATGAACATAAACCATTATTAACAATAAGTATAATTGTTAGAGAAATAATAGTATTGCTATCTAAAAACAGAGAAAGAAAAATAAACTTGAAAAACACAATAACAAAATAAAGTTGCAAAAATACATTTTAAAAACACAAAAATACAAAACACAATAAAACATAATTATAATTAAAATAGAAGAGGAAATGAATGTGTTTTCCGGTTTTTATATGTTTCCGGAATTTTTTATGTATAAAAATTCTGATTTTCCAAAAAAAATAAACTTGTTCCGGAAAAAGATTATTAATAAACTTGAATTAAAACAATTCCGGAAAATACATAAATTCTGGTTTTTGTATTTTTATTATTTTCTGATTTTTGTCTCTTTCTTGTATATTCCAGAATGTTTTATAAAAATTCTGATTTTTCAGAATTAAACTTTTTAAACATTTCCGGAAAACACAAATATAAATTTACATCAAGACAACATTATTTTTATACACTAATATTATTCTTCATTTTTCTACTTATCATCCTTTTGGTGCTCTATTTGATGTTTATGACATTCTGGTGGTAATACAACTACAGGCCTTCCACCGAAACGTTCATATCTGCCAATATAAGTATCACAAACACCACAATAATGTTTAGCATCACTACAACAATTACAGAAGATAAGAGGCCAAAGGAGTAGTAGACCGCCTCTAAAAAATTAAAAATTTATTTTAATAATTAAATCTCTTTTTAAAAACATACAAGACTAAAAAAAGTTTAACACAGTCATCATGTTTTGCAATAAAACATTTTTTGACGATAGCCACAACAGTTAAAATTCTGTAAAAAAATTAAGATTTAGGCGTTGCAATAAAAAAAAACAAACACAAAGACAAGATGAAAAATTAAGTAGAACCATGTACACACACCAAAAACAAATTTAAGTTCACTTGTTGTAGTTTGTTTACATTTTGGGCAATGCACCTTTGAAAAAAATATTTTTTCTTTCAATTAAAAAATTATTTCTTTAACTTGTTGTGGATCAGGTCCATAAAATTGAGCATGAGGAGTATGACCATAAGGACCATAGGGCTGTCCATAATATCCATAATTTTGAGAATGACCATTACCCATTGTTTTGATAATTGTTTAGAGAGAAATAGGTAGTATTATCTAAAAACAAAGAAAGAAAAATAAACTTGGAAAAACACAAGTAAAATACATAGGCAAAAATACACTTTAAAAGAAAAACTAAAATACAAAAACACAAAATATTTAATACAAAACACAATGTTTTTATAGTAAAAATACAAGGGAGCAAAAATGTGTTTTTCCGGTTTTTATATATTTCCGGAATTATGTGTTTTATAAAAATTCTGATTTTGTAAAGATAAACTTATTCCGGAAAACATGAAATAAAACATTTCCGGAAAATACAAATAAATTCTGATTTTACAAAACATTCCGGAAAACACATATCTGATTTTTGTATTTTTTATTATCTCTATTGAATGAATGTGTTTTTCTGGTTGTGTGTTTTTCTTTAGTAAAATTTGATTTTTATAAAATAAACACATTCCGGAAAACACGAATTAATAAACACATTAAACATTAAAAACACATAGTAAAATTTGATTTTTATAAAATAAACACATTCCGGAAAACACAAATTAAAACATTTCCGGAAAACACAAATACAAATTTACATCAAAACAACATTAATTATACACTATATTTTCTCAACTATTCTATTTTTTTCTACTTATGATAGTTGGGCATTATTTGATGTTTATGACATTCTGGTGGTAATACAACTACAGGCCTTCCACTGAAACGTTCATATTTGCCAATAAAAGTATCACAACGCCCACAACGATGTTCTGCATTTTTAAGACAATTACAGAAGATAGTAACAGGCACACAAGAGAATAAAACAATTCTAAAATTTTAAAAAGTTAAAAAAATTAAATTTAAACAAACGCGAAGGGAATAAAAATGAAGCATCGCTCATCATTTTTAATACAGGCAGTGACCCCGGCAAAAGCCATGAAAGAGCTTAAAGAATTAATTAATATATTTAGCAATTTTTAAATGAACACAAACCCAAAAACAATAAAAAAGACGACGTAGAACCATGTCCATCCACCGTATACAAATTTAAGTTTGGTTGTTGTATTTTGGTCACATTTTGGGCAATGGACCTTTAAAAGTATAGAAAAAAAATTTTTGTTAAAAAAAATATTTACAAGTTGCGGATCAGGTCCATAAAATTGAGCATGAGGAGTATAACCACCATGATAAGGACCATAGGGCATAAAAGGGTTGTAGCCATAATTATGAGAATAACCATTACCCATTGTTTAAGCAATAATTGTTTAGAGAAATATTATTGTTATCTAAAAACAGAGAAAGAAAAATAAACTTGAAATACATTGTTAAAAATAAAGTTGCGCAAAATACACGCGTTTAAATAAGTAAAATACTAAAAAAACACAAAAATACATTAACAACAACAAAACATTTTCAAACAACAATGTTTTGAAGAAGGGAATAAATAAAAGAGGAATGAATGTGTTTTCCGGTTGTGTGTTTTTCCGGTTTTTATATATTTCCGGAATTTATGTGTTTTAGAAAAATTCTGATTTTATAAAAATAAACTTATTCCGGAAAAATACAATTAAAACATTTCCGGAAAACACATATAAATTCTGATTTTTATAAAATAAACTTTTTCCGGAAAAACATATTAAAAATAAACTTGAATTATAACATTCCGGAAATGTGTTTTATAAAAATTCTGATTTTATAAAAATAAACACATTCCGGAAAAAATACAATTAAAACATTTCCTGAAAACACAAATATAATATAAATTTACATCAAAACAACATTAATTATACACTATATTTTCTCAACTATTCACTTCTTTCTACTTATGATTGTTGGGCATTATTTGATGTTTATGACATTCTGGTGGTAGTATAACTACAGGCCTTCGATGGTCACGCAAATGTTTACCAATATAAGTATCACAACGACCACAATAATGTTCAACATCTTTAAACCAATCACAGCAGAATGAACTAAACATACACCAACAGCAAGTACAAAAGCTATAAAAAAATTTTTAGACAAAATTTTAATTTATAACAAACCAAAAACTAGCAAAAGTAGAGAAAAAGGCTATACGAGCTGCGCGAGAACCTTTAGTTTTTGTTGGGTAGGGGTAGGGGGTATCTGTTGTTGTGTCGTTTTCAGGCTCATTAATAGCCTCGATAAGCCACATAATACCAAGAAAGCCGAACAAACACCTTAAGAAAAAAAATTTTTTAATTAAAGTTAAAATTTGAAGTTAACCCTAAAATTGCTGAAGCAATACAACACGACCAACTACCCTTTCCAGAAACATATTCAAGTTTAGTTGTTTGATTTTGCTTGCATGTTGGGCAATAAACCTTTAAAAATTGAAGAAAAAAATTTTTTTAATTAAAAAATAAATTTTACAAGTTGCGGATCAGGTCCATAAAATTGAGCGGGAAGAGTATAACCACCATAATAAGGACCATAGGGCATAAAGGGGTTGTAGCCATAATTATGAGAATAACCATTACCCATTGTTTTGATAATTGGTTAGAGAGAAATAGGTAGTGCTTTGTTGTCTAAAAAAGAAAGAAAAATAAAATTGAAATACAACAATTAAAAAATAAATATGCAAAAATACAAAATTAAAATACAAGGGAAAATACAATATATAATTTCTATTAAATAAAATACAGAAACATTAAAAACACAAAAATACATTAACAACAACAACAAAATACATTTTTCTAACAAGAGTTATATGTATGTATTATAAATAGGGTTGCCAAAATGGACCGACTCGGACCGAAAGATCGAGTCAGGTCTCGATGTTTGGCCCGAAAAAGTCTCGTACCGGCCCGACTCGATAAAGTTGGGCCCGAAAAAGACTCGTAACGGCCCGACTCGATAAAGTTAGGCCCGAAAGTGACTCGTACCGGCCCGACTCGATAAAAACAGGCCCGAAAAAAATTGTCTCGGAAAAAGTCGGCCCGACTCGAACAAGACTCGATAATATTTTTACCAGATTTGTGGACAAAAATGGGAGAAATCTGGCTCCTTGACATTCCAAAATTCGAAAAATTTTCGCCTGCGGCGCTGAAAAAGGAAGAAATTTGGTCTTTAGCCTTCCGAATATCTCAAAATTTTTGCCTGCGGCGCTGAAATGAAGAATTTTTAGCTCCATACTTTGCTTCACATCTCGAACTTACTGGCTTTAATCGATAAGCTGGATTACTGGGATTTATAGGATATATTCCGCGGGATCCCATCATCATTTGAACTTTTTAAACTCAATCAGTTTTGAGAGTCCACAATTTTCCGCAGTCCGCAATTTTAACTTTAAAATACGCAGTCGTAATCTTCAGTCCACAAGTCAAAAACACACAATCTTACGCAACCCGCAGTCCACCATCCGGGATATAAGGTGTAATCTGGGAATATAAGGCGGTTTGAGAGATTAAGTCAAGGGCGTATCCAGGGGGTCCAAAATTCTCAAAATTTTCGCCTGCGGCGCTAAAAATAGAAGAAATCTGGTTTCCTGACTTTCCAGTAAGCCCTTATCTAAATACGAATAGTTCAATCATGGTACACTGGGATTTTATTAAGGGATTTGGTGATTAACGCACAATATCACTTAAATCTTGCGTTATCCTTCAAATCTCCGATATCCATTTAAATCTCTTCAATCCTTTTAAATCCCATTACAATATAGCACCTTATTATCTTATATGCGATCCTGATCCCCTTAATCATCTGATCTCTTTAATAAAACCAAATCTAGCAATATCTCACACCCATCCTCCGATAATTTAAATCACCTTAATCCCTCAAATCCACTGATCTCCATTTCAATTCTCTTCAGCCCTTCCTTTACCCTCCAGATCCATCGATATACCTTTTAATTCACAGATATCCCTCCAAATCCACTAATTATTTTTAAATAAATCTTTTAAAAAAAGACTCGAAAATGTCTCGATGCCCGACTCGATAAAGTCAGGCCCGAAAGTGACTCGTTCCGGCCCGACTCGATAAAGTTAGGCCCGAAAAAGACTCGAATCGGCCCGACTCGATAAAGTAAGGCCCGAAAAAGACTCGTACCGGCCCGACTCGATAAAAACAAGCCCGAAAAAAAATGCCTCGACCGTCGGCCCGACTCGAAAACGGCAACCCTAATTATAAATAGAAGAATGAATGTGTTTTTCCGGTTTTTATATGTTTCCGGAATTGTGTGTTTTAGAGAAATTCTGATTTTCTAGAAAAATAAACACATTCCGGAAAAAACACGAATTAAAACATTCCGGAAAATACAAATAAATTCTGATTTTACAAAACATTCCGGAAAATACAAATTCTGATTTTACAAAACATTCCGGAAAATACAAATTCTGATTTTACAAAACATTCCGGAAAAACATGAATTACAACTTTTCCGGAAGATACAAATAAATTCTGATTTTTGTATTTTCTTTATTTTTTCTCTATAGTCTCTCCTAATTATTGTATTCTCTCTAATTAATTATTGTTAGGTTGCGCCACATGATCTTTATATAATTCTGGTGGTAATATAACTACAGGCTTGCTATCTCCTTCATATCTACCAACATAAGTGTCGCAAACACTACAATGATGTTCAATATTTTTGCAGAAATCACATAATAGAATATAGCCGCAAAAAACTGCAAATGCGGAGACAAAAGCAAATCTAGGAAAAAAATTTTTTAATTAAAAAAATTTTTAAAAATACCCCACAAAAATAGAAATAAGACACTCTCTTTTAGTGGAGTAAAAGCATGAGTGGATGGCAAGTACAATGTGAAAAAGGCTAAAAAATATTTTTTTAATTTAAATAAAATTTAAACTGGCCCAAAAATTATTAAAGAAAAGCATAAACATTTTGGTGTATAACATTCATCATTAACTAATTTAATTTTAGTTTTTGTATTTTGATTGCAAGTTGGACAATGAACCTTTGAAATGGAAAAAATTTTTTAAATTTAATTAAAAAATTTTTTACAAGCTGTGGTTTTTTTCCAAAATATTGAACAATCATTTTAGTATAAACAAAACCAACAAATAATTATTTAGAGAAATACAGCTAAAATTGTAAAACACTGTTGTAGAAAGAAAAAAATTAAACTTGAAAATACAAACATTTTAAAACATAAAAACACCAATGTTTTAATTATTTTATAAAACCTATAAACAAACAAATAAAAACACAACAAACAAATAAAACACAAATAAAAACGTATTTCATACAAAACACAATAACTAACACACAATAATAATAATACTAGAAGGAATTAATGTGTTTTCCGGTTTTTATATATTTCCGGAATTTATTATTTAATTTATTGAAAGAGGAATAAACTTTTTCCGGAAAAGCATAAGTAAAAATAAACGAATTCAGAATTCCGGAAAGGTGTTTTATAAAAATTCTGATTTTATAAAAAAATAAACTTATTCCGGAAAAACATGAATTAAAACATTTCCGGAAAATACAAATAAATTTTAATTTTTGTATTTTTATTATTCTGATTATTCTCTATTGTCTCTCATACATATTACTGTATTCTCTCTCTAAACATTCTTGTTAGGTTGATAGACCTCATGTTTATACAATTCTGGGGGTAATATAACTACAGGCCTTGTATCGTCATTTACATATTTCCCAACAAAAGTGTTGCAAACACTACAA
Source organism: Meloidogyne enterolobii (assembly GCA_963681835.1). Lineage (NCBI taxonomy): Eukaryota > Metazoa > Nematoda > Chromadorea > Rhabditida > Meloidogynidae > Meloidogyne > Meloidogyne enterolobii. The sequence continues at coordinate 158,002 of CAVMJV010000080.1, read as the reverse complement.
TAATGTTCAGCATGCTTACAACTGTCACAGAACAAAAAAGGCACACAAATAGACATAAAAAAGAATAAACTCAGAACCCTAAAAACTTTTTTTTAATTTTTTAATATTTTTTTGAACATACCCACAACTAGTAAGCATAAAACACTCAGAAAACCTACTATCAGATTTTGTACATGTAATAATGCTACCAACACCAAAGACAATTCTTTAAAAATACTACAGTTAATATTTTTAAGGGTAAAACAACACACATTATAACAACAAACAAAATATACATTACCACCTCCAAACATTTAAGTTGAACATATTTAAGTTTAGTTGTTGTGTTTTGGTTGCAAGTTGGGCAATGGACCTTTAAAAATGGAAGAAAAAAATTTTTTAATTTAAAAAAAATTTTTTTCAACCTGTTGTGGTTTAGGTCCAAAATATTGAGCATAACCATAACGTTGACGATGAACATAAGTCATTATTAACAATAATTGTTTAGAGAAAAATACAGCTAGAATTATAACAAAAAATAAAAACAGAGAAATAATTAAAATTGAAAAAATACAAAACAGATGAAAATACAAAAAAATACAAAACTTATTTTATATTTAATAAAAACACAAAAACAATTAAAAACACACAAAAATACATACTTGGTAATAACAGTTAATAGAAGGTATAATGCGTGTTTTCCGGTTTTTACTAAACATTTCCGGAATTTATGTGTTTTATAAAAATTCTGATTTTTCATAAATAAACTTTTTCCGGAAAAACTTGAATTAAAACATTCCGGAAAAGAAAACACATTATTTTTATAGTAACTTTCCGGAAAACACAAAATTATTACAATAAACATTCCGGAAAAACATTAGAGCTTGTATATATTATTTTAAGAGAAAAACACAACTACAACAACAATGTTTATCTACTCTATCCCTACGTTCGTCCTTTTTATTCTTATCGTGGATACGGCGGCGGACTAGTTGGCGGATACGGCGGCGGACTTGTTGGCGGAGTATAAGCTTGAATTGGAGGAGCAGAAGCAAGTATAACAGGTTGAACTTGAGGTTGAGGAGGCTGACGAGGAGGAATCGGAGGTTGATGAACCACAACAGTTGTCCCTCCATATCTACGGTTTTCCAGTTGACGTACAAATTTGCCAAGATACAAATTGCATACACTACAATGATGTTGAGCATCCTTCCAACAATTAGTAACGAACGGCAAAAAAATGCATGGAAAGAAAATGCAGCAGACAAACGGACTTAAAAATATTTTTTTTGTGTTTAAATTTAGGAACATACTTAACAAGAGTGAACACAATGACCGTATACCATGCCACGGGACCCATAACATAATTAACTCTGGTGAGGGTATATTGGTCGCATTTTGGACAATACGTCTGAGAAAAAAAAATATTTTTAATTTTTGAAAAAAAAATATTTTTTTCTTACCATTTGCGGATCCGGGCTATAAATACCTCCATATTGATGAGAAACTGTCTGCCCCATTTTCTATTGTTTTGTTATTGTTGTTGTACAGCTTTGTTGTTGAAATAATGGTAGTTATGTTGAGGAATACTCGGTTTAATTAGTCCCTTTTATATAGTAAATTTTTAAATTTCAGAAGTAAAGCAAAGAAACAATTAATTTAAAAATAATGAAATGTATTTTAAACATTAAAGTAAAAAACACAAGTTATAATATGTATTATTCAATGAAAATACAGAAACAAAAATACAAATAACAGTTAATAGAAAGTATGTGTTTTCCGGTTATAAAAACACATTTCCGGAAAAACTTGAATAAACATTCAGGAAAAGAAATATTATTTTAACAACTTTTCCGGAAAACACAAACAAAATTTAATTGAAACATTTCCGGAAAAACGTTAAGGCTTATATATATTTTAAGAGAAAAACACAACTACAACAACAATATTTATATATTCGTCCTTATTATTCTTTTCGTGGATACGGCGGTGGACTAGTTGGCGGAGTATAAGTTTGAATTGGAGGAGAAGCAAGTATAACAGGTTGAACTTGAGGTTGAGGAGGCCGACGAGGAGGAATCGGAGGTTGATGAACCACAACAGTTCTTCCTCCATATCCATATCTGTAGTCTTCATATTCACGTACATACTTGCCAAGATAGGTATTGCATACACCACAACGATGTTCGGCATCCTTATAACAATCAAAAACGAACGGCAAAATAATGATTGGAAACAAAAAGCAGCAGAACATCAGACTTGAAATTTTTTGAATTTACAAACTTTTATGGAATTAGTGCAGTTTCCCCCACACGGGGCACTAGTACCCTTTTTAAAGTTAAAAACAAACTTACTTGGCAAGAATGAGAATGATGACATTACAAATTGCATATGCACCCATAACATAAGTAACTCTCGTGAGTGTATATTGGTCGCATTTTGGACAATACGTCTTGAAGAAAAAATTATTTTTAATTTTTGAAAAATATTTTTTCTTACCATTTGCGGGTCCGGGCTATAAATACCTCCGTATTGATGAGAAACTGTCTGCCCCATTTTTTGATTTATTGTTGATGTACGGAAGTTGTAGAAATTGTAGTTATGTTGAGGAATACTCGATTTAATTAGCCCCTTTTATATAGTAAGTTTCAAATTTCAGAAGTAAAGGAAAATAAATTAATTTAAAAATATTGAAATGTATTTTAAACTTGTAAGTAAAAATACAAATTATAATGTTATTCAATAAAAATACAGAAACAAAAATACAGATAACGGTTAATAGAAGGTATGATGTGTGTTTTATATGTGTTTTCCGGTTTTATATAAACACATTTCCGGAATTGTTTTAGAAAATTCTGATTTTTCCGGAAATAAACTTTTTCCGGAAAAACTTGAATAAACATCCAGGAAAAGAAACATTATTTTAACAACTTTTCCGGAAAACACAAACAAAATTAAATTAAAACATTTCCGGAAAAACATTAGTTTGTATACTATATTTTAAGAGAAAACACATGTATTTTCCGGTTTTTTATATAAACATTTCCGGAAGTGTTTTATAAAAATTTCTGATTCTAGAAGTTTAAATAGACATTAAAACAGAAGGAAAACATGCTATTTTATAAACTTCCGGAAAACACAAAATTAAATTACATTTCCGGAAAAAAGTTAAGGCTTATAAATATTTTAAGAGAAAAACATAACAACAACAATGTTTATATACTCTATATATTCAATGTTCGTCCTCATTGTTTTCGTGCATACGGCGGCGGACTAGCTGGTGGATACGGCGGTGGACTAGTTGGCGGAGTATAAGCTTGACCTGGAGGAGCATGAGCCATTATAACAGGTTGAACTTGAGGCTGAGGAGGAGGAGGTTGAATAACCACAACAGTTCTTCGCCTTCCATATCTGTGGTCCTCGTATTCACGTATAAACTTGCCAATATAGGTATTGCATACACCACAACGATGTTCAGCATCCTTCCAAAAATTAAAACAGAACGGCAAAAAAATGAGTGGAAACAAAAAGCAGAAGATAAACAGACTTTAAAAAATTATTATTTTTGATCAAATTTAGGAACATACCTAACAAGAGCGAACATGAAGACCATACACCATGCCAAAGGACCCATAACATAGGTAACTCTAGTGAGGGTATATTCGCCGCATTTTGGACAATAAGTCTATAAAAGACATAAAATTTTAGAAAAATTATTTTTTTCTTACCATTTGCGGATCGGGTCCATAAATACCTCCGTATTGATGAGAAACTGTCTGCCCCATTCTATTGTTTTATTGTTGTGAAGAAGTGGTAGAAATTGAAATTGTGTTGGGGTAGGTGAGAGAACTCCAGTTGTCTTATACCGTTTTTATATGGTAGCTTTAAAATATCCACAATTTAGAAGCTTTGGCGTAATGTTGGAATGAATTGTCTCTTTATGAAAAAGAAAAGACTGTAGGCGAGAGAAAAAGAGAAAATTTTTTTGACATTTTTCTCAATTTTTCGACTCTTTTTTCGGGGTTTCTTCGTGTTTTGTGTGAATGTTTTTAGACTTTTGGTTGTCATATGTTGTTTAAATTAGATCTATAATGAAACTAAGTGGCGCTAACGGGAATAGTCTGTTTCGTCGTACCCCCCTCTTTTTTCTTTCTCAAAGTTTAAAAATGGTCCAGAAGAACCATTTTCTCTCTCCTTATTTCTCTCAGATTTGAGAAGTAGTAATTCTACTCATCAAGCTGCATCGAATGAGTAAACCAACATTTCTAACCATTAAATGACCCCTAAGCAGGGGCCGGTCCCATGTACAAAACGGCACATGGACACTCCAAAATTTTTCTCATGGTCACCAGCGCACTGCCTCCGCACAAACACTATTGGACAGCCACAGAAGCGCACTAAACCAATAGTGCTGCCAGAACGCACAGCCACTGATGTCTATCTACCAATAGTGTCCACTGGCTGCACAGTGACCGAAGTCATGCCCCACCAGCTTTCTGCTAGAGTAGATAGTCCGCCGAAGCGGTCCATGGATAAATTGTGGGAGAATTCCCAAAAAATAAAAGATTTGAGCATAAGTAATTCTTAGACGGTTAATAGAAAGGGTATAGAGAACACTAATTAGATTTCCTTTTTTTAATTATTTCCTTTTCTCTTTTTCTTCTTCTCTCCTATACTTTTCTTCTCTCTCCTTTACTCTCTCTCCTTTACTTTTCTTCTCTCCTTACCTTACTAGCTTTTTAATTTTTCATAATAACAAATCGCTTAAAATAAACAAAATATCTACAGCGCGTTGTATTTAAAAATGGTCAAAAAAGGGAATTTTTGTAAATGTCGAAGGGTCTATATAATATATCCGAAACCCGGACTTTTTTCGACCCGACTACACGAGAAGTTTTCGAAAACCCGACCCGAAACCCGGCATTCAAATCACGTTGATTTTGAGGTCATTCGATGCAGCTCGATTTTGAATACCTTGAGAAAGAAAAAAGAGGGGGGTTACGAAACCGACTATTACCGCGCTAACTGAAATTTTTCCTTTTTTTCGACTTTGTCGAAGAATTTCCTTCGATTTTTTGTAAGGATAAGGTGGAAGACTTACCTTACTATGGCATTTAGATGCCTAAGTAAGAGCTCTTGTAGCTTATTGATGTACCTTCCACAATATAAGTATAAGAGAAGCTCTAGAACTAATCAGAAATTGAAACAAGGGACTAATCAGCAAGTGTCCTTTGCTTCTATTTATGCTTGTTCCGTGGATGATAGAGATCGGACTGGGTCTGGACCAAGGCCTGGGTTTTTCCTGGACCCAGAGTCAAGGCACAGACCTTTTTTGACCTTCTTGGGTTTTTCCTGGACTGCAGGCCATGATGCGGTTCAGGTCATGAATCAAACCCAGAGTCCAGGAACGGGTCCAGGCTTTCTTTATTGAATTTTGATCCTTTTTTCTTATTCATCTTTAAAATAAAATATTTATTTAATTCTTTTTAAAGCCTTTTTGCCATGTTCAAAGTGTAGTCTCTACACAACATAATTTTTTTAAATATATAAATTTTTATTTATTTTTCTTCTTAATTGATTATAGATTTATTCTTGTGTGTAAATAAATTTAAAATGTCAGATTTAATATATGCAGGTTTCTTTTTTGTTTTGTAATTTAAAAATTAAATTTTCTTCAAGTTCGCGGATCTACCGGTTTTGCATTAAAACGAGGACTTGGGAAACCTGAAGAATTGGCTGGAGAAAAATTGTAAGAATTTTTTACTTTTATTGATTTTTCTTTGTTGAATTAATGGAGGGCGAGTAGTTATGACTGTTTAGCTAGGGTGTCGATTTATTGAATTGGGCTGTATTCCGTGTTTAAATCTCGGGAATTCCAAACATGTCAGGAAAAAACGGGGGTAGCTTAGGCTTCTGCTCATGTCAGAAAAAAGCCTGGGGAAGCTCAGTAATGGCCTGCATCTGGATATTGAAATGACCTACCCCTGTGTCAATACCCGGCGCGATCTTTAGTGTGAGCAATTGGGTTTCTGTTCGGTATTTCTGATCTGATTCCAAACAGAAAATTGGTTATCTTTGACGGACACGGTCTATTAGTTAACATTTTGACTAATTCTTTTAATTTTAGAGATCCAAAATATGCAGTTTGTCGTTGTTTTAAATTTAGCAATGATGGAGCCTATTTTGCCTATTGTGACTCTTCAAGGTTTTCTTCTTTAGAAACTCGAAAACTTTTTTTAATTTAAGGACAGTTTTAGTAGAATCTTCAACTGGACGTGAATGTTTTTCTACTGAATTGGTTAAAACTCATTGTATTCTATTCTCACCAAAGGACAAATATATGGTTACTTATGAGCCGTAAGTTTTTTTACAAAATATTTTTTGAGGTTTTTAAATGGGGAAAATAGGGAGGGAGGATTTTTTGGTGTGCTTATGATAGGGAGAGAATTTGTCGTATTTTCAATTTTCCCCTCTTTTTGGGATCTTTTGTCTTTGTCATCAGAGTTGTCGGTAATTGGAAGAGCCGGAATTATAAGTAAAAAACGTCGGAAATCGGAATTCCGACCCACCTCTGTTCGTCATTTTTAAGAAAAGTGAAGATTCATTTAGTTACAATTTACATAAGTCATTTTCGGTAGTCGTATTAACTCCTATTAGGTTTCAAGTTCGATTCAAACCCTGTTAGTTAACTTTCTCCATTATAAATTTTTACTAGTTACCAAGGGCGTAGCCAGGGAGCTGAAGTCCTCGAAATGGGAGAAAGTGAAAAAATTTTGGGAGGTCAATTTCAGGTGTCCAATTTAGACCACTTAAAATTGACCCTTTAGCTACGCCCTTGTTAGTTACGTCTTCAAAATTAAAAATTTTCCTCAATTTTCTAGATATGTAATTTATGGAACAAGAATGAATGCAGACGGAACAGTAAAAACTCCAAATCCAAATCTTCGTATTTTCGAAGTTTCGACTGGTAAACTTTTGGCTACTTTAATTGCTGATAAACAGTCTGTTTGGAAGCCTCATTTTACTGATGATGATTCTATTGCTATTAGAGTTAAAGGCTCTGAAATTTTATTTTACAAAAATGGAGAATTTGGTATTTAATTTTTTTGGTGCTTAAGTTCAAGGCTCTGAAATTTATTGATTCTTGGGTTACTAGTAGGGAACTTAAGTCAAATTTAAAACTAAAATAAACTTGCTTACAAATTTATTTTTTGTTTTTGTTAAGGGCATAACCGACAGTCTTGGCTCCACATTTGGGCTCTCTAGCATTCATATTTACGGGTGCAGGGATCGCACCGACAGAAAACCAAATTCCCGATTTTGGGAATCGTGAATCGGGTCGATGCGATCTCTGGTGTGTAGGAAAAAGTCTGATCTCAGAATGGATTTTCGAGAATTTCTTTGTTCAAATATTGGGTCTAAAGGTGTCCGGGGTTTCGTTTAACTCGTGACATCCGTGCTTTCGTTTTTTTTTTGTGTTTTTTCTAGGCTCTGACACTTACAAAAATTCTTTTTATAATTTAATTAAAACTTTAAAAATTTATTTTTCCAGAAAAATATTCAAACAAGATTGTAATTAAAGATATTGCTCAATTATCTTTAAGTCCAGGTTCATCTCCACATATTGGATGTTTTATTCCGTCAAAGGTTTTTTTTTTAAATTTTTTTAAAAATTTATATTCTCTTTAACTTTTAAGAATCAACCAGCATTAATTCAATTGAGAACATTAAATGATTCATTGGATGTAATTTATACAAAGACTAGTTTTAATTGTGATCGTTGTGTAATGAATTGGAATACGAAAGGTTTTTTGTTTTTTATTCTTAAATTTATTTGTTATTGAGTACAAATAGGAATTCAATTTTTAAAATGTGTACCAATCAATAGGACTGCTTTAGACTTATTGTTTCAATATTTTCAGACATTATTCATAAATGTCTGTAAATTCCTTTTTTGAGTTTTTTATTTTATGATTTGATACATTTATTGAATTGGTGGAGGGAGTCTTCTTTGGGATGTGAGAGAATGTTTTTATGTGGATTTTTGTTTTTTCTGTCTTGGTAGAGGATCTTCTTTTTAGCCAGGCTTATTGTGCTTCCTCTTTTCATTTTATGATTTTGATTTATTCATTATGGGGAGTGTGAGTCTTCATGATACTGCTGCTTCTTTATATCCTTTGGGATAAGTCTCTCTTTAACTTTTTCTCTTTATCTCTACGCATTTTTGCTTTTTGACAAATAATTAAAAAAATTTTTTTTATTAAAGGTTCTGCTTTACTAGTAACAGCATCTGTAGATATTGATAAATCAAATCAATCATATTATGGTGTAAGCCATATTTATTGTATTTTGACAAAAGATGGTGGTTCATGTTTTCAAGTACCTTTGGATAAACAAGGGCCAGTACATTCTGTTGGTAAATAAATTTTTTTATTTTTTAAAAGAAATCAACAATTCTTGTAATTTTAGAATGGGCACCCAATGCAAAAGAATTTTGTGTTTGTTACGGGTTTATGCCTTCAAAGGTTTTGTTTGTTTTTGGAGAAGGGCGATCTAGATTTTATGTAAACACCACTCTTTGATTTTAGACTACCCTTCTTTTTTATATACGATTTTTAATTTTTTTGGTTATTGGTTTGGCTTTGGGTACTGGTTTGGCCCGGTAGCCAAACCTATTTTGGCTACTCGGGAAGAAAATGGGCGTTGTGTCACAAGATACATCCCTGTTGGGCAGTGTTTGGTGATAACTGTCTAATGATACTCTCAAGTTTCTGTAAAATTTTCCTCGTTTTAAAAAATGTTTCTTGTACACCGAGCGATATTTAGATTCAAAATTTATTTTTTTATTTTTTTTTTTCAAAAATAGGTAACAATTTTCAATATGAAGGGTGATATAATTTGGGATATTGGTGAAGGACATCGAAATGAAATTCATTATAATCCCCAATCAACAATTTTGGTAACTTGTGGGTTTGGAAATATTTCTTCTGGAAGAATGGAATTTTGGAATTTGTCAACACGAAAAGAAATTAGTCAATTTTGTGTTCCACATACTACACATTTTGGTTGGGCACCTGATGGACAGCATATTTGGTTTGTTTGTGGGAATTTTTTTGAAAAATCAGAGTTTTTCAGAAATTCTGAAATTTTTTTTTTCTAAAAATAGGAAAAAGAGGAATGTGCCTTAATGGTAAAAATCTGTAATTCCAAACCTTCATAAGCTGATAAAATGCCTAATTGTGGAAATGACTAATAGTAAGTAACGCCACCCATCGAAATGTTGTTCTAATAATGGGGAGTAAGGTTTCAACAAATGGGGAAACAGTTTGTCTAGCGGACCGTCCTCCATTATTGGAACAACATTTGGACATTTGTCAGCGTTTCGAGGGGTTTGTCATCTCGGTCTTTTTTGCAGTAAGGAGGTTTTGGCATCAAGATCCTTGTCAATAGTTCTTTGGCATTTCGGCTTTTTCATACCGGAATTTCCTTCCAAAAATTTATTATTATTTTTATAGCACTTCAACTACCGCACCTCGTTTAAGAACAGATAATGGTTATCGTATATGGACTTATCAGGGGATTAAAGTTGCTGAACATTTGTTTGAAAAGGAAGAATTGTGGGAGGTTTTTTTTTAAATTTTTTTTGAATTTTTAAAAATTTTTCAATAAAAGGTTAAATGGAAGCCTAGCAATTCATATTCAAAATTTGCAATAGAAGAGCCTTCTAAAGAACAAAAAAGTATAAATTCAAGAATGGGATATACTAGCAACAATAATAATTTGGTGGATAGTCTTCCAAAAGGAGCTGTAACTTCTCAAGGTGTTTATGTACCTCCACATTTGAGAGGTTTATATTTTTTGATTTTAGAAAAATTTTTTTTTTCTCAAGGTGTTAGTTTTAATTGTAAGGTTTGGGAGAAGGGCCGAGTCTATTTGAGTTCAGATTAAACTTTTTCGATTCCCCCGGATCCTTTCGTATATATTTGACCAGTTATACAGTAGGTGAGTGAGCTGTGGAGCTATGAGAGTGTGAGATGTGAGTCATCAGATTCACACGGTGAGCTTATGTTAAATGATTTTCATATACTGGGTCAATTCAGCTCTTTGTCCCAGACTATGCTAGTTAGGTAAAGTTGTTTGTCCTTGAGAATCTTTGGATATCCAGAATCGAACTGAAAAATCCTTGGTTATTAAGTTTGGTTCCGAACCTAAAACCCTACTAGTTAAAGTTTAATTAAGTGGTAATCTTGTGATATGGATTAAGCTGTTGGAGAGGATTTTCCCTAGGGGTACTTCCCCCAAAATTCAAAGCTTTATTCATTTTTAAGTTCCCAAAGAGATTTTAAAAATTTTTTTATTTTTAAGGAAAAAATTCTAATCAAAAAGGAGGAGGTGGTGGAGGAGGAAAGCCATCAACAGGAGCAAAAACTTCAACAAATAAAAATGTTTCCAACAATAATAATTCATCAGCAAGTGGACTAAATGAAATTGAAAAGAAAATTCGTTCATGTCAAAAAAAATTGGATGATATTGAAATTTTGAAAGAACGTTCATCTTCTGGACAACGTTTAGAAATTAATCAAATGGAAAAAATTAAAAATGAAGAAAAAATTAAAATTGAATTGGAAAAACTTAAATTAGAAAAACAAGGAAGAGGAGGGGGAGAAGGTGAAGTTGGAAATGAGGATAAGGAAAAGAAGAATTGAAAGGAATTTAAAAAAGGAAGAAAAAAATAAGTATGAAAATTTTTTTAATTAGTTAAATTTTATATATAAATTTAAATTGAGGAGGGGAGGGTTGGATGAGAGAGAAAAAAAGGAGAGGGAAAAAAATTTTTTCAGGTGAAGGGGAATAAAATTTGGGGGGTTTTAAAGTTTGAGAATTTTTTTTTTCAAAAAAAAAAAATATTTTTTTGATTCTTGAATAATAGTTTATTTTTCTGGATAAAAAATTTTTTCAAAAAAATTCTCAAAAAAAATTCTCAAAAAAAATTTTTTTCTCTCATACAATTAATTTTTGTAGTGTGAGACAGGGAGAGAAGAGAATATGGCGCTTTTATTACTATATTTTATTTTTTTTCTGTTTATTAAAAAATTATAGTTTTATTTTTTTAAATTTTCTTTTAAAGAATAAAAATGTTGTCAGATTTTAATTGTTTTTAAAATATTTTCAATTTTTCATTTGTGAAAATACTTTTTTTATGAAATTTAATTTTTATTAGCGCGCGTTTAATTGGGGCAATATTTGGAGATTATTTGACAAGGTTGTTTATTTTAATTTCTGGTTTGTTTTTCTGATATGCGAATGTTTTTCTGATGGGTATGGTTTGTTTTTGTGGTCTTTCCTTGTTTTGTGTTTTTGTCATTTTGTATTTTTCTGGTTAATGTGTTTTAGCTATGTTTTAATGTTTTATATTGTTTTGTGTTTTTCCTTGTGTTTTTCTCTGTGTTTTTGTATTTTTCTGATTTATATGTTTTTCTGATTTCCTTCTGTTTGTGCTTTTCTGGTTAATGTGTTTTAGTTGTGTTCTGGTGTTTTGTGTTGTTTCTTTTGTTTTTGTGTTAACTTTTGTTTGTTTTATGATTTTTGTTTTGCCTATGTTTTACGGTATCTTATGAGTTAATATAATTTACTTTGCTTTAATAAATTTAACAGAATCTCATTTTTCTTGTTCGGTGATTCATCGTGTAACGGTGACTCATCGTGTAACGGTGATTCATCGTGTAACGGTGATTCATTGTGTAACGGTGACTCATCGTGTAACGGTGACTCATCGTGTAACGGTGATTCATCGTGTAACGGTGATTCATCGTGTAACGGTGATTCATCGTGTAACGGTGATTCATCGTGTTCGGTGACTCATCGTGTAACGGTGACTCATCGTGTAACGGTGACTCATCGTGTAACGGTGATTCATCGTGTAACGGTGATTCATCGTGTAACGGTGATTCATCGTGTAACGGTGACTCATCGTGTTCGGTGACTCATCGTGTAACGGTGACTCATCGTGTAACGGTGATTCATCGTGTAACGGTGATTCATCGTGTAACGGTGACTCATCGTGTAACGGTGATTCATCGTGTAACGGTGATTCATCGTGTAACGGTGATTCATCGTGTAACGGTGATTCATCGTGTAACGGTGATTCATCGTGTAACGGTGATTCATCGTGTAACGGTGACTCATCGTGTAACGGTGATTCATCGTGTAACGGTGATTCATCGAGTAACGGTGATTCATCGTGTAACGGTGATTCATCGTGTAACGGTGATTCATCGTGTAACGGTGACTCATCGTGTAACGGTGATTCATCGTGTAACGGTGACTCATCGTGTAACGGTGATTCATCGTGTAACGGTGATTCATCGTGTAACGGTGATTCATCGTGTAACGGTGACTCATCGTGTAACGGTGATTCATCGTGTAACGGTGATTCATCGTGTAACGGTGACTCATTGTGTAACGGTGACTCATCGTGTAACGGTGATTCATCGTGTAACGGTGACTCATCGTGTAACGGTGATTCATCGTGTAACGGTGACTCATCGTGTAACGGTGATTCATCGTGTAACGGTGATTCATCGTGTAACGGTGACTCATCGTGTAACGGTGACTCATCGTGTAACGGTGATTCATCGTGTAACGGTGATTCATCGTGTAACGGTGATTCATCGTGTAACGGTGACTCATCGTGTAACGGTGATTCATCGTGTAACGGTGACTCATCGTGTAACGGTGACTCATCGTGTAACGGTGATTCATCGTGTAACGGTGACTCATCGTGTAACGGTGACTCATCGTGTAACGGTGATTCATCGTGTAACGGTGACTCATCGTGTAACGGTGATTCATCGTGTAACGGTGACTCATCGTGTAACGGTGATTCATCGTGTAACGGTGATTCATCGTGTAACGGTGATTCATCGTGTAACGGTGACTCATCGTGTAACGGTGATTCATCGTGTAACGGTGACTCATCGTGTAACGGTGATTCATCGTGTAACGGTGATTCATCGTGTAACGGTGATTCATCGTGTAACGGTGACTCATCGTGTAACGGTGATTCATCGTGTAACGGTGACTCATCGTGTAACGGTGACTCATCGTGTAACGGTGATTCATCGTGTAACGGTGACTCATCGTGTAACGGTGACTCATCGTGTAACGGTGATTCATCGTGTAACGGTGACTCATCGTGTAACGGTGACTCATCGTGTAACGGTGATTCATCGTGTAACGGTGACTCATCGTGTAACGGTGATTCATCGTGTAACGGTGACTCATCGTGTAACGGTGATTCATCGTGTAACGGTGATTCATCGTGTAACGGTGATTCATCGTGTAACGGTGACTCATCGTGTAACGGTGATTCATCGTGTAACGGTGACTCATCGTGTAACGGTGATTCATCGTGTAACGGTGATTCATCGTGTAACGGTGATTCATCGTGTAACGGTGACTCATCGTGTAACGGTGATTCATCGTGTAACGGTGACTCATCGTGTAACGGTGACTCATCGTGTAACGGTGATTCATCGTGTAACGGTGACTCATCGTGTAACGGTGATTCATCGTGTAACGGTGATTCATCGTGTAACGGTGACTCATCGTGTAACGGTGACTCATCGTGTAACGGTGATTCATCGTGTAACGGTGACTCATCGTGTAACGGTGACTCATCGTGTAACGGTGATTCATCGTGTAACGGTGACTCATCGGTAACGGTGATTCATCGTGTAACGGTGACTCATCGTGTAACGGTGACTCATCGTGTAACGGTGATTCATCGTGTAACGGTGACTCATCGGTAACGGTGATTCATCGTGTAACGGTGACTCATCGTGTAACGGTGACTCATCGTGTAACGGTGACTCATCGTGTAACGGTGACTCATCGTGTAACGGTGATTCATCGTGTAACGGTGATTCATCGTGTAACGGTGATTCATCGTGTAACGGTGATTCATCGTGTAACGGTGATTCATCGTGTAACGGTGACTCATCGTGTAACGGTGATTCATCGTGTAACGGTGACTCATCGTGTAACGGTGACTCATCGTGTAACGGTGATTCATCGTGTAACGGTGATTCATCGTGTAACGGTGATTCATCGTGTAACGGTGATTCATCGTGTAACGGTGACTCATCGTGTAACGGTGACTCATCGTGTAACGGTGACTCATCGTGTAACGGTGATTCATCGTGTAACGGTGACTCATCGTGTAACGGTGATTCATCGTGTAACGGTGATTCATCGTGTAACGGTGACTCATCGTGTAACGGTGACTCATCGTGTAACGGTGACTCATCGTGTAACGGTGACTCATCGTGTAACGGTGATTCATCGTGTAACGGTGACTCATCGTGTAACGGTGACTCATCGTGTAACGGTGATTCATCGTGTAACGGTGACTCATCGTGTAACGGTGATTCATCGTGTAACGGTGACTCATCGTGTAACGGTGATTCATCGTGTAACGGTGATTCATCGTGTAACGGTGATTCATCGTGTAACAGTGACTCATCGTGTAACGGTGACTCATCGTGTAACGGTGACTCATCGTGTAACGGTGATTCATCGTGTAACGGTGACTCATCGTGTAACGGTGACTCATCGTGTAACGGTGATTCATCGTGTAACGGTGACTCATCGTGTAACGGTGATTCATCGTGTAACGGTGATTCATCGTGTAACGGTGATTCATCGTGTAACGGTGATTCATCGTGTAACGGTGATTCATCGTGTAACGGTGATTCATCGTGTAACGGTGACTCATCGTGTAACGGTGATTCATCGTGTAACGGTGACTCATCGTGTAACGGTGACTCATCGTGTAACGGTGATTCATCGTGTAACGGTGACTCATCGTGTAACGGTGACTCATCGTGTAACGGTGATTCATCGTGTAACGGTGACTCATCGTGTAACGGTGATTCATCGTGTAACGGTGATTCATCGTGTAACGGTGATTCATCGTGTAACGGTGATTCATCGTGTAACAGTGACTCATCGTGTAACGGTGATTCATCGTGTAACGGTGACTCATCGTGTAACGGTGATTCATCGTGTAACGGTGATTCATCGTGTAACGGTGATTCATCGTGTAACGGTGACTCATCGTGTAACGGTGACTCATCGTGTAACGGTGACTCATCGTGTAACGGTGATTCATCGTGTAACGGTGACTCATCGTGTAACGGTGACTCATCGTGTAACGGTGACTCATCGTGTAACGGTGATTCATCGTGTAATTGTGATTCATCGTGTAACGGTGATTCATCGTGTAACGGTGACTCATCGTGTAACGGTGATTCATCGTGTAACGGTGACTCATCGTGTAACGGTGATTCATCGTGTAACGGTGACTCATCGTGTAACGGTGATTCATCGTGTAACGGTGACTCATCGTGTAACGGTGACTCATCGTGTAACGGTGACTCATCGTGTAACGGTGATTCATCGTGTAACGGTGACTCATCGTGTAACGGTGATTCATCGTGTAACGGTGATTCATCGTGTAACGGTGATTCATCGTGTAACGGTGATTCATCGTGTAACGGTGATTCATCGTGTAACGGTGACTCATCGTGTAACGGTGATTCATCGTGTAACGGTGACTCATCGTGTAACGGTGACTCATCGTGTAACGGTGATTCATCGTGTAACGGTGATTCATCGTGTAACGGTGATTCATCGTGTAACGGTGATTCATCGTGTAACGGTGACTCATCGTGTAACGGTGACTCATCGTGTAACGGTGATTCATCGTGTAACGGTGACTCATCGTGTAACGGTGATTCATCGTGTAACGGTGATTCATCGTGTAACGGTGACTCATCGTGTAACGGTGACTCATCGTATAACGGTGATTCATCGTGTAACGGTGACTCATCGTGTAACGGTGACTCATCGTGTAACGGTGATTCATCGTGTAACGGTGACTCATCGTGTAACGGTGATTCATCGTGTAACGGTGACTCATCGTGTAACGGTGATTCATCGTGTAACGGTGATTCATCGTGTAACGGTGATTCATCGTGTAACGGTGATTCATCGTGTAACAGTGACTCATCGTGTAACGGTGATTCATCGTGTAACGGTGACTCATCGTGTAACGGTGATTCATCGTGTAACGGTGATTCATCGTGTAACGGTGATTCATCGTGTAACGGTGACTCATCGTGTAACGGTGACTCATCGTGTAACGGTGACTCATCGTGTAACGGTGATTCATCGTGTAACGGTGACTCATCGTGTAACGGTGACTCATCGTGTAACGGTGACTCATCGTGTAACGGTGATTCATCGTGTAACGGTGACTCATCGTGTAACGGTGATTCATCGTGTAACGGTGATTCATCGTGTAACGGTGATTCATCGTGTAACGGTGATTCATCGTGTAACGGTGATTCATCGTGTAACGGTGATTCATCGTGTAACGGTGATTCATCGTGTAACGGTGACTCATCGTGTAACGGTGACTCATCGTGTAACGGTGATTCATCGTGTAACGGTGACTCATCGTGTAACGGTGACTCATCGTGTAACGGTGATTCATCGTGTAACGGTGACTCATCGTGTAACGGTGATTCATCGTGTAACGGTGATTCATCGTGTAACGGTGATTCATCGTGTAACAGTGACTCATCGTGTAACGGTGATTCATCGTGTAACGGTGACTCATCGTGTAACGGTGATTCATCGTGTAACGGTGATTCATCGTGTAACGGTGATTCATCGTGTAACGGTGACTCATCGTGTAACGGTGACTCATCGTGTAACGGTGACTCATCGTGTAACGGTGATTCATCGTGTAACGGTGACTCATCGTGTAACGGTGACTCATCGTGTAACGGTGACTCATCGTGTAACGGTGATTCATCGTGTAATTGTGATTCATCGTGTAACGGTGATTCATCGTGTAACGGTGACTCATCGTGTAACGGTGATTCATCGTGTAACGGTGACTCATCGTGTAACGGTGATTCATCGTGTAACGGTGACTCATCGTGTAACGGTGATTCATCGTGTAACGGTGACTCATCGTGTAACGGTGACTCATCGTGTAACGGTGACTCATCGTGTAACGGTGATTCATCGTGTAACGGTGACTCATCGTGTAACGGTGATTCATCGTGTAACGGTGACTCATCGTGTAACGGTGATTCATCGAGTAACGGTGATTCATCGTGTAACGGTGATTCATCGTGTAACGGTGATTCATCGTGTAACGGTGATTCATCGTGTAACAGTGACTCATCGTGTAACGGTGATTCATCGTGTAACGGTGACTCATCGTGTAACGGTGATTCATCGTGTAACGGTGATTCATCGTGTAACGGTGACTCATCGTGTAACGGTGATTCATCGTGTAACGGTGACTCATCGTGTAACGGTGATTCATCGTGTAACGGTGATTCATCGTGTAACGGTGATTCATCGTGTAACGGTGATTCATCGTGTAACAGTGATTCATCGTGTAACGGTGACTCATCGTGTAACGGTGATTCATCGTGTAACGGTGATTCATCGTGTAACGGTGACTCATCGTGTAACGGTGATTCATCGTGTAACGGTGACTCATCGTGTAACGGTGATTCATCGTGTAACGGTGATTCATCGTGTAACGGTGATTCATCGTGTAACGGTGATTCATCGTGTAACAGTGACTCATCGTGTAACGGTGATTCATCGTGTAACGGTGACTCATCGTGTAACGGTGATTCATCGTGTAACGGTGATTCATCGTGTAACGGTGATTCATCGTGTAACGGTGACTCATCGTGTAACGGTGACTCATCGTGTAACGGTGACTCATCGTGTAACGGTGATTCATCGTGTAACGGTGACTCATCGTGTAACGGTGACTCATCGTGTAACGGTGACTCATCGTGTAACGGTGATTCATCGTGTAATTGTGATTCATCGTGTAACGGTGATTCATCGTGTAACGGTGACTCATCGTGTAACGGTGATTCATCGTGTAACGGTGACTCATCGTGTAACGGTGATTCATCGTGTAACGGTGACTCATCGTGTAACGGTGATTCATCGTGTAACGGTGACTCATCGTGTAACGGTGACTCATCGTGTAACGGTGACTCATCGTGTAACGGTGATTCATCGTGTAACGGTGACTCATCGTGTAACGGTGATTCATCGTGTAACGGTGACTCATCGTGTAACGGTGATTCATCGAGTAACGGTGATTCATCGTGTAACGGTGATTCATCGTGTAACGGTGATTCATCGTGTAACGGTGATTCATCGTGTAACAGTGACTCATCGTGTAACGGTGATTCATCGTGTAACGGTGACTCATCGTGTAACGGTGATTCATCGTGTAACGGTGATTCATCGTGTAACGGTGATTCATCGTGTAACGGTGACTCATCGTGTAACGGTGACTCATCGTGTAACGGTGACTCATCGTGTAACGGTGATTCATCGTGTAACGGTGACTCATCGTGTAACGGTGACTCATCGTGTAACGGTGATTCATCGTGTAACGGTGATTCATCGTGTAACGGTGATTCATCGTGTAACGGTGACTCATCGTGTAACGGTGACTCATCGTGTAACGGTGACTCATCGTGTAACGGTGATTCATCGTGTAACGGTGACTCATCGTGTAACGGTGACTCATCGTGTAACGGTGACTCATCGTGTAACGGTGACTCATCGTGTAACGGTGACTCATCGTGTAACGGTGATTCATCGTGTAACGGTGATTCATCGTGTAACGGTGATTCATCGTGTAACGGTGACTCATCGTGTAACGGTGACTCATCGTGTAACGGTGACTCATCGTGTAACGGTGATTCATCGTGTAACGGTGACTCATCGTGTAACGGTGACTCATCGTGTAACGGTGACTCATCGTGTAACGGTGACTCATCGTGTAACGGTGACTCATCGTGTAACGGTGACTCATCGTGTAACGGTGACTCATCGTGTAACGGTGACTCATCGTGTAACGGTGACTCATCGTGTAAGGGTGATTCATCGTGTAACGGTGACTCATCGTGTAACGGTGTTTCATTTTGTAACGGTGATTCATCGTGTAACGGTGACTCATCGTGTTCGGTGAAATAACTGGGGCAATATTATTGGCGATTATTTGACAAGGTTGTTTTCTTTTAATTCTGATTTGTTTTTCTGAATTCAAATGTTTTTCTGATGGGTGTGGTTTGTTTTTGTGTTTTTCCTTCTGTATTTTTATGTTTTTCTGATTTTCTGTTTTTCTGATTTTGTGTTTTTCTGTTTGTGTTTTTTCTGTTTTCTTGTTAATGTGTTTTTATGTTTTTCTGGTTGATGTGTTTTAGTTATGTTCTGGTATCGTTTTGCGTTTTTCCTTCTCTTTGTGTTTTTTATATTTCTCTGATTTTGTGTTTTTCTGATTTCTTACTGTTTGTGCTTTTCTGGTTAATGTGTTTTAGTGGCTCCCCCATAAAATGTCGAATCCATATAATGGGAATCCACAAAATGGCGCTAAGTTTAAAAACCCACAAAATGTCGCTACATATAATGGGAATCCATAAAATGGCGTTAAGGGCAAACACCCACAAAATGTCGACTCCATAAAATGGCGTTAAGGCCAAAACCACTCATGGAGAGGTGGTAGCTCAGCTTCATCTGAATTGTTACTGTTCTTGATTAAATTTTGACGATTCATCGATTGGAAATCGCCGTTTTCTAGACTTCTGTAACTCGGCGAGTTTAAGCCTGATATTCATCTAAAATTATCCGTCTTGGAAAAATTATTATAACAAATATGTTAGGAAACAATTAATAACCTTTAATTGTCAAAAAACTATCAAAACAAACAAACAAAACAAATAAAAACAAAAAATAAAAATTTTAGCGACATTTTGTGGGTATTTAGCCTTAACGCCATTTTATGGATTCCCATTATATGTAGCGACATTTTGTGGGTTTTTGCCCTTAACGCCATTTTATGGATTTTTACCACTTTCGACATTTTGTGGGTGTTTAAACTTAGCGCCATTTTGTGGATTCGACATTTTATGGGGGGGGCGGTTTTAGTTGTGTTCTGGTGTTTTGTGTTGTTTCTTTTGTTTTTGTGTTAACTTTTGTTTGTTTTATGATTTTTGTTTTGCCTATGTTTTACGGTATCTATGAGTTAATATAATTTACTTTTGCTTTAATAAATTTAACAGAATCTCATTTTTCTTTTTTGTTTAAAATTTTTCCATGACAACATTGTTTGCTGGGAAAATTTGGAATTTTTTGGATGTGCCATTTTGCATATTAAAAAAAAAATTTTAACAAGTTGAATTGGGATTGGCATTCCAGTATTTGTGGGTGTATGTAAATTATATGTACCTATGTATTTTTGTTTTATTTATTTATGTTTTTGGAGGATACCACACGCATTTTAATTTTATGTTTTTCTGATTTTCTCTAACTTGATTTATTAAAATCAGAATTTTTAATTGTTTTTAGGATCTCTGTTTTTCTGGTTTTATTAGGTTTGTTTTTCTGCGATGTTTTTCTGATTTGTTTTTGCTGTGTTTTTCTGGGATGTTTTTCTGTTGCATGTTTTTCTGATTTGTTTTTGCTATGTTTTTCTGGGATGTTTTTCTTTTCTCTAATGCATGTTTTTCTGATTTTTCTAACAATGTTTGTTTTTTGATTGTTTTTCTGTTTTATTTTTCCTTTTCCTTATTTACTGTTTCTCTTTGATTTGTTTGCTGTTGTTTATTTTCTCTGAACAAAGTTCATTTTCTCTGACCTTCCCAGAAAAATCAATAAATTCAAATTAATTAGTACTCTATTAACTAATTAAATTATTCTTTTTACTCTTTGCTTATTTAAACCCAATATTCTTTTTTAAAATTCCTTCTTCCTTCCTCTTTCCTTTTTCATTAAAAATTCACAGCACCCTCGGGAAGAGAATTGGTTTTCACAAAACAAAAAGTTAATCCTTCCCTCATTTTTCTTTTAACTAGTAAATTGTATACTCAAAAATTGGCCAATTTATTATTTTAAATAATTCTCTCCCCTATTCTTTTCCCGCATATTTAACTATTTAAGGTATTTAACTATTTATTTTGACTAATTGATTTTAGCTTTTTGCCCCTTTAAATACTTAATATTGTTTTGTGTTCTGTTTAGTTTATTGTTTTCTTGTTTTAATTTAATTCTGATTTTCTTTTTTGATATTTTCTTGTTTTAATTTTATTCTGATTTTCTGTTTTGTTATTTTCGGTGTTTTAATTTTATTCTGATTTTCTGTTTTGATGTTTTAATTTTATTCTGATTCTGTGATCTTTTCTTGTTTTAATTTTATTCTGATTTGTTTCTAATTTTTCTTTTGTGTGTTTGTTATGTATGTTTTGATGTTTTTACAAAATCAGAATTTCCCTATGTTTTTTATTTATTCTGATTTGTTTTTCTTTTTGCTGTGTTTGTTTTTTTTCTGTTTTTGCTCTTTCTTTTTTAAAAATATTTAAATTTAGCTAGCTAATCCCTTTTATCTTTATTTAATTCTTTTATTTTTTATTAGCTCTAAATTGAAAAATAAGAAATTGGGGATTAATTTTATGAAGCCCCTAAACGTGAGGGGATCACATTTCATTTTAATTCAAATTGTTTTAGGAAATGAAAGATTGTTTGGGAGAATTTTATAAAGCTAAAGTGAAGCTACTAAATTTAATTAATTTTTTAAATTATTTTTCGACTTTGGTTACTTGTTTTGATTTTATTCTGGTTTCTGGTAATTGTGCTTTGGTTGTGAAATATTTTTGTGTTTTTCTGATTTTTAATTCTGATTTTTGTGTTTCTGTTTTATAATTCTGGTTTGTGTGTTTCTGTTTTATTTATTATGTATTTTTTTTGGTTTGTATTTTTTAATGTTTTGATTTTATTCTGATCTGTTTGTTTGTGTTTCTGATTTTTTATTTTGATTCTGGTCTGTTTGTTTGTGATTCTGATTTGTTTTAATTTAATTCTTATTTATTTATTCAAGTTTATTTTTAGAATTAAATTAAAACACAAACTTTATTTTTACCTTTGATGTTTTAAAAACACAAAATATATCCCCCTCAACATGTTTTAAAATAATTCTGAAATTTTTAGCAGAGGTTTAGCAAATGACTTAAGTTTATAAATATATTAAATCAGAGTTATGTAATTTAATATCCGTCCAAACCACCAAGTTTCTATTAATAGAATATTTATTTTTGTGTTTTTAAAACATGTCAAATCTTTTTAAGTAACTTGAAAAAATCAGAAAAATTACATATTACAAATTGTTTTTCTACACCTTTCTTCTACCTACTTACCTCAATTCAACATCTGTCACTCAAAAATCATCATCATTTATTATATTTCCAACTTGTCATGTTATTAATATACTAAATGCTTGTCTCCATCAAATTTAATACTTTAAAATATTTTATATTTTTTGATTTGCAGGCAAATAAAATATAAATATAAAATATTTTTTAATGGCAAATTTTAACGTCAATTGGATATATATTTTATTAAATGTCTTTGACAACAACAATAAAAAAATTTTAACAACACACCTGGCTATATGTATTAATATTACTTTTGTGCATCACAATTAGTGAGTTTTAACTTTTTTTACTATAAAAGTACAAGTTTTGTGAAACAAGTTTTATTTTTAATAATTCTGGTTTTGAAGTTTTACAATTGTAAAATAGGCATTAAACCCTGTAAAAACAAACTTGTTTTAATTTTATTCTGATTTGTTTATTCTGTTTTGTTTTGTGTTTATGTCATGTTTGTTGAATGTTTTTACGAACCAGAATTTTCCCATGTATTTTTATTTATTTTGATTTGTTGGGTTGTTTTTACAATTGTAAAATGAACTTTAAAACTTGTTTGCTATTTATTCAAACATTAACATTTGATGTTTTTACAACTTGTTTTTTTTTCAGAATTCAGTTTGACTACAAAACATGTTTTGGATTGTTTCTCCTCTCAAACTTGACAAATTATTCACAACAACAAACAACAATTATTTGCAGCATTATTTTAATTACAACATGTTTTGGATTGTTTCATTCTGAAGGATTTGGTTTTGCTCTGTTTGGATTGGTGGTTAGGAGGTGGGGAGTTTAATTTAAATTTTTTTGAGCATTTTGTGAGAATTTTTTTTTCAATTTTTTTAGTTTTAAGAATTTTATTAATTTATTTATTAAATTTGAGATCAAAAAATTTTTTTAATTTCAAAAATTATTTTTCATTTTTTAAAATTTTAAATAGATTATTTATTCATTCCCATTTATATTTTAATTTTAATTTTATTTATTTTTTCCCATTACCTTCTAATTTTTCACTCTTATTTTTTCCAAATCCTATCAACCTCTTTCTTTTTTTAAAAATCTTTTCCGGCTGAACTTTTAATTTTAAAATTTCCGTTCCTCAATTTATTTTATTTTTCTTCTCATTAATTTTTAAATTATTTTCCCAAAACAAATTTGCCTCAATTTAATTTAAATTTCTTCCTTAAATGCGCAAAAGACAATAAAAAATTCTTTTTTTTTTACCTTCTAATTAAATAATTTTTTTCTGTTACATTTTTTGTGTGGGGTTATAATTTAGGGACGTTTCATTGCGAAGCCTTGTAATTATTTATGTTTTTGTTCTTGTAATTTTCAAACATATTTACAAATTCTGATTTTTATTGTAATTCTAATTTTGTTTTAATTTATATTTCTGAGCTTAATTCTGAATTTATTTGTTTTACATTTTCAATTTTTCGATTGCAACTTTTTTTACAATTGTTGCTAGTCTTCTAATTTCTACTGTAGCTTTGTAACAAGTTTAATATTAAGTTTTTCCGGAAACAATATTTATAGCTCAAAGACTAACACACACATTAAAAAAATACTAATAATTTTTGTAATTTAATATTTTTTTCTATCAATTTAATATATTATTTTTAGCAACATTATTACCTAGATATATACACTTATTTTTAGCCATTAGCAAAAAAAGTTTCTGAAACTTTTTTTTATTTTTGATGGCCTTAGAAACGACAAGTTCGCCTCCAAAAACATTCTTTTCTCTTCTTCCGGCCCTTTAAAAAATTTTTTTATTTAACAAAAATAACAAATCCACACTCCCACTTTTTCTATATTTTGTTACACGCTTCTTTTACCTAAAAATTATTATTTTTTACTCGATTTAAGTGTTATTTTATTTAAACGATTACTATAATGTAGTTGAGCTTGAGTAGATATTCTTCATATATCTTTTGATTTTTTAAAATATTTTTTGATGGTTTTTTATCGAGAATTAATGAGACTATAGAACGCTAAAAATTGGAATTTTTAAAATTATTTTAATTAAAGTTGTTACAGGAAAACTATCAAAAATATCCAAAAAATGATTTACGGAATATTGGGCACTGGAATAATGTCACCTATATTTTTCGGAACTTTGGTCACAAATTTTTTGGAATTTTGGTCACCAGCAGGATTTTGGACACCAAACGGAAAAAACGGATCTTATCTAAAATTGAAATCAAAGTCTTGGTGTCTTGATCCAAATCCAAAATTCCGGTACCTCCCAAAGAATACCCGAAAAATGCCAGTTTTTCTTGTACAATTTTCTTGTCCTTTTTATTAAAATTTATTATCTTCTATTAAGTGATAACCTATTTAATTCTGTATTTAATTTTTTATCAATATGTACTATTCATTAATTTTTTTGAGATCCAATTTGTGATCCAAATCTTAGACTCAAATAAGCATTAATTACCGTCTACCTTTTTTACCTCCTTTTTGAGGCTATTTTTTTCTACAACAGATTTTTTCCTTTTTTCCTATTTTGGTAGTATATGTCCAATATGGCCCACTCAATCATTTAGAAAAATACAAGTAAAACAAGTATTTATTCATTTTTCTACAAAAATGCCGACGGCCAAAAAATTGAGAAGGGTTAAAAAAGTGTGTCTGGGGTTGTGGTGGTGGTGCTCATCCAGAAAATGTTATTATTTTTATAAAATAATAATTTGGGGCAATAAACGGAAATTGACTATCGAAAAAATTCTAATTTAAATGAACCTCCAAAAATGGCAAAATAATAATATTTTCTGTGTTGATTCACACTATAGGGTAATTTTGGGGGAGAGAGAGAGACAGGAAACTGAGGGACATAGAAGGGCGATTTAACTTTTGTTTAAGGAAAGGGATTTAAAGGTGATATTGAGCTTATAATTCTGTTAAATTGGAGTTATCAAATGATACAAAAAAATTTTTTTAATTTGGATTTTTTTTTAATTCTGGAAATAAATTTAGGTGAGAATCCCAACTAAAAATACATACTGAATTCATTTAAAAATTCACTACTTTTTGTAAATTTAATTTAAAAATTTAATTTTTGGATATATTATAGCTCAGACTCTCCTCTATCTTTTGATATAAAATTTAAATTTTTATCTTTATCTCCTGAAGAGATATAGGATTTTAAATTAAAGGCTTCTTAGTGCTTTTTGATAATTCAAAAATTAAACTTAAATATGTCCAACCTTTTCTAACTTTTTTGTTTAATTTTGAAACTTTTTCCAACTTAACCAACTTTTTTTTCCAAATTTTTTCTCAATCAACGCCAAAGTTTCTAAATATATTTTTTAAATTGTGTTAAAATATGCGTTTATTAAATATTTTCCCATTACATTAAAATGATCATCCAATTTTTTAAAAAAAAAACCTGAGTCAATATATATTTTATGCTTTTTTTAAATTTTTTACAGCCTTCTTTCTCTTCTTTTTTTATTACGGTATTTTTTGTTAAAAATTAATTTATATAGGTCGTTTCATTTCAAGATTTATAACTTGAAAATAAATGAATCATTTTTAATGCTTTTCATACCATTTGATAGAGAATTAAAAATTTTATTTGGAATGATTGGAGAAAAAAATTGAAATTTAAAATGATTAATGAAATAAAAGTTGGGGGTAAAAAACTACAACATTTTTGGCGTTTTATTTGAAGATTTTATTTTAAATCTTTTTAAATTTAATTAAAAATTATTTTTTAAATTTTTTATGGCATATTTAATTCTTTATCGAAATGATCATTTAATTAAAAAAAAATTTTTGTTGAAAAAAAATTTAAATTTTTGAAATACAAAGAAAAGCAATGAAACGATGATTTTTCCTATAAGACTTTTCCGATATTTTCTTTCAAGTTTGTAATTTTACAAAAGTTTCAAGTTTATTTTCAAGTTTTAAGTTTTGTATATATTTACAATTGTAAAACTTCAAAAAAAAGTTTATTTTTAAGTTTGTAAAAACAAGTTTATATTTAAGGTTTTAAATTTACAATTGTAAAGTTTTTAAAACTTCATTTAGATATTCAAGGTAATTTGAGTACTCGTTTTTGTGGAAGAGGGGGAGAGGGCGAGGGGCTTTGTACAGTATAAATTTTGTATTATTACCTAATAATCTACTAGGTCGTTTGTATTTATTTTTATATTTTTATTATTTAATTTTTGTATTTTCGGCATATTTTGTTTTGATTTTTGCGATTATTTCATAAAGTTGCAAATATAAAAATAAATTTTTTTTACCTGTAAATAAACACCATAAATAGGGGGATATATGTATTATATTATTATTTTATGCTCGCGCGCCATATTTTTTAACTACTTGTTTGTTCTAATTTTTTTTATTTGATAAATGCCGACTTGTTTAATATTCTTTTAATTTTAATATCATCATCTTGTAAATAAATATATTTTTAATATATTTTTAATTTTATAAATGTGTCCTTGTTTTTGAAAAATTTTTTTTTAATTTTTATATTTTATTGCATTAACGGGAAAAAGAGATGGGGCGGGAGTATGTGGGGGGAAAGGGGATTTATAAAAGGTGACACGGTTGTCTTTTAATTTTAGGGCATATTTTTTTATTATTATTTATTACATTTTTTAATTTTTTAAATTTATTATTTTGTTCTATTAAATTTTTAATTTGCCTGTATTTCATTTTACTTAACTACTTGGTCACGAAAATTAACACAAAATAAAAATATTATTTTTTTTCTTCAGCTGCTTCAATTTTTAAATTATAATTTTCTTTATTAAATTTTAAGAATTTAATAATAAATTTTTCTCTTAAAATTAAAAAAAGAAAGTTCATTTTAAGTTTTATTAAAGCAAATAAATGAATAAATTCTCTCTCTTTTTCTTTCAAAAATTATTTGCATGTTTAATTATTCTTATTAAAAATTTTCTATTTAATTTTTGTCTAAACCAATAATAATGAAGAATGAAAATTTTTTTTATTCGTTTTCCATTTTTTAATTAAAAAAACTGAATTTTTTAAATATGCAATTAAATTTTTTGTGAGTCTTTACAAAATTTTGTGTCTTTCAATATTTTTTTTCTCTTCAAAAATTTGTTAAAAATTAAATGTTTTCTCTTTAAAAATATGTTGCCAGATGGAGGAAGGGGAAGGTCTGTGGATTTCTAAATTTTCCACTCGTATTTTTTTTATTACTCTAATTAAATTTTAAATTTTCTACCTTCTACTATACTATATTTATTTTTTAAGCAATAATAAACTGACAGTATTCTTCCTCATTTTGGGTGGTTTAAATTAAATGTTATTGGTGGGTGGGTGCTTTTTCTTTTTTTGACTTTTTTCTTTCCTTTTCTCCCTTTAAATTTAATATAATAATATTTGGGGGTTTATTTTTATGCCACACCCACAAAGAAAAAATTTGGGGGGGGGGTCTATTTATGCCACACCCACAAAATAAAAATTTTTTAATAAATATTTTTAAAAACTTTCATTATTTTATTATTATTTACACCTACCTATTGTAAGAAAAAAGAGATGAGGGATTTTTATTGTTATTTCTGGACCTAGTTTTCACTATTAAAAAATTTTTTTCCAAATTTTTTTTCTTTAGTTTTAATCATATACCTATTTATATTTATATTTAGTTTCATTTTTATAATTTTTTTATTTTATTATTATTTTTGAGGAAATTGAAAAGGAATCAAAAAAAATTTTGTGAATCATATTAAATTTATTATTATATTTTTTATTTCTATTATTAATCCCTTAAACTATATTTTTTGGGGGAAGAAGAAATAAATAAAATATTGTGTGTGTGAAATGCATGAAATAAAAAAAAATTTTTTGGGAGGGGGGACAAAATTAAGATTAAAAAATAAAGCAAATTAAATGAGACGTAAATATTGTTGTTGTGGCCATTTTATCTCCTCAAATAAAAATTTTTTTTGTAAACGTGTGTGTGTGTTTGAGTGAGGGTATAGTAATATAAATATTTAGCAGGAGAATGAGGAAAAAAATGGGGGAGGAGGAGGAAGTAGGAGGAAGGAGGAAGAAAGAAGTAATTGAGATGATGAGTATTTATTTTATTTATTTAAATCCGAAAATTGGTTCCTTTATTGAAAATTAAATATTTTTTTTAATTTTAGTTAAGTTAAGATGATGAAGATTGGGGAAAGGTGGATGTATGGTGAAGGAATGGGAGGGGGCGAAGAGGGAGGGGGAGGGGGTAATACTACTACTACATATTTTAGTTCCTTCCAATTATCTTTCAATTTGTTTTGTTGTTTTTTTTAATCTCTTATCTTTTATAAAATCAAAAAAAGATTTTTTTATTTGTTAATTCATCTATTTAAATTGCCTTTTTTCATTTTTAAAATTTTCTCCAACTTTTACCAATTAAATTATTGAAATTTTTCATTTTGGGCGTATTTTTTTATTTTTATTTTTTGCGTAAAATACTTGTTCAAAATACTATAAAAAATTTTTGACAGACATGAAGCTTTTAAGAAAGGAAAAATTTTTTGGGAGGAAATTGAGTTTAAGTATTAGTTGTGGAAATTGCTTAAAAGAGGTGAAGGAAGTAAGAGGTGATTTTACTACATATTTAGTTTTAGGTTAAAAAAGAAGCAATAAATAAAAACACACACACACCTTTTATTATTTTTTATTTGCAACGGATATAGGGGTAATTTAGCGATTATTTTGAATGGAAAAGGTGGGTGAAGAATGGAAGGAAATTTTTTTTTATTTATGTTTATTTAAATTTATAATAGGTAATTTTGTTTTGGAAAAATTTTGTTGACACTTGGAGAAGGGGAAATTTAATTTTGGATATGTGTTTTTGTATTTGTTTGTTTTTTTCTTATGAAATATTTGCGCGGATGTTTTAGTGTGAGTTTTATTTATATAACTTGGAGATTATAAGAAATTTCGAGTCTTTTTTAAATTGCTTTTAGGGGTGGAATTTGATGTGAAATTTAATTGAAAGCAGGAAAAAACGGGGAAAAAAACCAGTTATTTTTTTAAGTAGAGAGAGAGAGGAATGTAAAAAAAATTAAAAATAAAATAATTATGCAAATTGACAGACGGAAGTTAAGTGTGTGTTTTAAAAATTAAGAAAATGGAAAGAAAAAATTAGCTATTTTTAGTTGTGTGTTTAAACTTTCAATCTTGTAAAGGTCATTAAATTATAAAAAAAAATTTGTTTAATGGCTAATTAACATAAAAAAGGGAGATTATAATCTAATTAGTAAATTTTTTAATTCTTTAAAGATTTTTTTAATTTTTATTTTTGAAAATACAAAAAAATTTGGCATTATGTTCGTTTAATGTGTAAAAAACTTTCAGTATTTATTCTGTTTTAACTTTTATGAAAATACAACAACTGAAACACTTTCCGGAAAACACAATGTTCATAATGACGGTCTCTTACGGAAATTGTGTATTTTGTTTGTATTTTCTTTGTGTTTTTTATTCTGTTTCAAGTTTTAAGAAAATACAACTGCAACACTTTCCGGAAAACACAATGTTTATACTTAATAGTCTTTTTCCTGAAACCTTAAAAACATGTTGTATTTTGTTTGTATTTTTTTGTATTTCTATATTTATTTTAAATTTTCATCAATTTCTGATAATTAATATTTTTCTGTATTTTTTCTCCTAAGATTTTTCCAAAATTTATATAATTTATTACTCATTAACTTTTATTTAATCAAATATATTTATTTCTCTCTCATTTATTTTTAAGAGGATTTTCTTTATTATTACAAAATAATAAAATATTAAATAAATTTATTGGGTCAACACCAAACACCTCTGCTATATAATGTGATATATTACACAATTTATTTATATTTCTTGGCCGCGATAAAACATTTATTTATATAGATATAAATTAATTTATCGGAAGAAAATTATTATTATTAAATATATATTCCAACAGAAAAATTGTGTTTAATTAAAGATTAATAAATATGGATGAGAGAAACACTCATTAAGGTTATATGGTTATTTAAGGGGGTAATTTATCAGAACATTAAATAAATATAAAAATAATTAAGAAGATTATGGTAAATGTGAAAAGTGAAGAGAAATTAAAAGAAAAAATAGGATAATTTTAAGCATATCAGATAATTTTAAGCATATCAGAATTAATTTGTGAGTATGTGAGAAAATGTGTGTTAAGTATATTGAACAATTTTGTTGCTAAATGTGTGTGAGATAGTATAATAAAAGTAATAGATTTGCACGGAGTTGTATATAAAAATCAGAATTATATTTAATATGTCTGAAACTTTCCGGAAAATACATTAAATAAATCTTTCCGGAGACTATTAGAATTTTTCAATTAAAATCAGAATATGAGTTATATAAACTTTCCGGAAAATACATTATACATATAAATCTTTCCGGAAACTATCAGAATTTTTCTTTAAAAATCAGAATATATGATTTGTATATAAACTTTCCGGAAAATACAAAACTTAATTAAAAATTTCCGGAAATTCTATCAAAATATTTTATTTGTTTTCCGGAAAATACAACAAAAATACAACAATATAAAATTCAGAATAATCTATTTGAAGCTTTCCGGAAACTATATTAGAAATTCTCTTAAAATCAGAAAATTTATATTTTCTAGTTTTGTAAAATACAAAAATTAATTTCAACCTTTCCGGAGAGTTTATATCAAAATTTATTTTTCTTCTTTTATTTCTAGCCTGTCTAATATTAGCAACTTTATTTTTGTATTTTATTCTGATTGGTTACTTTATACTTTATTGTTTGCTGACCATTACTAAATAAATGTAGATATAAGCATAACCGTACAATATTTTTAAAGGCTTGGCCGCTTTTTTATATTTTTTTTGTATTTATCGCGCAAAATTAGCAAAAAAGTTTTTCTTTATATGGTCAAAGCTTTTAATATTTTGCTATATTTTTTTCTGGACTTGATTAAAAAAAATTTTTTTTATTATTTACTCTTATAAATTTGGTCAAGAAAAATCCGCTTATTTTATTAGAAATAAAAAAAGAGGGAGGGAGTGTCAGGAAAATAATTTTTCTTTATAGCTTTGCGCCTCCTGATAGGTGGGAAGATAGTTAGTAGGTAGTATATTTTATTTTTTACTTGCATTTTAGATGATTCATTTAAAATCAAATAATAAAATGAATAATAAAGAGCTTTTTCTTTTATTTTTCTCATTTTTATTTAATATATTTTTTCATTCCCTAAAAATTTTTCAAGATTTATTTACGAAAAATTTATTATTAATATAATTTTTATTTTATTTTTCTTCATATTTTATTTTCACCTAAAAATTTTTTTTTTATTTTTAAAATAAGAGTAATATTAAATTGTACAGCAAAATTACTTATTTAAACAATTATTTTGGGAGGATCATTTAATAGAAAAAAGTTTTTTTTCTTTATATGGTCAAAGCTTTTAATATTTTGCTATATTGTGTGTTTGAAGTGTGTTGAAGAATCACATGTTTGAAGTAAGGTTATCCGGATCCTGATATAGAAAAAGAGGGGATATCCGGAAATTTTCGAATATCGGAACTGTATATCCGAAGATTTCTAGCTATCCGACAACCTTAATCTGTAGCACACTCCTTTATTTTGTATAGTTTCAAAATTAATAATTTGTATCTATTTTGTGGCCGCTTTAAAATTCTCTACCGAATCAGACCAGAACCGTTTAATTTTATGTCTTTTTTGTTTTAAAGTTATCCCATTCAGCACGACTGAAGCGTCCAAATATGCTTATATATTTTGAATTAATTTAATTTTTTTGATTAATTGTATTTTAATAAACAATTTTTTAGACAAAAATTTTTTTTTAATATTTAAAATAGACAAATTAATGAAGGAAAAAGACAATTAATTTTCTTTCCATTTTTATTAAACGGAATCCATTTTTACCCCCAACTTTTTTTTATTATTTCTTATATAGCTGCTAATAGTAGATAGAGAGATTCTTTGTAAACATCACCCACCACCAATTTTATTTTTATTTTTTTTTCCGGCCATTTTTTATTCATTTATAATGAATACAATTTTTTTTAGTTTTTTTTTTTAAAAGCGCATTCATTAAATAATAAAAATAAAAATATAAATTAATATATCTTTATCTCTATCTATGTATCGAAAAGCAAAATCCCATTAACACAAGTAAAATAAAGCAATTGTGTGTATTTGCTAAAAATAAAAAGTAAAAGAAAAAAAAACAACGGCCAAGTAGTGCCTGTGGCCTTTATTTTCATTTATTAATGTATTTATTAATGTATTCATTATTATTTTTTGTCGGCTCATTAATTGAGAGAGAAAAAGTGGAAGAAACAAATTTTTTTTGTATTTGTGTTGGTTTAATTATTTTGTTGCTTTTAACGCTATTAACACCATTAACGCTATTATTAGCACTATTATTAAGGCAACAAGAATAAAAATACATTTAGTACACATTTAGCTTTAAGCTAAAAGAAACTTTTTTTTTCTGAAAATTTTTCTTCTTTTTTACTTTTTTTTCAAGAATGATTTTTTTAAGGAATTAATTTTGTATTTTTTTTTTAATTTTTAATTTTTTAATTAATTAATTTTTTAAGAATTTTACATTTCTTTCTTATATTGTATTTTATTGGGGGATGAAGAAGTCGTTTCAGTTTTTTTTATATCCTTTTAAACTCAATTTAAAATTTTTAATTTTTTATTTTTTATTTATGGTTAAATAGAGAATTAATTATTAACCTACAAAATTGAATAAAAATTTAAATTTTTATTTAACTTGACAAAAATTTAATGTTAAAAAAACTGAAACGACTTGACGCGCTGCTTTTGCCTATATTTACCCTAAACATTTAAATTTTATCAACAAAATTTGTTTATTTTAATTTTCAAATAAAAATAGGGCTACAAAAACAATATAATATATCTATTTATAAATATAATTTACGATTAATTTAATATATCGGTTGAGATCACTAAAAATTAAAAAAGAACCGGAAATTTATAGGTGAATAGGAGAGAGGTAGGATTTAAATGTGGGGAAATAATATTTATTTTATTACACAAATTAGATTTAGATTTTTTTGTGAAAATAAAAAAATGATAATCTTATTTTTGAGAGACCTAAATAAATTTTTGGAATAAAGTAAAAAATTGATTAAAAAAAATTTTTTTTTGGTTAATTGAAATATATTTTTGAATTTTTTGGGGTGGGGAAGAGTTAAAAAAAAATTTTCTGCTTC
Organism: Meloidogyne enterolobii; assembly: GCA_963681835.1. Lineage (NCBI taxonomy): Eukaryota > Metazoa > Nematoda > Chromadorea > Rhabditida > Meloidogynidae > Meloidogyne > Meloidogyne enterolobii. Next base: position 124,470 of record CAVMJV010000080.1, on the reverse strand, counting down.
TAGAAATTTTTTTAAAAATTTATATTTGTGTTTTGTAGCCATGTTATATTCCTATTAAGCTAATAAAATAACGTTTATTATATTTATTTTTTTCTAAAATAAAGTTCACCTGTTGTTCTTGAAACGTACTCAAAAGAAAGCTAATTTTATTAGCTATATTTTTCTAATAATAATTATATTTTATTTATTTAAAAAAAATCTTTGTTCATTTTTATAATAAAAATAATAATTATAATATATGTAAGTATTTATTGCAATTTATATTTTAGTACATACAAATTTTTATTAGATTTTCTAAAAATAGGAGTACTATGTAAATGTCAGAATAAATACATACTTATTATATTTTCGAGCTTATACTAGTTACATATTTTTACAATTATTAAGTTTTGAACCATTTTTCAAATATTTTTTTTTCTTAATTTTTTAGGATTATCTTTTTTTCATTTTTTTGTAAATTTAATTTGAAAAAATTATTTTTTTTATCAATTTCATATTAAATTTGTTACAATTTTCCGGAAAATTTTTTTACAATTTTCCGGAAAATTTTATTTATAAAACTTCAAACCTTTCCGGTTGTATATTTAATTAAACTTGGTTAGAAACACAAAAACGCAAACTTGCTACAACCTACCAACTTTTCCGGAAATCTTGAGTGTGTTTTACAAACTTGAGCTTGCACTTATTTTACTTTTATTATTTATTCGAAACAAATACTTTTTTAAGTACTCTTTAAGTATTTTTAAATTGGCAATTTTAATAAATTTTTTTATTGTTAAAAATTTAAAAAAATAGGGGGGAAAATAATTAGAGAGCTCTAACGTTAAATTATATAAATTAATTTGCGTCACGCAATTTTTATTGTTGTGTGTATAAGGGGGGATTAATTTTCATTAAAACAAATTGATAGAAAATTATTTTAATTAATTGGCATTTTTATGATGATAAAAAAAATTTTTTTTAATTTTTACTTTTTTTTAATTAAAAAATTTTTTTTAGTATTTTTTCTTTGCCAAAAATAAAATTATAATCCGTTTAAGCAAGTTTGAAAATATTTTATTTTTATCTTGAGCTAATGTTTAATCATTAAAAATTGCATCCATTAATTATTGATGTTTCTTTAAGCTCTACCCCTATTCTTTAAATTCTTTAAATTTTACAATTATAAAATGGTTTAATTATACAATTGTACATTTTTCCCTTCTTTCTGTTGTAAACCTTTCCGGAAATAATTAATTAAATTTTATTTAAATATCTAAACATAATTTTGTACAATAATATACTTTGCGGAAATATTACAATTGTATTTTTCTCTCCCTTTTAAATATTTTCCAGAAACATTTCTACAAGTTTCTCAACTTTCCGGAAATAATTAATTAATTAAGATAAATTGTTCCGGATCTTATAAAATCCTGATTTTGTGTTTTTCCTTTACTTTTGTATTTTCCGGAATTATTTTTACAATTTGTACAACCTTCCGGAAGGTATTAATTAAATAAAATAAACTTTTCCGGATCTTATGCAATTCTGATTTTGTGTTTTTTCTTTACTTTTGTATTTTCCGGAAATAATATACGTTCCGGAAACACTTGTATTTTCCGGAAATATTTATACAATTTTTAAAATTTTCCGGAAAGTATTAAATAATAGAACTTTTTACAGCACAATAAACTTTTCCGATATTCTTCCGGAAACTTAAAAATACTTATTTTGTTTTTCTTAACTTGTTTTTGTATTTTGCTGACATTTATTTAATACGTTCCGGAAACATTTATGTAAATTCTGACTTGGTATTTTTCTTGTCTATTTATTTTTCTTTTTAAGCTCTTCTTTATTAATATCTTTTTTTAAATATATTAAAAATTCATAACCTTTTAAAAGGCATGTAAATATTTTTAAATACATATCTGACTAATGTAAGAGTGTTTTAAAAAAAAAGAGAATATACGTTTTTATGATTTAGTTTTATTTTTAATTGATAGAGGGGATTAAAATGTGTATAAAAAAGGAGCGTTTTTAGTTTAATATCATTAAAAGTATTTTAATAAAAACTTTCTTTTTTTATTTTTTTTTCAAAAAATCCAATCATTTTTTAATTAATTAATTTATTTATTTTTCTCTTGAAAAAAATTTTTTCTTTTTATTAATTTCAAAATTCTTTTAATTAGTCTCTTTTAATTACTTCTTTTTGTGTGGCTCATTTTTTCATTACTATAAATTTTTTTATTAAATAAAAGGGGACTCCGCGCCATTAGACTTTTAATATACCTACTTTAAATAATTTTTAGTCAAATTATTTTAATTAAAAGAGACTTATATTTTTTAAAGGCTTTCAAGAGTTGAGAAAATAATCTCTGAATAATAAAAATAGGTATAATTGTAGCAATCTAAAAATTAATTTCTCTTCTTTTAAAATCAAAATACAAAGGAAAAAAATTTCGGCATCTAAAAATAGTCAAAAAGGGATATTTAAAAAATTAAGGTATTAAAGATTGAGTGAAAGAGAGATCCCACAGCAAATTGAGCGTGTTCTTAATTTTGACCCAAATTTTTAAGTAATTGTATTTTTTAGTTTCTAAATGTGTGTATTTTTGTATTTTTATTTATTTAAAACTTTCCGGAAGGTGTGTAATTTCATTTTGTATTTTTTCCGGAATTTTTTAAATTATATAATTTGTGTTTTCCGGAAAGTTTAATTGTGTTTCCTCTATTTTTTTATTAAAGCTTCATTTCTCTTCCCCCAAATTTTTTTTGAAATTCTTTTTGAAATTTTTAAAATTTTTCAAAAAAATTCTATACTCTTCTGATATTTATCTCTCAATTTTTAACTTAAACAAAATCATTCAACCTTAAACAAATTTAACTAAATCTTTTAAAAATATAAGTGGATGATGACCCCATTTTTCTCTAATGCTTTTTTAAATGCCACTCATCCCTTCTAAACTCAACACACACACAAATTAGGTTCACTCCATACTTTACCCAAAATAAAATTTTATTAGCAAATTACTGTAATTTTGGGATGAGCGAATGAATGGTGAGAGAGATTGGATAGAGAGGTAGATGAATTAATAAAAAAATTATGGGGGAGGGGATTTTATAGGGAAGTTGTAGGAGGGTGAATTTTTTAGGTAATTATTTAGTTAAGGAGGGTGATGTATGGGCACGTTTCAGTTTCTCAATTTAAATACAACTTTCTTTTCCGGATATTTTAAATTAAATTAAATCAAAGTTTTTAGAGCTTTATAAACTTTTGTTATTCATTGTTGTATTTCTTCCGGAAAATAATTATAAATTGTAAAAATATTTTTCTTCGAAAAGTTTCTAAGTTTGCGATTATTTTTACAAATTGCTTTTTCACGTTAATGTATTTTTATGTGTTTTTACAACTTTTTGTGTTTTCCGGAAAGTTTATATTTTCTTTTTAATATTTTTATATTTCCGGAAAACAATTGTAAATTGTTCAAAAAAAACTTTTTCGGAAAAATTTTTCAAGTTGTATTTATTTTTACAAATTGCTTTTTCCGGTTAATGTATTTTTACAATTTGTGAGTTTTCCGGAAAGTTTATTATTTTCTTTTTTTTAATCTTCATTATGATTGTTAGCGTTGAACTGACCGCGCGTAAAGTGGACAGCTTTATTTTATTTTTAAAATAAAATTATACCTACACATTTTTATTTTATCCTCTCAAATTGGTCATTTAATGGACAAAGAGAGAGGATTTTGGGAAGAAAATAAAAAAAAAATAATTTTTTTGTAAGCGATTAAATACAGTCTGAATTTAATTCGTTTTAATGTGTATATGGGGGGATATTAATAGCCTTCCCTCCTCCTAATTTACCTATTTTTATGATTTTAATGGTAGATTATGGTTATTTTATTCGATTTATATAGTATAATATAATATATTTTTTAATTATTATTTTGAATAATATTTTTTGGTATTTTTTGGATTTTTTTGGATTTTTTAAAATATTTTTAGAGTCCTAAAAGGCTTCTTTTAGCTGTTAAGTTTGTAAGGTTTAATTATGTAGTATAAATTGTAATTGTAAAAACTTAATTATTTTCCGGAATGTTTTGTTTGTGTTTTGTTTCTTTTAATATTTTCCGGAATATTTTTGAACTGTTTTTAACTGTTTTCCGGAATGTGTTTTATAGTTAATTTATTTGTGTTTGTGTATTTATTGTTTTCCAGTTAAGTCTAACTTCTGTGTTTTCGAAATATTTTTAAGTATTTTCCGGAAAGTTGTAAGTTTCATTAATGTGTTTTTGAAATGTTTTGTTTGTATTTTCCGGAATGTTTTTATAATTATTAATTATTGTTTTCCGGAAAAGTCTAATTGTTGTTGTTTTTTGGAATATTTTTAAGTGTTTTCCGGAAAGTTTTATTAATGTGTTTTTGAAGTGGTTTGTTAGTATTTTCCGGAATGTGTTTTACCTAAATTTAATTAACACATATTTCCGGAATCTTAAACGCTTGCGTACTATTCTTTCCTTTTTTGTATTTTCATCCTTTCATCTTTAATTTTTAGTGCCTTAACCTTTTTAAAAAATTTAATTTTTATGGCATTTTAATTTTTTATAAAATTAATTTTAATGAATATATTAAATTGTCTTTTTTTATATTAATTTATTTGATGTAATAATAATAATAAATATATATTTAGAGAGATATATCGGATTTCCTTTTTTCAAACAAGGGGAGGAGGGAGGAGGGGAAGTTTTTCATTTAAAAATAGAGTAAAAGGGAGAGAACAATTTTTGCTTATTATTATTAAAATGTGTAGTAATAATATATTATATTTATTTTTAGCAAACAATAATAAACAAATTAAAATTTTAAATAGAATAAATTAGAAAAAAAATTTTTTAAATTTAGTTAAAATATTTTTATAACAAAAAATTTTTTCCCTCTGGGCAATTTTAAAATTATTAATTAAATCAATGTGGGGGACAGTTTTATCTCAAAAATTTTTTTATTATGTTTATAAATATATTTTTATTTGTTTTATTTTATAAATCTATTATATCCTTTATTAATCTTTTTTTAAAAACTATCTTATTTCTTTTTTTTTTAATTTTTTCTTTCTCATTACATTAATTAATTTTAAATTGTCAAAAATTTAATTTTCTATCGAATGATACCAACTTTGTTCAAAATCATTTATCAGTACAAAAAGCACTTAACCGAGACCTTTCTTATCCTCGATTTTAGTTCTACTATTATTTTTATTAGGGTAAAAATGCGCACATATGAATGCTTCTTTTTAATTTATTTAATTAAATTTAAATAAAATAAATTTAGCGAAACTATTTTTCTATTTTTTAATATTTTATATAAAAATTAATATTTAAATATTATTATTCTCCTCTCGTTTTTACCCCTTTTTTCTGATTTTGGCCTTAATTAATTTTATTCTTCTTCCACCTTCCACCTTTTCCCTCTTTCTGCTCTCCTCGAGAGAGGGGAGTCTCTCTCTCTTCACAAGAATCGGCAATTATTTATTTATATACATTTTACTTAATTAAAAAATAAAAATAAATATATTATTAGCAGAGAAAGATGAAGCTCTGTATTTATTTTAGTTTTTGGATTTTTGTTTTGAGAGAGAGATAATGGAAACATTGTTTAAAGAGAGAGAGAAAAGGGGAGAAGGATGAGGGGAAGGTGAAGCTTTAATAAAGTAATAATATTATTATTTTTATTTAATAAAATACTTTTTTACTATTTTTGGTTTTTAATTAAATTGAGAGAGAGAGAGTGAGGGAGTCAGGGAGGGAGAATAAATTTATAGTTTATTTTATAATGCTAATATATATTTAAATGATCTTATTAAAGCCCAGTCTCTAGTAGAAGCCCATATCTAATGTAAGCCCTCTCAAATTGACCCTTTGAAAAATAGACGCCCAGGGCTTTAATTAGAGCATTTACGGTATTTAAAAATGGCTAAAAGGTTGAAATAAGGGTTGTCGGTTCCTGGAAATTCTTTAGATATCCAAAACCGAACAGAAGAACCGAACCGAAAAATCCTCGATTCTTCGGTTCTGTTCAGAACCAACAACCCTAGTTGAAATGTTAATTAAAAAAATTTTTTTATCCTTTTTTTTCTTTTTGAAATCCTAAGATAATAACACAACACAATAAGTAGATAGCTTGAAATGTCTCCTTCCTTTAAAAAATTTTTTTTCTTATTTTTCACCTCAATTTTTTTTGTTATTTCTTTTACCGCTTATGTATATTTGTCGCGCATTTTGCTACATGTTTTATTATTATGTTTCTTTTTTTTATATTTTTTTTATTATTTAAATTTTGCTGTTAACAAACAAGTACATCAACCCGTATCTTTTCTTTTTTTGTCGGTATATTTTTTTTTGTTGTACTTTTTTTCTAATTACTTACCTAATCGCCACAGGTGTTTAATAAATAATATAAACAAGAAAAAAAATTAAAGAATAACACAAAAAAAATAAAAATTTTGCCTTAAGCCGTTAAAAAATATAGGATATATTTTTAAGTCAAAAAGGCAATAAAGCACATCTAAAAATCCAGAGAATGTGTGTCTAAATAAAAAAATTTTTTTTAAATTATTTTTTAAAAGATAAAAATATTTTTTTTTGATTGAAAAAAATTTAAAAAAAACAGATTAAATTGGATAGTTCCAAATTTAATTGTTAAAGAAAAAAATTTTTAATTTTAGGCATAAGCAACTTTTAATAATAATAATAAACTATAAATTAAACGTAGGCGAGTGTGTGTGATTGACTTTTAATCTTATTTTTTTAATTTTGTGATTAGTTAAAATTATTTTTTAAATTATTGTTTTTATATTTTTTTAATAGGAAATTAAATTGGCTATAAAATAAAATTTAAAAAATTTTTAATTTTTTAATTTATTTAAAAATAAATTGTGAGAGAATAAAACACTTTTGAATGCTTCAAAAATGCCTAGTAAATGCTTAGGTTTTTAACTATAACTTTTGTTGAGAATTTTTCTCATGTTTTGTTTTTTAATTATTTTTAGCAAATTTAATTCTCTATCGAATGATACCAATTTGTTTCAAATCAGATTTGTTTGGATTAGGATAGCTCCCCGAGCTTTTGAAGTCGGGAGTCGGGGATCAGGGTTTGCCTGGGTAGAGACTTCGGAGTTCGTGTCGGGGTTTTTTGCCAAAAAATCGTATGGGTCCGAGTACGGGGTAGGGATGGGAAGCTTCCCTAATTTAGATGATTTTTTATTTTTATTTTAATTTTTGTAAATTTTTAAAAGCTTGCAAAATTGACGTGTGCTTCTTCCTTTTTTACACCCTTTCTCCGTTTTATTTTATTATTTTTTTTAAATTTTTATTTTTCTTTATTTATGTTTTATATTTAAATTTTTTTTCTTCTTTAAAACATGTCGCAATTTGCTTTTAACTTAAAATTTGGTTTTAATTTCTATTTTATACTTTAATTTTTCCTTGTTTTAATTACGTGGATTTGCGCATAGTACTTAGAAAAAATTAGGAGAAAAAAAATTTTTTGACGCAAAAAGAGCTTAGAAAAGTGTGGAAGAGTGTGTGTGTGTGTGTTGTTGTCTTCTTGACTCATTAAAAATATTATTATTTAAATTTTGGAAAAAATTTTTTTTAATTTTGCCAAAAAAATATTTAAAAATGGAGATTATCCAGTAAAAACTTATGGGGGGGGGGGCATTCTACCGTCTATTATAATTGTGTAATGTTTTTGTAATATAAATAAAAACATTTGTTTAAGACTGGGTTTTTTTAAACTTTTTACAATTTGCGTTTTTAAAAATTGTAAAACTTGTTCTTTTCTATAAACTTGTTTTTACAAACCAAAACTTGCAACTTTTTTACAATTAACAAAATTTGTAAAACTTTATTTTTCTGAAAACTTCTTTTACAATTTGTAAAACTTTTTTACAGCTCAAACTTTTTCAAAAAATAAACTTTTTTACAATTTGTAAAACATGTTTTACAACTCAAACTTTAAAACTTAATTTTTCCTAAATAAACTTGTTTTCCTTTTTACAAACAATAAGTTTTACAATTCAGATAAATTAAAATTTTAATTGTAAAAAAGGGGCTTCATAAACAACGTCAAACATATTTAAGTAAAATTGTTTTGGAAGGATTAGGAATTTGTTGTAATGAAAAAGGGGTTGAGGGAAAGGGGGGATTATTTACAAAATAATAATAATAAGAAAAAAATTAAGTAGCTCATCTGTTGATTAAATATATGTAATATAGGTAGTATATATAAATAATTAATTTGGATGTTTATACTTTTTAAACAAATTTATTTTACCTGTTAAGTATTTTGTGTTTATATTTTAAAATTTTTTAGAAAATTTTTCCTTAAAGATTTTTTGAAATAAGAATTACAATTTATTTTACAATTTGTAATTTCCAAGTTGGTAAATTAAACTTGTTTCAAACTTACAAACTTGAAACCTTTTTAGAACTTTGTTTGCAACTTTTGTTTAAAACCTGTTTCAAGTTTTAAACAAATACATGTTTTACAATTCAAGTTTTACAAAACATTATAAAACTTGAAATTGTAAAAATTCTGAATTGTAATTTTACAAACTGTTTTATAATAAAAATTACAAATTGTAATTTGTAATTTCTAATAGAAAAAAAGTTTATTTTGCTCTTTATTTATTTTGTATTTTTTTTGTTTTTCTGACCCGGATATTTATCTATATTTTTAGTTTGAGGCAACTAACACATACAATAAGTTTATTTTTGTTTTTATTATTTTTCTATTCTCAACACGCGCCTAAAGGATAAATTACATACATATACAAAAACAATGAAATTAATAAAAATTGAAAATAATTTTTGGGGCAAATTTTTGGGGGTAAATTAAATAAAATAATAAGTTTATTTTTATTTTTCACTTCATTGTTTAGCCTAGTAGAGCTTGAGAAATTTTTTTATTTATTTTTAGAGGAGTAATAACTGGTAGAAAACTGCTTACAGTGTTTCAGTATCGAGCTCTCATCATTATTTTTTATTTATTAAATTTAGACGTGTGCATATTTATTTTTAATAGCGTTGTAGTTAACTTGTGTGAGTGGTCCCTCATTTTCTAAATACCTCCAAAAATATGCCCACCTTATTTCCCCTCGGGGCAAATTTTTGGGATATATTTTTTTTGTCTCAATCCACAAAAGAAGCAAAAACACCTATTTATGTAAATACTTTAATTGTTTTTACCCTCAAAAAAGAATATTTTTTCCTTTATGTAATCATCGCATGCTGCGAAGTCAGGGGGTGATAGGCTAAATATTAATTGTTTAAAAAAGATTTTTGGCAGGTGCCAAAAAATAATTATATTTTTATAATACCCCCAAAAAATATTTTTTTGTTAAGACCGCCCATTTTCCTAATTTTTTCCTAAATCTATTTATTCTTCTTTTATATAATTTACCAGACAGGTATACAGTAATATATGTTGCTATTTTAATTTAATAAACATAAAACTTATATTTAAGATTAAACTTGAAATTAAATTAAAACTTTAATTAAGATTAAACTTGAATTTAAATTAAAACTTGAAACAAATAAACTAAATTAAAATTAAACTTGAAGCAAAACTTATATAAAACTTGTTTTAATTCAAGTTTGTTTTAAACCAAGTTTTTGTTTTAATTCAAGTTTAATTTTAAATAAACTTGAATTAAAACAAGTTGTATTTTAATTAGTTTTAAGTTTTAATCTTATTTCCAAGTTTTAGATGTTTCAAGTTTGTTTTTATGTTTCAAGTTTAGTTTTGTTTCTCCACTGTTGCTTTTTCAATGTTTCTTCTTTTTAAAATTTTTATTATTTAAAAATGTCATTTTTTTATGATATGATATATTAATATTATTATTTTTTCTTTATTATTTTATATATACTATTTTGTTAATTATTTTAATTTTTTTCTTGTTTTTTATCTTCTTAAAATTTTTTTTTATTTGAGCTATGTAAATGTGTGTGTGTTTATGTAAACAGTTCATTAACTCATTTTTTTATTTCTCTTTTTTTTCCTTTAATGACGAAAAATTTTTGTTAACATTTAAATAGATTAGTATAAGCTCATTTTTATATTTTAATAATTAGTTGAAATTATTTTTTAAATTCCTCTTTGTATTAAACAAAAGCTGTTTAGTAGTGAGTGTCTTGTTGAATAGCCCCAGTTGTGTGCCAACCCTTGTAACTTTTTTGTAAAAAATCTTTTTTGAACAAATCTTGTATCATTCGATAGAGAATTGAATTTGCTACGAAATAAAAATAAATACAAATTTATGAAAAATTTCAAAAAAATTTTGTTGATCAAAAAAGAGAATTAAACAGTGTTAGTGAAGTCACAGCTAGGTTTTAGCCTTGTAACTCCGGACTGGATATTTCTAAAAAAATTGTTTTAGCAATATTCGATAGAGAATTGAATTTGCTACAAGTTAGTATTTTAATTAGAATTTTAATTTATTAGAAATAAAGCTGTGAGCGAGAAAGTAGCATAGGGTAAAAGAGGAGGAGAGGTCTTTAAAATTTAAAAAAACTTTTATTTTTCCAAATGTCTTGAAAAAATATTTTTTATTCGATTTTGTATCAAATTTTATGCTCTATTAAATGATACCTTAAACTTTTCAAAATATCAAGTATTTGAAGAGTTGTGGTTGAAAAACTAAGCTTACATTACATGCGTATTTGTCCCCACAAGGACTCTGCTTCTCTTGACAATTTTTTGAAATTTTTTTGAAATTTTTTTACTCAATATATATTTTTCTTTCTATATTTGTGACCAATTAAAAATTACCAATTAATTTTTAAACAGAAATCATTGAGGTAGAAAAAAAATTTTTTTAACAATATTAAAGACAGATTAAGCAATTTACGTAAAAATTAGTACTAATAAGGGGGATTACTTGTGTTTAAAAAAAGTTTTTTTTCAATTTTGTCACACATTGTACTTTTTGTTTTTAATATGCTTCTTCTTCTACACACTTTACCTGCTTTTATTTAGTTTAATTATTTAAAAAAATTTTTTTAAGTGTTGAATATTTTTAAAGTTAACTCAGTGAAGCAAGCTACGTTAATGCACACACCTATGTTTATGTTTTATTTGAAGCACCAAAAACATGTTTTTCTCCAACTTGTTTCTACAATTTGTTTTTTTACAACTTGAGTTTTAACAACAAGTTGTAAAAACAATTTGTTTTTACCAGCTTGTTTTTCTCCAACTTGTTTTTATAATTTTTTCTCAATCTTTGTTTTTCTAAACTTGAGTTGTTTAAAAATAAGTTGGTAAAAACAAGTTGCTTTACCAACTTTGTTTTTACAAACTTGTTTCTGCGAACTTGTTTTTACAATTTGTTTTTCTCAAACTTGTTTTTCTTTTTGGAAACAAGTTTTGCAAGTTTCCATGTTTTGTTTCTTTAACAAAGAATTTTTTACCAAACATTTTATGTGTGAATATACATAGTGAGCTTTTATAGTTATTAATCATTTTTATTATTTAAAAATTATTATCATTTTAAAAATTTTTTACTAAAATTACAGATAATTTATTAACACTATTAAATTAAAAGGAAGGGGAAATAGACCACGCCTACACATTTTTCTTTCCTCCTTTTCCCCCTTTTTTCTACCATTTATCTCTCTCAAATTATATAAGCTCCTCCCATTTTTTTGGAATGCAAATAATATAACCTCAAATCCTATTATAATAAATAAATTATATAATTTATTTATAATTTTTATTTGATTTTTCCTGTTTTTTAAAAGGCATTTTTTTCTTGTCTTATTCTAAAGCGGTGGTAATAATACATTTTTAATGAGTACTTTATTTTTTTAAAAATATTTTTAAGAATATTTTTAATAAATATTTTTCCTATTATTTATTACCGTTTACTTAATATACCTATATAAATTTTTATTTAAATTCCATTCTTTTTTCTTTGTTATTTTTTGGATTTATTTTTTTGTTTATTTTGCTTGTTGTTTTTAGCTTTTGTTTTAATTTGTTGTTTTTAGTTTTCCAACTTGTTTTTCTTTTCAACATTGTTTTTCTAAACTTGAGTTGTAAAAACAAGTGTCAAAATAAACTTGTTTTTGCCCAACATGTTTTTACTCAACTTGATTTTGCAATTTGTTTTCTCAATTGTTTTTACAACTTGTTTTTTTTGTTTTTACAAACCTAGTTTTACAACTTTGTTTTTATCAACTTGTTTATTTAATTTGAAGCTTATTTTACGAAATTGAAACAAGTTTTAAATGTTTCCATGTTTTGTTTCCTTTTGTAGTTTTGTTAGTTACGAAACTTGCTTTAAATATTTACCGTTTTGCTTCACTTTTTTTTTAATTTTTCATTTTCTGGTCCTAATATTCCAAAAAAATTTTCTTTTCATTTTTTAATAACTTGAGGGAATTACTGAAAAAATAAAAAAAAAAGTAATTATGGCAATCTCGTTAATTTATTATTTAAAAAGTTTCTACTAAACGGCGGGAGAAAATAAAATAATAAAAAGGAAAAAGTTTTTTTTATTTTAATTTGAAGCTTATTTTATGAAATTGCAAATATAGTAAATTGGTTATTTAAAAATAATAAAACTTTTATTTTTTTTGCCTAATTGTTTTAGTTTTGTTTTTAATTGCTTCAAGTTTTTACTAAAACAAGTTTTATTTATTTTTTATTTAAAACGGAAAAGTTTTACAAACTTGTAGGTTTGCAAACTTTTAAGTTTACAAACTTGAACAAGTTCTATTTTAAATAAACTTGAATTTCTTTTTAAAACTTTTTTCTTCTCTTCTCAATTAATTATTGGTTGTTTTCTTTTAACTGAAAGTATGCCATACTTAAATGAACATAACTTTTTTTAAACTAAACCGATTTTCGAATTTTTTGAACTAATAAATAGAGAATTGAATAAGCTATAAAATGAGATTTAAATTAAATTTTTATGTCAAATTTGAAAAAAGTTGTAGTCAAAAAAGTGTCATTTTTGGAGGTTTTTGAAGGTTTTTGAGGGATTTATGGCTGAAATCTTATTTAAAAATTAATTAAAAATTTAAATTTTTTCTCTATTTTATAGCTAATTTAATTTTTTATTATTTTTTGAATATTAAAAAAACAATTTATTTATTTTTAATTGGATGTTTGTTTCAAAAGTTGGTTGGTGTTGGCTGGCTGTTTTACTAATAAATTTGCACTTATTAACACACCTCACCTTTCTCTTCCATCCTCTCTTTTTATTTTTCTAAACTGCGTCAATTGTGGCAATTAATGAATTTAAAATTTATTTTATATTTTTGCATAAATTTGGCACGAAAATATTTACTAACTAATGAGCTCTAATTCATTCTCTTCATATTTTTAAATCATTTTTATTTATATTTTTTTTAATTTATTTATTTAGTTATTCTCATTATAGTCTAGTAGGTGTGTGTTTCAATAAATATCATTATTATTTAATTCTCTAATGGATAGTTAAATGTCTAAATGAAAAAAATTTTTAGTATCATTTTTAATTAAGGAATTTGTAAAAAAAATTTTTAGGTCAAAAAGAATCATCGAAAATAAGCAAAAATATGTCAGTTTTTTGGTCTTAACTCTTTTGTAAATTTTTCTAATATTTTTTATTTTTATTTTTTTACAGCCAATTCATTTCTCTATTAAATGATACTGAAATTAATTTTTAGGATAAATCCAGTCCGGATTTATAAAATTCAAACTGAGTTGATTTGATTAAAAAATGCTTGGAAATGAGGGAAAAATGTGTCAGTTTTTTGTCCATAACTTTTTAAAATTTTTTCCAAGATTTTTTCTTCTTGGCTATTTTGTAGCCAATTTAATTCTCTATCAAATGTAATCAAAATTAATTTTTAAGATTTATCCATCCCGGAGTTATAAAATTAAAACTGAGGTGACATACACGAAAATGAGCGTAATTGTGTCTGTTTTTTGTCCACAACTTTTTAAAAAAAATTTTCTAAACTTTTTTCTCCTTGCCTATTTTGTAGCCAATTCAATTCTCTATCAAATGTTATTAAAATTATTTATTAAGATTTATCCATTCTAGACTTATAAAATTAAATCTAAAGGTGACTTCACAACTACTTCACTTACTAATACTTAATTCTTTGCCCTTCTTATTTTAATTAAAATTTTTTTAATTTTTTTAAATCTTTTTATTTTTTTTAAATTTTTTATAAGAAAATTGACGTTATCAGATAGTAAAAAAAAATTTTTTTAATAAATGAATAATTTTCTAAAAAAAAATTTTTTAAATTTATTATTTATGCATTAAGCTAATGATGAAATTAAATGAATTGTAAAAAAATACATATTTAAATGATTTTTATTTTCTCTTTTCTTTTAATTAATTGCCTGTATGTACTTTCTTGCTAAAAATAATTTTTTTTTAAATTTTATTTTTATTTTTAAAATGTCAAAGTGTCAAAATGCCAAAAGTTCAAAAAAATTTAAAAAATTCCAACTTTTTTTAGATTTTTCCATTAAAAAATTATTTTTTATTTTTAAATTATTTTTCTAAAAAGCAGCAACGACGCCGTCTACAAAGTCGGCGCATTCGCCAACCGCCTCGATTAGGCGCAAAAATAATAGTAGCAACAGCAATAATAAAAGTGGACAACATAAACAACAACAACAACAAATTACAAATATGGTAACTAATGTTGCAACATCAAATCAACAACAACAAGGAGTTTTGTCAAATAAACAAGTTGGTTATATATTTTACAAAAACATTTGTTGTAAAACTTGTTTTGTTAAAATTTGGATTTTATAACCAATTGTAAAAACAAGTTTGAAAAACATGTCAAAACTTGTTTTTTCAAACATTTTACTTAAAACTTGTTTAGAAACATTTTGTAAATTGTAAAACTTATTTTGAAAACTTGTGTTTTTACAAACATTTGTAAAAACTTGGTCAAAAACATTTTTTTATTAATTAAACTTGTTTTGTAAAACTTGTTTTGCAAACATCTATTAAAACTTGTTATGAAACTAGTAGTAGAACATGTTTTAAAAATTTGTGTTTTACAAACATATTTTAATAAGTTCATGTTTTTAGCAAACAAATGATGACCAAAATTCCCAACAAACATTCAAAACACCAACAACACCAACAAACGAAAACATTCTTTTTTCTGATGCATTGCAACAACAACATTTACAACAAATGTTTTCTCAATTACAACAACAATTTTTGTCCAATTTTCAAGAAACAAATGTTTCATCAATTATAGAGAGTGGATCGCAACAACAACAACAACAAACATCTCTTTTTACTCCAGAAAATGCTTCTGCTGGACAAACGCTTGCTTTGTTTGCAGCAGCAGTTAATGGTCAAAATGGTAATGGAAAAATTTTTTTTTGAAAATTTTCTAATAAAATTTATTCGAAAAATTTTTTTGAAGCATGAAGCAAAAAATTTTTTTTGAAAAAAAAATTTTCCCCCAAAAAAATTTTTTTTTGAAATTTCTAATTTTTTTCCCCAAAAATTTTTTGGAAATTTTACAAAAATTTTTTTCCCTTTTTTTCTAGCAGAATCCCTACTTAAACAACAACAAGTTTCTTCAATTTATTCAATGTTTCCAACAACAACAACAACAAGCAACGATATTTTAAATTCATTTTCACAACAAGATTTGACCAACATGTTATTAATGCCTGGATTATTTTCTAATTCAAATGCTTCCCAATTTTTACAAAAACAATTTGAAGAACAAATTGCTAATAATAATACAAATATGGCTGAAAATTCTTCTTTAGTTTCTTCATCTCCTCAAATGGTGATTAAAAAAATTTTTTTAATTTTTTTAAGTTAAAGTTTCTGGGAATGTTTTGATAAACGCTTGTTTTTACCTAACAAATAGGCGTTATTTCAACCTAGTTGTTGTTTTTGCCCTTTATCTTTTGATTGGATTGACCAATTAAATTGAGTTTTATATCATTCGATAGAGAATTAAATTCTCTATCATAACAGCTTGAAAAAAATTTTTTTTAAGTTTTAAGTTTCTGGGAATGTTTTGATAAAACGCTTGTGTTTATCTAAGCGTTATTTCAACCTAGTTGTAGTTTTTGCCCTATATCTTTTGATTGGATTGACCAATTAAATTGAGTTAAATACCATTCGATAGAGAATTAAATTTTCTATCAAAACAGTTTAAAAAAATTTTTTGTTTTAATTCTAATTAAGTTGAGGTCTAAAAACTTGCGCGTGTTTATGCTATTTTTTGGGGATTTTTAAAAGTTTTCCTTCCACATAGCTTTTTTTAAACTTAATCTAAATTTTTGGATTTTTAACCATTTTATGCCAAATTTAATTCTCTCTCGAATGGTGTATAAAGCTTTCAAATAAGTTTAATATTTGTTGAGTTATAAGGCTGGCACTGAACTAACCTCTTAGTAATTAAATTAATTTCAAAATTAATTTTTTTATTTTTTTAAAATTTTAGAGTGATGTAAGTGGTGATAAAATTTACAAAACAGAATCTAATGAAGTTGAAGAAAATGGTAAAATTAATGAAAAAATTTTAAAAAATATTTTTTAATTAAAAAAGATTGTTTTTCACCTCCACCAAAACGTAATAAAAATATGAGAGGTTCAACTGAACGCCAAAATAATCAACAACAAACAAGAAAATCATCAGAAAATTCTTTATTAAATGATCATCAACAAAATAATTTTGGTGGAAATAATAATTCTAGATCAATTTTGGATTGGGAACATCAACAACAAAATTCTTCCCCTCCTTTGATTGATGCTTGTGGTGGTGGTGGGGGAGGTGGTGGAGGGGGAGGAGGTGGAGGAAATGGGAAACGTAAACAACGTAGATATCGAACAACTTTTAATTCTAGCCAATTAGATGAAATGGTAAAAAATTAATTTAAAAATTAATTAAAATTTTTTTTTAATTTTTTAAAAATTAAAAAAAATTTTATACCTAAATGTCACTAAATTTAATAAGAAATGTTTTTACAAAACAATTAAAGTTGCAAACTTAAAGTTTTGCAAATTCAAGTTTGTAAATTTACAAATGCAAACTTAAATTAAAACTTCAAACAAACAAACAAACAAACTCGAATTATAACTTGGAAATAAACTTGAAAATAAAATAAGCCTGGAAACTTGAAATAAAGTTTTTAAAAGAAAAATAAACTTGAAACAAATACAAACTTGAATTTATATAAAAAAACTTGAAAAACTTGAAACAAAGTTTATTTATTTTTATTTTAAGGAGAAAACATTCCAATTTCAACAATATCCAGATGTTTACGTGAGGTAGCTTTTTAATTTTATAAAAAAAATTTTTTTCTAATTTTTATTAAAAAATTTATTTTTTATATTTATGCTAAATTAATGGGGATTATAATCAAAGTACAGTAAAAACATCTCAAAAATTTTTTTTCTAAAAAGTTTTGGACATTAAGGGCCTAAAATAAACCTAATTAAGCTTCTTTTTTCTGTCTACATATTTAATTCTTTTCCTTCTTTATTGCTTCTTTATTGCTTTTAAACTTACTGTAATCCTCTTTATTTTTCTTTACTATTATATTTTCTTTTGTCTGATCTTTCCGGAAAATTTTAAGCTTTTTGTAGCAACTTTAATTTTAATTAACTTAGGCTTGACCTGGGCTTAGTTTTTGTTTTATAACTAGAGAATGAGTTGGACTATAAAAATGATTTTGGTATCATTCGATAGAGAATTAAATTTGCTACAAAATGGTATCAAAATCAAAATTTTATATGTATTTTCTAGGTCGGAAGTTATGATAAAAAAACCTGAACAGAGTAGGGAATTCTTTAAGTTTTTTAGTCAAAAAAATTTTTTGATTTTGTCTAAAATTTTCTTTTCTCGTTATTTTGTAGCAAATTTAATTCTCTATCGAATGATACCAAAAGAATTTTAATTGGTTAATTTTTTCTTGAGTTGTGTTAATTTATGTGTAGTTACCGTCTTCGCGTTTTTTCTTTCCTTTTTCTCTCTCATGGACCTCTGCCTTAAAAATTGTTTTTAATTGTTTTTCCCAAAAAATTAAATAATTTTTTCTTTTTAAATATTGCGCGTACTTAAATAAATATTTTGGAAAAAAATTTTTAAGCAAGTCCAAAAATGTCGGTAGGAGCGGCAATTTTTTTTGGCCATCAACAACAACTAAACTAATTGCCCTAAGGCCTTAAAACAATTTTTATCTTTTTCCTTAGTCAATTATGGTCGCCTTTTTCTTTTCTTTTTTTTTAAATTGGAGGGCCGGAAACTACGGAAACTAATTTTTCTAATAAAATATTGTCTTTATTTATTTACCGAAAGTACAGGAAGTTGGGGGAAAATGAAAGGGAAGGGGTTTTCTACTATATGGTATAATTTATTTAGGGTTGGGGGGAAAGACAACGTTGAAGCGTCTCAACACACCTTGTAACTACTTTCTTTGCGGGAGACACACAATTTAAAAAGTAAATTTATAAATTTATTTAAGAAAAACCCTTTAAAATTGGTTCATGCGGGAAGTAGTCAAAATTGTTTTAAAAAGCTTTTCCCCCTTCCGTTGCTTTTTTTGAGTAAAAATGGCGGCAATTGGAGCGCATTTCCTAAAAATACATAAAAGTAGGTAAAGGAGGGTTTAACTTAAAAAGAGAGGGTGTGCCGAACAGGCACAATTTTGCCTCAAAATTTAATTATTTTATTTATTATTTTTAATTTTATTTATCGATTCCGCCCATTCCATTTATCTCTCATTTTCACCTAACTTTGCTTTGTACCGCCCAATCTCTTCTCTATTTAACTATTTGGCTTTTAAGAGAAAAGCCAGTTTTTGAACTTCATTCTTAATTACCAGCCTCCTCTGTTTTTCTCCCCTTTTTAATATATTTTGGAATTTAATTAAATAAATTTTTCTTCTTTAAATATTTCTAAGTGTTTGAGTCTAGGGGTCTTGAGATCAAATTGCCACATTCGGCACATAAAAATTGGAGCCCCGTACGGGTCAAGAATACCCGTTTCTTCAGTCATCACGGCTAGAGCCGATCAGTGGATCCCTAGTCCCAGAACGAGTAGCAGGCCCAATAGTGCCCACCGTTCTTTAAAAGCTTTTGTTATCGAGTGGGAACGACCCACTGATAATCTTCTCGGCACAGAGCCGAACCTTTTACTACCCAGCAAGTATTTTTTGGGAATAGTGCCAATAGTTTATTTCAGTGATTAACTTTAACGATTGCCGGCCAGAGGTGCCCATCGTTTTTTTATCTATATTTTTCTAGCAAGTGCCGGCCAAGAGTGCCCCTTGTTAGCCTAATCATTTACCTTTAACGATTGCCGGCCCCATAGTGCCCGTCGTTAACTTATTAGCTAATTTCCGAGTGCCGGCCCCATAGTGCCCGTCGTTAACTTATTAGCTAATTTCCGAGTGCCGGCCCCAAGTGCCCGTCGGATAAACGATTGCCGGCCTCAGAGTGCCCATCGTTTAATCAAATCAGTCTACAGTCCAAGTGCCGGTCCCAAGTACCCGTTGGACATCTCATACTCAAGTGACCCTTCCCAGACTCAAACAGCCCTTTTGGCCGGCCAATCAGAGAGCCTGCGCCTTTTTACATTCCTTACAGTTTTTTGCACATCTGGCGACTTGCGCCATTTTTCCCTTTTCATTTTAAAAATAGTTTTTGTGTTCTTTGGCCATAGGAAATGCCAACACAAAATAAACAGTTTTGCACATTTTTGTGCATTCCTTTTCAAAAATTTATATCGGCAAGTTAGGCCATTTTTTCCTTTCTTTTGTATATTTTACACACTTCTGGTGTAAAAACAAAAGATTATCTTCGGTTGTTTACATTTATATAAATAAAATTTTTTCATCGCTAGAGAGCGAATTTTTCTAAAAGTTAGAAAAGGAAAAACCTTAAAGGGGGTTTTTTATAAAACAAATTTCTTCACGGCTCAGATAGCCGAATAAACACAACACACATCTGGTGTGTCATCTTTTTTTGCACATTTTATTGGAAAAATAAATAAATTTTTATAAATTTAATTTTTAAAATTTTTTTCTGCACGGCAAAGGCCGAATTAATTTAAAGATTTCCTTCACGGCTCAGATAGCCGAAGTATAATTTCTCGGTTAATAAGAACCGAATCCCTTTATTCTACTGGTGTGCCGGTTAGAGTCCCCATCAGTTCAGTCATTAATATCAGAAATCAAGTATACAAGTTACTCAAATCATGCCATCTTCAAGGCTTATCCGGTCTCAGCTAGGACCAGCCCTCAAAACATTAAAGGATCAGTTAGTGACCGCTACTCAGTTGTTAGCCACTAATCATGGTAACCAAACCCAAGATCAGATACGCGCAGCGCGTTTTCAGTTAAATCGTACTCTAGATCGAGTCGATTCTTTACACAGTAAATGGGCTTATCTCCTCGACAGCCTGGAGGGAGATGATCTTGCCCAGGAGGAACAAGTTTATAAGAGATTCGCTCCCCAAGCAGAGGGAGACCCAGACTATAATCATTTCATGGAATTAGTAGAGAGAGCCAAAGGAGTTTTGGGCGATCTCGATTTTCTTATAGAACAATCGGTACCCTCAGGCCAATCCAGTCAGGCAGGAGTATCCGAAGTATCAGACCAGTTATCCCAAGTCACAAATAAAACCGAGCGGCAGATCCCGCAGATTATTAAACAAGAAAACAAAATCCCAGTTTATCCTATAGAAGCCAGACTTCCAGAGCTTAAAATGGATCCCTTCCATGGAGATCCCAAGAAGTGGACCACCTTTTGGCAACTTTTTTCAGCGAACATTGATTCCCGTCCCATGGATAATATCAGAAAAATGAGTTACCTTCTCGCCTTCCTTCAGGGTTCAGCTAAAGAATTAGTAGCTGGATTTGTCCTTTCCAATGAGAATTATGACCGAGCCTTAGATTTGCTCAAATCACGTTATGGAAATAGCCGGGCCATCACAGAGGCTTTAGAGGCTGAACTTATGAACCTTACCCCACCCAACGACTCCAGCCATTCCTTAAGGGCATTCGTTGACTCGGTGGAAAGAATTTGCCGACAGTTAGAGGCATTTGGAACGATGGATCAGTCCCCATTCGTGTCCACAGTTATCAAAACCAAGCTGCCCCAATCTATAGTTGCCAAGTTAATTGAGAAGGAACGATATTCCCAAGCCAGATGGGACAGTGCCAGACTTAGACAAGAATTATGTAACCTAGTTGAGATTAGTGAGGAGGTTATGCGTTTCTCACAACTTAAAATAAGACCTCAGGGAGGTTCAGTTGCCCCTCCCATCCATCAGAGAAATGATTACCGTCCTAGAACAGAATATACCGAACAAGTCCGTTCATTTTGT
Source organism: Meloidogyne enterolobii (assembly GCA_963681835.1). Lineage (NCBI taxonomy): Eukaryota > Metazoa > Nematoda > Chromadorea > Rhabditida > Meloidogynidae > Meloidogyne > Meloidogyne enterolobii. The sequence goes on along the minus strand of CAVMJV010000080.1, from coordinate 103,114 downwards.
GCCCAATCACGACCTAGTCCAGGCAACCAGTTGCCCCCTCAAGGCAAAAGATACTGTTCATTGTGCAACGCAGGAATCCATTTCCCGAGTGAATGCCCTAGTTATTCAACACCTCAGGCACGTTTTCAGAGATTGAAAGAACAGAAACGTTGTTTTCGTTGTCTGGGAGAAGGACATTATGCCAGAGAATGTCCTTCATCTAAGATTTGTGCCCAATGTCAAGGGAACCATCACGTGTTAGTATGCACGAGAACTTTTGAAGATAATCAGGATTTTCTAGCCCCAGAGGAAGATAGTTATTATCCCGAAAACCAAATCATCCAGATGGCTTTAAGCCAGAATCAGAGTCCAGTTATTAGTTCAGATAAAGCATTGTCAGTACGACACCAAGTACAGCAAGTTAGAGAGACCCCACCTGTTCAAACCAATATTCAACCTCTTCAGAAGGTTGTAATTCAGGAGCGTGTTCCAATTCCAAAAGTTGTGAGATTTACTGAGCCGTTACCAGTTAGACCCAAGATAATGACATTATTCACTATTAACAAGGAAATAGTTAAACCAGAGTTGGGCACAGAGCCTGATATTTGCCCTCAACCAGAGAAGCTACTAATGAGTAAGAAAGTTAAAGAGAAAGATGAGAAGCAAATACAAGGGAATAATAGAGTTAAAGAGAACACGTCAACAGTTGACGATCAGATTACCCGCCTCAAAGATAATAGTGATTCTCCTAGCTGTGAAAGTTTGAATCTTTCATCAGATTTGCCTTACCACAAGTTCCAAATAGAGAAAGATAATATAATTACCGAACCAGTAGATAAATCTTATCAGAAGCTGCAGATAGAGAAAGAAAATAGAATTACCGAACTCGCCCTTAATAGTCCAGACACCATGGAGCAGTTGACTCATAGTGTCATCGAGCGACCAGACGAGTTGCGTCGAACCAACCGAGAATTTACTAAGTTCCAGAGGGTGAAAGACCCTTCCGATCTTCCTTTAATAGAGATATACCTTTTCGCCCTAAATAGTCCAGACACCATGGATCAGTTGACTCATAGTGTCATCGAGCGACCAGACGAGTTGCGTCGAACCAACCGAGAATTTACTAAGTTCCAGAGGGTGAAAGACCCTTCCGATCTTCCTTTAATAGAGAAAACTAAAGTTTCACATACATTATTACCAGAAAAGCTATTTCCTAAACAAATATTAGACGAGAAAGCTCATGGAACCAAGAAAAGACTAGAAAAGTTAAAAGAAATGATCCAGGAAAACCTAGCCGGTTATGGAATTGCTCTCATATTAATTTCTCTGACATTTATAATAAACGTTAGCTGTGACCACAAGGACCAAATAGTAGTCTGCCAAGAAGAGCAGACCATCAGAAGGAAGAAAATTCCACCTGATATACCTTTTAAAGCATTTAAATCCATAAACAAGACTTTAGTAAACAGAAATTTCATATCCATTTATTTTATTCCGGTAATCAGTATAATTACCATAATTATCAGTTTTAAAAGCACACTAGCATTTTTTATTTACAACATTTTATTTAATTTTTTGCGAAGTGGGGAAGGGGTCAGAGACCCAAACCACAAAGTTTCACCAGACCCCACCAGAATTTTTCAAAAAATTTGTTTAAACAAAGTAATTGGTGATAGTCCGCCAGAGGGCGATAATTTATCACTTAAGTCAGAGCAGAGTTTAGTGCTCTTCCAAAGTTATGGGAAAAGATTGGGCAAGAGCCCTAAGAAAATATTTGAGTTACAAAAGAAAGAGCGCCAACAGTTTGGGCGAATAAGCACTCCCTTTATTAAAGCAGAGACAAAAACACTCAATGAGCTAGGCGGTGGAATTGTGCCAAAGGACGGACCTATTATTAGCAATTTCCCTCCATCTATTTCAGTACTATTAGCTCAAGTACCTTTTATTTTATTAGCTCAGCGAAGCCTTCCACCGAGATTAGTAGCTCGGAGCATTCAACCATTCTCAGTTGTGGCTATAGAGCCGACTCTTTGTTTGTTTCCTAACTCATCGCAGTTGTCCTCCGTGTTTCCTTACCCAACAACAGCTTTTACTTCAGTACGACTAGCATATTTTAGAAAGTTGGGTAGCTCAGAAATAATTGAGAATTTTGATCTTATGAATAAATGGTTGGATTCTGGCAGCGCTATTGTATCATCAACTAGCGAAAGTGTTCTCGACTCTTACGAAGAGCAAGCAATAGAAAATACATCAAAAAGTGAGAAAATTGTGGAAAATGATAAAAGACCAGAACAACAGCAACCACTTTTATTTTATTTTAAATCCTCTACATGTGCCCAACAATGTAGACAACCAGAAAAGTGAACATCAAGTAATGGAACAATCATCACAACAACATATTGGTTGGGAAACCGGTAAGGATAATGCTTTGGGGGGAAATATAGAAGAGAAATTAGAGAAAAAACCAGAATTAAATTTCGAATTAACGCTTCAGAGAAAGCACCGAAACGAATATGAAAGACCTACACGGCGTAGAGCCGAAGCGAATCCCACAGAAATTAAAAGTGAAGAACCTTCACCCCCAGGTCCGAAGCCTCCGCAATGCCAGCCGCTTCCCCATTCAACCAGTTACAAGACCGTGCCCCAGTACACCCTAGCTACAAACCAACCCATTATGGTCGAAAGCGACCTTGGCCTTACAGCAATGATCAGAGCATCTCTAAGGCCACACCTTGTTTCTGCATCCGCAGTGGATATAGAGAAAACCCCTCATGTTCAACCAGTTTCCTTCGGAATGCGTGATGGAATCGAACTCAACGATGGCAATCAATGAGAGGAAGAAGACAATTAGAAGAGCCGATGATTAATAAAACATTTTGTGATTATTTTGGACATTCATTTTTATTCCCTCTTCCTCTTTTCTCGCCGAGGGGAATGTGCCGAACAGGCACAATTTTGCCTCAAAATTTAATTATTTTATTTATTATTTTTAATTTTATTTATCGATTCCGCCCATTCCATTTATCTCTCATTTTCACCTAACTTTGCTTTGTACCGCCCAATCTCTTCTCTATTTAACTATTTGGCTTTTAAGAGAAAAGCCAGTTTTTGAACTTCATTCTTAATTACCAGCCTCCTCTGTTTTTCTCCCCTTTTTAATATATTTTGGAATTTAATTAAATAAATTTTTCTTCTTTAAATATTTCTAAGTGTTTGAGTCTAGGGGTCTTGAGATCAAATTGCCACATTCGGCACAGAGGGTTAATTCGTTCCTTATTCAAAAAGAAAAATACATTAATGGCCATTAAAAAGGGGCTAATAATAAAATAGGTAAGGCAACAAGTGGCACACATTTTATTATCTTTTTAAGTTTACAAAAGAAAAATGGAGGGAAAGGGGAATTATTAAAATGAGGAATAAATAAATTAATTAATGAAAAAAATAAACTTGAAGCAAAAACTTGAAAAAAAATTTAATTCAAGTTTTCAAGTTCACAAACTTAAAAACTTGAATTAATAAAAATAAGTTGTTCTGATTATTCTGATTTTTATTTATTCTGAACTATTCAAGTTTTCAAGTTTACAAACTTGAAAATATTTAAAATGTTCTGATTATTCTGATTTTAATTTAATTTTATTCTGAATTAATTTTAAGTTTACAAACTTGAAAACTTGAATTTAAACAAAATGTCTCTTTTCTTCTGATTTTTAATATTAATTCTCTCTCTCATTTTTACACTCATTCTCTATTTTAATTAATCAAAAATAGGGGGAATTTTTTAATTTTAAATGCATATTGTTTATATCCAATTTTTTTTAAAAATGTCAAATTAAATAATAATTTTCTTTTCTTTTTTCTCATGATTCTCTCTATCTTTTTCTATTTTCATTCATCATCATCAACCAAAACCAATTAAAAATTAAATAGGTATATATTTATGGCAATTTATGGCAAAAACAATCTCGAAAAAAGAGCTTTTTTTGTTTAAATATTAAATTAATTTTAAATAATTTATTTTTAAAAAATAATTTTTTTTTGTCCTCCTTCTGGCTTAACATAATTATAATAATAAAAACCATTTTTTCCTTTAATATATTAAAGAAGAAAAGAAAATTGACACTTTAATTGGTTCCTAAATTGGGTGTAAAATTGTTTTTAAAAAATTTTAAAAGGAAAAAAATTATTTTCGGTACTCTTTGAACTAGAAAATTAAATATAATTTAATGAGCGATGGGGAGGGAGGAAGATTCTTTTTAAGGACACAATTGCGATGGCAATTAGTGAGAATTTATATAAGGGAAAAATAGGTTGTGTTGGGGTTTATTGTCGGCATTAATGTTGTTGTTGTTTTTCGTTCACATTTTTAACGATGTAAAACGGGTGGGAGGGGGAAAAACATGGTAGTCAACCGGCACCTGTTAGTTGCCGCCTTATGTTTAGATAATAAATAAAAATAAAATAATTATATTATGAGGGATAAATAAATAAAATTAGCAAAAATATTTGAGGGACGAATATACGCTATAAAAATATTTAAATATATTTCCGGAAAATATATATTTATTTCCGGAATTGTTTTGGAGGAAAATTAATTTTTATATATTTTCCGGAAATAATTTTCCGGAAATGAAATATAATTTTTATGTTTTCCGGAAGAAATATAACTCTAATAAACTTTTCCGGAAAACACATTTTTTCCGGAATTATTTTAAGAAAAATTTTTCAATTTTTATATTTTCCGGAAGCAATTTCCGGAAATGAAATATAATATTAAAGTTTTCCGGAAGGGTATATATAATAATATAAACTTTTCCGGAAATAGTCTACCGGAAAAATAAACTTGAAATATAAAAATAAACTTGAAGCAACTATAATAATTTCTTTTTTCAGAGAAGCATTGGCTCTCAAAATTAATTTAACTGAAGCTCGCGTTCAAGTATGGTTTCAAAATCGTCGTGCAAAATGTCGAAAGACTGCACGAAGCTTTGATCGTAACAACTCTTACCTGCTTACTGGACAACCATTCAATTCTAATAATGCTTCAACTTCTGCTGCCGCATTAAATACAGTTGCTGCTGCTTTAAATCCTCAGTTTTTATTTGCAATGGCTGCTGCTTCAACAAATAATAATCTACTTACTCCAACTAGTATAGAACAACAATTTCAATTTTTAAATAATAATAGCAATAATAATGATAATTGTTTGGCTGCAGCTTCAATGTTGGCTTCACTGAATGCTGCTGCTGCTGCTTCAACAACAAATAATAATTGTGAAGCAAATAATGAAGCAAAATTAAATAATGCTTCAATTATGCCTTTATTATCATCATCTTCCCCAGCAGATATTTGTAAAACAACATCAATATCTCCTCCTTTAATAAAACGTTCTGCTAGTGGTGGTTCTTCTTCTGCTGCACATTCCCCTCCTTTAAATAATCGAAAAACAAAATCAAATATTAGCAGCAGTGGTGGTGATGTTGAAGCATTTTTGACAAAACAAGTAAAACATTAATTAAAACTTTAATTAAAACATCAAAACATTGATAAATAAAAATAAACTTGGACCAGAATATTTAATAAACATGTTTATTTAAATAAACTTGAAGCAGAAAATAAAAGAAAAATAAACTTGAAACAAAAGATTAATAAACAAAAATAAACTCAGAACAGAATATTTTAAAAACACAAACCAGAATTAAATACATGAATCAGAATTAACTCAAAACAATTAAATAAACCAGAATATTTAAATAAACATTGTTTTTTTGTAGCATTTTAATTTCTCTGATATTGCTTCACTTGCAACAAATCAACAACAACAATTATTACAATCTACTTCTGCTGCACTTATTAAAGCTGAAGAAGAAAGTAGTAATGATGCTGCTAATAATGTTGCTTCATCTTCTATTTTTCAACAATCATTTCCTCCATTTATTGTTAACGGTAAAAATAAAACTTGAAGCAAAACATTTAATAAATTAAAAGATAAACTTGTAAATCAGAATTTTAAATGAACATGGGGTTTTTAAATAAACTTGAAGCAAAACATTAATAAAATCACTACCAGAATTAAATTCGAACATGAACCAGAATTAAATAAAAACACGAATCAGAATATTAAACAAACATTAAAATAAACTTGAAACTAAAACATGTTTTTATTAGAAGCTCTTCAATCATTTCCTCCCTTGTTCTACCCTACATCTACAACTTCCAATAGCAACAATTCTGCCACAACATCTACAATAAATATTTCTTCTTCTGCTTCAACAGAACAACAACAGCTTCCTTCTACTTTAAATGATGTTACATCAGCTTTATTTCAACAATATTTAAATTCTTTAAATTATATTAATAGTGGAGAAGAAGGGGTAAAAACTGAAGCAAAAATTGACAACCACAAAATTGAGTTGAAGCAAGAAGAAATTAAGGAAGAAGAAAAAATTAGCAAATAAAAAATTTTTTTTTAATAATTTTAAATTTTAGGCAATACTCTTTTTTATTTTTTTTTTAAATTCTCTCATTTTTAAAATTAAATACTTACCACAAAAAAATTTATTTTTTTATAAAATACTTACACCACAAAACAACAACGCAATTAATTTTAAAATAAATTAATTATGAGCTTTAAATTACTGACCCTCGCCATTTTTATTTTATTTTTAAATTTCATTTTTGTAAAATATTTTTTTAATATTTTTGATATTAAAATAAAATTAAAATTTTTTAATTTTCTTATTTAAACTAAAAATAGAAACACTTTTTTAATTATTTTTTATTTGTTTGTTTTAATTTATTTTTTACAAGCGCAATTACAATTATTAAATCAAGTTGTAAATATATTAATTAAACTTTAATTAAATAAACTTGAAGCAAAACTTGAAAGAAGAAAAACCAGAAGAAAATAAACTTGAAGAAAATACAACCTGAATATGTAAATTAACGAAAATACAACTTGAGCAAAAACTTGAAGCAAAAACTTGAAGCACAACTTGAAGCAAAAACTTGAAGCAAAAAAACTAAAAACATATTTACTAAAATTGGAATTTTAATTTATTCATGAAGATGCTTCTATTTAAAATATTTTTTTGAATTTAAAGAAGCAAAAAATGTGATGAATCAAAAGGGGATGTTGATCGAAAAACGGACTGCATAATTATTTTAAAAGGCAAGTGCTGAATTTTTAATTTAGTTTAAAATATTCTCGTGATTAAGAAAGGGGTAATCTTTCATTTTTAATTTTTTTAGAAGTTTTTTTTTTTGATATCAAAAAAATTTTCAAAAATTATTTTTTTTAATTTTCCCCTTATTTTTAGGTAAAAAGCCATAAAAATGGCTTGGTTTATTTTTATTTTATTAATTAATTTTTTAAATTTTATTTTTATTAATGCTGGTTCTCCTTTAATTATACCAGGCTTCTTATATTTTTTTTTAAATTTTTTAAAAATTATTTTTATAGAGCCGTGCCAGGATGGGTTATTCTACTACCAACACTACGCGGTTTACAGATGTGTTGATGGGCATAAAATGTTTCAAAGTTTGTTTTCAAGTTTTTACAAATTGTAAATGTTTCAAGTTTGTTTTTTACAAAACAAAGTTTGAGTTGTTTCAAGTTTTGTAATTAAATGAATGTTTTGTGGTTTTTATAAAACATGTTTTACAAAACAAGTTTTGTAAAACAAGTTTATATTTTTACAATTTGTAATTGCGCCAAGTTTATTTTCAAGTTTTTCTTTTTGTATTTACAATTTGTAAAAACAATTTGTAAAACAAGTTTTAATTACAATTTGTAATTGCTTCAAGTTTATTTTTGATTTTATAAAAAGTTTTACAAATTGTAATTACAAAACTTAAGTTTTCATTGCAAAACAAATTTTCTAATTTACAATTTGTAATTGCTTCAAGTTTATTATTTTCAGATTGCGTACCATTAAATGAACCTCATTCACTAGCAATCGCAATTAATTCAACTTTAATAACTCCACATTTTCGTTCTATTTGTGTTCAATATGCTCCTGACAGTGTTCAATTTTTACGAACACGTGAGTATTTTTAAAATAAAAATTAAAAAAAATATTTTTTATTTTTAAAGATTGTGTTGAAGGGACCAGATTTATGAAGCCAAACACAAATTTAGAATTTTCAAATCGCCGTGTTGAATGTTTATTTGATCGAAATATTCAAACTCTTCGTAAAGTGGTTGTTCGAAAACGACGTAAAATTAAATTTAATTTTTAAAAATTTTGTTTAAAAGTTCGTCGAGTATGCCGTCACAAAAAGGATGCAAAGGTGGAAGAAAATGTTCATTATATTTGTAAAAACAATGCTTATTGGCCTGACTGTTAGTTTAAATTTTTTTAATTAAAAAAAATATTTGGGCTCCGATTATGCCAAACACATATTTTGCCAATAAAGCTAAAAACCCACGTTTTGTCAAATTGTATTATTGACAAAATGTATAGTTTTACCCTTATTGGCAAAATGTGGTATTGGCATAATATGGAAAGCATGGGACAGTAAAGAGTTCATTTGACATTATGGCAATATTTTCCCTTATTACCATTTATAGAAATATATATTCTGAAAAATAAACTCGAGAAAAATTCAAAGTGGTGAAAAGAAGTAAAAATGTCATTTTGTTAACTAATTTCTTTTTTTCTCTTTCTCTTTCTTATTTTTACGCGTACTCTTTTACAAATTAGTTTTGAAAATTCTTTCTACAAAACAAAGTTTGAATTGTAATTTAAAGTTTGTGAATAAGTTTTAGGGGTTATAATTGCAAAACTTAAGTTTATTTGTGTTTTTACAATTTTGTGTTTTTACAATACAATTGGTTACTAAACAAAACTTAAAAACTTAAGTTTTCAAGTTTATTTAAGTTTAAGCTTTAAAATGTGTTTTTATAATTGTGAAACTTGTTTTAATAAAACTTAAGTTTTCAAGTTTAAACTTTTCTCAATTTTTTCTTTCTCTTTCAGACTGTGTTGGTGCAGATGCTTTAGACGGTTCTGAAATACAAATAAAATTTGGGGAACAAAAATCGGATGGAATTAATTATATTTATGAATGTAAAATAAACAAGGCTGCAACAACTACAACAACAAATATAACAACAGCAATTACAACAAACAAGCGGTCAAAAAATAAAAAGAAGAAGAGAATACCTGATGTTGTTAATCTTGGACCGATTAGTTTGCTTTTTTCTTAATTTCTTCTCTGCCATATTACGCCAATTCCACATTTTGCCAATAAGACTAAAACCCCACATTTTGTCAAATTAACTTTAGTGACAAAATGTGTGTTTTTACCCTTGTTGGCAAAATGTGGTTTAAGCAGAATATGAAACTAGGCTCTCAAAAATTTCTCAATTTTTTTTTAAATTTTTTCACATTTTTTCCAGAATGTATTCATTATTTTAATTCATCATCAATACCAACTTTAATTGAAATTGGCTATCAATTGGAATTTATTGAAGGAAATGTAATTATTTATTGTTTGAACAATTCTGGTTGGGCTAAGAAATTGGTAGTTCCTTTAGGTTTGGATTTCTTTTAATTTTTTTCTACAAATTTTTGAAGCCCCTCAAGTCAGCGTTGAATGTCTTTACCCTTTTGGAAGTCTAAACCTCTATTCTTGCCATGGATTGATTTATAGTTGGTCTTTACTTAGTCAAATTCAATTGCTTGGATGTGTTGACCCAATGAATTTACAGAATTGGATACCTTTGGGTAGCAACTATACAAATATTGATGGGGATGTTTTGGAATGCAGAAAGGAAGGATTGGTTTATGTCGGTTAGTTTTGAGATTTTTTAATGAGGATTTGGTAATAATCTTAAGTGGGAGGGAAAAGGTTGAGGAGGCATATCACCCCAGGGTTGCATCCACATTCTCCTATTTCCTTTTAGTTGGACCTTCCGGCAGTGAGACCTCCTGATGATTTTCTCTGGGGACCTTGTGGCAGTTGTCAGTAGCCACGTAAAGGGTGTTCTACCGACTGTTGTGAAATAACGGGACGCTGCTTTCACCTTCCCTTTTTAATGTATCCTAAACCTCCGTCTACCTAGCCAGCTGGGATCTTTTCCTACTTCCTTCCATAACTTAATATTTTTACGTTTTCTAAATTAATTAATTCAAATTTTTTTATTAGGCTGCAAAAGCTCTACAGGAAAATACTTAAAAATTGGTGAAAATGAAGGCAATCCAATTGGTGGTGGAATTGGAATATTTGAAAAATGTGAAGCAGACAAAGGATTAATTAAATATCACAGTTAATTTAAATAAAATTGAAAAAAGAATTCATAATATCTCCCATACTCTGATTTTGGTGAATTTTTTTTCACTTGAAAGAGCTCGACGAGCTTGAGTCGATTGACATCTAAATTAAGCTCTTGACTCAATTATGTATTAGCAAAGTTGTGGTCTCTTTCGGAATGGCTCTTTTGAATGTCATTGTTTGTCCAAATCGAAGTATGGGAGAGATACTCGACGAAATTTTACCTTAAAAAAATTAAAAAAAATTTTACTTTTTAAGAATTTAATTGCCTTTTTGGTGATAATATTATTTTGCCTGGACATTATTTTGTTTTGTCAGTTAAAGGGGCTAGCAATTTAAAATTGAGAATTGCTTGTGAAAGACAACGCTTGTTTTTGGGAAATGAATTGATTGAAAATTTAAATCATAAAGGTTTTTTAAATATTTTTTGGAAAAATTTAAATGTTATTTTTTAGCCTTTTGGTATGTTCTTACTCACAAAGGTTAATTTTATAAAATATTTTTTACTAGAAAAACTTTTATGGTGGGGGACAAATATTTTACAATTCTGAAACGTGGGGAAGACCTAAAATTGATTTTTTATGTCCAATTATTTTGAATCTAATTTAACTTGATTTGATCTTTATGTTAAGTGCTGGGCTCTCCAACCTTGTTTTTTTACCTTTTTTTGAAAAATCTTTTTAATTTTTTCCGACCTTTCCAACGACTCTTATTTCAGCTCCGGGGAGGGAGAGTTCAATTTCCTAACTCCCTGGCTCTATATAGAATTGGCTCTTCGGAGCTAATGCTTCCTGCGCTGATTTTATGATCTATCTGTCTTTAAAAAATCATAAAATTTTTTTAATTTTATAGATTGTATTGATGATTATGGAAGTATCATTCCACTGGGTGGATATGGAATATATAATAATGTAAGAGTGGAAATATATGTCCGTTAAAAATTTTTTTAGCTCACAGCAGAATTTTGCAGACCAAGTGGAGTACAAATTGAAAAGCCTATTGGATGCAAATTTGGTTCAAAAAATTTATTACCAAGAGAGCAAATGGTTAATAGTCAAGATATACTTGAATGTTTACCTAATGGACAACTGGTTAAAATTGGCTGTTATTTGGAATCTTTGAATATTACAATGGCTTTAGGTTTGGTTTTAATTTTTTTATTTAAATTTTTTACAATTCTAACTCATTTTATTTTTTGGATTGGAATTAGAAATTGGGAACGGATTACCTTGAACTCAAACTTTTTTCTCCCCGAAAACCGATCAGAAGAAAATTTTGAAAACTCAATCCGAAACTGATCCGACTTTTTCCAATCCATTCCATTACTGGTTGGCGTGTTCGTAACCTGTAAAATTTTCAAGGAGAAATTTCCAATTTTGAGGTTTTTCCCTGGCTATTTTTTAATTTTCACACTTAAAGTTTTTCAATTGATTTTTTTAAATTTTTAAGGACAAATTGAACCTTTACCCAAAAATCACAATATTTTAATTCAATGCCAAATTAATTCTACTGGAATATCTTTTACAAATGGAGGTTTTTATTTAAAAATAATCTTTAAAAATTTTTAAATTTATTTTAAAGTCAAAAATTGTATAAAAGAAGAAACTGGAGAAGAATTTTTATTTGGTTCAAAGGATGAGGATTCTGATTCTATTCGTGTATGTACTCGAAAAAGTGATTTGTCTAATTTGCATGGAGTGTGGGAATTGACTCGTAAATTTTTCAAAATTAAAATTTTTTTATTTTTTTCGGATGTTTGTAAGGTTTTTTTTCTAATTTTTTAATAGGATTTGGTTTTATTTTCTAATAATTTTATTTGATTTTTATTTATGCCCGCAAGAAAATCTCTTCTCAAAAATTTTTTTTAATTTTTGCGGGTATATTTCAAAAAAATTTTTTGGGTATTTTTTGTGGTGGTTACTTTTTTTTCTAATTTTATTTTTGGTCGGGCAGGTATAAAAAAAAATTTTTTTTGAAATTAATAGATATGTAAGTAATGTCCAAAAATATTTAAAGAAATTTTTTTTTAATTTTTTTATTTTTTTAGATTGCCTTTTTGGCACAATTAAAGTCCCTCGTGGAAGCTGCTTTTTTAATAAAACAACGGAAGAAAATAATCAAAATAATTCTACTTGTAATTTAAATGATTCAAAAGGTGTATATAAATTATGTGAACAGGACAAAAATTTTAAACCAATATTTTTGGATGCTTCTTTTGAATATTGCTCTCCAAGTCAAAATATAAAAGCAACAGATTTAAATGGACAAATAATAAATACACAAATTGAGGAGTTTAAACAAACAAGTTTTGAATGTAATTATTCTGATGTAAGTTTTGTTTTGTTGTAATTTAATTCTAATTTTTAAAAACATCGGAATGTTTTTGTTTTTAAATTCTGATGTTCGGAATTAATTCTGATTTTTAAAAACAAATGTTTTTGTTTTCAAATTTTGATGTTTTGTTGTAATTTAATTCTGATTTTTTTATTAAAATTTGTTTTACAATTCCAACTTGAATTTAATTAAGTTTTAAGTTTTTACAATTCAAGTTTTACAAATTCAAGTTGGAATTGTAAAGAAAAATAAAATAAAAATCAGAATTTGTAAATTTTGTTTAATTCTGTTTTTTCTTTATTAAAATATAATTCCTAATTTTTTTTCTAGTGGAGACCCAAACCTTTACCTGTTGAATTAGAAAATGCTTCAGAAGAAGAAGAAATTGATGAATATATTGATGATGAGGAATATTCTGAAGAAGAGGAAGAAGAATTAAAAACAGCAGAAGAAATTGAAGAAGTAGAGGAAGAAAAAGAAAATAAATTTTTAAAAAAACAAAGCAAAATTCAAAATAAATTAATGATGGAAGAAGAAATTGGAGGGATTAGAATAAAAGATCCAACATTGGAAGAAATTGTAGAAGAAGAACAAAATGAACTGTTGGAAGCTCCAAAAGAAGAAGAAAATAAAACAAGCAAAACATTTGAAGAAACATTGTTGTTGGATAAATTTAAACTTGAAAACATGACTACAACAACATTAGCAACAATATTAACAACAACAAAACAAAGTTTGGAAACAACAACAGAAGAAAATAAACTTGAAGCAACAACAACAGAAAACAAACTTGAATATTTGTTGGAAATAAACATGGAAAACAACAACAAACTTGAAACAACAACAGAACAAAACAAACTTGAAAACATTAATTTAACAACACAAACATCAAAACGTTATATTCCAACAACATCAGAACAAACACCAGAACAAACAACACAACAACAAACAAACACAACAAACAACATGTTTGTTTTGTCTAATGAAACAATACTTGAAGAATTTGAAGAGGAAATAATTGAAGAATTGTCTACAATAAAACCTTCTATACAAGAAGGAAAGGTGACAAATTTAATTAATTTTTATATATTTTTAGTTGCAATTTTTATTTTATTTTTTATTTTAATATTGTCTAAAATTATGTTGCGTTCATGCAAATAAATTTTAAAACAAACATTTGTTGAAACAAACCAAATCAGAATTAGTTTGAAACATATTTAAATCAGAATTTAATTTGAACATGTTTGAATAAGAAAGATAACAGATCAGAATTTTTTAAAAACAGACCAGAATTTTTTAAAAACAAACCAGAATTTTTAAAAACAAACCAGAATTTTTATCAGAATTTTATTCGAACATGCTTTAGATTAATAATAAAACAAATCAGAATATAAACCAGAATTTTATTCAAACATGTTTGAATAATAATTAAACAAATCAGAATTTAAACCAGAATTTTGAACAAACAACAAACTTCAAAACAACAACACAATTACCTCCAATTTCATCAGAATTCGAAGAAACATTTCAACTGGATGAAGTTCGTGAAGAAGTTGTATGTTTAAATAAACAAAAACATTAAATGTTTTTACAATTTTCAGAAGCCTATCCAAACAACAACTACAACAAATGTTTTACTAGAAGGTTATGTTGAGGAAATAATTTTAGAACAACAACAAACAACAACACAGCTTCCCTTGTTTTTGCTTCCAACAACACCAGAACAACAACAAACATTAATAAATAAATCAGAAACTAGCAGCAATGTTTCAATTGTTAAAAACAAAGAAGAGATAGGCGACAACACAAAGAACGATAAAATAATAATTACTACTTTTTTTAATACAGTGGATGAGAAGATAATTCCTGCAGAAGTTCAACCTATTCCACCTCCACCTACTTATGATTATAATAAAGAATTGGATGTGTTGGTAGAATTTAATTTGGAAAAGACGTTGAAGAGGAAGGAATGTGAAGATAATGAAGAAAATAATAAAGGTGGGGATGACTTAGAAATTTTTTTTGAAATTTTCTTTCAGTTTTTGAGTGTAAAAACAGACTTTCCGAACATTTCTGTTCTGCTTTCAAGTCCATGTGTCTTTTCCCAACTGGCGATTCTGCTATTCACTCAGTTGCTTTAATCCATACTCTTCATTATTTACGTCATTTTATTGGTGGAGGAAATATGAGGGTAAATAATTTAAATTTTAAAAATTTTATAAACTATTTCCTTCTAAATTTAGGCAAATTTACGTTTCGCTGCAAATTTTTTGGAAACTGGACTTGCACAAACACTTGTTGATCGACAAGAAATTAATAGAATGATTATTGTGAGTTTAAATATTTTAAGAGATATATAATTGTAAAATTAAATTAAATAGGACTGATAAGATTTGATTAGTTAGTCCTTAAGCGATTGTTAAGTGTGGAAGATCGTTGGGTCAAACTCTTTTGAAACTTAATCTTTTCTTATGATTCGTATATATCAATCGAAAGCCCTGGGTGTCCTGAGTATTTTTCCCAATAGGACTAATAAAATCGAATCAGTCCTTAAAGAGTTATCAGGTGATAGTTTCAGAAGATAATGACTTCTCCGAACTTCAATCATTTCTTATGTTTTATATATCAATCGATAGCTCTTAATGTCTCTAATATTTTTCCCAACAGAACTGATTAGTCGGATCAATGCTCAAAGAGTTATCAGTTAATAAGTCCAGAGTATCGTGTCTCTCGTCTTATTGAGTCATTTACTGTTTTGTATGATGGTCTGCTTAGATTAATCCTTTAAGCTAAAATAATCCTCACATTCAGAGCTTTCGATTAATATAATAACCAGTTAAAATCAGTTAAGAATTAAAAAGTTATGGCCCAAAATATGGCCATTAATTGCTTGAAAAAAATTCTCAAAATTTTAGAAAATTGGAGACCTACTAAACCTTTTCCCTTCTGAAGATGATTTGGCTGAATTGTTACTTTCTGCTGAAGGAGGTCCCATAATTGAAAGAATGCTTCAACTCAAAAAAGAAAGTGTTTATCAATGTGGAATATCTCGAATAAAGTTGAGAATTTCTTTTAAATTTAAATCAAAAATTAATTCTTTTCGCAGTTGTAATTCTCCTACTACAAATGATCTTCCTTCATTAACAATTAATTTGTCAAAAGTTTTGAATTGCAAAAGAAAGTGGCAAAGCTGTTTAAGGGTGGCTAATGCAAAATTGGCCAAGGAATTTGGTAGAGGAATTTTTTTAAAGGGGTTTTTAGACTTGTATTTCGAACCTCAGGGTGTAAGGTACACTTTTTGGACTGAATAAGTGTCTCTTATAATGAAGGGTCTTTTAAATAGGGGGTATCTTTTAGAAGACTCCTCTACCTCTCCTATAAGCTCTTTAATCAGTTCATTACCTTGTATGAGCTCCTAACAGAAAATGTTTTTTATAATGAAGTGTCTTTTAAATAGAGGGTGGGTATCATTTAGAAGTCTCTTCCTCTACATCCATTAATATCTCACCTACTAACTACTTGCCCAGTAGGAGCTACCTTTAATCGTGTAACGGTGACTCATCGTGTAACGGTGACTCATCGTGTAACGGTGACTCATCGTGTAACGGTGATTCATCGTGTAACGGTGATTCATCGTGTAACGGTGACTCATCGTGTAACGGTGATTCATCGTGTAACGGTGATTCATCGTGTAACGGTGACTCATCGTGTAACGGTGACTCATCGTGTAACGGTGATTCATCGTGTAACGGTGATTCATCGTGTAACGGTGATTCATCGTGTAACGGTGATTCATCGTGTAACGGTGATTCATCGTGTAACGGTGATTCATCGTGTAACGGTGACTCATCGTGTAACGGTGACTCATCGTGTAACGGTGATTCATCGTGTAACGGTGACTCATCGTGTAACGGTGACTCATCGTGTAACGGTGATTCATCGTGTAACGGTGATTCATCGTGTAACGGTGATTCATCGTGTAACGGTGACTCATCGTGTAACGGTGACTCATCGTGTAACGGTGATTCATCGTGTAACGGTGATTCATCGTGTAACGGTGATTCATCGTGTAACGGTGACTCATCGTGTAACGGTGACTCATCGTGTAACGGTGATTCATCGTGTAACGGTGACTCATCGTGTAACGGTGACTCATCGTGTAACGGTGATTCATCGTGTAACGGTGACTCATCGTGTAACGGTGACTCATCGTGTAACGGTGATTCATCGTGTAACGGTGACTCATCGTGTAACGGTGACTCATCGTGTAACGGTGACTCATCGTGTAACGGTGATTCATCGTGTAACGGTGACTCATCGTGTAACGGTGACTCATCGTGTAACGGTGATTCATCGTGTAACGGTGATTCATCGTGTAACGGTGACTCATCGTGTAACGGTGACTCATCGTGTAACGGTGATTCATCGTGTAACGGTGACTCATCGTGTAACGGTGACTCATCGTGTAACGGTGACTCATCGTGTAACGGTGATTCATCGTGTAACGGTGACTCATCGTGTAACGGTGACTCATCGTGTAACGGTGATTCATCGTGTAACGGTGATTCATCGTGTAACGGTGACTCATCGTGTAACGGTGATTCATCGTGTAACGGTGACTCATCGTGTAACGGTGACTCATCGTGTAACGGTGACTCATCGTGTAACGGTGACTCATCGTGTAACGGTGACTCATCGTGTAACGGTGACTCATCGTGTAACGGTGATTCATCGTGTAACGGTGATTCATCGTGTAACGGTGACTCATCGTGTAACGGTGATTCATCGTGTAACGGTGATTCATCGTGTAACGGTGACTCATCGTGTAACGGTGACTCATCGTGTAACGGTGACTCATCGTGTAACGGTGATTCATCGTGTAACGGTGACTCATCGTGTAACGGTGACTCATCGTGTAACGGTGACTCATCGTGTAACGGTGATTCATCGTGTAACGGTGATTCATCGTGTAACGGTGACTCATCGTGTAACGGTGACTCATCGTGTAACGGTGACTCATCGTGTAACGGTGACTCATCGTGTAACGGTGACTCATCGTGTAACGGTGATTCATCGTGTAACGGTGATTCATCGTGTAACGGTGATTCATCGTGTAACGGTGACTCATCGTGTAACGGTGATTCATCGTGTAACGGTGACTCATCGTGTAACGGTGACTCATCGTGTAACGGTGATTCATCGTGTAACGGTGACTCATCGTGTAACGGTGACTCATCGTGTAACGGTGATTCATCGTGTAACGGTGACTCATCGTGTAACGGTGACTCATCGTGTAACGGTGATTCATCGTGTAACGGTGATTCATCGTGTAACGGTGACTCATCGTGTAACGGTGACTCATCGTGTAACGGTGACTCATCGTGTAACGGTGACTCATCGTGTAACGGTGATTCATCGTGTAACGGTGATTCATCGTGTAACGGTGACTCATCGTGTAACGGTGACTCATCGTGTAACGGTGACTCATCGTGTAACGGTGATTCATCGTGTAACGGTGACTCATCGTGTAACGGTGACTCATCGTGTAACGGTGACTCATCGTGTAACGGTGACTCATCGTGTAACGGTGATTCATCGTGTAACGGTGATTCATCGTGTAACGGTGACTCATCGTGTAACGGTGACTCATCGTGTAACGGTGACTCATCGTGTAACGGTGACTCATCGTGTAACGGTGACTCATCGTGTAACGGTGACTCATCGTGTAACGGTGACTCATCGTGTAACGGTGATTCATCGTGTAACGGTGACTCATCGTGTAACGGTGACTCATCGTGTAACGGTGATTCATCGTGTAACGGTGACTCATCGTGTAACGGTGACTCATCGTGTAACGGTGACTCATCGTGTAACGGTGACTCATCGTGTAACGGTGATTCATCGTGTAACGGTGACTCATCGTGTAAAATGTGACTCATCGTGTAACGGTGACTCATCGTGTAACGGTGATTCATCGTGTAACGGTGACTCATCGTGTAAAATGTGACTCATCGTGTAACGGTGACTCATCGTGTAACGGTGATTCATCGTGTAAAATGTGACTCATCGTGTAACGGTGATTCATCGTGTAACGGTGATTCATCGTGTAACGGTGACTCATCGTGTAACGGTGACTCATCGTGTAACGGTGACTCATCGTGTAACGGTGACTCATCGTGTAACGGTGATTCATCGTGTAACGGTGACTCATCGTGTAACGGTGACTCATCGTGTAACGGTGATTCATCGTGTAACGGTGATTCATCGTGTAACGGTGACTCATCGTGTAACGGTGACTCATCGTGTAACGGTTTTAAATTTAATTTCGCCTTTCGAGTTTCGCTTTTTAAAATCCGTTTCAGCACACCCCTGCTACAGGGACGCTTTATAAATTCCCTGAAGGTAAAAGTATCTTAAGCTCAGGGTCTCCTCTATTGGGTGTACCCTATATAGAGGTACATCTATATTTTCTATAAATTCCTTTTTAAGAACTTCTCCTTTGGCATTTCCGCGCTCAACTACTCCCGTACCCTCATGGAGCAATTTGGCTGCTTTGTTCGAAAACTTGTGGTAGATGTTTGCCTGTGGCCATAGCTGATGGAAATATTGAAAGCTGGAAGGAAGAAAATCCAAATTTAATTGAAATAAATAAATGAATATTTAAAATTATGAAAAAGATGTAAATAAATTCTCTGAAATTGAATAAATGAACTTCATCTTGAAAATACGGTTATGGGCATTTTGTCGCATTCATAATAAGGAGACATTTTGTCGCGTTACTAACTAAGGGACATTTTGTCGTATTCACAACATAAATTTTTTAAATTCAAAAAATCGATAAAATCAATACTAATCAATAATTTATTTTTTAAAAATTTTTAAAATTCAAAAAATCAATATCAATCGATAAAATCAATACTAATCAATATATCGATTTTTTAAAATTGTAAAAATTTTTAAATTTCAAAAAATCAATATCAATCGATAAAATCAATACTAATCGATATATCGATTTTTTTAAAATTGTAAAAATTTTTAAAATTCAAAAAATCAATATCAATCGATAAAATCAATACTAATCAATATATCGATTTTTTTAAAATTGTAAAAATTTTTAAAATTCAAAAAATCGATACTAATCGATAAAATCAATACTAATCAATATATCGATTTTTTTTAAATTGTAAATATTTTTAAAATTCAAAAAATCGATACTAATCGATAAAATCAATACTAATCGATATATCGATTTTTTTTTAAATTGTAAAAATTTTTAAAATTCAAAAAATCGATACTAATCGATAAAATCAATACTAATCAATACTAATCGATAATTTATTTTTTAAAAATTTTTTAAATTAAAAAATCGATACTAATCGATAAAATCAATACTAATCGATATATCGATTTTTTTAAAATTTTTAAAATTCAAAACAGATATAATTTTATCCACAATCAATGAAAATACATGTATATTTAATTCAATGAGTTTCAATATTAAATAAACGTTCTTTAATCCCAAGAAAAGCCAGTAATGCAAATAAAGCAACAACAAGCTATTTATAATTGAAAAATGAAATGAAATTTTTAAATTTACCAATTGCATATATTCAGCAAATAAAAATGACAAGGAAATGGCTACTTCTTCCGAGGAAGATTTTTGCATTTTAATTTAGACAAGTGTTTAATTAATTAATATTTTCCGGAAAATATGGAACTTTAAATATATTTGCTGTAAAATACAAAATATTAATAAAATGTTTCCGGAAAATATATAATAAATTGTTCAGAAAAAGAATAAACAAAGTTGTGTATTTTCCGGAAAAGTATAACTCTGAAATATGTCCCGGAAAAAGTATAACTATAAAATATGTTCCGGAAAATGTATATTAGTATATATCTTTCCGGAAGAGTACGACTAAAAAAGTATCTTTCCGGAAAATGTATAACTCTAAAATAAAAATCTTTCCGGAAAATGTATAACTATGAAATACTGTTCCGGAAAATACACAATTTAATACATTAATATATGGATGAGTTTTGTGTGCACATTTTAATATGTGCGCGATTAAAGTATTGATGATTGACCCAGATTTAAAAATAAATAGAAGAGAAATACAAGTTTAGAGAGATTTGTTTGAGAAGAATAAAAGAAGATTAATATAATCAATATTTAAATAAAGAATATTTGAAAAAAAGAACACAAGTCTGCACAGTTGAAGTCCTTTTTGGATCACAATTTATTATCAGTCCATAACTCTTTAAGGACTGAAAGGATCTTATCAGTTCCCTTGGAAATAATGCTCAGCAATCTCAGGGCTTTCGATTGATATATAAATCACGAGAAAGGATTAAATTTTAAAGAAGTTATGGCCCAAAAAATAATCGAAAATCACTATCTTTCGGACTTATCAACCCATATCTTTTTAAGGACTGATCAGATCTTATCGTCCCAGCAGGAAAAATAATCAATAAACCCAGGGCTTTCGATTGATATATAAATCATGAGAGTTCGAAAAAAATTCAAAAAAGTTAAGACATAAAAACAAACACAACCGTGCAGACTTGCACATGACACAAAATTGAATTAATTTTTAAATTTCCTTTTCCATTTCTTTTTAATTCTAAACTTACTGCTTGGAGTAAATCTACGATGACGCATATTTAATTTGACAAAATTACCTCCATTTTGTTTTTTGGTTGTTGTTGTTCTCTTTTTTGTTGGATATTTTTTGATTTTATTTGAAGTTGTTTGCTCTTCTTCTTTCAATTTTTCTTCCTCATCATCATCGTCTTCAATCTCTTCTTCATTTTTGTTCTCTCCATCAAATTCTTCTTTATCTTCTTCCTCATCAGAATCTTTTTCTAAAAATTTTTAAAAATAAAAATTTTTGTTTGGAAAATATGACAGTGAACTAACCTAGGAATTAGTGGAATTGCATCCACTCCCCAACCCCCTCCTACATTTTAAAAAGTCGTCGGAACATGGAAATAACTGAGTTGAGAAAAAAGTTAGGTCGAGTTTTGAGTAACCCTCCTATACATTCCTGAAATGGAAGGCTAAAGCCAAAAATAGGTTAATTATTCAAAGCGTTTAACTTACTAGACGAAGGGCTGTACGTGATAGGTGAAGGCGCTAGCAATAACTGCCCCAGGAAAAAGCTGGACCGATGCCTGCCTGGGCTGGGTCCTTGTGAATATTAGAAGTAAATAGAGACCCACAATAACCCCATCAAAAAGATCTTAAGAATAAAAACAAAACCTGGAGTCATCAGCAATAAATTTCCAATATTTTTGCAGATAACAGATTGTTTTAGCATCCGAGCTGGTGAAGGTGTTTTTAAGCAATTTTTGTTGACATTTGAAGAAGGAGAAGACAGGAAGCCTTTCCATTGTTGTTTTAATGGAGAAATGAAGGATTCGTCAATTGGAGGGCGTTGAAATAAATATTTGTTTGTTGAAGACAAGTTTGTAGTTGCTGGTCCAGATTGTTGACGGAAGAAGTCCTCACAAGTGTTTGTTGACTAAAAATTTTTTTAGAATTAATTGAGATCTATTTTTAACTCTGACCCCAAGTCTAAATTTTTGTTGGAGAAATGAATCCCAAGTTTAACCTAGGAAATGTTTTTGAACAAACATTTAGTTTATCTAGCATACCGACAGCTTTTAAAGGATGGATTTTCGACACTCCGACCCTTCGGATCGTCCCAAAAAAAGGGAGAAACCACATCATTTTAATAGAACCCTTCTAATTATGGACTGGCCTTCAAATCCTTTCAATAAAATTTCGAGAAGACAGTCCAAAAACCCCAAAAGTTACCCAAAAATGAATAAAAAAGATTAACCATTTTAGCTCTTCTCTTCACTGGAGACATAAATTCTTCATCTTTTAATTCATTCGGCTTCAAGATTAATTTTTTGCGTTTTAGAGGTGTTGATTTATTGTTGTTGTTGAACATTTTTTAGTAAAATATTTTTTGAAAAAACTAAAAAAATAAAAGAAGATTATTTCATTTTAATTCAGAAAAAAGACACGAAAAGAGTGGGGAACTTATCTCAAAAAAATTGGAGTTTAATAAAAGGGAATGTATTTTCTGGTAAAAAGTTTCCCAGAAAATATTAGAGTTTTTCCGGATACTTCATTATTTCCAGAAAATGTGATAATTTCAGACAATGTAATTTCCGGAAGAATATAATAAAATGTATTTTCCGGAAATTATTTTAGTCTTTAATAGGTAATGGGGCTAGTGGAAGGTTGATATGTTCTTGGACACTCCGCGAGTTAGGACAAACAGTAATTTAAAAAACCTCCATCACCGGGCAAATTAACAAAGTAATTTGTACATCTTCATTTGACAAGCAAAACAGGCCTTGAAGGGCACAAAGCCACAGCAAACCGTCCAAAGGTTTCCTAAAAAATGGAATTTTATTTCAACAGAATAAACCAAACAAAACCTGACTAAACTGCAATTTCTAATCTGTAATCGAAACCAAAGACATTCAAGATGGAAGCCAAGCAAGTACATCATACACAAAACTGCATTTTGAGTTAATGCCAAGTCCTAAAAATGTTTAAAAAACCCTTCCCTCCTCCAGATAAAAGCCAGGGATTTAAGTGGACTTATTTGCGGACAAAACTTGCGGATGTTTAAAAAATTAAAAAACAAACATTACTTATTGCCACGACGTCCACTTGCATCATGATGAGAACGGGCACCACCATGAAGAGCATTGCCACCAGCAGGAAGAGATAGGCCAACCCAATGTGACCCACAGTCAAACACCAATGGGGACCACAGTCAATCAACAATGGGGACCACAGTCAATCAACAATGGGACCACGAGGGCCACAAGTCAATCACCAAGGGGGTCCACCAAGTCAATCACCAAGGGGGTACACCAAGTCATTCACCAATGGGGGCCACATATGAAGAGCATTGCCACCAGCAGGAAGAGAAAGGCCAACCCAATGTGACCCACAGTCAAACACCAATGGGGACCACAGTCAATCAACAATGGGGACCACAGTCAATCAACAATGGGACCACGAGGGCCACAAGTCAATCACCAAGGGGGTCCACCAAGTCAATCACCAAGGGGGTCCACCAAGTCATTCACCAATGGGGGCCACATATGAAGAGCATTGCCACCAGCAGGAAGAGAAAGGCCAACCCAATGTGACCCACAGTCAAACACCAATGGGGACCACAGTCAATCAACAATGGGGACCACAGTCAATCAACAATGAGACCACGAGGGCCACAAGTCAATCACCAAGGGGGTCCACCAAGTCAATCACCAAGGGGGTCCACCAAGTCATTCACCAATGGGGGCCACATATGAAGAGCATTGCCACCAGCAGGAAGAGAAAGGCCAACCACCATGAAGAGCAAGAATTGCTGAAGTAAATAAAAACATTATATTGTTTTAGTGGATGAACACAAGTTTTGTCCGCAAATACCCCCCCCCCCCATTTAAGGATTAAACCCTTTTCTTTTTCTCTTGCAGGTGTGGAGTTGTTGCAGGAGTGCTACATAATGTTGTCCGGCCTTTGCTTAGTTTCCTTCTTGATGTCCTTTGTGCGCAGTTTCTATAAAAGGAAAAAATTCATTTAAAAAAAAATTTTTTATTGGCATAAAAACGCTCCTAGAACACCCCGTTCACTTTTAAGCCTGACAACTCATTTGTTGTGTCAGCAAATGGAAAAGATCGGAGGACAGAAGGGACATTGATTCTTAACAACCTGGGTACTTATAGGGTTTGTATCCGCTGGAAAAAATTAATTTATTTTTTGTAAAAATGGTCAGTGAAAAAGTTTAACATATTTGCCTGCAGTCACATTCATTCACTCACTCTTCCTTCAATTCTGGCAATTTTTTGTTTTCGATTGCCTGTCTCACACATCTTGCCCTTGTTATTTGTAAATGGATGAATAAATCGATGTTTATTTCTTATAATTAAAGATGGTTACAAATGAAAATTGCCAGAATTGAAGGAAGAGTGAGTGAATAAATGTGACTACAAGCAAATATGTTAAACTTTTTCACTGACCATTTTTACAAAAAATAAATTAATTTTTTCCAGCGGATACAAACCCTATAAGTACCACAACCTGATACCCCATCAACAGACAGGATCGAGACAAGGGATCTATGCCTGACAGAAGATAAGCTCTTTCACAAGCTAAAAAGTCCCCTCCCGATCCCCAGAAAGGACCACAAAGATTAACAAAAAAAAAAAACAAAACCTGAAGTCGTCAGCAACAAATTCCCAATATTTTTACAGATTGTTTCATCATTCAAGCAGGTGAAGGTGTTTTGAAACAATTTCTGTTGACATCTGAAGGCATCTTGTCTTCATCAAATTCTTCTTCTTCTTACTCCTCAGAATCTTTCTTTACAATCTTAAAAATAAAATTTATTTTGATTGGAAAAACAAGTTAGAGGAGATAGGGGTTACCCCATAACTTTAGCCACAACTTTATTCCTAGTAAGTTTCCCATTTTTAAACAGATGGGAAAAGATGGCTCCTAGAACAGCCGCTCACTGATAAACTTGACTCCGCAATTGTCTGTTGTGTCAGCAAAAGAAAAAAATCGGTGGACAGAATGAGGGAACATGGACTTGTATAACCTCGATGCACCATCGACAGATGATCAGGTGCATAACAAATGTGTCAGGTCCCAGGACCGAAACTAAGGACCGACGCTTGACAGAGAATAAGCTCTTTTAAAAGCTTACAATAAGATCCCCAGAAAGGACGACAAAGATAATCAAAAAAACCAAACCTGAAGTCATCAGCAACAAATTTCCAAGGCTTACTTCATCATTCGGGCTGGTGAAGGTGTTTTTAAGCAATTTTTGTTGACATTTGAAGCAGGTGAAGACCAGAATCCTTTCCATTGTTGTTTTGATGGAGAAATGAATGATTCATCAATTGGAGGGCGTTGAAATAAAAAGTTGTTTGTTGAAGATGAACTTGTTGTTGTTGTTGAAATACTTTGATGAAATAATTCTTCATCAATTTTTTAATTGCTAGTGGACTAAAAAAAATAATAAATTAATTACTCATCTTTGGACTCAGTCCACAAAAATGTTTTTCAAAAATGTGTAAACAAAAAAGGTTATTGAATGAACAAGAAAAGTGAACAAATCAATAACCCTTTCGCCTATTCAAAACAAAAAAGAAATCGAACGTCTCTCATGTTGTTGCATTATCCCTCTTCAATTATTGATTTTCTTCTCTGACCATTAATTAGACAACAAAATCGTGTACTGGTCAGAGAAGTCAAATTTATTTTTACCAACGGTGAAGTGAAGAAAAAACAAAATCTGACTTCTCTAACCACTTCATGATTTTGCTTGTCTAAGCAATGGTCAGAGAAGAAAATCAATAATTAAAGAGGGATAATGGAAAAATAAGAGAAGATGGACGGTTAGCGTAACTTTTCCACTTCTTTAATGTGGAGGGGACAGTTGACCTTAAAGGTGTAAGGGACAGTTGGCCTAAAGGTGTTAAAAGGAGTAAAGGTGAAGGGGACAGTTGACCGTCTTGCTTAAACCCAGTTCGAAGTCTCGAGCACTGTTGCTTCGAACTCTTCTTCATTTCCCTTTTAATTCAAAAAACTTTCAAAGTTACCTTCATTTTGTTGTTGGTGGTTGTTTTCTTCTTCCGTCAATTTTTCTTCTTCATCTTCCTCATCATCTCTAATTTCTTCTTCATTTTTCTCCCGTCTTCATCAAATTCTTCTTCTTCATCGTTTTCAGAATCGTTTTCTACAAAAATTTAAAAATAAAATTTTTTATTTGGAAAAATTTGGTAGAGGAGAAAGGGGGTTACTCCATAAATTTAGCCCAAAACTTTATTCCCAGTAAAAGTCCACATTAAAAAACAATATGTAGATGGAATACTCAGTTAATTTCTACTAAATTATGGTCATGCCTTTAGATTAACCCCTCAATGTAACCTAAAAACCTCAAGCTTTTCTGGACAGAACCTGCGGACAGAGTCTTTAAAAATCCATCAAAATCTACCCAAAAAATCAACAATAAAAAAAACAAACCATTTTAGCTCTCCTCTTCAATGGAGACAAAAATTCTTCATCATCTCTTTTAATTCATTCGGCTTCAAAATTAATTCTTTTTGCGTTTTAGAGGTGTTGATTTGTTGTTGTTGTTGTTGAACATTTTTTATTTATTTTAATTAAATTAATTTTTTTGTTGTTGTTGGCATCATTTTTAGACTTTTTATCTGAAAATTAAAAAGGATTATTCAAAAAATTTTGCAAAAAAAATAATTTTCAACAAAAAAATAAAAACACGCAAAGAAGGAAAATAAAAATTAAAAGAAAAAAAAAAGAAATTAAAAATAAAATTGGTATCCATTTTTACTACCTAAATTGTTTTTCTAATTTAAATAAATACGTAAATTAAAAATACATTTCCGTTAAAAAATTACCCTAAGACCACCCATGGAAGTTTTATTTAACACAAAAAAAATTTTTATTTTTAAATTTGTAAATTTTGTGGCAGGAAAAAATTTTTTTTAATTTAATTCCTAAAATCATTAAAAAATAATTTTTAAAAAATTTCTAAAAATTCCCCCCGTAAAAATGGGAAATTGCTTCAACAAAGATACACTAGATAAACAATTGATTGAGGTAAAAAATTATAAAAAATCATTAATAAAAATTTAGAAACAATTTTTTAAAGGATTTTAAAGAAGAAAAGAAGACATTAAAATTGCTTCTTTTAGGTATAAACTTTTAAAAAAATACAAAAAAATACAAAAAATACAATGTATTTTTAATTTAAAAAGGTGCTGCTGCAAGCGGAAAGAGCACAATGCTTAAACAAATGCAGTTTGTATTTTTTATTTGTTTTGTATTTTCCGGAAAAATACAATGAGTATATATTTTCCGGAAAGAGTATATTTCAGAGACTTTCCGGAAGACTAAAATATGAAAGAATGTATTTTCCGGAAACTTTTCCGGAAATTATTAAAATTATTTTTCCGGATTATTATTAACGGAAAAGGTATAACTCTGACAATATACTTTCCGGAAGCATATAATAGACTGTATATATTCCGGAATTATATCCTTCCGGAAAATTATAACAATTTTTTCCTTAAGAATACTACACACAAACAATTTCAATTCTGAAGAGGAAAGGATCAAGTGGCGAACAAATGTTCATTCCACCTTTGTTTTAGCTGTAGAACGGCTTCTACAAATTTCTAGCACTTTAATTGATAGATGGGATTTAACAGAGACTGAGGCATTTTTTGAAAAAATTTTCAAATTTTTTTAAATTTTTTTGAAGATGGCTATCGATGACTTAAGCCATTGTTTAACTTATTCAGAGCCTTTTCAACTCCCAAAATTTATTTTTGCCCTAAAACAATTTTGGACAGATCCAGCATTACACAGACAAGTGTTACCTAAACTTGGACAGTTTCATATGCAAGAATCTTTGCCACAGTTGAGAGATAAAATTAAAATTTTTTTCTTAAATTTCCCTAAATTTTCTCAGTTTCTTCAACTCCATAGACAGAATAAGTCAATCTAATTATGTCCCTACTATTCAGGATATTCTTTTATTAAGAGTTCCAACTAGTGGAATTGTTGAGGTAATAAAAAATATTTTTAAATTTCCAAAAAAAAATTTTTTTCAAAGGTCCAATTCAATGTAAATCGGTTTCCTTTTCGAGTATTTGATGTTGGAGGACAAGTAAGAAAAAAATATTAAACAGAACATATTTTCCGGAAATTATCAGAGTTATTTTTCCGGATATTATTATTAACGGATGTATTTTCCGGAATGAATTTTCCGGAAATTATTTTTCTTAAAATTATAGTTATTTTTCCGGATACTATTATTAACAGAAAATGTTACTTCAGATAATACTTTCCGAAAAAATAAAAATAAATAAAAATAGAATATTTGATATGTTGGAGGACGGGTAAGGCAAAAAAAAATAAGAATTTAAAAAAAATTCAAAAAGAAAATTTTTTTAAGAGAAATGAACGTCGAAAATGGATTCATTGTTTTGATGTACTATTAAAAAATTTGAATTTTAAATTAAAAAAAAATTTTTAAAGAACGTTCAAGCTATTATATTTGTTGCTGCAGTTAGTGAATTTGATCAAACACTCGAAGAGGATGAAAATACAGTAAAAACCCCCTCCAAAAATTTCAAAATTTTTTTAAAGAATCGCCTAATCGAATCCTTACATTTATTTAAATCAATTTGTATGGCCAAATGGTTTATTAACACTGGGATGATTTTATTTCTCAACAAAACTGATTTATTTGAACAAAAAATTGCTGGGAAGAAAAGTATAAAACAGCTATTCCCAAGCTATAGTGGTTGGAAATTAAAAATTTTAAACTCAAGACGGGATAAATTTTTAAAAATTCTTTTGGTACATTCGATAGAGAATAAAATTTTCTACAAGATAAAAAAGGAATTGAATCTCCAAATAAATTTTAAAAATAATTATGGCCAAAAAACTATCAAAAATACCCAAAAATGTCAGTTTTTCGACTACAACTTCTTCATGTATTAATCTAAAATTTTTATTTTCCACTATTTTGTAGCAAATTTAATCCTCTATCGAATGACCTAAAAATCTTTTCGAACGGTCCATCCATTCAAGAGTTATAAAGCCCACCCCTTCTTTGGCAGGAGGGTGGGTCTTGCCACATTTTAAAATTGAAAATTCCCCTCCCAACAGGTTCAAACAGCTATTCAGACCAATTAGATTTTATTCAACAAAATTTTTTGGCAATGAACTCAAACCCTAGCAAACAAGTTTACGCTCACAGAACATGCGCAACTAATACTGACCAAATGGAATTAGTGCTTAAAAATGTTTTTGAGCTAGTACTTGCTTCGCTTTATAATAAAGCTTCCATGTATTAAATTTCAAAACTATAAACAATTCTGTATAATTTATTTTTTTAAATTTATTCTAATAGTCGCTCATCCCCTCATAAAAACCACTCGCCTCTACATTTACTACTAGCTTTTTTTAATGGGCGTCTATTGGAATATTATATATTTTTTTATTTTTAAATAAATGTTTGACATGTCCTTTGTGTTAAAATCAAGAAAAAAAATTAGGAAAAAAATCAGAAAAAAATTAGAAAAAAATCAGAAAAAAATTAGAAAAAAATCACTAAAGATGCGGAAGAAAAACTAAAAAAAATTTCAAAAAAATCGAAAAAAAATTTCAAAAAAATTTCTTAATTTGGATCTCACACTAGCTTTTTTACAAATACAAAATTATTTTTCCCCAATTTTTTAACTTTTTATACAGTTTAAAAAATACTTTACTAGCACTGCCACACGCATTTTTGTGTGTGAAAATTAAACACGCAGTTTTAACTATAAAAAAATTTTATTTAAAAATTTACTTAAAATAAATCTTTTAATTATTTTTTGGCATATTTAAATACTTCCCCTTATTCTCTATTTTTATTTAAATTTTAGAAAAATTTTTCAAGCCAATTCAACCCAACTTCTGACACACACCTAAAACATATTTCATTCAAAACCTTCACTCACTCAAACCCTTATAACTCAAGAACGCCTAAACCTTTTCATACCATTTAAAAACAGTTTGATAGAGAATTTAATTAGCTATCTAATAAAAATAAAATCAAAATTTTATCAAAATTTAAAAAAATGTTATGATAAAAAAACTTAAGTTCAAAGAGGTTTTAAGGCTTTTTAAAGGCTAATAACATTTTTCCATAAAAAAATTTTTTTAAATTTAATTTAGCTAATTTAAATTCTCCATCAAAACAATAAAAAGTACAATTAAGAAAAAAATTTTTCCAAAAAGAATTTCAAACAAATCCAAAAAAATTCTAATATTTATTTCCACTTCCCCTTCCCCATTATATCCCCTTCTCCTTTAATCCCTCACCAATCAAACCAAAAAAAAATTTAAAAAAATTTTTCCTTTTGTTAAATAAAAATTAAAAAAATGTAAATTTAAAATAAAAAAAAACAATTATGCAGATTTAATTTTTAAAAAATTATTTAAAATTAAAAAAAATCTCGTGGGGGATTGCCTGCAATTGACCAACGACCATTAAGCATAAATTAAAAAAAATATTCAAAAAATAATTATTTTTATTCATTTTTATATTGGGCAATTAAAAGGGCTTTATTTTCAATTTTAGTTGTTTTTAGTTGAGGCTTTAGCATTTTAATTTGAAAAATAAGAAAAAAATTTTTTTACAGCTTTTTGAACGCTTTATTTATTTGCATGTTTAGAAAAGCTACTTTAAAAATCTTTAAAAAATCAAATTAAAAATGTATTCCCTATATCACCTAATATTTGATTATACTGCTTGGGAAACACAATTTAATTGTTCAAATATTGATGTTGATTCGGTACCTTTGGAACGAAGACAGAAACATTGGATAGTGTCATATGTGACTATCATACTTTGCGTTATTATTTATGTAATTTTTCTCAAAAAAAATTTTCAAAAAAATTTTCAAAAAAATTTTTCAAAAAATTAAAAAAAAATTTTCAAATTAAAGAACCCCCAAAAATTTCAAAAAAAAATTTTTAAATTCAAAAATCTCTAAAAAAATCTCAAAAATTTGCAAAAAATTTCTCACAACCCTCACTTCCCCATTTTCAAGCTCCTATACATCCCCTGCATGTACTCACTATGGAAACAACAGAAAGACGGCAATCCCTGCTACAGAATTTTATTATATTGTGGCGTTATGGACTTTGGAATTCTCTGGAGCTTAGGAATACTTGCCCCAATACTTGCTTTGAATGGTTCTGTTTATTGCACAAACCCTTTAATTACTTTTATTACTGGAGCAACTAATGACTGTAATTAAAAATAATCAGAATTAAAATCAGAATTTTTTCAAGTCTTCTATTCATGTGAAATGTCAGCAAGTACTTTACTTGCCTTGAATCGTTGTATGGATATTCTATGTTCTGAATTAACACAAATACTTTTTGAAGGTAAAAACACAGAAAAAATAGAAAAAACACAGAAAAAATACAAAAATAAAACACAAAATTAAAACACATAAAAACACAAAAAATACAAAAAATAAAAACACAAAAATTTATAGGTAATAGAGTTTGGATATGGCTTGGTGCAACTACAATTTATGGCTTGTATTGGCTATTTTTTGTGGTTTGTTTCAGAATTATTATAAACCTTCCGGAAAAATACAAAACTTTAAAATTTATATAAAAGTGTTTTCCGGAAAAATTGTACGTATGTAGAATAAGTAAAGTATAATTTCCGGAATGTATTTTTCCATTTTCCGGAAAATGTTTATTTTCCGGAAAAATAATAAATTAGAATAGATAAAGTAATTTCCGGAATGTATTATATTTCCGGATTTCCGGAAAATGTTTATTCTCCGGAATTTTTATAAAATAAATTCTGATATACTATTTAATTATTTTCAGAACCCCAGCCTATTCAACAGTATCTACTTTGCCTACTTTTTTAATCCCTATCAAGGCTATATTGCTGCTGATGAAGTAAAAAAAATTCTTAAAATTCTTAAATTATTTTTAATTTAATTAACCTCCTATTTCTAGTATCACCCATTAACTCACACACTTCATGATTGGATTATTGGAGGTTCCGTTCCCGTAATTTACATTCTCTTTCTTATTGGAATTCGATGGAAAATGCGTGGGGCAGTTGGGGGTTTGGGGATTACAAAACTTCAAATGATGGTTCCTCCAAAATATTTATTCAAAAATTTATTTCCCTCTCTCTAGAGCTTTATTCAAGTATTAATTCTAAGTTTTATTCATTTGGTTGGTTGTTCCCTCTATGTTTTAATGCAAATGATACCCGTAACTGAATCACTTATTATACTTGCTGAATTTGTTTGGTATTTTTCTTATTTGAAAAAATAATTGAAAAAATTATTTTAAGGTTCATAAATCATGGCAAGTTTCTTCTACTATTTTTTCTCTTACTTTTTTAATCCACAATCTTCTCTCTCCAAAACTTGAAACTATAAGGCTGTTGGTGACCGGTTAATCCTTGCCTGTAGCAGCGTCCTTAAAAATTCCCCTATCCAATTTAACTGCTCCCACAGGATACAATTAACCGGACACCATCAACCCCTACTTAAAATTTCCTCTAATTTATTTTTTCAGGTATTTCTCCATTCATTTTTCTTTGTATTAACCGAACAATTCGAAATGACTGCATTCTACTCTTTTACAAGTTTTTAATTTTTTAATCCTCAACTCCCTTCCCTTTATTTTCCTAGAATTTTTGAACCTTCTAGAGTAACCCAAGTTCATGGTGTTACTGTTTTAAGAAGTAGAAGTGATGGTGGCGGAGCTAGTGCCCTTCCCCCACATTCAGGTTCACAACGCTCTGCTGCAGTAACTAAAGTTTCTCCTGGTATATTACCCCCTCAAGTTGGTAATATTGTTACTAATCGAGAAATTGAACGATTTTGATGTGAATTCAAGAAGAAAAATAAAAGAGAAAAATAAAAATAATTTTTAATTGATTTTTTAATTAACACAAAACACTCACAAATCAGTAGCTACTTAAACTTTTTAAAAATAAAAAATATTCAAAAAAATATTCAGAAAATAAATCTAATAATTTTCGACAGATAATTAAATTTTTTCCAAAATAAAATTAAAAATAAAATTTAATAAAAAAATATACGAGTTTTGACTACAAAAACACTTCAAACACCAACAAAATCTTTTAAAAGACACACTTTTTCAGTCACAACTTTTTTTAAAATTTAAATAAAATTAAAAATTAAGCTTTATTTTATTGCCAATTTAATTCTCTATCGACTCATATTAAATACATTTTAAAATATTAATTATTCCACAAGTTAAAGCAGTCTGAAAACATCAAGGTCAAGCACAAGAAGAGCAGATAAAAAAAGGATCAATTAAAAAAATATATATCCTCGCAAAGATCAATATTCAGATAAATAAAATGAGAGAAAGAACAGATACCCCCCTTCATCTTCCCACTACCCCCCAACTTCCTCCTTTTTCACTAAAAAATAAAATAAAGCTTAAGCTAATCATTAAAGAACCCCCTCTCTTTAAGAATAAACAGGTGTGCGTGTCTCGTTTTTTTTAAATTTTTTTAAATCTAATTTTAGAGGGAAAGCTCCTTCCCCTCTCTTCCATCAGTTCCCCTTCCCTCAATTAATTTTTTTAAAAAAATTTCCTTATGATGACAAACACGCTATGGTTTTTAAAAATTTATATTGATCACACTTGAACGTTAAGCTTTCCCTATCTAATTTTTAAAAGACAAACAAACACACACACACACGAAAAAAAAAAATCACCTTTCTAATTTTACTTTTGACTGATTTTTATTCTTTTAATTTTCATAATTGATTTTTAAACTTATAAGAATTTAAAAATTTAGAAATTTTGAATTTTAAATAAAATTTTTTAAAAATTTTATTTAATAAAAAATTTTTTTCCATCCAATAAACTTCTCACCAACCAAAATAAAAAAAATTACTTAAGCTCAAAAGAAAAATTTTTTCCTTCATCCCATAATCCCCCCCCCCTACTTCCTCCCACTACCATATTTCAAGCATAAACAACAACTTAATTAAATTTCTATTTAAAGAGATAAAGGGACTTAAATATAAAAATTTTTGTAATTTTTAATTGAAACAAAATTTTTTCTTTTTGTTCAATTAAACGGAAAAACTACTTCCTTCTTTTCAAATAAAAAAATATTAATTGTGTCCCTAAAATAGTAAAATATAAAAACTTTACACACACACACAAATGTTCAAACTTAATTTAAACTTTGATCTGAAAAAAAGAACAAAAAGAAAGGTGTATATAAATATAAAATCATTCATTCACTAGACATTCTCATGATTTTTTAAAAATTACTATAAATACACACAAATCAGAATTTATATAATTACTTTCAATACGTTGCTAAAATACATTTTTAAAAATTCTGATTTATTTTAATCAAAGAAAAATACAAATCAGAATTTTCACCTCTAAAAACACATTCCAAAAATTCTGATTTTATTTATAGCAAAGAAAAATACAAATCAGAATTCACTCCGCTTTAAAAAATACAATGCACAAAATACATTCTGCTTATTCTAATTCTAAAAACAAGAAAAAAATACACAAATCAGAATTTCAAAATAAAATAAAAATAAACAAGCACCCTTCTCCCCCTCGGTATCACGACTTTTGCGCCGAGAACATTTGCGCCGCGACTTTTGCGCCGCGACTTATGCGCCGGGCGACTTTTGCGCCGCGACTTGTGCGCCGCGACTTATGCGCCGAGCGACTTATGCGCCGCGACTTTTGCGCCGAGCGACTTATGCGCCGCGACATTTGCGCCGCCATAATTTAAAAAAAATTCTACAGTCGGACCTATTTATATTTAGTGTACTCTTTAAAAAATGGTATCCAGGAGCTGATGGAATTTCAGGAAGTACAATATTTCGGTAAGTACAATAGCCCCCTCTAATAAACAGACCCCCTAGAGGAAGGTTGAAAAATAAATCAACCCCATAGAGGGATCATTTTCAAAGAACTTGACTTTTTCTGATCAGAATATTTGTTCTGCTACCCCTATTCAGGCATGATTCTCTGCCAGAAGAGGGTGCACTATAGTCTAGGGTTGTCAGGTCCAGATATCCGGATATGAAAAAGGCCGGATAACCGAAAATTTTAGGTCGGATATCGGATCCGGATCTTGATATCCGAAGATCTCCAACTATCCTACATCTTCTATAGTGAGGTCAGACTGTAGTTTTTCATAATTATTAATAATAGTGGCGGCGCAAAAGTCGTCCGGCGCAAAAGTCGCGGCGCAAAAGTCGCCCGGCGCAAAAGTCGCGGCGCAAAAATCCCCCGGCGCAAAAGTCGCTCGGCGCACAAGTCGCGGCGCATAAGTCGCGGCGCAAAAGTCGCGGCGCAAATGTTCTCGGCGCAAAAGTCACGGAACCTCCCCCTCCACCCACCCAATTCATTTATCTTTAAATAATTTACACAAAACAATTTTTTATCACACAAATAAACACACAAAAATATACAAATCGTCTACAACATTTGTATAGTAATAGCATTTCATTATTATAAAATGTATATATTTATTCCTTATCAATTAAACAAGAATTATATTATTGATGGTGGTCATTTTCTTACAAATTTTACTACCTAATTATTACTTATAAACCTCCTTAATTATTTTTATGCTTATAAACCCCAGTGTGTTTTATTCTGAAAAATACATTGTTAAAAATTCTGATTTTTAAAAAGGAAGAAATACAAAAAACACAAAATACAAATCTCTCCTCTAAATATACATTCTTCCGGAAAATACACTCTCCTCTAAAAATATACATTCTTCCGGAAAATACACTTCCGGAATTGTATGTATTTTTCCCTTTTAAAAATAAGAATGTATTTTATTTATAAAATTATTTGTTTTATACCAAATCAGAATTTTTTTGTAACAAAATTCTGAACATTTATATGTATATTCATTCCGGAAACATACATATATAACAATTCCGGAAAATTTTTTAAAATACTCGAAATTTTTATTTGTTCTATTATTTGTGTTTCTTTCCGGAAAAATATCAGAATTTTATATGTATTATTAAAATCAAAAAACACATAAAAACACACAAAAACACTTGAAAATACTCGAATATTTTATTTGTTCTATTATTTGTGTTCCTTTTTTAATTCAACCTTTCTCTATTGTTAACTAAATTTTTAACTCACTTATTTACATACCAAAAATCTTTTTACCTAAACAATTAAAAAAATGTTTCATAATGTAACAAAACATTGTTCAAGTATCTAAAAAATATTTTTATTTCAATTTTATAAATTTTGAGATCCTTGAAAAAAAACTTAAGAAAGATTCATGATCTACCATTACGCAATTTCTTTTAAAAACCCCTTCTGAAACTACCTCCATTTTCTATTGAAAAATACCCCATCTTCTATTTTCTGATTTTTTTTATTTCACGAACACACACTATACTATTATTAATATTTTCACAAATAAAAATTTTTTCTTGTTAACCCTTAAAAATTAAAAAAAACTCTCACAAACCACCCCCATTTCATATTGAAAAAAATACCCCTATACATCTCATATTTTCTATTTTTTTTATTTCACAAACACACACACTATACTACTAATATTAATATAATCAAGAATAAAAAAATTCACAAAAAAATTTTTTTATCCCTTAAAAATCAAAAAAATTCTCTCAAAATATACTATTAATGCAAAAATAATTTTTATTTTTTTCAATTTCCTCTCCCTTTTTTTCAAATTTTTTCCCTACAATTCCAACAAGAAAACATTTTTTAAAAAATTAAAAAATAAACAAAAATCTCACATTTAATTCACTAAAAAATAGAGGTTAAAAAAGCTCAAACACAAACATACAAAACAAAAAAATCACGAGCTTAAGTATATATACTTTAAAAAATTTTTTTGTACTTTTGTTAACAACTACATACACTCATTTGTCAGTACAATCCCAGAAAAAAATTCAGAATTTTAACAAACCTTATGACTACTTCAAAAAAATAATTTACAATAATAAATATGACCACAAAAAACACAAAAACATGTTGTTAAAAAATTAAAAAAAATTTTTTTTCATTATTTGAAAAAATTTAGAAAAAATACTAAAACCCTGGTTAACCCCGAAACTTGAATAAATAAAAAAATTTAAAAATTTCTAAACTCTAAAAAAATAAAATAAACAATTCTAGATCTAAAAAATATTTTTAAAAAAATCTAATGGTCGAAATGACTTGTGATTTAGCACCAGACCAGCAGTCAAAGTCACCACTACCCCCACCACCCTCAACAACAACAACCCAACAACAATTTGAAAATTCAGAAAATTTTTTCGAGGGAGCAGAAAAATTGTTGGAAATTTGGTTTTTTGGTAAAGAAAAGAATTCTTCTCTTCGAAAAATTCCAAAGAATGAATTGGACAGATTGATGGATATTGCTGGATGTAAAATATTACAAGTATTGAGGACTGAACAAATTGACTCATATTTATTGAGGTAAAATAAAATTGTAAAAAAAAATTGGGAGAAATTTTTTGTGAAAAAATAAAAAATTTTAAGTGGAAAAAATGTCAAAAATTGAAAAAAAAATTTTTGAAAAAAATTCAAAAAAAATAAAAAAAAAATCCCCCCTCTACTATTTTTCAAAAAAAATCAACAAAAAAATTTTTTCTAGTGAAAGCAGCCTATTTGTATCTGATCGCCGTTTAATTCTTAAAACTTGTGGACAAACACGTCCTTTACTTGTTATTAGTGAATTGCTTAAATTGGCACAAATTTATGGAAGAATGGATATTGTTACTAATGTAACCCAAAAAATTCCGTTAGAAATTTTTTAAAAATTTTAATTTTCTCAGGTATATTATTCACGTAAAAACTTTTTTTGTCCTCAACTACATGCTACGTTTGATGAGGAAATTAGTTTACTTGATGGATTTTTTGAAGGTTAATTATTAAATTAAATAAAAAGTGATACAATGATCACAGAAAAAATAAAAGGCATGGACCGTAGGCCCAAAAAAGAAAAGACGCATTAAGCGCGTGGACAATAAGCCCAGAAAAAAGTCGTAGGACAAATACGTCCAGGAAAATTTTCAGTAAATTGATGATACAAAGAGCCACAATAAACCCCCAATAAAACCCCACACGTCCACTAATTTTTAAAAAATAAATTCAGTTTAATGAATAAAAAAACAAAAAAATACCCGACTAAAACCCTGCCCCTTTATTATTATTTTTTAAATTTTTTAGGAGGTACTGCTTATTGTATGGGCCCACTCAACCAGGATCGCTGGTGAGCCCATTTATAATTTTTTAAAAATCAAAAAATAAATTCTAAAGGTATTTATATACACTCACCTCATCTCCACCAAAAGCAATCATTGCCGCACACCAACCAAAGCTGCCTGACCACACATTGGAGCTGCAAATGACCGGCATTCCTGCTGATGTTCTGCGAATTTATAGCTGGGCAGAATGTCCAAATGGTGCTGCTGAATGCACTAAAGTAGAATTTAAAACGATTAGAAATCAAAAAAATTTCTTAAAAATTTTTTTAGCGTTCCGGAATTCTTGATTTACTTCCTCGTGAAACTTTAATACAAGACGAGCTTTTCAAACCCGTTGGTTACAGTTGGGTTTTAATTTTTTAATTATAAAAATCTCTCAATGAGGCCTCAATAATAATAGATCGACCCATTACCAGAGGTGTGCAGAAATTGCTTTAAAAATTGAAAAATAAAAGATGAAGGCCCATTTAAAAAGCAAGGACGAAAGGCACACCCCTGCCTCCACAAGACCGAAAAAACCGGACCTTAAACAGAAATTTCTCAATTTTGGGGGTATTTTACAATGAGACTGTATTTTTAATTTAAAAATAAAACAATTTAATCAAAAATTTACCTTCAAGGCATGAACGGAGTGATTGACCATGATGAGTATGTCACCATCCATATAACACCAGAGCCCGAATTTTGCTATGCCTCATTTGAAACAAATCATCGTAGAGGATGTCTTTTTGAGCAAACACGCAAAGTTCTGAATATATACAAGTAGTTTTAAATTTAAAAAAAAATTTAAAAAATTATATTTTAGACCAGCACGCTTTATTCTAACACTCTTTGCAAGTAAACTCTCTGTTGAAGCTAGAGCTTCACAACAACGTTTTTGGAAAGAAGAGTTGGAGGGATATAAACGAGTATCTGTTCAAATGCTTCGTTTACAGGTTAGGAAAAAAAATTTTTTTTCTTAAAAATTTTTTCGAAAATTTACAAAAATTATTTATGGGATAAATTGTCCTCCTACTCCAAAAATAAAATTAAAAAATTATTTTTCTCCTTTTTAGCAAGACAAAGTTCTTTTTGCTTTGTTTGTACGTGATAATACTCAAGAAGAGAATGATTCAAGTTACTTTTATGATCAAGAAAATGTTCAATTAAAGAACAATACTCAAGTAAAGACAAAAGGTGGAAATGATGATGGACGTTGTAATGAGCCTAGATGACATTTCTCAAAGGAAGAAAATAAATTTAAAAAAGAAAAAATAGAGACCTTAAAAATATTTTTTAAAAATTCACTCAATAAATTTTTTATATATTTTTTGTGTAGTTGTAAATAAATTTAAACCCAAAATCTGGTTATTTTTCAGCTACAAAATAGTAAAAGGGTAAACATTTGTATTTAAACAAGCTTAAGATAAATGCTAATTGTAAACAAAACGTGCTGGTGATTTTCTTCAGAATTAATTTAAAACATGTTTTACAAACATCAGAATTAAATTAAAACATGTTTTACAAATATCAGAATTAATTTAAAACATGTTTTACAACATTTTCAGAATTTTATAAAAACATACAAAATCAGAAAATGTTTTGTTTCAATTTCAGATAAAACATGTTTTTCAGAATTTTTAAAAAACATTTTCAGAAGTATTTTCCAGAAAACAGGTTATTGGAAAAACAAAAACTACACCAAAACATGTTTAGATTTTTCAGAATTTATAAAAACATAAAAACCAGAACGTTTCTATTTTTATTCCAATTTCATAAACCTTCCGGAAAATAATTCTGAAACCAATTATTTGTCTGAAAAAATATAACAACTATACCTAAACCAGAACATGTTCATCTTGAGTCATCCTCAGTCCAACATTGTCAATTAAAATTAAATTTGTTGTTTTGTTGTCGTTGTTCAGTCGTTGTTGTTGTTGTTAAAATTGTTTTTAAAAGAATAATGATGAGGCACAGCAACAACAGAAACACAGTCCAGGCTATTTTAAACAAAAATATATTTAAAAAATAAATTTAAAAAATAAAAAAATATTTAATTAAATTTCCTTAATTAAAATTTAAAAAAAAAAAAACAAATTTTTTGTCTTTTCAATTTTTATCGTCAACTTAAAAAAAAAATTTTAAAAATTCAATAATATAATAATAAATAATTAAAAAATTAAAAAAATCAAAAGAAAAAAAAATATCAAGTGAAATTATTTTTTGAATTTTCAAATTAAAGAGTGAATTTTTTTTCAATCTAAAATAACCCTAAAATAATTTTTTGAATAATTCACTCCATTTTAAAAATAAACACAAAAGGCAGAAAATTATATAAAACAAAAAGAGGCGATTAAATAAAAAATATTTTATAAGAATTGAATTTTAGCCTATAAATTCTAAAAAAATAATAAATATCAATTTTTCTTCCTGATTAAAAAATATTTAAAGGAAAGATAAATAAAAAGTCAATAACAAATAAATAAAAAAGAGGAGGGAGAGAGAAAAACCCTGTAAAGAAAATCTTTTTTTTTAATTTTTAAAAATATACAAATTGCAATTTTTTAATTAAAAAATAAATAGACGGCTCTCTTAATTTTTTTCTAGGCAAAAATTTGCAATTTTTGGGCATAAATATTAAATTAAAAAATTGAAAGAATAATAAACAATAGTAAAGGAATGAGAGAATGGCCTACAAAAAAAGTACATGTGTGAGCCCGTTTTGTTAAAATATAAAATATAGTATATACTCTATTAATTACCCTCCTCAAATAATTACCCTCTTTAATAATTACCCCCTCCCTTTCCTTCTCTAATTTCAAAAATATTGAAAAAATCGTCAATTTTACCCAAAATTTAGCCAATCCTCTCGATTAATTACCCCCTCCAGAGAGAAGTCGAAACAATAATTACCCAGGGTAATTAATAGAGTATATACGGTAGTTTGAAAATAAATAATTACAAAAAACAATAGTTGAGCCTAAAAATAAATAAATAGAGAAACATAATTGGGAGAGAAAAAATTCCAAGTTTCTAGCATTGTGTAAAAAAATTTAAAAAAATAAAAAGAGAAAGGCTTATTTTTAAGAGATGAAAAATTAAAGATTTTGGAGAAAATAGTTTTGGCAGTCCATTAAATTTCCTTATTGGTTCACCGTTCTTATAAGGTATCGGTTTTGGGTTATTTAAAAGGTAATAAAAAATCGAAAGGAAAAAAACCTCGAAAATCGAAATTTCGAAACACCTCTGGTCCTAAAAAAATTTTTTCTCAAATTTCAAACTAAAAAAAATATTGGTCCAGAAAATCTTGTCCAAGAAAACCAAAAAATTTTAACCAAATATCTTGGCCCTTTCAATTCCCTCCAAATCTCTAATTAATTCATCACAAAAAAATTTTTAATGTTTCATAAATGAAGACATAAAGTTTAGCCCACTCCAAGGAAAGAAAGGACTTGTTGGTTGAAAAGGAAAACTTCCTGCTCCTGCTCCAGTAGGTGTTGTTGGTGGAGGCATTTGAAAGGCTGAAGGAATATTTTGTTGTTGTAAAATTGGATTATTTGAAGAAGAAGAAAATGGAGAGGAAGAATGATGATGAGGCAATAATGTTGAAGCAGCTGCAGCAACTAATAAATTATTAACATCATTAGTATTACTTGAACCAAATAAAGAAGATGAATGTTGTTTTGAGGGTGTATCAACTAAAAGAGGTTGTTGGTTGTGTTGTTGTTGTTGTTGAGGGTGTTTACGACGTAAATGTGAAGGTGGTGTATGTGGAGAAAATAATTTGGGGTCGGAGGTGGTTGTTGGTGTTGTTTCCATTTTGAAACTGAAAATTAAAAAAAAATTTTCTTCAATTTAAAAAATTTTTTTGTTCATTTTCTTATATAATAAATTATATCAACTACAAATAATTTTTGTAAAACAAGTTTTAAAATACAAAAAAATTTCATTTCCGCATTTTTTATACAAAATTTAAAAATTTTTTTTGTTTATAATCTTTGCGCTCACAAAACCAAAACCGTTCCGGTCAATTAATTAAAATTCATTAATAACCCCAAAAGGCTTTTTTTTAAAAACTTGCCAAATAATTTTTTATATACCTTTTTTAATCTTTCCAAATTATTCTATTTTTTTTTAAATTAATTTTTTTATTTTTAAAATTGTTCCATTTTTCCAATTTGTTCAAAAAAATCATCAAACTCACTTAAATACAAAAAATTTTTTGGGGAAAACATTTTAACAAAAACTTGTTCTTATAAAAAAAATAGAGGTGTTAAAGAGGTACCCGAGCATCAGGCATCGATCTGTAACGTCTAGGGGATTTTTATTTCCCGAATCAGATGCTCACCAAATATAAGGAAAGCAAGTACATAAAAGTTACTGATCGAAGCGAGCTACCGGGTACACTCTCCTCCCCGATTTCACCTTTTTTCTTTAAAAAATTTTAACCTTATACTTACTCCAGCCGTCTTATTCCCTAGTCATTTTTTAAAAAAATTGAAGAAAAAAAACTAACGTTTTAACATTAACACCACCACGACCACCATGTTGTTGTTGTTTTGAC
Organism: Meloidogyne enterolobii; assembly: GCA_963681835.1. Taxonomy (NCBI): domain Eukaryota; kingdom Metazoa; phylum Nematoda; class Chromadorea; order Rhabditida; family Meloidogynidae; genus Meloidogyne; species Meloidogyne enterolobii. The sequence goes on along the minus strand of CAVMJV010000080.1, from coordinate 60,093 downwards.
ATTATTGGTGATTCTAACCCTTCCATCATTAAATTTTGTTTAATATCAGCTTTGTTGTCCTCATCAATATCAGATTCTTCTTCTTCTTCAATAGATTCATCCTCACCACCATCACTACTTGCTGTAGAAGAACAACGGCTTAATTCACTATTGGTTGATTGCCCTTTTTGTGAACTTAGAGGAGAATCTAATTGTTGTTGTTTTATTGGAAGATGTTGAGATTGTTGGGTTGATAAATTTAAACCAAATAAATTTGAAAATTGTGAAGTTTGTGAATTATGATGTATATTTAAATTGTTATTATTGCTGCTGCTCTGCCCTCCTTGTTGTTGTTGTTGATGATGATGTAAAGGAGTGGTTGGATTTGTAGTAGAGGAAACCTTTTAGAAAAAGAAAATTTTAAAAAGGCCAAGAAAGTTGGATGAAAAAAAAGAGAATGATAGCCGGTGGGACTCATTGTCAGTTTTCAAAATTCCTCCCTAGTTGAACCGTCAAAGGGGATTATTAACCGGTCGTCACTACCCCTCAGTTTATAGCCTTGGAGAAAGAATTGTACTGGGAGAGTTCAAAACCCTGCCCAGGAGTAAACGAAACAGAAAGGGATTAATAAACAGTTTTAGAAGACCGGGTCCAGTTCCAGTAGGTGGGCAGTTCCAGTAAAGGGTATTCAAGCTTATCCAAAAAGGATTCCAAAAAGGGAAGCTCATCCAAAAAGGATTAAAAAATTATTCAAAAAATAATCAAAAAACCTGTGCAGGAGAATCAGAATCACAAAGAACATTTAAACATTTCTTTTTACGTTTACAATGTTTACACCATTTAATTTGATTATCAACACCAAAACGTGCACGACACTTCTTTGAATCATTATTTTCTTAAAAAAATTTCAAAAAAATTTTTCAAAAATTTCAAAAAAAAACCTAATGAACGTTCCCTTGTTCTACGCTTTTTAGCCTTTTTATGTATTGCATAATTCTCACGAGCTGTCCAATTTGGATAAAGTCGTTGGTGTTCTTCACGTTTTAATGTTGCCATATCATAATATGGTTGTTGTTCATCTCTAGTCATTCTTTGCCAAACTTGTCCCAATTCTTTATTTAATTCTGCTGATTGTTTTCTTTTATCAGCACATTCATCCATATATTTATGACGATTTTCTTTCATAAACCTTTGAAAAATAATAATTAGTGTCAATTTTTAAGAGTCATTAACTGGGCAGAAGCTTTTTCAGAGATAAAAATCTAAAAACGTAAAACCCTGATGCATTTAAAATTGCCAAAATCGGGGGTTCTAATCGGGCACGGACTTGTTTACTGGAAAGGGCGGCAGTTTTAGGAATAAAGTCTGTAGTCATAAAACTCCGATAACCTTCAAAAATGTTAAAGCTGAGTTCTTAACAGGTATAGGCTTTTTAATTGAACCAGGAACATTTTCAAAGCTAAAAATCTGAAACAATAATTTCTTTGAAAATGACAGTCAGGGTCACGAAAACATACGAATTAAGGCTGTTACGGGTTAAGAAAAATTTTGGTCGAAGCTCAAGTGACCAATGACGTCCCTAATATGTATGAATAGATCTCCCCTGCTCCAAATCTAAATTTAATTCTAAAAACTCATCCATTCCCCTCTATTTAAAATATTAAAAAAATAAAAACCGTACAACATAAAAGCATTCATTGGCTTCTTAATATGTTCATGTTTTCCATCACTATTAGTAGTTGAACTTTTCCCATTGTTGTGATAATTTTTTTCTTTAATTTTGTGTTCAAGTTTTTCACGTTTTGGGACTCTATTAAAAAAATTTTTTAAATTAAAAAGAAACCATTTTCTTACTTTAATGGTGTATTTATTGAAAAACGTCCATTATTCGAATGTTGTTGATGGTGTCTTTGTTGTTGTTCCAAACTATGTTTACGAGAAGAGGCAGAATTGTTAACTTCTCCTCTATCAGTAGAAAGAGAAATACCACCCAAAACACCACCAAGTGAAGACATTGGACTTGCCATATGTTGTTGAATTGAATAACCATTTCGATTAGAATTATTGTTAGGAGTTTGACCACCCATAGAAAAAGTTGGAGGACGTTCAAATGGAGCTGCAAAAAAATTAAAAAAAAATTTTAATCAAGAAAAAAGGTACTTGAAGGTTATCTCATACCAAAAGTACCAAAAATTTTTTAAAAAATACCTCCAAACTGCGGTCCAAGATTCGCAAAATTTGGTGAATGCCTAGCAATATATTGAGCAGCACTGGCAACATTGGCAACATATGCTTAAATTATATAAGCTTAAATTATTTTACAAAAAAAAAGTAAACCTGCTTGGGCTGCTGCATGTGCCATTGCAGCAATTTTTTGTTGATTAGAATATACAGGTGAAATAAGTGCTTGAAGTGTAAACCAATTCTGAAAATTCTGCAAAATAGGCCACGGCATTTGAGAAGGATTATATATCGGATTGACTTGTTGTTGTACTAAAGAAATAAGAAAAATTTTAATAAGGTAAAGAAAATCAACAAACAATTATAATCAGTCTGCGATTCAATATCTGCTTCAAATGCCAATTCATTTTTATCTTCAGCTAAATCAGCAGAACTTCCAGCAATTTCAGTTGGATCATCATCATTTACATCAGGATTTGAACGAAATACTTTTACTTCATCAGCAATTTCTTCATTGGGTACTGGAGATGTTTTAATAGAAACTTTAATATCATTTAAAGAATCTTCAAAAGCTGTGGAGGTTGTTGTTGTTGCAACTCCTGTTGCTGATGACAAACCACCTCCAACAGAAGTTGTTGTTGATGGAATATTTACACTAGTATCCATTTAATTTAGAGAATTGTTGTTGTTCCCACCAATAAAATAAAATAATATCCGAAGAAGGATAATGTTTAGTATTTTTGATGAAGAAAATATCAAATGTTGTAAAATTCGACTGAAATTAATTTTTTTTAAAAATTAGTAAAATTTTAAAATGAGTGAAAAAAACATTTTTACAACTCTCCCCCATTTCTAACATTAAAAAAGAGGAAAAAAAATTGACCACAAGATTTATGTTCTCTGACCACTATTTAGAGCTTTTATTAATGTTGGCTTCAATTTTTTCTTCCCCACTTTTTTGCTTTCACTTATTAGAAAATAAAAAAATACACACAAAATACAACGGGGACAGAACGTTAGAGCATGAACAAAAAAAAAGTACAAAAATTGAAAATTGAGGAAAGGAACAGAAAAAAGAAAAATTGAGAGGGGGGAAAGTAGTTGGTCGCGCGGACACAAAAGAATAAATGGCTCGTAGTAAAATTCGCTATTGTGCGCAGGTTCTCTCTCACTAGTTAGTGGGAGAAGTAGTGTGTTTGGCGGCGGTTTTTTGAAAAAAGGACGCCGTAATAACAAATAGCTATTAAAAACTAGAAAGGTTTTAAAATAAATTAACTAGAATAAATTTAGTAGAAATTATGGGGGTTTTTATAGTATTATAAAAATCAGAATTTTAAACAAACATTACTACTAAAAATCAGAATTTTAAACAAACATTACTACTAAAAATCAGAATTTTAAACAAACATGAGTACTAAAAATCAGAATTTTAAACAAACATGAGTAATAAAAATCAGAATTTTAAATAAACATAAGGAAAATTTCAGAATTTTAGGTAAACAATAAAACCAGAATTTTAAATAAACACGCGAACAAACAACATAATCAGAATTAGAAAAAAAACATATGTAATAGAAATCAGAACAGGAGAAAACCAGAATTATTATTTTTACAGTTTGTTTAGAAACAAAACAAACAACGATTTAAACACATTTAAAAATAAACATGGATTAAAATCAGAATTTTCGCTTAAACCTGTTTTTAATAAGTAATTAATGTTGTTCATCCCTTATTTTAATTTCTCCCCTTTATTCCCACTATGTTGCAAAGAGCGCGGCATTTTTATTTTATAAAAGCAACAATTTGAAAATTGCGGGGCGCGTCGGTATAAGATTATAAGAGGTGGAAAAGGGCAAAATTATTTTTAGGGAAAATTGAACAAAAAAAGAGGAGAAGGAAGAGGGGTAAGGGGTAGAAGCGGCGGATAAAATCAAAAAAAAAGAAAACAAAAGAAAATGAAAGGGAAAAATGCCGCTAATTGTATACATAAATAGGTACATATATTATTTATTTAAATGAGGGCAGAATTTTTAAAAATAAATTAAAAACTGAAAATTTGAACGGAAAATTGTAAAAGGCTGCTAGAAAAATTAATAATTTTTGATAAGGAAAAATTTTAAAAAATTCAGAAAAAAATTTCTGAAATATTTTTAAAATCTCCATTAGAAAAAATCCCAAAATCAAAGAAAAATAAAATAAAACAAAAAATTTTTTTGAATAAAAAAACTTAACAAAAAGACCAAAAGAGAGTTGCGCGCCTAATTACTATTTCCTCTTTCTTAACTAATTTTTAATTGAAAATCGAGAAAAATAAATAAATAAAGATAAATGAAAAATTAGGTGAAAGATAATAAATATTTAAATGAAAAGAAAATATTCAAAAAAAAATTTTTAGAAAAAAGAAATTTCCAAATTTTTTTTGTCGGCGACTTTACTCCCTCCCTCCCTCTCGCGCAGTAAGGAAAAAGGGAATATATTTAAAAAATATTTTCTTTGAAATTATAATATTTAAAAAAATAATAATTGACACTTCTTGAGATATAGTAGAAAATTTACAAAAAAAATAACTGATTGATAAATTAATTTTTGTGAAGAAAATTAAAAAAATAAATTAGGGCCATAAGTAACAAACAAGAATAAAATTTTGTACCAAAAACACTAATTTAATTAATGGCAGTTGTTAAAATTATAATGTGCTTTTATAGTATTATAAAAATCAGAATTTTAAATAAACACGGGGAAAACAAGGCTCTCGAGAAATCAGAATTTCAAACAAACATGTTAAAAACATAGACAACAAAACATTAGCAATTAAAAAACATTAACACAACATTAAAAACATTAACAACAAACGTTTATTAAAATCAGAATTTTAAAAAAACATCAAAGAAAACATAAGTAATAAAAATCAGAATTTTAAACAAACATGAAACAAAACATTAAATAGCACTAATTAATAATAACAGAAACATCTTCCCTCCCTCCCTACTATTATTAAGTCAATAAATAACAAGCCCCGATCAGTAGGAGAGAGAAAAAGGGCACAGAGATCGAAAGAAAAAAAATTTTTAATAGACCCCCCTTTTATATTTTAAAACTTGCTACTGATTTTTCTTTCCTTTCTCTTTTCTGTTTAAATTTATATATAAAAGGCCTCAGCTGGCTCTTGATAAATTTTAAAAGGAAGAAACAAGTGATAGCTTTAAATAAATTTGGAAAAATTTTTGGAGAGAAAAAATTTTTTTAGAGAGAGAGAGAGTGATTAAAAATAAGAAAAAAAATATTCGAGAGAGTGAAAAGGACAAAAAACATTTTTTTCTTGTTTTAAAATAAAACATGCAACACAACAAAATTAAATATATGCAAAAGAATGTTAAAAAGTTAAGTTTTACTAGTGTTATAGTAGAATAATTAAGTTTGTGTTTTTAAACGGCAAAAACGTGAAAAGGGGGAAAATAAAAGAGGAGGAGATTTTAATAATTTTATTAAATAAATTATTTTTTTAAATTATTTTTTAGTGGCAGTAAATTTTGAAAGACCGACGGACGATACAATCACTCATACAAATATTTTTTTGCCCCCCCCCCCTTTATTAAAAAAATTTTTTTTAACAGTTACTTCCCCCACTTCCTCTTAACAGAGAGGAGATTTAAATAAATTAGTTAAGTAACACAAAAGTTATCAACACAAAGTTAGAACACAATATTTGACATTTTATTGTGTTTTAAAAAATACAGCAAAAAATAAAAAATAAATAAAATAAAAATCAGAATATAAAATACAAACAAAGGATTTAAATATTACAAATTAAAAATCAACTCTCGATAAAATTTAAAAAAAAATTCTGCAAAAAAAAGGAAGGATGACAGCAAAAAGGGTATCTGTGTAGTTTACCCCCCATCCGCTCTTTTTCCTCTCTCCTTTTTTTATAAAGTGACATTTGGGTCATTATTTTAATTTTTATTTATTTCAGGCTTTTTACCTCTCCAATAAAAAGAAGAGGAAAAGAAAAAGACAAGAAAAGAAAACAGTTCGGTGCTTATGGGGGGTAAACTACACAAGTAACCAAAAAAGTTAAATAGATGGGACTATAGTTAAAATTGAGGAATGGACCAAATTTCTAACTACAAATAAACCCAAAAAAGAAAAAGCAAAAAAAAAAGAATAAGATGTCTCACCTATTTTTCTTCTACCTCTCCCCTCTACCTTGATAGAAAAAATTTTTTTCCTTCTTACTAATAATTAAAAATATAATCATCAATTAAAATCTCTTTTTAACGGCAAAAAAGTTTTTTTTTTCTCAAAAACGGAAGAAAATATTTTAGATAACTTGAAAAAAAATAACTGTCGGCGGCGATAACTAGTGTGTTACATTATGAGATGCTCGAAGCCTTGAAGAGAGAAAAAATTTTTTTGAATGACAAGTGAAATAATAATAATTTTTTAAAGAAAAAATAATAATTATTAAAATATTCTTTGCCTTTTTTAAAAAAATTTTTTAAAGTAAAATTAGGGTTGGGGGCCACGTCCGGTCCGCGAGTCTAGCATCAAATTTTGGCCCGAAAAAGACTCGGTCAGGCCAATAAAAAAATTCGAACGTCGGCACGACTCGAAAACCCGACCGTAGTAATAATAAAATCAAAAAAAATTTTTTTTAAAGTGCCAAATTAAAAAAGCTAAAAGAAAATAAAGGAAGAAAAAATTGAAGAAAAGAAAAGCGAAGAAAAAAACTACCCCCAACTATAATTTTCTGTCCTTAAATAAAAATGCCATTTTTTATTTCAAATCAAGAGATGCCGTCTGTTCGAGTTACTTTTTCCGGATGACTGATCTACTCCCCTCTATCCTCTCCCCTCTATCTCAACTAAAGAGTCACAATTAGGCCCCAATCTCTCTTATTCTTATTAATAATTTTTTAAATTCTTCATTGGCCAAGGGAAAACGAAAAAATTTTTTCTTCCGTTCCTCCTGAAACCAATAGGGAGAAAAATGAATAAATAAAAAATAAAATAAAAAAATTATGCCGGACACTAGGAGAGAAAAAAATAAATAAATTTTTTTGGCACTTTACTTTCGTTCTCCTCTCATTTTTCATATAGAGGGAAGAAAATAAAAATGTAGAAGAAAAGTCTATATTTGAAAAAAGATATTTACTAGAACGTTAGAGAAAAAAAATAATAAAAGCTTTCCAAGTCGCGCGACCAAATAAATAAACTACTCCCGTCCCCTTCCACCTCAAAAATCGTTTCTGCCATCGCGTTTCCGCCAGTGCCGATAGGGACAAGTAATGTGCTGCTTGCTTTCTTCTTCTACCGATATCTGGGGAGGACGAGGAGGAAGTGCTGTTATTGCTGTTATTATTGCTGTTATTGTTGTTAGTTTTTGTTGTTTGGCGGCGGTTTTTTAAAAAAAGGACGCCGTCCACCATCCCCTAGTAGACTACCCTAGACTACTTAATATATCTCTCTCACGACAAAAAAAGTAAAGGTTTTAAAGATATAAGAGGGCCCGTAGGGCAAAATTAACCCCCAAAAAATTGAGGACGATAAAGAAAAAAGAAAGGGACTTTTCGACTTAAATAAAAAATAGAAAATTGTTCTTGGTTGTTGTTTTTATTGTCAGTTGCTACTAAATATAATGAAGAGATGATTAATAAATAAAATCAAGAATTGAGAGAGAGAATTAAAAAAAGGAGATTTTTTCAATTAAAAAAGAAAAAGATGAGAGGTCGATATTTTTAAATTTATTTAAAAAGGAAGCAAAATTAAGAAAATAGCAATTTTTGCATATACACACTTTTAAGTTCTCATTAAAAAATTAAGCCTGCAAAAAATGAAAAAGAAGAAAAGAAGCTTTTTTGAAGCCGGTAAACCCTTTTTCGTTTACCTATTTTTTTATTAAGAGAAGAGAAACATGTTTCCTCCGGTGCCGTTAGGCTTTCCCCAATTTTTTATTGTCTCTCAATTTTCTCTTTATAAATTAAAATCTGTGCCAAAAACACCCAACAAAAACAACCCTCAAACTCTTTTTGCGGCATTAAAACAATAGAAAAAAGAAGAAAGAAAGCACTAACTGGCAGATAAAAATTGGAAACAAAAAGAAAAGAAATTGGTGAGGGTATTGACGCTTTAAAAAGAGAAAGAAAAAGCTTCTTTTTATTGCCGCTAAAAGAAATGTGCGCAAAAAGAAACGCAACAGAAAAAGAAACAAAAATTTTTAATTTAAATTTTTAGAAAGAGGATCAAAAGGAAATCCACGGAGGGATTAAAAAATAAAAAAAAAATTTTTTTTTAAATTGAATATCCTCCAAGAAAATTATCCTTAAAAAGAGAGACACTTGCTTCTCCTCTTGGCGTTTTCCTAACGCACAACAAAGAAAAAAATAAATAAGTTAGCAATCGAGAAATGGAAGAAGAAGAAAAAAGCAGAAGAAGAAAAGCTACAAGAAGCAGCATATAGCCAAAAAAAAAAGAATCCATAGAAAAATTTTTCGTAAATATTAAAGTAACTGATATAAAATAAGAGTGAGTGTGTCAGTAAGAGAAGGATTAATCGGAAATTAAAAAAAAATAAAGGAAGAAAAAGAAAAGTGTGGGGTGATAAATATACATTATTGCAAGAAAATTATAAAAATAAAGTTTAAAAAACAATACAAAAAAATTCTAAAAAAAAATTTAACAAAATTAAAAAATAAATTTTGAAAATACATCAAAAGATGCCTTAAAAAAATTTTTTTAAATAAAGTAATAAAAATTAAAAAAAAATTTTTTTTAAAGAAACAAGTGGTATACTAATTTTAAAAAATATATAACCCAATTAAAATTTAAAAAAATAGGAAGAGATATACATACATATATACCTTTTTAAATACGTTTTAATTACTTTATATAAAGCGCGCAAGAAACAATTAAACGATTTTAAACAAATTTAAAAAAAGACCACACACACACATATTTAATGAAAATATACATATTAAAAACATGCAAGAGAGGTTAATAATGTTGAGATATTTCTTTATAGAATGTTTCTAAATGACTGAGTTTATTTTAAAATTGATAATTGAATGCCTTGACATCCATAGAAATCCCTTGCCATGGCTAATGGAATGCCCTAGCCTTGATATTCAATTTTTCAATCACCTCTCAAAGGGGCGCGGCATTTAAATGGAGGGAGCACATTCTATTAGAGATTCTACGGTATTTTAAGGTGTTTACTTACTAAAATTTTTACAAAATTTTTTGAAAGAATCTAAACAAATATTGGCACGTTGGGAAATTTTCAAGGAACAGTCCCAAGAATCTATCTAAACAACGACAACAAAAAATATTTCCCCTCAACTATTTTTTAAATAAAAAAGGCAAAATAAAAATTAAAAAAGTCAAATATAAATAAAGGCAAAAGCAATATAGCCAGAGTTTTTGAATAAATAAAAATGCTCGCGCATATAAAAAAATATAAAAATTTGACAACAATGCAAATAAGTAGCGATTGAAAAAAAATTTTTTTAAAGGGAAAAAATTTTTTTTCTTTGGCCAAACAAGGGAGGGAAGGGGATGTGAAAAAAGGTGGGGAAGGAAGAAAAAAGAAGGATGTGAAGAGCGGAGGATAAGAAAGAAGAAGAAAGAAGAAGAAAGGTGGGTGGGGAGAAAAAAGGAAGAAAGGAAGGGAAGAGGTGAGGTTAATGGAGGAAAAGGAAGGGGAGGGGGGAGGTTAACGGCCAAAAAAGAAGGAAAAAAAATAAAAGCCCCCTAGATCCCTCTAAAATTTGAATAAGGAGATCAGTCAAGTCGGAGCCGTAAAACTCAAACACTTGAATGTTTAGATAAACTAATTTAGGTATCATTAGATAGAGAATTAAATTAGCTACCAAATAGAAGCTAAAATAAAATTTTTGGTCATTCCATTAGAAAGGTATAGAAACACACACATGAGGGGTAACAAGGAGAAGAGAGGTTTGAAAAAAAAACAACCAACTTTTCTCCAAACTTTTATTTTAATTTTATAAATTAATTTTGGTAATTAAATTAGCTACAAAAATAAAAGTTTAAACACAACATTTTGGTCATTTGATTTAGAAAATAAATTAATCGAAAAATCAGGTTGCAAACAAATGGAAGAATAAGGTAGGTTTGCAACAGGGATTTTAATTTTTGGATCTTCTCCGTTTCAATTTTTATTTTCTTCCGTTTTTTAAAATACGGCAGGATCCCCCTAACCCTAGTCTATAAGCTGACAAAATTTTTTTCCAAAAAAATATTCAGTTAATTTAATTTTGTTTTTTTAGCTAATCCTTCAACTAAACAATAAAAATTATTTTTAAAAAATTCTACAAGTTTTTTTATAATTAAAATTAAATAAACAAATTCAAGAGACTTAATCAAAGACTGCCTTTCTTTTTTCCTTAGCCCTCTCTTCCCTCTCCCCTCCTCAACTCCATGCGACCTGCCAAAAAATTCGATTTTTTGAAAAAAAATATATTAGAGGATAAGGAAAAAGATAAAAAGAAAATGCTGGCAGATAGCGCCCTCCCGAAATTCTTAATTTTTTTTTTGCGCGTGCCGCGGCATTCATTTATATTGGCGACATTGACGCGCAGCCCACCTTTTTTCCCTCTCCTTCTTCCCCAACTTATGATTTTATTCCCGTGATTCTTTTTCCCTTACTCTCTCAAATCTTTAAACAACATTAAAATTAAATAAACAAATTCAAGAGACTTAATCAAAATTAATCAAAAACTTAATCAAAAATCCCCTGCCCTTCCTCTAAATTTTTTTCTCGCTTTTGTCTTCGATAAAAATAGAAATTTTTGGAAGTTGCGAGGGGATATGTAAATTATTTTCAGTTGGTCAAATTAACAAAAAAAAATTTTTCACATTTTGCCGATAAAAAAATTAAAAAAGTAAAAAAAAAGTCCTTAAAATTCACACCTATATACAAAAGTTAAAGCTAAAGGATCGAGAAAAAAAACAGAGACATATCGGAATGGCAATAACAAAAATAATAAAAAAATTCCTTTTCTTCAACAGGACCCTGTACTCTATCCAAGACTCATTGGGGCCATAGGTCCCAAAATCAGTAGGGAAACTTATTTATACATTGAAATATCCTATCATAGATGTCCATAATTGCGAATCATGTGGTTTTTTGACCTGCGGACTTCGGAATTACGAACTGCGGATTTAAAAAGAAAAATTATGGACTGCAGATTTTTTTTCCATTTTCAGACAACCCTGATCCCTATGACCATCCTAACAATTGAACAAACAAAACGAAAAGTACAAAAAAATTCTTTTAAGATTTTTGACATCATTTCCTTATTTAAAAAAAACTTGTAATTTCCTTTTCTGGTCAAAAATCAAAATATTCTTCCTATAATTTCACACAATAATAATTAAAAAATAAAAACCCCAAAAAATGCATGAGAATGAACATTAAAAAATGAATAAAATAAATTTTTATCAAAAGAAAGCGCCGCCTAAAAAAATTTTTTTTCCTGCTTTGTTTTAACCAATCGCGCCTTGAGGGTGTTGTGGCGGTTAAATTTCTTTTGATGTTGATAAAATATAGGAGAAAAATAAAAAATGTTTTATTATATTAGGATTTTTGTGTGTTTCTTTTTATTGCAAATTAAAGTGCGCATATAAACATAGATAGTAGAATTAAAAATGTTTTTGATAGCTTAATAAAATAAGAGGAAGAGAGAGGAAGAGAAAGAAACAAAAGTTTATAAAAACATGTTTTGTTGGATGTTTTTACGATTAACATGTTTTTAAATCCCTTAGAAACATGTTCGTATGTTTTTCTGGTGTTTTTATACTTTCAAAACATTCAAAAACATAGTTAGAGATATATCAAAAGAAACAATAAAAACAACAAGAGAAAGAGGGAGGACTAAATGTTTTTATAGAAACAAACATGTTTTGTTGAATGTTTTTTTGGTAACATGTTTTTATGTTTTTAACGAACTTGTTTGTATGCCTTTTAAGTTGTTTAGAAAAAACTAGCGAACATTAGAGAAACAAAGCTTAAAAACATTCCGAAAACATGTGTTTTTGAGAGAATTAGAAGTGTGAAATAAACACAACTTATTAATTAGCTAGAGAAAATAAACAAATAAGATAAGTAGATTAAAAATAATATTAAAAATATATTCAATCTCTCGAGAGAAAAAAAGGTCAAAAATACCAACAAAAAGCATTTTTATTTATTTTCATTTTTCCTCCAAAAACAAAGAAAAATATAGAAAAGGACATTTTCACATTATCGCTAACCATAATCTTTTCCTCTCCCTTATATAAAGCCCCCAAGTGGCCAAGCCCCAAAATTTCCAAGTGGGAATTGGGAATATGGCTTGAGGGGAAAAAGAAAAAATTTTTTTTTTGATTTTTGTTTGTCTGCTTTTTATTGTTTTTATTTTTGGAGTAAATAAAAATAAATATAAAAATATATAATTTTTAAAATACTCCCCAAAAATGCAAATTTACAGAGGCAACCCAAAAGATCACCACTAGTGTTGCTGTTCCCCTCGTGGTGATTTTATGCCCGGGGACAAAAAATTTAGAAAAATTCTTTTAAAACATAAAAATATTTATTAAAAAAATATTAATTTTTGCAGAGTTAATTTTTCTTCTTTTATCACCATAAAAATAAATATATATTTTATTTATAAGCCCTTTTTTCAAAAAATAATCCCCCACATAGAGTTGCCTTATCAAAAATTTAGCAAGAAAAACAAAAAAAATTAATATAAAATCAATTTAAAGTAGAGAGGTGTTGAAGAGATTAATAAAAATAAATATACAAAAAAATTATGATAAGGAGCAAAAATTAAGAAAAAATTGAAAAACGAACGATGAACATACAGTTTTAATTTTAGAAGGTTAGTTGGTGTATGTTTCAAAGAAATTTAGGCAACGGCATGAAAAAAAAATTTTTTAATTTTAAAATAAAAGGAGGAGTTGAAAAATTACTCGAGATAATAAAGTAGAGAAAGATTAAAATTTTTTAAAGGATAAAATTAAAAAAATTTTTTCAAGCAAGCGAGGGGTTAATTTTTAAAAGCTGAGAGCGCTTTTTCACTTTCTAGTTCATAAAATGTATTTAAAAAGCATTGTGCTTTTAGTGTTCAAAAATAAAAATATATAAACTAGTACTAAAAAGAAAAGAAGGGGTCCATTTTAGCGTCCTTTTAACTGAAAAGAGGAAAAAATTTGAATTTTTTGGGTTAAAAAAAAAGAATTTTTAGGAGAAAGTCGAAAAGAGAATGAAAAGTAGTGGCAGCAGATGGGCATATATTTCTTATTTTTAGAGTGTTTTAAAAATTGAGGGGATGAAGAAAATAGAATAAAATAAAAGTAGAAAGTTGAGAGATAGAAAAGGAATTCTTGACCAGAAGTTTAAAAAAAGGGAGGTTGTTTCTCGAGCAAAAAAATTTTTAAAAAGTAGAATAAAAAATTAAGCGAAAGGATAAAAAATAAAAATAGAAAAAAAAACAAAAGTTGGGAGGAGACTTAATTTTTTTTGAGAAAATTAAAGTCAAAATTGAAAAATTACGGATGTTCATTTTTTTCAAAAATAAAGCAAATTAAATATCTGGCAATTAAGTCTATGAATAAGAAAACCGTAGAAAATAGGAAAAAAAATTTTTGAAAAATTAAAAATGACCTACACGTACATTAAAAATTATAGCGGATTAAATTACCTCCCCCCAAAAAATTAATTAATTACCAGATATTTAATTTTAAAATAAATATTTAATTTAAAAAATCAAACCATACCTCTTCCTTTGTAACATACACAAACATTTTGACAAGGTAAATAAATATTAATATTTTGATAGATTTGCGGCGTTGATAAAAATAAATATAATAATAAACATGTTGTTGTTGTAGAGTAATTAATAAATAATCCATTCCTCAATAAAAATTAATTAAGTAAAATTTAAATTAAATTGACTTCTTAAAGGCTAAAAATTAAAAAAAAAATAAATTTAATTAAACATATTTTTAAAAAATTCCGAAAAAGTATCCGAAAATTTTGCAATTATTGAAAAAAAATTTCTGAAAAAATAACGAAAAAAATTCTAAATTTTTTGCCCAGAAAAATTTTCAAAAAATTCTTTTTCAAAAAAAAATTTTCTTTGTCCTTGAAAATTATTTAAATAAAATTTAATAAATATATATTTAATGTGTAAATTAATTTACAACATTTTTTAAACCAAAATAAAACAAAATAAACTAAAAAATTTTTAATTAATTTAAAAATTTATATAAAACTACTACAAAATATTTAAACTTTAATTTATATATAAATATATCTTTTTTTATATGGGATATTTATTATTTAAAAAAATATATATTTTTTAAGCTTATTAATAAAAAATTTCTTTTTAAAAAATTCATTTTTAAAATAAATTTAAACAAGGAAAATTAAAATTTCTAAAGAAATTCTGATTTTTATTAGAAATTCAGGAAAGCCTTCAGAAAACCCTCAAAAAAATTATTCAGAATTTTTTTTCAAAAGAAATTTTTTTAAAAAACGGCAAGGAATGAGAGAGAGAATGAAGAGTGAAAAATTTTAAAAAATCAAGCGAGATAAAAATTTTTAAAAGAAAATAAAAGGAATGCAAAGTAAATAATTAGAATTTTTTTTGGAGAAAAATGGCTACACGCGTTTTTAATACAGATACAAATATTTTTTAAAATTTTAGAAGATATGTGTTTTAAAAATAAAATAAAAATTACAAAAACATGTTAATGTTTTTATAGTATTTAATTATTTGTTCGACAAAAGAAAATTCTGATTTTTATTTGTATTTTATATAATTAAATCAGAATTTAATTTCTGATGTTTAGATAAAATTCTGATATTTAAAAATGTGTTTTTCCTAGCAAACTAAAATTCTGATTTTTGAACAAATAATTCTGATTTCCCAAATAAATAATTCTGATTTCTAAACAAATAAATAATTCTGAAAAATTATTTGTTCTGATTTTTTAAATTCTGATTTTCTTCAGAATTAGAATTAGAAAAACATTCTGAAAAAAATTCTGATTTTTTTATCTTGTATTTTTGATTATTTGTTTTAAAAATCAGAATTTTATTTTCTGTGTATTTTCTTTGTATTTTTATTTGTATTTTTCTTGTATTTTTACCTAACCAGAATTAACCAGAAACAAATAATAAAAACAAAACAATTGATATTATATAATTTCAAAGCTTTGTAAAAGGAGATATGCGCGCCTTTTTTAGGTCTAAAAATATTTAAATTTTTCTTAAAGGTTTGCCGATGTATGCAAACCTGTGGGAGTTTTAATAAAAAATAATTTTTTTTCTAGAAAAATTATTTAAATTCAAGACTAGAAGGGAAAAAGAAGAAGAATGATTATTTACAAGTGAAAATAAAATTGATAGTAAGTACACAGTTGGATCTCTAACTATCAAAAAATATAAATCCTTTTGACTCAATGTTTCCATTATTTAGGATTAAAGGACTATCGGATTCAACACAAATCGAACAGAAAAACACAAAGATTTTTCGGTTCGTTTTGTCGGTCCTTCGGTTAACCAACAAATTTGATGAAAGCGACAACACTATTTAGGTTACTAGGAGTCTCTCCCCTTCATTCTCCCAGTAAAAAAAAATCAAAATTTCAAAACCAAAACACAAAATTAAGGATATCTAAAATTTTGAAAGAGAGATCCAACTGCATCCTCAATTAATTCAAAATTATAATAAAAAAATACTTATGTATGTCCACAACACATCAAAAAAATCTAGCACAACGCGCATATATTCTAATTGAATTGATCACACACACAAATAGTAAATTGAATCCAAAAAACGTAGAAGAATCATTTTTAAACTTCAGTGCCTAACGAAGAAATAGGTGGAAAATTGGTGTTGTTATCATCCTGATTGTTGTTGTTTTCCATGCCTTCCTTACATGTAGAATTCTTTCTGTCTTTAGCCAAGACAGACGATCTATTGAAAAAAAACTTTCGTTAAGAAAATTAAAAAAAATTTTTTTAGAAAATTTTCAAAAAAATTTTTTTATAGAAAATTCTCGAAAATAAATTTTTTTGAAAATTTTCTAAAAATCCAAAAAAAAATTTCTAAAAAATTTTTTTGAAATTTAAAAAAAAATTTTTTTCAAAAAAACCTTTCTTCTTCTCCACCAGCAACAGAACCACCAACACCACTACCATTTCTTTTTAACATAGCCTGTGCATAACTTCGTCTTTGCTGACCTAATAATACTTGGTGCTCTTGTTGCCCACCTCCACTTCCACAACTTATTGTATCACTTCTAGGAGTACGTGTTGCTTCTCCTCCTCCTCCAACAGTTAAATAAACATTTTCAACATTATTATTCATTTTTCGACCATTCCCCGAAGGTGTTGTACACGTAGCTGTAGATGTTCCAATTGTTGCTCTTCTTGGCCTTCCTCCATTTCCTCCCCCACCTGCTACAACAACAGAAAATGGTTGTTTAATTGAAAATAAAGAAGCTTGTTGTTGTTGGTCTAATAACAATTTGGGTGATGATGGTGATGGTTGTTCTGAATGACATTCACTTGCTTTACGACTATTTGTTTGACTTAAACTTAATGCTGGAAATTCTTCTACATGTTCTTCAAAATTATAACTAAAATTAGAAAGTTATTAAAATAATAAAATGTGCCCCATCCCTTGGAATTTTTTTTTCGGGCCATGAAGACCCACAGAATGTGTCAAGCCTTTAATCCACAGAATGTGTCAGGCCTTTAATCCACTGAATGTGTCGGGCCTTGAAGACCCACAGGATATGATGAGAACGAGGAGCACCAATATTTTGAGGAAGAATAACTCATTGCCCTTAAGACCCACAAGGCGGAGAGGACCCAAATTCCTCAAAAAAAGCTTTTAAAAATCAAAAAACCTTGATGGCTGTTGTTGTTGTTCATCAATTTTATTTAATCCTTTCAGGTTTGAAAAATTATGTTGGTCAATAACAACACCAAATTCTTTTTCTGTTGACATGTTGCTACCCTCAGGAAAACGAATTGATGTTGGTCGCGTTGGACGGTTAGCTGAAGCAAATGGAGGTCTAACCTACAATATTGTAAAACATTCTCTTAAAAATTATGAATAAAAAATAGTACTTGTGTTGTTTCCCTCCCATACCCTACTTTTCTTTAAAATGTACATAATTAGACTTTTTTCCTTCATAAATTCATTTTATTTTTCCTAAAGTTAAAGAGGGTTAGCTTTGAATAAATGCCACGGGAAAACAAAATGAATTTAGTGTGACCATTATGTACATTCACAAAAAATTGGATGAAGGAGGGAAACTACACAAGTACCAAAAAAGAACCTTTCTATGTTGCTGAAATTTATTTTGTTGTTGTTGCTGCCTTTGATATTGTTTCTCCAACATTTCACCTTCTCCTCTTTTTTCATCAAAAAATAATTGCTGTTGTTGTTGAAGCAAAACATTATTATTTGCCATAACAATTGGTGTATTATTATTCACATTATATTCACTTCCACTACGTCTCATCACTGTTTTACTACTAGTTGAACCTCCTTTAATTCCAATTCCCTCACTGTCTACCCACCTCTGTTGTTGTTGTCTTTTTATTCCAACATTTCGACCTCCGCCTTGCCATTGACCTCCTCCCTCATTATTTACAAGTTTTTGTTGTTTATTTAACCAATCGCTATTGCTTGTAGACCATGTTCGAGGTTTGTAAGGATTTGTGTTTTGTGCTCCTCTAAATGGTGGTGTTACTATTGCTTGATCACGTCCACCAAAAGATTTATTTCGGTCAAAAATTTTTCTTAAAAAATAAAATTTAAGAAAACTTTTGGCACTTCTGCCGCTTAAGAAGGCCGCAGTTTATTGACCATTATAAGATTCTAATTTATTTTATTCTCTTTTAGGAAAAATTCAAAAATATGACTACCAAAACAAAATACTTGAGAAAGTATAAGTCATTAGAAAAAGCACGCCGAGCTGACAATAAGTCGAATGACAACAAAGCTGTTCCACAAAAAATTATAAGGTCAGAGGACTGCGGCCCCCGTAAACGGCAGGAGTGCCCAACTTTTTTTCTCCCAAAAAAATAACGCGAAAAAACTTATAAGGTCAGAGAACTGCGGCCCCCTTAAACGGCAGGAGTACCTAACTTTTTCTTTCAAAAAAAACAAAACCTAGTATTCCCTGCTTGTAATTGTTGCACAAATTGATTAAAAGAATAAGGTGGATGTTGTTGTCCAGAAGAATTTAAAGCTTGACTTAATGAAAGGAGAGGTTGAACGTTTCTAGTTATTAAAGCTGAAGAAGAAGAATGTTGCTGTTGCTGGGATAAACTATGCAAAGGTGTCCATTGTTGTTGTTGCTGTTGGATATTTGTTTGGCGTAAATCAGCTTAAATTTTGTTTAAATTAAGATTGTTCATGTCCGGTTGTGATTTTTGACTTTTTCCTCAATCCCCTTCCAAAATTTTTCCTTCACCCCATTTCGGGGGGGGGGGGGGGGGGGGGGGGGGCAATTCCTCACATAACCCCTGGTTACTGGTCTGCTTTCAATTCAAAATTTAAAAAAAACCTGATAGTTTTTGTTGTTTTGTTTGTTTATTAGTATTATTCCCCTCATGTTGTCGCCAATTTAAACTTATTGTAGCCTCACTAAGTGGGCACAATTGTTGCATATTACAAGTTTGAGAAGATAAAGATGATTGTTGTTGTTGAAGAGGAGGTCCTTCAGAACGTCTAAGACCATAAGAATTTAAACTTTTTGGAATTTGCTGTTCAATTGAATTTGCTCTTATAGATTTTTGAGTCCTAACAAAGGAGAAAAATTTCAAAAATCCAAAAAAATTCAAAAAAACCTTTCATTAATTTCCTTATCAATTCCCTCATTTTTCTCTTCAATATGTTGCCGTTTTTGTTTATTCAATCCATTTGCAGCCATAGCAAGTTGATAAGCTTCAACACTTTCTTGACGTTGGAATCCTTTAAAACCGCCACCACCGGCAATTGGCGTTTGTGGAGGAGGAGAAGAAATGCGTCTATTAATAACTGCTGCTGTTGTTACTTGATTGTTAGATATCGATGAGGCTAAAAAATGAAAAATTAGACTTGAAGCCCTTACTCTCACTCTGTAGTAGTCGTGGGTTCGAATCCCATACCGGGTCTAGTTTATTCAAAATGATTAGATCTGAACGTCTAGCTAAATTGGTAAAGCCCCAGAGTTCAAAAAATTAAAAAACCTCCTTTTCCATTAATTCGAGGGTCATCAGTAATTCTTGGGATAGAGCTTGGCACAAGTACAGGCGAGACTTCAACACCAGTTTCTTTTGCTTGTTGTCGAATAATATTTTCATTTTGTCCAACTATTTATTAGAAGAAAAAAATTAATAAATATTTGATTCACTTTTCTGCTTAATCTCAATTCGAAAAAAACGTCAAAATACCAAAACCAAAAAAAGTGGATCACAAAAGTAAACCAAACAAAAGGGGTAGAAGAATAACAAAAACTTTTATTTAAACACATATATCACAAACCATTTTTTAATTGAAGTTGAGAAACTGCTACTTCATTTTCATCATTTTCGTTCTCTTCCTCCTCCCCATCTTTTCCTTCCTTTTCCTCCTCCTTCTCCTCCTCATTTCCATCTTCTCCTTCTTCCTCCTCTTCATCACTATCACAACATTCACTAGCAACATTACCACAAACCTCATAAATATTTTGATTTTCAAAAGTTAAAGCATCTTGAAAAAGCTGTTGCTGTATTCTTCTAAATGGATAACGTTGTTGTTGTTGTAAAAATAAAGCAAGGTCAAGTTGTTCAGATGTATAACAAATATCTTTTAAAAAATAAGAATACAAACCACAGAAAATAAAACAGAAAAGAATTTTGAAAAAAGTTTTGATAACCAACCACAAAGACAAGAGAATATAGGAGTAATAGCAAACGCCAGAAATACCAAACCTCCCTAAAGACGTCAAAATACCAAAAAGGGAAAGACTATTTCACTGGGAAGGTTATTTCAATAAAGGGGAAGTTTGCTACATCGGAAAGGTTCCTAACAAACCACATTCTAGTACTTTGGAGTCTTTTGTGAGGCGTTTGATATTTCGGCATTTGTGATATGCTCCGTTTAAACCAAACAGAAAAACTTAAAAAAATTGTTCAAATTTACCATTTCGTAAAATTGGTTGCGTAAAATAAGAAGTTGGTTGTGGCAATCCATTCAATAAAGTTCCAATTCCAGTAGTTGTTGGTTGTAGAGGTGGAAGTACAGAAGAAGTTGGTGGAGGAATATTTGGACGAAATGTCGCCTTAAAAAATTTTTTTTTGATTTTTATGAAAAGAAAAAAAAACAAACTCTAGGAACATAACCATATTTTGCCAAAATTTGCCCCAAATTGAAAGGACCAGGAGAAGTACTAGAAGCAACAACAGCAATATTATTGGTAGCTGTAGAAGAAGCAGATACTTTCCTTTTTCTCATTTCTTCTTCCAATTCGTGTTCGATTTCACCAAAAATTAAAAAAAAATTTTTTTACTTGGAAAATTAAAAAAAACCTCCTCCACCTCCTCTCTCGCATGGACGTAAATGTTGCTGTGAATTTGGTGTTGTTGACCGTTCAATATCCAAATCATGAATTATTAGTTGGCCATGTAATCCATTTTCTGAAAATCGCAGCAATTGTTGATGAACATCTGGACTGTGTCTATGATCAGCTCCAATGGGTGCCCCGCCATTTTTTATACGAGCCTTAAAAAAATTTTTTTTGAAAATTTTATGAAAATTTTATCAAAATACTGGCGCTAGTCTAGTCTATGAGGCCAATGAACTTTATGAGACCACTAGAAGCTTGGATCTTTAGACACGATGGGTATTGGCCTCGTAAACTTTCAATGGGATTCAAGGGTGTAGCTAGGGGGCTTCTTGGGCTAAAGCCCCCCCCCCCTCGAAATGGGAAAAAGGGAAAATTTTGAGGAGGGGATTAAGCAAAAAAGTGACATCTATGACCGCACAAATTCAAAATCCCTTGATGGGCTTATAAAACTTTCTTAGACTCATAAAACTCCATTGAACTCATAAACTAAACCAGAGCCAATTTTTTCTTTTCTCTCTCAACTTACAAAAACAGGCTTTCCATTAAACGTTTTTCCCAATGTTTGAAGATGAAAAAATGCTTGTTGAGTTTCTTCTTCAGTTTGAAATGTTACATACCAACTATCATTTAGACCATAAGCTAAAGAAAGGTATGGGGGACATTGGCCATCTTCACTTTGGAACATTGATTTTACTTCCTAAAAAATTAAAAAAAAATTTTTCAAATTTTTTTGAAAAAAATTTTTTTTCGAGGAAAAGTAAATTCACACAGGGACCATCTTTTACTGAAAGTGCAAATTTGAAATATTTTTTGATACCAATCGATAGAGGACCCCCAACTTACTATTGTAAAGTGATATCCGTTTTATTGCAAAATCAATTTGGGCCGAGTTATGGCCGTTCAAAGTTTTGGTTTTTTTGGAAGGTTCATAACTTTTTCTGAATATTTCTCTACTTTTTCGAAATTTAAAATTAAAAAAATTTTTTTTAATCTCATACATTTTCATCAGCATTTTGTGGAATTTCTCTCAAAATAATAGTACATCGTTTCGACATTGGACGCACTTTTGTCCCACTTTCATCAACTTGTACTTGTGAGGAAGCTTTAATGAAAAAAATCATTTGAATTTAAAAATAACAAATTTCCCTTACATTTAAGCACATTTACAATCAAATCAAAGTCTGTACTTAATTGTGCAACTTTTGGAAAATTTGCAACAATTTTTATTGGGACATATTGATCAGCATCCATTTGACAACGTAAATAACGATCATTAATTAAATTTTCTCTGGAAAAAAATTTTTTTATTGAATTTTGGCAAGCATTCCTGTACTCAAAGTCCAGGCCCGAGCATTTATTGACCTTCCTGGGGGTTTTCCTGCACTACAGGATTTGCCTAGGTCAATAAATCAAACCCGGAACCCATGAATAGGCCTAGGTTCTGGGAACCCAGGAATAATTTTCAATCATTAGAGGTGCAAAAACCCCGAAGGTTAAAGAAACCTCCGAAACGCACCCCCACTCGGGGTGGTTTACGTCAAGTAAAGTCTTTGAATTTTAGGTCGGGGATCGACGAGGTGGACCTATGGGGGACAGAGTGCTTCCCTACCTTATAGTAAAACCTGAAAAGAACTAACCGACTAAAATAAAATTCTAATTGTTTTGTAAGTCTAGCCCTAAGTTGTTCTTCATTCATTGGAATAGCACCACAAATACTTGAAGGGGGTCGTTGTTCAGGCGTATTTGAACGAATAAATTGTTCTGGTCCTGGGACAGAAAGTAATTGATGGCGACATTCTGCTGTAAACCACCAAGGCTAAAAAGGAAAATTTTTACTTAAAACTTGAAAAATAAGAAAATTTTAAAGAATGGGACCAAATGTCTCACCCCAAAAAATATCCAATAAAATGATTATTTTAAAAAATAAAAAAATTTTCTTAAGGATGGGACCAAATGTCTCATGACAAAAAAATATCCAATAAAATTATTTAAAAAAATGGAAAAAAATTTCTTAAGGATAGGACCAAATGTCTCATCCCAAAAAATATTTAATTATTAAAAAACCCTAACCAGCATCGGCAAAAATGGGGAAGCATTTGAACTATTACAATTATTATTAAATTGATAATGATGTTGTCCAGGAGCCGATAAAGTTTCTGGGACCTTTTCTTCGTTTTCCTCGGATTGTTGAACTTCTTTTATAGCACCATCCAAATCATTAACCTTTAAAAAAAATTTTTTTTGCTTCGAAAAAATTTCCAAGAAAAAACCTGTTTAATTACAAAACATCTAGGCCAAGTTTCAGTACAAAGAAAAAAAGAACCACCAGCAGCACCAACACCTCCACCACCACCTTCTAAATCGAATCCTGGAAGCATTTAATGAGGCAAATCAAACAACAAACAAAAATAAAATAATTCTTTGTTGCCTAAAATTGTTTGTTCTTTTTTTAAATTTAATTAAAAATCTTTAAAAAAAATAAATTTTATAAAGGATAAAAATTGAGAATGGGCAAAAAAATAATTTTTTTTTAATTTTTAAAAATTGAGTTCATTATAAATTTTGGGTGGTCCATTAAAAAATTTAAAAAATAAAAAAAAATAAAAATTATTTGGGTAGGTGAGCGTCGCAATAGAGGCAGGGATTAACACATGCTGACTGAGAGTCCCCAGAATTTAATTTAAATTGATGTAAATATTCGGAAAAAAATGAATAAAAGGAAGTAGAAAATAACGGAAATACTTAAATAAGTACATAAATTATTAAAATATTTTTAAAATTAAAAAAAAATATTAAAAAAATTTTTTGCCTTAAAAATAAACCTAAAAAGGAAGAAAAATAAATAAAAATTCATTTTTAAATAATAATAAAAAAAAACTTGTGCTAAGGCGGAATATTCAATTATTATATTTAAAAAAATACAATTTTTTGGCGATTTTTAATAAATATTCACAATGTAAAGAAATATACCCTAATAGAATATTGAACAATCAAAATAAAACAGAGTTAAATATTATGAGATAAATCAGAATTTGTAAAAATTAAAAAAAATCAGAATTAACGCGAAATAATAAAAGATTTTTGTTTTATAGTAAAATGCTTATTATTATTATGACGCAAACCAAAACTATAATTAATTTTAAATTTAATGCGAGAGCCCATAAATTAAAATTTAAAAACAAAACAATAAATTTAGAAAAAAAATTAATTTTTGAAAAAGCTATCTCGTCACCCATTTATTTAAAAACCCCAATTTACTCTAAAAATTAAACCTTTCCCCCAAAAAAATTTTTTTCTTATTTAAGCATAACCTCCCAAAAATAAAATAAAATATGCATTATATATTTTAAAAAGGAGCGGTATAAATAAATGGGATGGGCGCGATGATAATGAAATAAAATAAAAAGGAGAGTATATTAAAAAGAGAAAATATGACGTTGTAAAATATATACAAGTTGGGCGTGTGTGTCAGTCCATCTTCGTCAATGAAAAGAAAAATGAAATACAAAATATTAAGTAGAATATAGAAACTATTTTAAAAATATATGCTTCTTCGACAAGCCCTATTTGGGGAGAGAGAGAACAGAAAATTAAAAAAGGAGCCCAAACTTAAAGCGGGAGGTGATAAAAAAATTAACGGGTAGTAGTAAAAATAAGGAAAAATATTGAAGAAAAATTAAAAAATTAAAAAAACTAAATCAAGCCGCCCATTATTTACTCATATTTACTATATTTTTTAGTGCGAAAACCCTACCCCGGACCCGATCTCTAAAATAGTTTAGTACAAGACTCAAGAAAACTAAAATTAAGAAAGGTAAACTTGGTCTAATTTTACAACTCTAGGAATTTGGTATTTAGAGAGAGAATGAAAAATCTTTAAGAAAAATGAAAAAAAAAGTTTGTCTAATTTTAGGCATTTTTAAATAATAAATAAAATAGAACGATAAAAAGACGAAAGGTTCACGCATAGACGTAAACCGGCTTTGCTTATTCTTTTCCCTCCCATTCTTTTCCTTATAGGGTCTCCCATAAATTTTTGGTAGTCGGTTCTCCCCAAGTTTTTTTTGCTCTTTGGTGGTTTATTTTATTTATTATTAAAGTAAAGAGAAATATTGAGAAAAAGCGTAAAAATATATGAAAAATATAAAGTTTTATTTAATAATTTAATATATATTAAAAATAAATTATTAAAAGAAAATTTACAAAAAAAAATTTTAAAAGCAAATTCTGGTGTGAGTGAAAAGATGAAGATTCCCACCCAACAACAATTAAAAAAATTTTTAACCTAAAATTTTCAAAAAAATTTTTTTTAATAAATTCAATAGAAGTGCACCATACCAATCAAAAAAATTTTTAAAAAATTTTAAAAAAATTAAAAAGGTTTTAGCCAAAAAAAAGAAGAAAATATTGAATTTTTAGGAGAAAAAAAAAGTAGAAAATGACTTTAAAAAAGGAATTGTTAAATAGTAGAAAAGGTACAAAAAATATAGTGAAATTGAGAAAATAAGATTTTAGGATGCTTCTCTTGGAAAAAAAATTAATGGAAATTTTATCTCGAAAAAATATAGCTAGTCTAGAAAATCAATTATAAAAAGAAAGAAGCATTATATGGAAAGGCCAGACTCTACGGAGTCAGCGCAACTCGATGATGAAGCTCGAGCTCCAAGGAGCAAAAAAAAAAATAAAAAATAAGAGGGTACCTTAAAATCATGGAGGAGTATTTTTCGTTGAACAATTAAATTTTATAAAATAATTAGCTACGGAGAATCCTACAAAACTAATATTATTTCAGAACAAATTTTTTTATAACAATTAACAAAAAATTATTTAATAAAAAAAATTTTTTCTTTAAATAATCGCGTCTTACGCTAAAATAGGAAATAATTAAAATAAATAAAAATAAATTCCCAAAAAATTACAAATATAGAAAATTAAAAAAGGATAGAGGAAATAAACTAAAAAAATATTTTAATGTTGCTTTAAATAAAAATAAAAAAATTAGTAAGAATAAATAAAAAAATTATGGAAAAAAATTATGAGTGTGAAAATATGAGTAATAAATTTTTTGAGCAAAAAAAGTTAAAACAAGAGAAGGGAAACAAAGAAAAAATTTTTGAAGTTCCGGCTTCAAAGTATGAAAAAGAAACATTAAAAATTAAAAAATAAACATCCTGTACCAAAAATTTAGAAAATAAGTGTACTCGAAAAAATATATTTTCTTTGCTTTAGGAGTCACCGCAACACCCTGGGAGTGTTTCTTGTAAAAATATGCCCGAAGATGGAACCAGAGCTTTTCCAAATTTAGTTTCAACAGAGACTCGGTAATCCTAATATAAAGTTACTAATAATGAGTCCTTCCCCAGCTATAGAGGTGAAAGATTAAAGTCTTTTACAAACTTTTAAGAGATTAAATTTTTTGCACTTGAATAACCCCGGTTAACGTTTAAAAACATTTTTTAAACTTAAAATATGAACAGAAAACAGAAAAAAAGGACAGAAACAAAAATATTATTTTATATACAAAAATTGAGTCTTTTTTACTTCCTTTTAATAAAAAGCTTTTAAAAAAAGAATAGCTTAATATAAGAGAGAATATATTTGGAGGTAAAAAATAAAATAGTAAAAAAAAATTGGAAGCGCGGCGCGCTGGTTAAAAGGAAAGAGGTAAAAAATAGGAAGCAAGAGAATATTTGGAGAGTGACGTGAACTTTTTTCTATCCTAAGCTATATCCTTATAGAGAATATATATAAAATGTTCTCCTTATTATACAGCTGATGCTATACTAGAAAAGGAAAAAATGAAGCTATAAACAATTTTTTAATAGGAAAAAAATATAAAAATGAAGTGACATTTTATCCCAATTTTTATTTTTATGAAATTTCAGGGCTTTTAAGGCTTGGAAACATTCTTATATGTGGACTTTTTATTGGACACCTTTAAATAACCTCACTCTTATCGACAGAAAATTTTTTTTGGAATAACAACAATGATTTTGAAATTTGGGATAAAATGTCACTTTGACAAAAATCAAAATAAATTTCCCTATCAAATGGATTTAGGAAAGGAAAAGATTAAAGAACAAAAGTAAAACCCGATTGATATATATGTGGATGAATGAAAAGCAAAAATACTAACATAAATAGAAGAATATGAATCATCCTATAATTACATTTTATTATTAGAGAAATGGAGGGAAAAGTCAAAGAAAACGTCACTGAAAAAATGGCGGATTTAAAGAAAATAAAAAAAATTTTGTAAAAAATATTTTGAAAGCCCTTAAAAAATCCCCTCCAATCCCTTCAAACTCTAAACAAAGAAATAAATAAAGGCATTAAGTTAAAACAAGTTAAAAAAGCCCACACTTTTTCTTTTGGTGTTACGTCTTCACTCATTAATGAGGTAAAAAAAGATGCAAAAAATGGGGACAAAAGGAAGAGAACATCCATCCGTCTATGCCACGTCCGTTGGCCAACCAACCCCCTCAATCTATCTTTGTGTCAACTTTTTTTCTCAAAGAAGAAAAATAAAGGAGGAAAAAGGAAGAAAAATTTCTTTTTAATGCCCCCAAAAATTCATTGATATTGTCAACAAGTTGGTGACAAAATAAAAGAAGCAAGAAAAGTGTCGAGACGCAAATGAAAAATAACCCAACAAATAAAAATAAACAAGATAGATTAAAATGGATTCAAAAAGATAGAAAAGTTTTTCGAATACTTCACAAAATTTTTCGACCCCAGCTAACACGGAAACTTTCATATGTCTGTAAAAAACCCAAAAATACCCAAAGGAAAGAGAATGGCTCCCTGAAGGCTCCCCAACAACGTATTAGTATCGAAGAAAAATATGAAAATTTTTTTGACAAAATTATTCGACCCTCGAAAACTGCCCCATAAGCATAAACCCATAACCCCAAAATTAAAAAGAAATATCAAAAAAATCAGAAAAAATTTTTCCCTTAATAATCCCGCAAATTGAGATGAACCGCAATTCAGAGAAGAATAAAAAAACCCTTCCCCAAATAAACCTTGAAAGATCTCTCAAAGAATTTTTCCTTAAAAATCCCACAAATTTAAATAAACCGCAACTCAAAGAGAAGAATAGAAAAGCCTTCCCCCCAATAAACTTTAAAATCCCCACAGAAAATTTTCATTAAAAAATCCCACAACTTAAAAAAGAATATTCGCTAATAGCCTTAAAAGGAGCTCATTTCACCATTGTCTCTTAAAACAGAAAAGTTTTATCCCTCCTTTATCTCTACGTTAGCCATATTTTCTTAATAAACACACAAACAAAACAAGGGTCGATATATTCGACAGATAATGGACGCGAAGAGAATATTGTGTTGTTGTTTTATGGAGGACTTTTTTTTAGGTGAACTCTGTTATGGCGCTTAAAAAAGGGAAGTAGTAGTAGAGAGAATAAATGAAAAAAAAAAGGGAGGAATAAATAGTAGCTCTAGGCTTTAGCCATTTTTAATTGACAGACTGTTTGACGTTTTGTTTGCTAGCTTGTGTGCTGCTTTTCCTCGAAAAAAAATAAAAAAATGGCCAGCGCCTTCTCTTTTTATGGTTAAAAAAGCTAATGGGGAAAGAGCGCTAACTAGGAAAATGAACATAATAAAAAACTGAAAAAGGAAAAAAATAAAAAAAAAAATTGGTGTCAGCATTTTGTGTCAACGTTGAACGTTAAAAGGAAAGATAAAAGAGTAGAGAAGTCAAAACTGGAGGGGGAAAATAAATAAAAATAAAATAAAAAATAGAAGCCCAGTCTGAAGATATTTAGGTAGATTAAAAGTGACAAAAAAGCAGGAAAGAATAGCTGAAATAAAACCATCTAGTAGATGGTCACGCTGAAACTTTTCTAGTAGACAATCTATCGCCTAAAACTTTCCCAAGGATGACTGGAGCGCTCGCGATTGATAAGAAAGATTTTAAAACCCAAATTAATCTACCCTCCCCAATTAGACTAACCCAAAGTTGCTTGATTTTGAACTTTGTTATTTTATATAGGGATGAGCTGGAGTCGAGGTTTCGAGCCAAATTGGGCATTTAAAAAATCCTTAGGGGAGGAGGGGGACATTTTAAAAAATCTTTAGACAAGCAGAAATAAAACAATCAAAAAATTAAATTAAAGAAAATATTTTAAGGCCATGCAATAATCTTTTAAAATTATTAATATTTTCTTATGAATCATGAAAAAACATATAAAATAGAAACAAAAAAAAAATACAGAAAAAAAACTAGTTGACTTGACAAAAGATGTTATTAAAAAAGAAAAAACTAAAAAGTGCAAGGTCGCGAAAAGAGCAATAAAAGAGAGAGCCTTATTGCAAAAATAATAAACAAATAAAAAAGAGGGGAAAGAAAAAAGGTAAGAAAAAAGTAGCAGTGTATGAAAGAGATCAAGCCCAAATGGTCAACATCCTAACTTATGAAATTTTGAGAAAAAGAGAGGAACCCAACTAGTCGAAAATAAGTTTGGCAGATCCTGAGAAATCTTGGGAAATGGGAAAAAATCCTGGGAAATCGTTAGAACAAAAAATTTCGGAATATCTGGCCCTTTTTTCGTATCCGGATCCGCCAAAATTACTCAAAAACGAACCATTACCCATGAAGAAAAAGAGAAGAAACTTCTAGAGACTAACAAGAAAATAAAAAAGCAGCAATGTATGAAAGAGATTAACCCAAGGGGTCACCACCCTAACTTGAGTAAAAGAAAGGACCCACCTAACTACTCGAAGGACCCTCATCCATAAGGGAAAGGAGAAAGAACCAAACTCCTTAAGCCCAACAGACCCATCTCATTAAAAATTTTTTAACTTAAAAATAAACAAACGAACCTAATGAACACAACACGTGAATTATACATCAGAATCAACCTCAGAACCAATCCACATTTTTAGAAACCAAAGCAATCCTTTTAATAGGCTCCTCTCCAAAATAATTAGCACCAGAAAAAGTAAATTCACCAGGCTTCAATTCCCTTGAATAAATCCACAGCAAATCACACAAGACAAAACAAGCTTCGAGCACTTCCACAAATTGAAAAAAATTTTGATTGAAGTCAGAAATACAGCAGGCGGGTGCCGGAATTTTGGTCACCGGTATTTTGGTCACCACGATTTTTCGGAACTTTGGTCACCAATTTTTTTGGAATTTTGGTCACCAGCGGAATTTTGGTCACCAAACGGAAAAAAGAATCTTATCTAAAACTGATAACAAAGTGATAAAAAAATTGTTTTTCAACTCCCATTCAACTCCCAGTTGTTCAATTTCAATGTTGATCACTCTGACAGTTAATCAATCATCCGGTAGAGTGATCGAGAGTGATCAACCGGGAGAGTGATCAGCCAGGAAAGTGATAAACATTGAAATTGATCAACTGGGGGGATGAAAAATCATTTTTCATCACTTTGATATCAGTTTTAGATAAGATTCTTTTTTCAGTTTGGTGACCAAAATTCCTCTTGGTGACCAAAATTTCAGTGTCCAATATTCCGTTTTTTGACTTGGTGACCAAAATTCCGCTGGTGACCAAAATTCCAAAAAAATTGGTGACCAAAGTTCCGAAAAAGCGTGGTGACCAAAATTCCGGTGACCAAAATTCCGTACACCCAGCAGGCCACCAAATTTTCAAAAATTTTTAAATTAGGCCATCTTGGTTAAGTTGGATAAATTTCAGTTTTTAATAAATAATAGACAAAAGTTCGAATCCCTTTGAAAAAAAATAATTTTAAAATAAAAATAACAAGGCATATAACCTTTTTAAACGAAAAAACTTTAAAAAATGAAACAAAAAAAATTTTTAACAATAAAAAACAAACAAAAAAAACAATAAAAAAATTTAAAAAACCTCTTCCTACTCATTTTTGAAATTTTTCAAATAAATCACTTAAAGATTCATAATTTTCCTCTTTTCCTTTTGATATTCTAAATCGGTCACCAAACATTAATTTTGTTTTTGTACCAAATTCTTTTAAAGTGTTGACACCCATAACTTCAGAAATTAGTACTACAAAGGATATGTAGCCTGAAAAAAATTTTTTATAAAGTATTTTGATGGTGTTCGAAAGTGCTCGAGTATGTTCCAGTAACCCCAAAAACCGTCAAATATGGTCTCGTAATGCCAAATAGTCTTAACAACAAACCGTAAAAGAAACAAACATTGGAAAGACAAACACCACCGCCCCTACCCCCAAAAAGCCGTTAAAACCGTCAAAGGGACAAACGTCTGAAAGACAAATACCCCGAAAAAGTCGTCAAAATACACCCAAAAACCGTCAAAATACCAAACATTGAATGGCTCCATTTAAACTCTTCTTTTTTTTTCTAACGATAGTGAGAGTTCCCCATTATTATCAAGGGTGTTCCCCATTATTATCAAGGGTGTAGAACACCTGTCTACGTTCTTGATTGTTACAACAATGAAGGGTTATCCTAAAAATCTTGGGAATGTTAATATTTTTGGTATTACAACTTTATTTTCACTGTTTGGCATTTTTGAAGGCTTTCTGGAGTGGACTAAAAAGGCTTTCTGAAATCAACTACGCCCTAAACCCACGAATCAAAAAAATTACCCGAAATAGTAATTAACGACGCCAATCCAAATGCTTGCATTGCTAAACCTTGATATATAAAAAATAACTTTTAAAAACAATTTCACAATAAACCTGCACCAGAAAGTAGATTTGTCCTAGGCAATTCTCCAGGTTTTAATTTTGAATGAATCCAAGCCACTCTCAACCCATAAATAAAACCAGCAGTTGAAGCAGTTCCACAAACTGAAAAAATTAAAAAATATTTTTGATTAATATTGAATCTCCTCAGAGTTAAATTTACTGGGTTTTCATCCCCCAGAACCCAACGAGTATTTAGAGAGAATCAAGCTAAGCGGGGTTATTGGAACATAGCCCCGGCCGTAAAAAAAGTAGCAGGGGGAGGGCCAAGAGCGTAAAAAGGCCCGAGATCTACTCATAAGAAAAGACCCCAGAAAACCAACCCCCTCATCTTGACTAGGCCGAATTCGGATCACAATACCATCTCTAAACCTCATCAAACCAAAAAGAAACTCACCAAGTTTAAACCATCTTAACGGCCGATTGAAATTTCTTTCTGTTTGTTGATTGCCACAATTATCCACATCTGTTGTCAAATCATTCTTTGAACTGCTTGTTGCTTCATCGTTGACCATTACTCGGTACAATGCTAAAAAATGATAAAAAAAAGTTGCTATAAAAAATCAATAAAAGTTAAGAAAAATCTAGGGAATTCCCAGAACGGTTGAGTCCCGACAATTAAAATTTTAATTAAAATAAAGACAGTTGAGTCATGGCCATAAACTTTTAAGAGGAACCAGCAAAAGAGAGGGACTAGAACCGCTGTTGTCAAGGACTAGAACCGCTGTTGTTATAATCAGCTTTAATCAACTATTCGGACACGAAATTTCGATTATCATAAGATTTATTGTTAAGCTTTTTTAAAAACCTCAAAAATTATGTCAAAGTCCCCAGACTCAACTGTCACTTTTCTTAATATTTGGGATTTTTTGTCATTTTTGAAAATTTATTAACACAACGCCAAATTTCAAAAACGCCCAAGTAATATTATCGATTTCCCTACTGTAATAACAAACAACGTTGAAATTTTGTTGTTTGGCTTCGTCTTGTATGTTTGTTTACGCGTTTACTTTCCTTCCTCTTTTAAAAATTTTGCATGAAAACTAAGCAGAGAGAAAACAACCCTTCCACTCATTCAATTAAATCTCTGCCTATTTTCATGTAAATTTTTCATTGAATCTTTTTTTTTCAGAAACTTTAAAAAATTTTCTGAAAAATTTTCTTTGACGATGCCAGTCCAAATTGATACTATAAACGAAGGAGATGGTACCAATTTTCCAAAAAATGGACAAAAAGTTTCTTGCCATTATATTCTGAAATTAGAAAATGGACAACAAATTGATTCTTCTCGTGATCGTGGACGTCCTTTTGAGTTTACAATTGGAAAAGGAGAAGTTATTAAAGGATGGGATGAGGGTGTTGCTAAGGTTTGTTTGTTTACATTTTAAAAAATGCTGGGGGACCTCCAAAGAAATTTTCCGAAATTTTGTAAAATTTTCGGAATACCCCAAAAAGGACGCAGATGGGTCAGTTTATACATACCTCTTTTGAAAGAGCGTATACGTTCAAATAAGTACCCTCCTTATTAATCACTCCCGGTAATAGTTTGGAATTCGCCCCCCCTTTTTTTCCTTTCTATTTTTTCCTAGTTGCTTCACATTTTATGGCAAATTATATATCATTCGAAAGAGATCTTCAAGCTGAATCGAATGACATTAAAATCAACAGAATCAGACTTAAGTGAACAAAGTTGTGACCGTTTATTTTATCCGCTTGCATAGGCACAGAATGTTTACCCAACTAGGATTTAGCTTCATAATTTTGTTAAACGTGATCAGATTTAGCCAATCAAGGTATCATTCGACCAAGCTCGAAGAGCTCTTTCGAATGATATATGTATGATAAATTATGCAACAAACAAAAAAGCTCAAAATGGTCAGGGAAACTGAAAAAAAAGGGGGGGGGGGCGAATTCCAAACTATTACCTCACTCCCTTCTGTGAAAGTTGAAGAAATGCCCAGGTCAATGGTTTTATTGTCAGCATACTAGGGTTCGATATTACGGGACGGGGGCTGAGTTTACGTGGAACGGGGATTTCGTTTCGCCGGTCGGGGAACGTGGAGGGCTTGGGGAGACCTCCTCCCGTTCCCCTGGGAATTCCCTACCCATTTGATCTCTTTTTTAGTCTACCGAAAGTATACCCTTTCGAGGTCAATTTAAAACTGGGGGACCATGAAGCTTGACTTCACCTACTAAATACATTTTTTTCACAGATGTCTGTTGGTCAACGCGCAAAACTTACAATCAGCTCCGATTTGGGTTATGGAGAAAAAGGAATTCCTGGAACGGTTTTTTTGAAATTTTTTTATTAAAAATTATTAAAATTTTCAACAGATTCCACCAAATTCAACTTTGGTTTTTGATGTTGAATTGCTTGCTGTCAAATAAAAAATCAAGAAAGACACAAGTTTCTAGAAGTAAAATTGAAAACAAACAAAAAACTTAAGAAGAATTTAAATGAAAAAATATTCCTCTCTTTGAATTATTTTAAAAGTTAACTTAACATTTATTTTGGTTTTTTTGGCTTAATTATTTTGATATAAATTCAGTTACCAAAAAATTAATTTTCAATCTCGTCAGAATTTTGGCTCAATTTTATTTAAATAAATGATCCAATTTTTGAGTTTCAGTTCCAATCAGGGACGAGTAGAATCATCGAGACCGTGACTTTTTCCGACTCGGCCTGAATATTTGGAAAATCTGATTCGATTTCCTTCTCGACCCAGCCGTCTCACGTTTACAAAACCTATCTAAAATTCTGATTTTTATATACTCTTTCAGCCAGTATTTTTTGTCTATCTTTACCTCTTTCCGAATACTTATATATTTGTTAAAATTCCCCGAAATAAAAATCAAAAAAAAATTTTCTTTAAATTTATACTAAAAAACCTTGAGAGAAAAAATAAATTCACACAACCAAAAAAATATAGGAAAGGCCTTTAAACTTTTTACCAAAAAAAATTTTTTTTCTAAAGATACTCCCCTCATCTATCCTCATAATTATTATCATCCTCACTATCATCATGTAAAAGTCCATCCCTTTGAGCTTTCCAACGAGAAATTGGACGTTGATTCTTTTGTTTTTTGTTGAAATTTTTGAGATTTTTTGATTTCTGTGTATTCTTTTTTGTTTTCAAAAAAGGTTCACGTTCCATAATTTCATCTTTAACAATCTTAAAAAATTCGAAAAAATTTTTTTTCTTAAAAAATCGACAAAAAAACCTCTTTAGAAACGCTGTATATTCGCCTTTGTTCTTTTTGATCAATTTTTTGCAATTCTGTAGAATCAATTGGTGAATGTTCATTTTTATTTTTCAAAATAGATCGCTCCTTAAAATTTAATTTTAATCACTTTTAAAGTTAACTTTAAGGAGGTTACCCAAACCCGAAATCTTTTCGACCCAAATCCAATTTTCCCATGTCCCCTTTTAATCTATCAAATCCCTTGGTACTGACCCGAAACGAACCCCGATCCGAAGAAAAGTTTAAAACCCCGATCAGACTTCTCCCAACCTATGAGATCCCTGGTTCTTGGAAAGTCTAAGGAAATCAGAAAACGAAGAACCTAATCGATCGGTTTCGAACTGATTTTCCTAGTTCTCCCAATTATACAATTAAAAAACCTTTTTCATTCCAATAGGTTGTTGTTCATCATCCTCTAATATATCAGAAAAATGTACACGTCGCCTCTCTTGTTTGGAATGTTGATCATTATTCTCCTCCTCTCCTTCCTTCACATCCATTTTTTCTTCTTCTACCTCCATTTCCTCCTCATCTTCACTCAATTCAAGCGAATCACAAAGTTTGACAAACCTCTCATAATCCTAAGGAAAAAATTTTTTAGTCAAAAACCCCTCAAAACTCCCCAAAACCCCCCAAAAAACCTTTTCAGACACTCCTTTTGGCCTAGTTGGTTTGTTATCATCTTCTTTAGAATTTTTATTAATTTTATTATTGTCTTCATTATTTTCTTCTCCTCTCTTCAGTATTTGATCTATTTCATCATTTATTCGATCCATCTCATCATTTTTTGAACAAGGCTTTGAAAGTGACGGTGAAGGGGGCGATTTTTTAGTAGGAGGAGAATGCTGAATTCGTTTGCCTTCAAAAATAAAAATAAATTATGCCTATTTGCGAAAGAGATTCCTGAATTCTATAAATAAAGGCTAATTTATCTTTATTAGATTGGGAGGTAGATCGGGTTTCGGGTCTTCGAACCCGATATTCGGGACAAAGTGAATTTAAAGTCCCAGACGACTCATCCGTTTTTTCTTTTCTCTACAAGGGGATTACAAAAATAAAGACCATTTCGTCTCTATTAGATTGGGAGGTGGATTCGGGACATAGTTGAGGTCCCAGGAAAACTGACATCCCTGTGTAAATTGAAGAATACCTTGAGGCAT
Organism: Meloidogyne enterolobii; assembly: GCA_963681835.1. Taxonomy (NCBI): domain Eukaryota; kingdom Metazoa; phylum Nematoda; class Chromadorea; order Rhabditida; family Meloidogynidae; genus Meloidogyne; species Meloidogyne enterolobii. The sequence goes on along the minus strand of CAVMJV010000080.1, from coordinate 24,240 downwards.
ATAAACCTCTCACCAGAATTAATTTAAGATAAACCTTTAATTTTTCCATTCCCTTCCCTGTCTTCATTTTCTGGTTCTCGAATTTCCACTAAGCCATCGTTTGTCTAAAATCAAAAGAAAATTTTTTTCAATATTTTGGAGTAATTTACAATATTTAATCTTTCCATTAGAGCAACCTTTTCAGTTAGAGATGCCATTTCTTGACGTAAATATTTTAAGGCAGTTTGAAAAACTATAAAGGAAATTAAAGGAACTTTTAATTTAAGGGTTTTGGCGACCGATTATTAACCTATATCCTTCAGTTTTCGGTTAAGTTTCTAACTATTAGAAGAAAAGAGCAGGGAATTGGGGCTACTAATAAATAACAAAATTCGGACCAGCCTATGCGTGGTTGGATGGAGGACAGATTAAGTCGAAGTTTAGAGAGAAGAGGCCCTGAATCAGATAGCAACATTCCAACCTTACTCCTTATAGGTAATTTTCGAAAATTTTAGAGTTTAAAATCCGATCGCCCACAACCCCTTAAATTTTTCAAAAAATTCTTTAAAAATAAACCTTCAATTTGTCTACCCAAAATTTCTAAAGCTTGTTCACGCGTTCTCATAACAAATAAATTATCAGCAAGAAAAACCATACAGCGATCGCCTGAGGCTGAAAATTTTTTAAATTTTCTTTCAATTAAAAAAATAAAAAACCTTGACATTCAATTAAACGCCTAGCATTTTCATAAACAGAAACTTCGTGTTCTTTGTGGGCTATAAAGGCTTGGGTATTTTGAAGCTCCTGAAAAAAATTAAAAAAACTTTTATTTCTAATAGTGTTAGAAGTAGTTAAGGGGCCGGGATCTAGATTTGATTCTTTCACCCACGGAGTTTTCCAAATTAAAACCCCAGAGAATCCTGAACCCATTATTTTACAAAATACACGTGTTTCCTGACTACAGGGTTCTTAAAAGCCGTCTCCAGGCTCGTAGTCAGGAGGTGGGGTTGGACGGGTGATTGGATCTTAAAAGCCGTCCCGGTCCGGGTTGGAACCCTAATTCCTACTCTTCTAAATTTTTATAAAATTCAAATCTTAAATATATTCTTGCAAAAAAAATGTAAAATCGTGACAAAAAATATAAAAAAATTTCCCACCATCAAAAAAAATAAAAACAATTAAAACCAACTAACAATTAAGTGAATTTCTCTAGCTAGGCCAATATCAAGAATATTTGAAACTGCATTAAAAGAATGTCCAACAACATTTGAATTATTTTGTTTATTTATAGAAGCATCCATTCAAATATATTAAATTAAAATTAAAATAAGGCTGAAATAAGCTGAAAAATAATTTAAAATTAAAAAAATAATTAAGGTAAAAATTTAAAAAATCAAAAAATCATTCAATATTTTAATTTAGTAATTAAAAATGTAAAAAAATTTTATAAAACAAAAAATTTAAATTTAAACAGCAGTTGAAAGTTTAACAAAATGTAAACAAATTAAAAAAATCAATAAAAAAACAATTTTGCACAATAAATCTATAAAATTTTATTTAATCCATCTCAAACAATCCATCTCAAACATCCCACTTTGCTCCTGCAAAAATGCAGTATTAAGAATACTGCAACGAATTTTTTTGGGGGTGACATACATCTAAAAGTTATAAATATTATTTCTTAAATCTATAACAAAGAACCTGTTTAGGAATACGGCCCAAACTTCTCAACTTTTCCTTTGCTCTATCTTCAAAAATGTTTGACCTCGGGACAGAACTCCCAAAGCCAAAAGGTGTTTTTTTGTTGTTTGGTGTTTTGTCCATGTTACAAATCCTGAAAATAGTAAATCTTTTATTTACATAAAGACAAGTTCAAAATAAGGCTAAGAATTAAAATATAAAAAGCTATTTATATAAAATGATAGAGGGCGGGAAGTAATGAAAGGTTAAATATTTACAAGTCTGAAATATATACAAATGTAGGTTAAGGAAAAGGTTGAAAAGAAAGTTTAAAGAGAAATAAATTCAAATAATGTTTTGGGGAAATGTTGTAAAATTTGGGGAATGTTGGGGAAATGTTTGTAAACATTTGAAATATGTTTTGTGGGAATAGTTTAAATAAAAAGGGAAAAACATTAAACTAAATAACATTTTAAAATTAATAATAAATTATCTTAAAATCACGGATCCAACAGTTGATAAAAAAGATAAAATAAAAAAGATAAAAAAAGCTGATAAAAAAGAGCTGTTTATAGTAATAAGTTGGAGTGTACAAAAATTGTGAAGAAAAGACGGGGAACTATTATAAATCTTCCTGTAGAAAAAAATTTTTTTAGCTAAAGAATTATGAGAGAACGGGAATTATGAGAGAAAAAAAAAGAATTATGAGAGAAATCTTCAAAAATATTTGACCTCGGGAGAGAACTCCCGAAGCCAAAAGGTGTTTTTTTGTTGTTTGGTGTTTTGTCCATGTTACCTTATCAATTTGATGCACAGCTGCATGGCAACTCATGGAACTTGCGCTTAGAAGAGTCATTGACTCTATTCAATTCCACATTCAACCCTTCAATCTCTAATTTAAAAAATATTTTTTAATTTAATATTTTAATCTATTTACCCTCTAATCTCTCAAATCCAACTCCATTTCCAGCTCAACATTTCAAAAAAGTCAAATTAAAGCTAAATAATTTTTAACAATAAATGAAAAAAATTAAACTTCATTCTACGTATAAGAAGGCCCCGGTTGGTCATCTAATTGAAAAATGTCAGGATCATCTGGAGTTGGAGATGTAGCACGAAACTTTTTGAAAATAAAATTAATTTGTATTTAAAAATATTAAAGGCACAAAAATTCGGTAATAGCTCTTTACCCTAATTTTTTCGGGTACGTATCAGAAATCAGAAAAATTAGACTTGATTTGGCCGAGATACAGAAATGAAAATTGAGAAACCATAGAAGCGAAAACCCATATGGACGAAAATTTATACAAATGATAGCTCATTCGAGAGAGCTCGTTGAACTGAGTAAATGTTACCAAAATAAACATGTTGGACAAGATTTGACATAGTTATGACTAAGGCTCGGATTTGTATGACGATCAATCGAGAAATATGAACATAAAATATGGATCCAGAATATGGATCAAAATCAGAAAAAATTGTAAAATATGGGTCGATTCCGATAGGTTTCGGTCCAAGTTAAGACCAAGGGTTGATGCTGTCATTCAACACACTAGATGAGTTCTATAACCTATGACAGACTGACCATCTTATACATATTTACCGAAAAAGTGACTGGGGCGGGGATGTTAGGTAAAGATGTTAAATAAAATTTAAAATACCAGATAGTAGCCTAAAGCACCTAAAGCAATCTTGAGTGTTTTTGTTATGATTCGACTAATATTATGATCAGTTACCTAAAAATGAAAAAATTTAATAATTGCCTTTAAAATTTTTTTTCTATAACTGAGGCTGTGCCTTATTTAGGAAAAGGAGATGTTAAAATCCTTTAAAAAATTAGACTAAAAAATGTGCGGAGATAAAATTCAACATCAAAACCCAAAGTTGAATTTGGAGGAATCTGACAATTTTTAATGGAATAATTTCGGAATACTAAACAGACTCCGATTGGGACATATTATATGTCATTCGTAACTTAATGAGTCTAATGACATCAAAAAATCGATTGGGACGTAACTATGGGCCGAGATACAGGGCTCGAAATGGTCAAAAACCATAGGGGGGGGGGGGGGGGCCAAGTACTATTTGGGGTGAAAAATTCGAAAATGCAAATAATAGCTCATTCGAAAGAGCTCCTCGGGCTGAGTCGAATGACACCAAAATCGCCGTGATTGGTCAAGTTTGTTCAAAGTTATGACAGAAAAAACAAACAACGTAAACCTATGGGGCGTCGGCGAGGCGCTTGTGCAAAACTCCGCGCTTCGCGCGGAGTTTCGCGCCTCGCGGGGAGTCTACGGGCTCTGGGTCTGGGCTCGTAACTTAATCCTATTCCAATTATCGCTATGATGGGCATGCCCGGCTTCCTCCGCAGCAGCAAGAACATCCACGGAGAACAAAGGTAAGGAGCTAAAACAAACGATCGTAACTTTGTCAAATCAAGTCTGATTTTGCTGATTTTGGTGTCATTCGACTCAGCTCGAGGAGCTCTTTCGAATGAGCTATTATTTGCATTTTCGAATTTTTCACCCCAAAAAAGTGCTTGGTCTCCCCTATGGTTTTTGACCATTTCGAACCCTGTATCTCGGCCCATAGTTGCGTCCCAATCGATATTTTGATGTCATTCGACTCAGCTCGCCGAGCTGAGTCGAATGACATATAATTTGTCCAAATCGGAGTCTGTTTAGTATTCCGAAATTATACCTTTTTAATTTTTGACAATTTTTAATAAAAAAATTTTAAATAACCGTTCCAGGAATTCCTTTTTCTCCATAACCCAAATCAGAGCTAATTGTAAGTTTTGCATGTTGGCCAACAGACATCTGTGAAAAAATATTTAGTAGTGAGAAGTCAACGTTGTAGTCCCCCGGTTTCAATTGACCATGAAAAAGCAAACTTTCGATAGATAGGTAGGGAACTTTCGTTCAATTAGGTAGGATTCCCAGGGGAAAGGGAGGAGGTCTCCCCCCAGAGCGCGCGGCCCCGTCCGCGCGGCTCTAATTCCCCGTTCCCCGTAAACTCGGCCCCCGCCCCGTAATATCGAACCCTAGTATACTGAAATAATTACCCTGGGTATTTCTTCAACTTTCACAGAGGGGGGGGGGATTAATAAGGAGAGTACTTATTTGAACATATACGCTCACTCAAGAGATATATGTATAATTTGACCCATTTGCGTCATTTTTGGGTATTCCAAAAATTTTCCAAAATTTCGGAATTTTTCTTTGAAGGACCCACAGCATTTTTTAAAAAAATATAAAAAAAACAAACCTTAGCAACCCCTCATCCCATCCTTTAATAACTTCTCCTTTTCCAATTGTGAATTCAAAAGGACGTCCACAATCACGAGAAGAATCAATTTGTTGTCCATTTTTTGATTGCAATTCAGCAAATAATTTAGCCGTTTCATTAACACGTTTATCTTCCTCAGCATCATTAACCATTCCTTCAATATCTTCAGAAGATGAACGGTTGTGGTCAAAGGAGACGTTAATTTTATTTCCAGTTTCTTTATCTTCAGCTGTTACATTAAGGATTCCATCGACGTCGATTCCAAAGGTTACCTTCAAACAAAAAATTTTTTAGAAAATTCAAAAAACGTCTAAAAAAACCTCAAATGGTGGCACACGACGAGGTGCTGGTGGAATTACTGTCAAGACGAATTTTCCAAGCATGTGGTTGTCTTTAGTCATTGGACGTTCTCCTTCATAGACCTTTAAAGGAAATAATTTTTCAAAAATTTTTCAGATTTCAAAAAAAACATGAATTGTCAAAGCCTTTTGAGGTACTTTTCTGTTTTGCCACACCCCACCCATATATTCGCAGGATATACATATTTTTTATTTTTCCTTAATTCGCACAGAAAGGTCAGTCTACTTTCTTCCTCAATTTCACTAAATTTTCCCTCTGGCATGTTCAATGAGAGACACCAACAAAGAAAAGATTAATTTTTCTTTCCGATGCCATCAAAATTGAAATCAACATTTGGGAATATCGAGTGAGCACGGAAGATTGAGTCCACAGGGAAAATTAAATGAAATTGGGGAAGAAATAAAACTGACCTTTCTGTACGAATTAAGGAAAAATTTAAAATGTATCCTGCGAATATATGGGTGGGGTGTGGCAAAACAGAAAAGTACCCCTTTTGATTGTCTGCAGCATTAGAGAAAACTTGTGCCTTTATGGTTGGGATAAGAGTGTTTCGTTTGATCAACTTTGTCATTACACCACCAACAGTTTCAATACCGAGAGTCAATGGGTCCAAAACAATTTCGGTGTCTTCTTCTCCAGAAATTACTCCAGCTAGGACAGCAGCACCATAAGCAACAGCCTCATCTGTAAAAAAGATACAATAACCAGAATCTACCCAGGAAAAAAATTTTAAACCTGGATTAATGCCACGAGAAGGTTCTTTTCCATTAAAGAAATCTTTCAATAATTGTTGAATTTTTGGAATTCTTGCTGATCCACCAACCAAAAAATATTGAATGTCATCCTTCTTTATGTCTTAAACAGAAAATCTCATAATTTTTCAAAAATTCCCCTCAAAAAAACCTGCATCTTCCAAAACTTTTTGCACAGCATTAAGTGTTCCTTCAAACAAATCCATATTTAATTCTTCAAATTTGGCACGAGTTAAAGTTTCAGCAAAATCAATTCCATCAATTAAAGATTTAACTTCCATTTTAACTATGTGCTGGACTGAGAGGGCTCTCTTTGCCTTTTCGACCTTTAAAAGAAAGGATTATTTATAAATCATGGACCAAAAATTATTTAAAAAATTTTTTGTAAGTTTTTTAGCATAAAGGAGAATTAAGGGACGGAAAAAGAATAAAACGCGGAAAAGCGTACCTTTTGGTTAAGTGGTATAATTAAAAATCTTACAGAAAAGAGGGTACAAGGTTCGAACCCAGGCAGTGGAAACTCTCATTTTTAGTCATTTTAAATAAAAACTAATAATTCTATAAATTTTCCAACAAACATAAAAATTGTTAAAAATTTTTTAAAACCCCAAAAGACACAAAAAAACAAACCTCACGACGAAGTTTTTGATTTTGGTGTCATTCGACACAGCTCGACGGGTTCTATAATTTGATAACAGACTGACCATTTTTAATACTTTTAGGTAGGAAAAATGCATGGGGTATACCATCCGAACTATTACCAAATCCCCTGGTACTGACCCGAAACGAAACCCGACATGAAGATTAAAGTTTAAAACCCGATCAGGCTTTTCCCAACCCGTGACATCCCTGGTTCCTGGAAAGTAAGGAAATCAGAAAACGAAGAACCTAATCGATCGGTTTCGAACTGATTATCCTAGTTCTGCCAATTATAAAATAAAAATTAAGAATAAAAACCTTTTTCATTCCAATAGGTTGTTGTTCATCATCCTCTAATATATCAGAAAAATGTACACGCCGTCTTTCTTGTTTTGAATGTTGATTATTCTCTTCCTCTCCTTCCTTCACATCCATTTCTTCCCCATTCTCATCAATTTTCTCTTCCTCATCTTCACTTAATTCCAGTGAATCACAAAGTTTGACAAACCTCTCATAATCCTAAGAAAATAATTTTTAATAAATAAACCCCTCAAAACCCCCAAAAAACCTTTTCAGACACTCCTTTTGGCCTAGTTGGTTTGGTATTATCTTCTTTAGATTTTTCATTAATTTTATTATCGTCTTCATTATTTCCATCTCCATTCTTCAGTATTTGATCTATCTCATCATTTATTCGATCCATCTCATCATTTTTTGAACAAGGCTTTGAAGATGACTTATTTGGTGAAGGGGGCGATTTTTTAGTAGGAGAATGTTGAATTCGTTTACCTTTAAAAAATAAAAACAAGTTAGGTTATGTTCACAATTTAGAGAGATTTCTACAGGGGAGAGTTTTCTACAGGTCTTCCAACTCAATTTTCGGGACAAAATGAATTAAAGGTCCCAATCAATCCAACCCATCCGTTTTTTCTTTTCTCTACAAGGGGTTCTAAATAAAGACCAAGATTGGGAGGAGGATCCTGCTTTCGGGACAACGTAAAATAAAAGTTTCAGGCAATCCGACCTATCCCTTCTAGACTAAGGAACACCTTGAGGCATATAACCCTCTCAACATCATTAATTTTAAAAATAAACCTTTAATTTTTCCACTCCCTTCCTTGTCTTCATTTTCTGGTTCTCGAATTTCAACTAAACCATCGTTTGTCTAAAATCAAATTAAAATTTTGTTCCAAAATTTGGAGTAACTTACAATATTTAATCTTTCCATTAGAGCGACCTTTTCAGTTAGAGATGTCATTTCTTGACGTAAATATTTTAAAGCAGTTTGAAAAGCTATAAAAAAATTAAAGGAAAAAATTTTGATTTGGGGGTTTAGCGACCGGTTATTTAACCAATACCGATTCAGATTTCGGTTATGACGCTAACTTTTGGAAGAAAAAGAGCAGGGAAATGGAGCTGCTAATAAATAACAAAATTTAGACGAGGTTGGATAAGGCCCGTGACCAGCAGTGGATCAGGCCCGTATCCAGGGGTGGATCAGGCCCGTAGCCCCCCCCCTCTCCGAGAAAAATCTTGGCTACGGGCATGGGTTGGAGGACAGATTAGTCCAAAGTTTGAAAAGGGACCGTTTTGGTTTTATAAAACCCGTCGCCAACAACCCTAATTTATATTTAAAATCTTTCTAAAAAACCTTCAATTTGTCTATCCAAAATTTCTAAAGCTTGTTCACGCGTTCTCATAACAAATAAATTATCAGCAAGAAAAACCATACAGCGATCGCCTGGCGCTGTAATTTTCAAAAATTTCTTTCAATTAAAAAATTTTTTAACCTTGACATTCAATTAAACGCCTAGCATTTTCATAAACAGAAACCTCGTGTTCTTTATGGGCTATAAAGGCTTGGATATTTTGAAGCTCCTGAAAAAATTATTTTTAAGTTTGAAGCAGTTAAGGCGTCGGGGCCAGGTTTTATTCTTTTACCCAAACCAGGCCTATCATTTTAACAAAAATACCCTTGTTTCCTGGCTACTGGGTCCTTAAAAGACGTTTCCAGGCCCAAAGCTAGGAGGTGGGGTAGGATGGGTGGTTGCCCCCCCTGAAGATTTTTACTGGCTACGGGGTTTGTAAAAGCCGTCACGGGTCGGATTGGAACTCTAATTCTTACTCTTCTAAATTTGAAAAAAATTCAAAATTTAAATATAATTTTGCAAAAAAATTGTGAAATCGTGACCCAAAAATTTGAAAAAAAATCTGAAACAATTTCCCACCATCAAAAAAAAATTTAAAAAAAAACTAACTAACAATTAAGTGAATTTCTCTAGCAAGGCCAATATCAAGAATATTTGAAGCTGCATTAAAAGAATGTCCAACAACATTTGAATTATTTTGTTTATTTATAGAAGCATCCATTTAAATATTCAAATTAAAATTAAAATAAGGCTGAAATAAGCTAAAAAAATATTTTTAAAATTAAAAAATAATTAAGGTAAAAATTTAAAAAATCATTCAATATTTTAATTATTTAATTAAAAATGATACAAATTTTATGAAACAAAAAAATAATTTTATTGAAAAAGTCAATGAAAAACAACAATTTTTAAAATGACAATTTTTAACGTTAAAACAAATTTTTTATAAAAATTTTTAATGTGTTTTATAAAAAACGAAAAAAAGAATATTTAAATTTAAACAGCAGTTGAAAGTTTAACAAAATGTAAACAAACTAAAAAATCAATAAAAACAATTTTGCATGATAAATTTTTCGGAAAGAAATCGGATGAAACACCTAGACATGTTTAGACGCGAAATATCTTAAGAGGTCTTCTGGAGCAAATTGTTTAATCTCTCCGTTGACGTTTGCTTTGATGTGTGGTTTATTTTCTTTATCAGCAACCTAAAAATTTTTTGGAAGAATGAGAGGGTGACAATAAGTCCCAAAAATAATTTTTGCGGACAAAAGTTAAAATTTGCGGACAATTTAAAAAAACCTTCCAAATTTGCGGACAAACGCTCAATCTTGCGGACAAAAGTTCCCTCTTGTGGACAAAAATCCAATATGCGGACAGAAATTTCCAACTTGCGGACAAAATTCTCATCCTAACCCTTTGTCCGCAACCCCAAAATTATTCAAGAAATATACCCCAAACGGCCACAACTTTCTTCAAATCTACCACAAAGAACCTGTTTAGGTGTACAGCCCAAACCTCTCATGTTTTCCTTTGCTCTATCTTCAAAAATGTCTGACCTCGGGACAGAACTCCCAAAGCCAACTTCCCCGTGACGGACCATCTTACCCCGTTGCCGGAACAACTTGGAATTTTTTCTTGAAAAGTAATAAAAGTTAAACTTAAATCCGAATCGCATAAAAATTTGTTTGGACGTCTAAAGTTTTCATTGGACGTATAAACATTTCATTGAACGTATAAAGGTTGTATGGACGTATAAAGGTGTGATTGGAGCCTAAACATGACAAGAGCCAATAATTTTTAACAATAAATAAAAAAATTTAAACTTCATTTATAAGAAGGCCCAGGTTGGTCATCTAATTCAATAACAGGATCATCTGGAGTAGGAGATGATGTATAACCATACTCCTTGAAAATAAAATTAATTAGTATTTAAAAATATTAAAGGCACAAAAATTCGGTAATGCGCTACCCTAATTTTTTCGGGTACGTACTTACTTCCCCCTAGTCAAATTTTTCGGTTTCCCCGTTTCCCGTAAACTCAGCCAATATCGTAAACTCAGCCAATAGTATACTGAAATAATTACCCTGGGTATTTCTTCAACTTTCACAGAAAGGGTGATTAATAAGGAGGGTGCTTATTTGAAAATATAAGCCCTCTGAAAAAATATAAATGTATAAATTGACCCATTTGCGTCCTTTCGGGGGGTTTCGAAAATTTTCAAAGATTTCGGAATTTTTCTTTGGAGGACCCACAGCATTTTTTAAAAAATATAAAAAACGGACAAAATTCCCATCCTAACCCTTTGTCCTATTATTAAAAAGAGATTTTTAAAAATAAAGGAAAGAAGGAAAAGTTACCTTATCAATTTGATGCACAGCTGCATGGCAAATTACTTTGGTCATGTAAAAATGCAGTATTAAAAATACTGCGACGAAGTTTTTTGGGGTAGGATGCATCTAAAAGTTATAAATATTATTTCTTAAATCTACAACAAAGAACCTGTTTAGGAATACGGCCCAAACTTCTCAACTTTTCCTTTGCTCTATCTTCAAAAATGTTTGACCTCGGGACAGAATTCCCAAAGCCAAAAGGTGTTTGTTTTTTCTTTGGTGTTTTGTCCATATTACAAATCCTGAAAATAAATCGATTCTGTAATCCCCGACAAAATATTTAATTAAAAAGCTTGGCGACAATTCGGCCGGCGAAAAGTTTGCCCCGCGACAATTCGGCCGGCGACAATTCGGTCGCGACATTTTGGCCCGCGACAATTCGGGCTGTACCCGTAAAATATGTACAAAAAATAAAAATTTATAAACGTTTTGGAAAAGTGATATCTACCTTAAGGAAAAGTAAAATCTATTTAAGATATCTATCATTATAAGGTACGATTTTAGTCCACTTAGTCGCGATGGTACTTTTTTTCATTCGCTTAAAACTTAAACCAAGACACAAACGTCGGTACACAATGATCCCCCACCGTTCGATTGATATGTATATTAATTATGGGTACACGACTAATAGGCGCGGCCGAATAGGCGCCATTTTTTCGGCGCAGCATGTTTTCGGCGTTTAGGGAAAAATTTTAAATATACAAATAATAACTCATTTGTGAGTTCGACGAGCAAAGTCGAATGATATCGACACCAGCTTGTGGCTGGATATCTTGAGAGGATGTAAGGAAAATAAAAAATTTTACAAAATTTTAGTTATTAATTTAAAAACGTAACAGATATGCAAGGGAAAACATTAACAGCCGTGCTTCGCTGCGGTCGTGCTCGCTTCGCTCGCTTCGCTCCAGGCTTCAATAGTTCCGTAATTACGTAGCGATTATGTGGCCAAGCCCGGTTTTTCTTGACAAAGCGGTTGTTTGATCCATTTATATAACGCATTAATCCATCCATAAAACTATCACCCCAAGGTGAGGAACGGCCAGAGCGTGTAGAAGCTGGAGCATCAAATCTGAGGTGTTAAATTAAAACCTCCTTATTCAACGCTTCAAAAGACCATAAAATTAAAAAAAAATTTCCAATTTTTGTCATCTCCTTTTTTACTAAAAATCCAGTTAAATTTTATTCGTTCAATCGTACTTTTCTCTCTCTTTCAATTTCACATCATAAACAACATATGATTTTTTGTCTACGTTATTAAAAGAGGGGGAAAACCTTTTTACTTTGAACCCTCTGTTTAACAAAAAAAATTTTTTAAATCGCTGGTTAATTCCCTTTCTTTTTTCAATTTCCACCAATAATCACCTCAAACTATCTCGCCAAAAAAATAAAAAAATTTGGGGGAAAACTAATCAACCATACAAAGAATTATTATAATCTGCAAATAAAAGAAATTAATTTTCTTTTTTTTTCAATTTTAATCATTTCAACGAAATCATTTCTCGTTTCCTTTCTTCTTTCTCTCGGGAGGTTTTTAGGGGGTATTTTTACTTTTTTTGGGGGAGCACCTCATTTTAATTGATAATTCTCCCTTTTTTTTCTTGGCAGCCTCTATCAAATTTTCAGGGACCTTTGGTGTTTTATTGACTAAAAATATTAATTAAAAAATTAATTGAAGGAACAAAAAAGAGTAAACATATTTTTTGATAGAACCACTTCTCTTTTCATTAAAAAAATATTTTTTATTTCACGTGATTTTATTTCATTCATTTGTGTACCTTCACCTATGCTGCTTTTCTTTCTGCAGCAAAATTAAAAAAAGCTTTTACTTAAAAATAGTTTGCTAACTAAAAATAAATTTAATAAAAAGCTTCAAAAAATGCTGACTGAGCAAACATTGACTTTTTTACTCTCCCTTCAATTTTCACCACTTTGGTGTAGTTGGATAGTGTTAGGTTTGGACTACTCAGAGGTCGTGGGTTCGAATCCCACCCAGGGAAAATCATTTTTATTTTAAGAAAATTAAAATTTTTTCTATTAAAAATTGTTAAAAACATCAAAAAATATTTTTGAAAATTTTTATGGAGAAAATAAAAACGAAAAAACTAAAAATATACTAATGAGAATCATGAAAAACATTTGAGCATTAAAAGACGTCCTCTCTGTGCAGGTGCTCCCAACATTCCTTCTTTATTGTTAAACAAAAGACGCTGGCCAGGCATTAAAGTTATTATTTGAGTATTTTCAGCGCATACACGGCCAAATTTTTGAAGGGATTCGTATAGCCTGTCCAATGATTTTACTGTTATTGTACTTGAACGAGCTGCATTGTTGAAAACACCCTGGAATAAAAAATTCGAAAACGTCCTATTTTCATCTCAAATTTCGTTATAGTCACCAAGAAAAATCAGAAAAAAAAATCCAAGATTTTTTCCACTCCCCAACAACTTTTCACCACTTTGGTGTAGTTGGATAGTGTTTGGTTTTTGCCACCCAAAGGTCGTGGGTTCGAATCCCACTCAGGGAATATTATTTTTTTGAAAGAAAATTATCATCCTTTCAGTCCGGAAAATTGACTATAACCAAATTAAAAAAAATATAAACCGATTTAATATTCCCATCTTCATCAACTGAACAAATTGGATGCCTTGAACGATATAACCCTCCTCCGTTATATTCCAAAATTGAATTAGCCAAAAATTCAAATTCTTCTGGGGAGTGTTCTCGTAGTTGTGACAATGTCTTACAAGTATTTACAATTGAAATTTGTGCTGGACCATTCATTGTTTCGATTGTTACAATTGAGGGGACGTGTGAAAGATGAGGCCAGACAGTTCCCTAAATTTGTAGAAAAGTCAGAAAAATTGTAAAACTTAAAAATCTAAAAATGTCAACAAGAAACGTACGAAAAGCATATTTCCTCTATTGAATACCAGGGCATTCTATTTTTCAAAGGGTCTTCCAAAGGGCATTATATAAGAGAAAAGGGCCTTAAATGGAGGGAGGCTTCTATTGGAGAGGACCTTCCGTTAGGGAATAGGCCAGAAACATCACCAAGCAAAAAAGTTCAAACCGGTTCTTGTGCATAATCCTCCCAATAACACGTTCCCAATGCCATGCTCTCATCTAACGAATCCATTTTTGAATGATCCAAAATTGAGTGATTCTGCTTTTCTTCTGCTGTTGAGGACGAGGATACAGTTGTTGAAGTGTCTTTAAGTAGATCAGAAATTTTATTTAGACGATCATTTTGATTAAAAGCATTTTGACGAAGAAATGAAGAAGTATACCTTAAAATTGAGAACTTATTCAAGTTAAAAAATATGATGGGAGGGAAACTGCACTAAGGGGGGAAAATGAGGGGAAAAATTTTTAAAAATTATTTTTCGTTACTTTGAGGCAACAAACGGCGGCCATTGAACTTCTAACGCTTCTTTTGAACATTTAATTTCTTCTGGTCGAGTATTCAAATCCAAATGAATAAGGCTTGGACGTCTACGTGCATTATCTCTGAGCCAAATGTAGGAAAACTTGAAAAAAAAGAAAATTAAGTGTTAATAAAATTAAAAATGCCCAACGACTGAACGGATCAGGGGCCGGATTATTGTGGTATTTAAAAAATATGGTGGGGGGAAACTGCACTGGTGGGGGAAACTGCACAAAGGGGGAAAATGGAGGGAATCAGGGTATTTTTCGCGATCTGTCGGACCCCATAAAATGATCATGCCAACCACTACCAATTAATAAAATTAAACCTTAGCTAAAAGACCATCTTCCCATTCAACTTGAACACAACGTTGTAAATTACTAGCTTTTTTAAGACACTGCATATTTGATTAAATAATTGAATTAAATAACTGAAAATTAAATTTTTTATTAAATTTGAAAAAAATTTTTTGAAGAAAAATGTGAAAGTGAAAATAAATGAACGAACAAAATTGAGAGATTTTAAATAGCGAAAAGGAAAACCCTAAAAAGACAGCCCCCCTCCATTCGTCATTCAATTTATTTCAACGAAAGAAAATTAAAAAAAAATTGGGAAGCATATGAAAGATTGTTAAGAAAGAAGAATGTTTGTGTGTGCTTCCCCCCCTTCCCTCTCAAAATTTTTTTCTTATCTAAAAAATATTTTTTTGCAGGAAGATTTAGTTCCCCGTCTTTTCCTCTATATTCTTTGTGCAGCAAAAACAGGACTAAATTTTTTCTTGTATAAAAATTAAAAACAAACAATTTGTTAATGTAAACAGCTCTCTTCTACCAGTCGTCAGACCAACTGGCCGATTTTGCTCTAGTTGGCAAAATGTCGCTTGGACTAAATGTCGTTTGGATTAAGTGACCAGCAACGTATTTAGGCATGTGCGTAAAATTAAAAAAGGCAGATATTTAAATCGTTAATCCAGACATTTTTTGTCTTTTATCTTTAAGTATTTTCTTATCAATTTAATCATTTACTTATCATTTTTTGGGACGCATCCAAGTAGGCGCGCGGCCATAACGGCGCAAACCCATAACTTGCTTTAAGATTGTCGAATCTTACCAAATTTAGTATTAAACGATTCCTCTCATCGAGCTAAAGAGATTGGTACCAAAATTGGCAAGGGCCAGAAATCTTCCAGCAAGTTATAGCTTTGCGTCGTTATGGCCGCGCGCCGATGTACCCTCATTTTTTTTATCAATTTTTAAGACTAACTGTACTAATATGGAGAATTGTAACAACTTAACCAGATTCAAAAAATATTGTCTCGATCGACTTGACTACATTTACGCGGCTTGGAACGCTTTAAGTTCATATTCAGAAAAACTTGAACTAAAAAATAAAAATTTGGAAGAAGAAAAGAAAACTTGGGAGGAAGAAAGGAAAAGTTGGGAGGAAAAAATAAAAAATTTGGAGGAAGAAAATAACATTTTAAAAGAAGAAAAGAATTTGGCGTACAAAAAACTTGAAGAAATGACTCTAGTGTTCAACACATTTATTAATCAAGACGTCAAGCAGCGCAACATTTTTGAAGAAATTGAAAGTCCAGAAAATGTACGGAGGTTTTTTTAGGCTTATGGGAAGATGGTGGGGACTAACTTAAGGAATTTGGGTATTTCGATTTATACCTCCACATGTCCGCAAATTTTTGTCTTGCTTTTCCCTCTCTTTTTTCCCACACAAAGGTTCAAAAATTTATAAGGTTGATAAAGGTCAGGCAAACAAAATGTCGGACACGTAGATTTCCACATTTCCAGTTGCGGACAGACATTTGCGGATAAAAATTGCGGACGAATAGTACAGAAATTCTCTCTAAT
Organism: Meloidogyne enterolobii; assembly: GCA_963681835.1. NCBI lineage: Eukaryota > Metazoa > Nematoda > Chromadorea > Rhabditida > Meloidogynidae > Meloidogyne > Meloidogyne enterolobii. The sequence continues at coordinate 8,213 of CAVMJV010000080.1, read as the reverse complement.
CTAAAATTTTTTCCAGATATCAGCAAATACCTCAACTTCAATTGAACCCGAGTCACAAAACAACTACAACAATGTTGCTGGTCCTTCAAATCATATCGAGCTTACTACATTACAACCACTCAATTCCAAGCAATTTCAAGTTTTATTTCCAGTGTCTCCATTGCCTCCACGAATTGAAAAAAGAACTATTTGGGATGAGGTTGACGATGAGGAAGGGGAAAATAAAGAAGAAAATTTGGAGGAAAATGAAGAAAATTTTGAAGAGAAGGAAAATTTGGAGGAAGAAAACGAAGACGATTGTTGGTAATTTATTTTAAAATATGCAAAGAAATCCTGGTGATAATTTAGAAAAAAATTTTTTTAGAGATTTATAACAAAAAATACCCATTTATTCCAATTTTAACCCTTTTTTTCATATGCCTCAATTTTTGTGTGTATGTATATTTTTGTTCTTTTTTGTATTAGAATTTATCTAAAAAAATTAAATTTTTTTTTAGGAATTTGCAATTATTGAAAGAAAAAGTTTAGGGGTTTTAAGGTCTTTTAATTGCAGCACTGATAATTAATAATCAACAACTCATTGTTGATAACGATTTTGCACCAAGAAAATGATTGATTGGCGCAGTTAAGTGAATGTGACTGCCTGTTGCCCACTCGCCAAAAAATACTCGCTAGCATCCCTGTTCAGCTGTAGATTTTTCTTTTTACGATTTTGCACGTGGACAAATAGTGGTTCCTCCTTGGTGATACCCCCTAATTTTTTTTCAAAAAAATTTTTTTTGTTTCTGTGCCTGTTTTTTCCAGTTTTTTAAATCCAATCCTTTGCTTTTTTTCTCACCTTCCTCCATTTTCACAAGTTTACCCAAAATAAAAATTTTTTTTCGTTTATTTGTAAAAAATAGAAATATTTTGTTCACTCTTACATTATTGCCATAAATTGTAAAACTAAAATTTATTTTTCTGTTTAAGCTAGAAAAATTTTTTTTTAATATGTAATTTTGTCTTATGGCATTAATGTTTGGAGTGGTTTTACAACAATAAAAAATTTGTAAAAAATTTAAAGCCTGTATTTAGTGATTTTTTTCTTTTCCCTATCATATATAAGCAATTACGTAAAATTATGTTTAATTTTCAAAATTTTTTTTTCCAAAAAATTTTTTTTAGTTGAGAAGAAAATCACCAATAGGCAAAAGAACTATAGGTGAAAATAACTAGTCTAAAATATGGGAACAGGAAAAAATTTAGAAAATATTTAAGTGTTATAACTAGAGATTGGACTGATAGACAAGAATCAAAAATAGAACTCTTGAAAAGGTGAAAATTTTCGAAATAAAATAATCGTTCAAGATCTCAGTCCGATTTCCAGTTATAAAAAAAATTAAAAAAATTAAAATATCTAAAATATGCGACAGGAAATGAATATAAAAAATTTATAAAAAAATATCTAGCATTAAAATTGTCTAAAACAAACTACAGGGAGTGGATTTGTTCGAGGTGGAATAGAGTGGCCGGATATGAAGAAGATTGGAGAGAAGAATGTGAAGAGAAGGAGAAAAGAAGAACGGATGAATACTAAAAAAGAAGAGGCACGGATAAAAGAAAATGAAAAATAATGGAAAAAGAAGAAGGGACGGATAAAAGAAAAGAGGAAGAAGAAGAAAAGTAGGGGAAAATGAAGAAGAAGAGGAAGACGGATAAAAGAAGAATACCAACGGAAAAATGAAAAAGAGGCATGGATAAAAGAAATTGAGAGACCGGAAAAAAGAAGGGGAAGGAGACGGAAAAATGAAAAAAATGAGGGGAAGAGAAAGGGGAAATTAATAATACCGGCGGTTTTCCATAATTTCGAGGACTCGGTCCCCAAAGACATTGAGCCCGTCGTTAAAGAGTCTATTAACTCTAGCCAAATCTGCTTCCAACCCTTCGATCTTTAATTTAAAAAATATTTTTATTTGTTTAAAATTTTTAGGTACTCTCGTGTTATCCGTCTACATTTTTTATTGACCCCTCTTTTCCTTCTCCTTTCCTCCTCATGCCTTTATTTCTAATTTCTTTTTTAGATCACAAAATGGTCAAAGGCAATTAAAGGGCAAGAATTAAATTCATTTATAAAAAAGCGAAATATGGGAACAGAACAGAATTTTTTGAAAGGATTTTTAACCAAATTGCGGCACTTTGGGTGTTATACATATGTATATTGTTTGTATATTGTTGACCATTTTGTAATGCCAATGAGAAACTAAAATGAAAGCATAAGAAGGAAAGGAGAAGGAAAAGAGGGGCAATAAAATTAGACGGATAAACAAGATTTCCATTTTTAATTACCCTTTCATCCCTTCGATTCAACTCGATTTCGAGTTCCACATTCCTCAGCTCCAAATTAGCGTTCCTTAAACCCAAATCAGCCACTCTCCTCTCGAGCTCCAAATTTCTCTCCCTCAAAATCTCTAACTCGTTGGGCTGTTGGACCTGTGATTAGACGGGGTAATTATTGTTTCAATATCTCGCTGGGGGGAATTAATAGAGAGGGGGTAATTATTTGAGATTATTTTAGGAAGGCTGATTATAACTATTTTTAAGAGGGTAATTATTTGAGGGAGGGCAATGTTTGAGTAAAATTGGGGTTTTGTAAAGCATATGGCTATTAAACTCTTAAAAGATATTAATGTGTCATTTATGTAGTGGATAACACATCAGTCTGTTAAAGGGAATGTCCCAGACATCGAAATAACCACATGCATTAGTCTAAGGAGAGAAATAGCAAAGCTCAGTTCAGCTTTACCCTTTTTTAAATTTTATTAAAAAATTTTCAAGTCCTCTACCTCCTCCTCATTATCCCCATTAAATTCCACTTCATTTCCAACCGCATCCCCATCTTCTTCTCCAACCTCTTCTTCAACAACATCAACCTCATATTCTTCCTCATTTCCACCAACTCCAACTTCATCTCCACCTTCCACTCCAACAACCTCATCTCCAACCTCATTTTCTTCATTTTCCACCACATTTTCCACAATAGCAATTTCGGGCAATTCCCCCTGCTATACATATGTATTTATTATTAAAATTTTTACATTTTCCATATTATAAATTCGCAAAAGCAAAATTGAAAATTTCCCAAGAAAATCCATTCCGGAAATTTTTGTTAAAATGAGGAATTTTTATTCGTAAAGCTTTATCATTTTTTATTCCTTTGTCTTAAAAAGGCGGCGTGGTGTAGTGGGTAACACATCCGTCCGATCAACAGTTAAGATCTTGGTTCGACCCCAGCCGTCGAAATAATTTTTTACACAGCTTAGGGAGTATAGTTATGCCCATTTGAGTATTTTTATAATATTTTAAATTTTTTAAAAATTTTACTTCAATTTCCTCCTCTTCACCAACCTCCAATCTACCCAAACGAAGCGCCTAAGTTTATTTAAAAATTAAAAAAATTTTGCCTTTTGTTTTAATCTCTTTTTTTAATTTAATTGTAATTGTTCGAATATTTACCCTGGGACAATTATTGTTTCAACCTCTCGCCAGAGAGGGTAATTAATGGAGTTAATTTTTTGTGGTTATTTTAGAAAGGCTAATTTTAACTATTTTTAAGAGAGTGAATATTTCTCAATCTCCAACTGAAGGATATTAGGAAGGGGGTATTTATTTGAAGGACGGGGAAAATAATTTAGTAAATTTAAATTTAAAAAATTTTTCACCGCACACGCTGCATTGTGTTCCTTCCTCGGAAACACTTCTGTGCCCTCTTCTTTGTTAAGCGTAAATACGCTACCACGACATTTTAATGATTTATTTTTTTTACATTCCCAAATAACTCGGGGAATTAATTTAGTTGTTCTTATGTAGTAATATTCAATATTATTATAAGTTAAAAAAATTTTTCCACTTTTTAATGATTTTTCAAAATGTGCCATTGAATAATTTTAATTTTTTGTTTTTTATCTGTTAAAATATTATTAAAATTTTAAAATTATTGTTTCGACTTTCCGCTGGTGAATTAATCGAGGGAGGGTATTTTTTATATGTATGTTTAAAAAATTGTTAAAAAAGACAAGAATTTGAGTTATTCAATAATTTAGAAAAGTATAAATGTAGCTTATAATAAGGATGGCATTTCCGGGAAAAGGGGACGCCAATCACATTTAATTTTTATTCCAATTTTCTTTTCTCATGAAAAGGAAAGGGTTTTTTAATTCTCTCTTTGAAGAAAAAGATAGGAAAAGGTGAGAGGCACTTCCGTTTATTATCTATTTTTTAAGTTAAATTAAACAAAAATACAAATTAAGACAATGCGGGGGTGTTGGGCACTTGTGCTTGAAAAAAATTTCATTAGGAGGATTCAGAGTATATCGAGGGATTAAATGGATAGAAGAGCTTGTGATTAATTATTCACATTTTTTTCTTTTTTTTCGCATAATTTTGGTTATTTTGAAAATTAAAAAAAAGATGACCAGCTTTTTTAATAAAATTTTGTGTATAATAATTTATCTTCCGAATTAAAAACAAATATTTGCTTAAATGCTCATGCATGGTTCGAACCTAACACTTATTTTCTCACCCAACCTAACACAATATCCAATCAGCTGCAAGGCCATAGAAAAAAGTTTACGGAAATTATATTAAAGTCATAAGAATATTGATGTACATATAGATACATAAGTAATTTAAAAAAATATTAAATGAGTTTACCTAATTTTTTATAATAAAAAATAGACACATTTCCGGTGAAACACACACAAAAATTTAAAAATTTTCCCACAAAATTATATTTCCCTAAATAAGTAATTAACTGAGGGTTTATTTTTGATATAAGAAGAAAAATTTGAATTTAGGCAGAATTTTTTTTTCATCTCTTTTAACTCGCTGAAAAGACAGCACTTGAAAATTATGTCACGGTGTAGGAGAGGGACAATGAAAATTATTATTTGAGGTTTTGGGAGAATTATTGGGTGGGGGGATTATTCTACAACAATTATTGCATTGATTTGGAGTAGATAATTTTAAAATTTTTTTTGAATTTTATTGCTTCGAGGACTTGATATTTGTGGTTAATTTTTAAATTTTGTTTTTAAATTAAATAACAAAAAAATTTAAATATTTTTTAATCGAATAAATTTTTAAAAATTATTTTTTTGTTTTGAATTTTGTATTTTATAAAAATATATAAAATATATTTTTAATATTTTTTAAAATTAATTTTACACATTTTTTAATGCTTTTAAGCTTGAATAATTATTTCAAAAATTGGATTTAACCTAATTATGGATCAACAAAAATTTTATATTTGCAACACCAACGGCGACGACGACAGTGGAGATGGAAGTGAGCTTAAACCCTTGAAAAGTTTGTTTCGAGCAATGCAATTGGCTGGGACCTCAGAAGGTGATTTTCTTGTTTCTGCAGTAAAAGAAGGCGAGGCAAAACAGTGGGATAAACCGTCGAAATCTGCATTGAAAAAAGCTACCGGTCGATTTGATGAAGAGCGAAGAAAACGTGAGAAAAAGTTGGCGGCTGTGGAAAAGGAAGCTTCGCAAATTGTGGATGAAAAGAAGCGTTTGGAAGATGCGAAGAAAATACAAATCAAACTCGATTCGTCACTTCCTGCTCCAAGTAAAGTGAAGATACGTGATTGTTCTACAATGTGTGGACAAAGAGTTCAAATTTTTGGCTTTGTACATCGCTGTCGACAACAAAGTTTGTTTTAATAAGATTTTGGTTTCCCTTTAATTTTGAGATTTTGAGGGTCCGGGTTCGAATCTTCCTCTTATTATTTTACAAAATGGATCTTTTGTGGGAGACGGAAGCACCATGCCAGGGACATCTTAAATCCATAAAACCATCAAACAGACCTCGGTATCGCATCCATGGACGAAGCGGGGAAACCATAGAGGGTGGAAAAAGCGATACAATGGCCCGCTTGTTTTATGGGTATAAAGGGGTTATTTAAAATTATTCCATTTTTATAGGAAAGGACTTGATTTTTGTTGTTCTTCGAGACGGGACTGGCTTTTTGCAATGTGTTTTGAGTGGATTACTTTGCCAAACTTATGAAGCTTTAACATTGAGCACGGAAAGCTCTATTTGTATATACGGAACGGTTTGCTTCTTTTCTCTTTTATTTTATCTTAAAAATTAGATAAACAAACTCCCTGAAGGAAAGACGGCCCCTGGTGGTGTAGAGCTCGTCGCTGATTTTTGGACTTTAATTCATGGAGCGCCGCCCGGTGGGATTGACAATGTGTTAAACGTCGAGGCAAATCCTGATGTTAAACTGGACAATCGTCATTTGTGCATTAGAGGAGAAAATTGTTCAGCAATTCTTCGAATACGAGCGGCCGTAACGCGTGCAGTTAGAGAACATTTTCATTCGCGTAAATATGTCGAAGTATGCCCTCCAACTCTTGTTCAAACGCAGGTTTATTAAAGATTCTTTTTAGACTTTCATGCCAAATTTAAGGTTGAGGGAGGCTCTACACTTTTTTCCTTAGACTTCTTTGGTGAACCAGCTTATTTAACCCAGTCATCGCAGCTTTATCTGGAAACATGCATTTCTTCTTTGGGCGATTGTTATTGTATAGCGCAGTCTTATAGAGCGGAAAAATCTCGAACGAGGCGTCATTTGGCTGAATACTCTCATGTTGAGGCAGAATGCCCATTTATTACTTTTGAAGGTTTTATTAAATTTTTAGAAAATTTCTTTAAGCTTTTTTTTATTTTTTAGAATTAATGAATAAAATTGAGGATCTTGTTTCTGATGTTGTTGACAGGGTTTTTAGCGATCCTGAAATTTCTGAATTGATATTGCAACGATGGGAAACGTCAAAGGTTTTTTTTAAAGTTATTCATTTAAGTAGTATACTGGTTTTGTTGAAAAAAGAGGAAGAAATGCTTCTTCGTTATTTTTGAGGTTTGCCAATTAGATAAGTCTCCTGAGAGACCTCCAAATTCGACCTGGTCGAATTTAGTCCGTGATTCAGAATAAAAAATATGAATTGATATTGGACTCGGCAACTCGATTGCCTACTGACAAACCTAAAAATATCGAAACAGCACTTCCTCGTATTTTTACAGGGATCAGTAAGCTAAATGATTACCAAAATATCCTTAAACAATTTGAATCAAATTTCAGGAAAAATTTCCTTCATTAAAACGTCCCTTTCTTCGAATGACTTATGCTGATGCAATTGAATGGCTGCGCAAAAATAATGTAAATAACGAAGAAGGGAAGCCGTTTGAGTTTGGAGAAGACATTCCAGAGGGTCCTGAACGACAAATGACTGATACAATTGGCCAGGTTTTTTTTTAATTTTTTTAAGTTCAAAAAAATATTTTTTAAAGCCAATATTGCTGAATCGTTTCCCAGCTGGGATTAAAGCCTTTTACATTTCTCGTTGTGAAGATGAAGAAGAAAAAAAGGATTTGACAGAATCTGTAGATTTATTAATGCCTGGAGTTGGGGAAGTTGTTGGCGGTTCAATGAGGATTTGGAAAGAGGAAGAACTTTTAGAAGCTTTTAAAAGAACTAATATTGACCCTAAACACTATTATTGGTATGTAGACCAGAGAAAGTATGGAGGGTGTCCACATGGAGGTTATGGACTTGGATTGGAACGGTTTGTTTGCTGGTTAGCTAATCAACACCATATAAGAGATGTTTGTTTATATCCACGTTTTATTGGACGATGTGCCCCGTAAAATTTTGTTAATTCATTAAATTATAGTCGTTATTGTGAGTTTATTTTTGAAATTATTGTCCCAAAAAGAACATGTGTGACTGTTTAAAAATTTTTAAATTGTTGGTAAAAAGTCTGTTGTTATAAAAAAATTTTAAGATATTGAGATTCATTATTTTTAAGATAAGACCTATACCTAGGAATTTCACGGTTATCCGGGCTATTATTCGACTCGAACCCCGATTCCAGAAATTTTTAACTCGACTGATTTTCTCCAATAGGTGACCCGGACTTTTTTCGACCTAAAACCCGCTCTAAGAAAATTTTGAAACCCAGACTCGATGACATCCCTGATACCTATAAAAATATTTCTAACAATAAGATAAGATTTATTGACAAGAATTTATTTAAAAAGTGGCTAAATATAAAAAATAGCACAATCAATATACTTTTTTGAATTATAAGATTAATAGTAAGGGCTGCATGTGAAAAAACAAAACAAATTAAACTTAAAAATAAGAAATTAAATAAAAAGATTTT